>VTFQ01000018.1:2864752-3614127 GCA_036281575.1 Ancherythroculter nigrocauda
TTATTCTTCTGCTCAAATATTTCTCATGAAATGTCCATTTTGTATGCAGACTATGTAAGTGATGGCTTTTGTCTGGTTTAAAATGTGTCTGACTAATATCAACTTTGTATTCACGTTGGTTTTGTATGTTTTAAAAGAACTTTTATACTATTTTCATGGTGATTTAATGACTCTAAAAGTGTCAAGTGAAGAAATATTAAGCAGTTTTCAAGGTATTTTTTATATACAAACATCATTAAATGTAGGTATTTTGCCATTTGACAGCATAAGAGGGTTGACCCCCTCATGAGGGTCTACAGGGGTCTTCTCTGTGATGTCATTTCCTGTTTTATTGTTTTTTTGACAGTGACAACAAAAAGTTCCTGTCGGTTACACCACACTGATTTGCCAGATAATGTTTTCAAATAATAATATTTAAAGCAAAACCGCTTCACTGCTACTTATTCTTGTATAGTGATGCAAAAAGTTGCTGTCCTCAAAGCTAAAAATTCTTGAAAACAATAATTGCTTTTTTAATGGTATTTTAGGGTATTTAAAATTTTATTTATTGATTTATTTATATTTTTTAGACTCAAACACCACTTAAAAAGCAATGATTTCTTTTAGGAATACTTTTTAAGCTCTATTTATTTTGTTAAATATCAAAATATATTTACTTATATTTATTAGGGATGCATGATATATCGGCCACCATATCGGTATCGGCCGATATATGTTCATTTTTAATGTTATCGGCCCGATAAGACAATATGGCCGATATAATAAAGCCGATTAAATAATTCAAAATTTCCTTCAAATGCGCACTGTTCATCATGATGGTTTTAAATTGCTTGAAATATGATTGAAAATCACTTCTAAAAGGAAAATACAGTTAAGTACAACATGTGCAGCGCAAGTCTGTCATATAAGATACATAATATTATAATGAGAATATTATAATTGTGTGTTTGGGACATGGATTTTAATGGTGAAACTTTTGTTTTTGTAATCAGGCTTTCAAAAATTATATAAATTTAGATTTATCAGCCAATATATCGGTTATCTGCTTTCAAATTAAAAAAATTATCGGTTATCGGCCGATATATATGTTCATTTTTAATGTTATCGGCCCAATAAGACAATGTGGCTGATATAATAAAGCCAATTTAAATAATTAAAAAATTACATACAAATTTTGATTTAGATTTATCAGCCAATATATCGGTTATCGGTTTTCAAATATGAAGAATTATCGGTTATTGGTATCGGGCAACATTTTTATAACACTGCATCCCTAATATTTATATGTTCCCTTAACTTTCAAAATTACTTCACTTACTTAGTTTATCATTTTCATTTTAAATATTAAAGTACATTAGTACAGTAGCATAGCTCCGTGTTTTTGTGTGTGTCATACGAGTTGCATGTATTTTTCTTAAATGAGTAAATTGAGACATGAAATCGTGTCTCCGCACATCTCTCACTGCTCGATGTTTTGGTTGAAAGGCACGACACGAGTGTAGAGAATAATTATTGGGAAATAAAATGATGAATTGCATTGGCTTAATGCAGTTTCACTAATGGATTTCACAGTGCTGTGGTTTGATTTTGAGCGTGTCGTCACATGATGGGTTTTCCATGGGGTTCAAGCAGGAATGTGACAGACATGATGTCTGTCTCTCTGTCAATTGGTCACACTGTTGTTTACTAGCCCACAACACACACATTAACCCACCCTCATGTCATTCTAATGCATTTCACTCTTTTCTTTGATTTTTGAATGACCAAGCTGCTCTTTTCCACACAGTAAATGCAGATTCAGGCCATTAAGACGAGGTCATATGATGTTAAATAGTTATAGATATGACCCAGTTCATATATATGATACATAATCATCCCTTAATATCCTGTAGCCTTGAGTTACCAGATTTAACATGCCAACTGTGTGTGTTGATATGTAGATGCCGAGGCTGTGTTTTCATTTTGGGCTGAGCTCTGTTCAGAATAACTGTAATTATGTGCTATTTCTGATCTGTAAATGCCTGTGTGTATATGTGTGTGTGTGAGAGATGATGCACAATTTTTCCTGTAGCATTCTGGGAAAACCATACAGCCAGTTTGGTCTCAGACAAATGCCAAGCTCGATTAAAGTGCTGATATTTAGTTGCATGCAAAGTGTTTTTGGTCTGTTGATATCCGAGTTCAAACTCTCCTTTACAAAAGCACTAAATATTTATATGCTTTCATTTTTTTTAGTGTTATTTCTAGAGGTATTCAACAGGGATCTGTGTCATTCTAAATATGAACATATATATTTATTATCCTTTGTAGCATGAATATTACTCTTATGATTTGATTTTAATGGCATTTTAACTAAACATGAAGGGTATCTATTCACCGAAACCTCATTTAAACTGTAAATATTACAGTGAACATGCAAATCGTTCAGTACCACGGTATTACTATCCAGTACCATCATGAAGTAACATGCACATCCCCGTGGTGTTGCAACACAGGAAGTTGTGTGAGGAAGTTAGTTTTTTCCGGGGCAGTTGTTCTTACTCATAGGGGAAGTTCTGTGACACTGTGGTTCATTGCTAATGGAGGTGAAACGGTGATTGTCAAAATAATCAGTCTTCAATATAGTGTAAAACCCCAGTAAACACCCGTTCTCTGACCGCTGTCTTACTCGAGTGAATTATTCATGTCAACATCGCTGTCATGCATTTGTATGTTCTGTTCTTAAAGACACTCAACATCCTCATTTTTATGCGGGTAGTTCCCTGTTTCAAGGGATTTTTATGTCTTAAGTCATGGTTTTGTAACTTTGACCTACACGTAATGTGCCGCGGATTAAGGATATGTTCTGATTTCCAGATAGATCCCTGTGACTTAGGGTAACTGGCCATCTTAGTTTATAGTTGAGATATAAACACTGATGTCTACATTAGTGATCAAAATAGAGCAAATCACCTTTTGAAAGTAACTTGACGCTTCAAATAATGATTGTATTAATTACATTGTCACACCAGTAGGTGGCGACAAGTGAATGTTAAAGTATTTGTCATTGAATCATTCATTCAAGAGATTTGTTCAAAAACACTGATTGATCCAGTAATGAAACAAGTCTTTATCAGTGAGTCATTGAATTATTCACTCAGCCTGATTTAAAAATAAATTCTAATGAATTAAATATTTTTTTAAATGGACAGCAGCAATTAACATTGTGTCAGAACCTCTTGTAAATTACATGTTTTGTTTAGTTGTCTCTTCAGAAACCGTGATCTTTATTTTAAACTCAATTTCTCAATTTATCCACAATCGTGCAGCTCTAATTTGTAAGAAATTAGACTGTATACACAGCTGTTTTTGTCTGCAGACAGATTATATTGTGTGTTTTTATGCTGTTGGGATATTTCTGAAATAAAACTCTAGATGAGATTTTGATTTTGAAGTTTTATTAAAGAGACACTGAAGTGAGATGTAATGGATTCTTTTGGGAAGATGCTCAAAATGCTTTAATTTTGTTGTGAGTTTTTGACATTTTGTATTTTTTTTTTTTTTTTTTAATATGGCTGTATGGTTTTTATGTTTTATTTCAGCTTTAGTTAGAGAAATGTTGCTTTGGTTGTTGGTGTTTTTTTTTTTTTTTTTAATTTCAGTTAACGTTTTTTTTTAAGGTTTTAGTTTTAATTTTAGTCGTAGTTAACTATAATAACCCTGTACTTCCTGTGCAGGTAGGCGGCAACTCTCTGTGTGAGGTGTGTCACCTAAAACTGACTTTGCGGTTACAAGCAAAGTTGAATGATCCTTTATCCTTGCAATAAAGCAGTATCATATGATATTATCATGCTACTTCAAAAGAACAGCAGGGTATTACTGTGATATCATATTTCGCAGTCCTAAAACCATAGTTATACCATGTAAGTTGTGCATATCTTTGAGTTGAGACGAGTCTTAGAATGATTTTCCAGCTGCGTTTAATTCACCATAATTACAGTTTGCTTCAGTCACATGTTCCCTTAAGATTTCATTTGACCCTCTTCTGGAGAGTTTCAGACTTTAGTGTGGAGATAAATATTATAAGTTAAAGTCAACTTGAAATCCAAATTTGGCCAATTTACTTTCAGTTTATGATTTATTTGTGCATTTTTATTTGTGCATTTTATGTTTTGCTGTCGACGTCAGTCTCATTTCTCAGAATACAGAGAAACTTTTCAACATTCAATCAGTTCCTGGACAAAAATCAAGTCCCACCTTTTATCTCTTTGAATATCATGTTTTAGTCCGATAATGGATGCAGAATGGTTTTATGTTGACTCTTTATATATAGTGACCAATTTGTCCCTATAATAAATAAATAAATAAATAAATAAATATAAAGCAATTTGAACCAATGGGATCATGTAGGGTCCTAATGGAGACCCGATTTGGTGGGGGCATCCAATTTGTTACTATATATATATAAAGCAGTTTGAATCACTGGGATCGTATAGGGTCCTAATGGAGACCCAATTTGATGGGTGGACCCAATTTGTCGCTATATATAAAGCATTTTGAACCAATGGGATCATGTAGGGTCCTAATGGAAACCCAATTTGATGGGTGGACCCAATTTGTCACTATATATAAAGCAGTTTGAACCAATGGGATCATGTAGGGTCCTAATGGAGACCCGATTTGGTGGAGGGACCCAATTTGTCGCTATATATAAAGCATTTTGAACCAATGGGATTGTGTAGGGTCCTAATGGAGACCCGATTTGGTGGGGGGATCCAATTTGTCCCTATATATAAAGCATTTTGAACCAATGGGATCATGTAGGGTCCTAATGGAGACCCGATTTGGTGGGGGCATCCAATTTGTTACTATATATATATAAAGCAGTTTGAATCACTGGGATCGTGTAGGGTCCTAATGGAGACCCGATTTGGTGGGGGGATCCAATTTGTCCCTATATATAAAGCATTTTGAACCAATGGGATCATGTAGGGTCCTAATGGAGACCCGATTTGGTGGGGGCATCCAATTTGTTACTATATATATATATATATAAAGCAGTTTGAATCACTGGGATCGTGTAGGGTCCTAATGGAGACCCAATTTGATGGGTGGACCCAATTTGTCGCTATATATAAAGCATTTTGAACCAATGGGATTGTGTAGGGTCCTAATGGAGACCCGATTTGGTGGGGGGATCCAATTTGTCCCTATATATAAAGCATTTTGAACCAATGGGATCATGTAGGGTCCTAATGGAGACCTGATTTGGTGGGGGGATCCAATTTGTCCCTATATATAAAGCATTTTGAACCAATGGGATCATGTAGGGTACTAATGGAGACCCGATTTGGTGGAGGGACCCAATTTGTCACTATATATAAAGCATTTTGAACCAATGGGATCATGTAGGGTCCTAATGGAGACCCAATTTGATGGGTGGACCCAATTTGTCGCTATATATATATAAAGCAGTTTGAACCAATGGGATCATGTAGGGTCCTAATGGAGACCCAATTTGATGGGTGGACCCAATTTGTCGCTATATATAAAGCAGTTTGAACCAATGGGATTGTGTAGGGTCCTAATGGAGACCCAATTTGATGGGTGGACCCAATTTGTCACTATATATAAAGCAGTTTGAACCAATGGGATCATGTAGGGTCCTAATGGAGACCCAATTTGATGGGTGGACCCAATTTGTCGCTATATATAAAGCATTTTGAACCAATGGGATTGTGTAGGGTCCTAATGGAGACCCGATTTGGCGGGGGGATCCAATTTGTCCCTATATATAAAGCATTTTGAACCAATGGGATCATGTAGGGTCCTAATGGAGACCTGATTTGGTGGGGGGATCCAATTTGTCCCTATATATAAAGCATTTTGAACCAATGGGATCATGTAGGGTCCTAATGGAGACCTGATTTGGTGGGGGCATCCAATTTGTTACTATATATATATAAAGCAGTTTGAATCACTGGGATCGTGTAGGGTCCTAATGGAGACCCAATTTGATGGGTGGACCCAATTTGTCGCTATATATAAAGCATTTTGAACCAATGGGATTGTGTAGGGTCCTAATGGAGACCCGATTTGGTGGGGGGATCCAATTTGTCCCTATATATAAAGCATTTTGAACCAATGGGATCATGTAGGGTCCTAATGGAGACCTGATTTGGTGGGGGGATCCAATTTGTCCCTATATATAAAGCATTTTGAACCAATGGGATTGTGTAGGGTCCTAATGGAGACCCGATTTGGTGGGGGGATCCAATTTGTCCCTATATATAAAGCATTTTGAACCAATGGGATCATGTAGGGTCCTAATGGAGACCTGATTTGGTGGGGGGATCCAATTTGTCCCTATATATAAAGCATTTTGAACCAATGGGATCATGTAGGGTACTAATGGAGACCCGATTTGGTGGAGGGACCCAATTTGTCACTATATATAAAGCATTTTGAACCAATGGGATTGTGTGGGGTCCTAATGGAGACCCAATTTGGTGGTGGGATCCAATTTGTTACTATATATATAAAGCATTTTGAACCAATGGGATTGTGTGGGGTCCTAATGGAGACCCGATTTGGTGGAGGGACCCAATTTGTCCCTATATATAAAGCATTTTGAACCAATGGGATCATGTAGGGTCCTAATGGAGACCCGATTTGGTGGAGGGACCCAATTTGTCACTATATATAAAGCATTTTGAACCAATGGGATCGTGTAGGGTCCTAATGGAGACCCGATTTGGTGGAGGGACCCAATTTGTCACTATATATAAAGCAGTTTGAACCAATGGGATTGTGTGGGGTCCTAATGGAGACCCGATTTGGTGGGGGGATCCAATTTGTCCCTATATATAAAGCATTTTGAACCAATGGGATTGTGTGGGGTCCTAATGGAGACCCGATTTGGTGGGGGGATCCAATTTGTCACTATATATAAAGCATTTTGAACCAATGGGATTGTGTGGGGTCCTAATGGAGACCCGATTTGGTGGGGGGATCCAATTTGTCCCTATATATAAAGCATTTTGAACCAATGGGATTGTGTGGGGTCCTAATGGAGACCCGATTTGGTGGGGGGATCCAATTTGTCCCTATATATAAAGCATTTTGAACCAATGGGATCATGTAGGGTCCTAATGGAGACCCGATTTGGTGGAGGGACCCAATTTGTCACTATATATAAAGCATTTTGAACGAATGGGATTGTGTGGGGTCCTAATGGAGACCCAGTTTGGTGGTGGGATCCAATTTGTCACTATATATAAAGCATTTTGAACCAATGGGATTGTGTGGGGTCCTAATGGAGACCCAGTTTGGTGGTGGGATCCAATTTGTCCCTATATATAAAGCAGTTTGAATCAATGGGATCATGTGGGGTCCTAATGGAGACCTGATTTGAGCCGAATTTACTCATATATTTTGTTATGAGTAATTCATTTATTATTTGCATTTAGCATGTTCACTTCGCTGCTGTATGACAGACCCATGACCCATTTTTGGGGCGCGACCCACTGATCCAACGGACGTGATTGACAGAGCCTCTATCAGTCTATCCCAGTGTTCCCAGCTCTTCTTGAAGCTGTACATGTGATGTGTGATCTGTGATATACATCTCCTCTCAACATCTCTCAAGAATGAGAAGCGTTCTGCATCCTTCCTCTGATTAGCCCGTTCAACCGCAGATGCTTCCTGCAGCTGCAGAGCACTTCCTGTCTGCACGCAGACCCTTTTGTGCTGAGCGATCCGTCCCAGCTTGAACTTCACCAGTGGAATTTCAATAGATGGCGAGGCGGGAAAGGGAATGCCCATCTGTGTGCTCTTTTCCGTCTCTGTTTTCAGTGCAGCGGACACTGGGAGATTTTATTTTCCCTGTGAATGGGCCGCAGTAATTGGATTTCCTGAGGGAATTCTGTCACTTTGAGAACTAGTGTTTTGCTTCCCAGTTTGATTCAGTGTGGAGACCATAGTGATTATGTAGGAATGTGTTCATTGTGTGGTGGTCGTACTAAAATACTCAATTAAAAATCCAAACCGTTTTAGTCTATTTAGGAGGACATTAGTATGAATTTTCAGGATGTTTATATGTTGCATATGTTGTATTTATTATTTTATTATATTACTTATGTATTTACAACCCAAATTCCAGAAATGTTGGGACGTTTTTTAAATTTGAATAAAATGAAAACTCAAAGACTTTCAAATCACATGAGCCAATATTTTATTCACAATAGAACATAGATAACATAACAAATGTTTAAACCGAGAAATTTTACAATTTTATGCACAAAATGAGCTCATTTCCTGCTACAGGTCTCAAAATAGTTGGGACATCCCAACATTTCCAGAATTTGGGTTGTATTCATATTATTTACTTTTATTTTTAATTGTATGCACTTCATTTAAACTTTACTACACATCTGTCTTTTTTATATATTTTTTATATTATTTTTTATTATTTGTATTTATATAATTTTTATTTATTCCTTCTCTATCATATATATATATATATATATATATATATATATATATATATATATATATATATATATATATATATATATATATATATATATATAATATTTTTATATTATTTTATGTATGTATATTATAGTTTATTTATATTATATCATTTATTGTATATATTTATATTATTGTTTATTGTTTTTGCTATTTATTTTATAGCTCGTTTTATGTATTTATTTTATTACTTGCTTTTTTCTATCACACACACACTATATATATATTATTCTATATATATTCTATTTATATTTTATATATTTATAGTGTATTTATTGTTAAATTGTTTATTTATTTTGTTTATATTATATTTATATAATTTTATATTTAATTTCATTTTTTTGCTATTTATTTTTTAGCATGTTTTGTTATTATTTATGTATTTATTTATTTTATTTACTAGCTTTTTTCTTCTCTTCTGTCATATATATATATATATATATATATATATATATATATATATAAAATTTTATTATGCATTTATAGTGTTTATTTATTTAGTTAAATTTTATTTATATTTGGTTGTTTATTTTTATTTTATTGCATTATGATATTTAATATATATTTTATAATTTTTTATATTATTTATTACACATTTCATGTTAGTGATTCCGTCTTTGTCTCAGATTTATCTCTTTGTCTTTGTCTCAAGCACTAGAAATGATGTAGTTAAACAAAAGTGTTGCAGGTTTGATTCCAGGTGACCCAGATACTGAAGCATTACTGAAATGCTCAAAAACACCAGCGAGCCCTTGATGGCATTTAACCTCTGCTTTCTCGATCAGAACTGGAAGCGAGCGCTTAAAGAAGCACGCCTGCGGTGGCCTGTAAACAGGCAGACGGGGTCGTGACAGCTTGTTTTTCAGAGAGAGGATGTTTGCGAGCGATCGTCTGGCGGCCGTGGGTGGGTTTTCAGGGCAGGCGAGACGTTCATCTAGGGCACATTTCTGCAGATGGCGGGTTGTGCTCTGAAGATGTCACCTTAAATTTGCCACACTTATATAAGAGCTTCATCCGGTGAGCATGAAAAACAAACCGCTGTGCAGACTGAGATTATCACCACTGCTTTTATATACCCATATACTGAAATAAGAGAGATTATTGAGATTAAACTGATTTATTCCTGCGTTCGCTCCTAATTCAATCAGGTTAAAGACATAAAACAAGGTGATCAAGAATGTTCTCAGAACTGTTTGAGGATGATGAGAAAGGGATGAAGCATCTGCTGCTGTGTTCATGTGATAAATGTGTGTTTTTCTGTGATTGACAGCTGCCAGTGGAGTATGGGTACGACTGCCAGCGCTGCTCCCCAGCCCACACTGCATGAGAGTTTCCACGGCAACGGGATGACGGACAGCAGGCGGTCGGCCAGCAGCGCCTCCTTCCAGACGCTCAACATCCACAACAACAAGGCCAAATCCATCATCACTAATAAAGTGGCTCCTGTGGTCATCACGTACGTCCAGCAGCGCGACACTGTTCTGAGCTCCTGCGGAGTGTGTGGAGCTGAATATAATTCACCTGATTGAGTCTCTGTGTGTGTGTGTGTGTGTGTTTATAGGTATAACTGCAGACAGGAGTTTCAGATCCATGATGACGTTCTCCGTACAAACTATAAAGTTGGGAGGATCTCGGACAACATGCCTGAGCACCATCTGGTCCAGGTGAGCCGGACGATTATTCTCATGTGGTGAGGGTGAATCTGATGAAAACTGGTTGCATTTCTCTCTCCAAAAAAAAAAAAAAAATTAATATAAAAAATATTTTAAAAAATTTTTCTTCTTTTTATTATACTAATTTATTTGTTGATTATTTTAACCTTGTCCCCCTTTACATTCTCATCACTGTAATCAGGTTCTTTATACTTTATAAAAAATTGTTACTTAAAATAAAATAAACGTTAACTTTTTATTTTATTGTTTTTATTTTATTTCATCTATATTTATTTCAGCTAGTTGCCGAGGAAATATTTATCATCTTTTAGTTTAACTTCATGTACAAAAATAACTAAAACTATTTAGGCATATTAAAAATAAATAAATAAATAATGACTAAAGCACACAACAAAATTACATTTTTTTTTTTTATCAAAAATTAAAATAAAACCAGAAAATACAAAAATAAAAATTAATTCAAACTATTAATAGAAACTATAATAGTTTCTCAGTGATACTAAAATGTTATTTTATTATTATTTTTTTTAATTAAATGAATAATGAAAAATTAAAAGCAGTTTAACAAATACTACAACAATGTAAAATTAATTTATTGTAAATAGGCATATTTTCTCATCTGATTCTCATTACCATATTTAAAAAATTGTATATGAAGTCATATTTATTTTCAAATAACATAATATATATTATAATATTAAAAAATATATAATATAATATAATATATTGTTTGTATAATATATTATTTGTATATGTGTGTGCGCATATATATTATAAAAATAATAAATATATTATTTATATATATATAGTAAACATATATTATATATTTAAAAAAAAAAAATTATTTGAAAAAAATATATAATATTTATTTGATTTGATTTATTAAATTTAATTTAATTAATTAAAATTTTCTCACCTGATTCTCCTCAACGTATTTTTAAAAAAATCCAAAAAATGTGTGTATAATTTTCTTTTTAAATATTTTTTTTTAAATATGGTGATGATAATCAGGTGAGAAAATTTGCCTAATTGTCATTCAATTTTACTACTACTAAAGTACAGTATTTTGCACATGAACCGTGGTAGTACCATGGTATTCTTTATAAAAATTCACCCTGTCATATTGTGCAAAACTCAATGAAATGCATTTAATGTTTGAGTTGAGTTACTTGATAA
Source organism: Ancherythroculter nigrocauda (assembly GCA_036281575.1). Classification (NCBI taxonomy): domain Eukaryota; kingdom Metazoa; phylum Chordata; class Actinopteri; order Cypriniformes; family Xenocyprididae; genus Ancherythroculter; species Ancherythroculter nigrocauda. The sequence continues at coordinate 2,876,113 of VTFQ01000018.1, forward strand.
CGTTTTGCAAGCTACAACAGTGTGAAAGAGCTGTTTATATGCAGTAAATACTATGGTACAATAATATTATATTCATTATGCTTTGATATATTATGATATATTGAGTTTCTTCATCATGCCACAGCTCTGTTTTTTGTAAGATTCACTCTTAACATCAGGTCTGAGCTCATTTCCTTCATTCAGGAGTTCAGGAAGATCCGCGGGCCGTGAACGTGTCGCGGCGCGTCTGTCCTCACAAACAGAGAGTGTAATTAATTACTGCCCCGCTGCTCTGCGCTCGTTAGTCTTCAGAAGACGTTTGCACCTTCTCTGAAGGCTTTGAAGCTCCTGGCCTGAAGACACGCGCTCGTTCTCTTTGTTTGCTCGTTAGTTTCTGTTTGCTGACGAGCCGATGATGAGTTTCGCTGCAAATCAACAGAAGACACGGAGCGGTCACTTCTCAAACGCTGCCATTGTTCCTCTTCCGCCTCAGTATTTGATGTTCTTCTTGAGTTTAATGCTCAAGTTTTCTGCATCATAAAGTAGTAATTAGTCATTTAGCAGATCATTTTATTAAAGCTGGAGTTAATGCGTGTTAAAGCTGTGTCGAACTTATTTGATATGAAAGCTTCTGTCACTTTATTTCTTTATTATTGAAATTGAAATTGAAATATAATCTATTGTCACTAGTAGGGAAATTTGGAGTAGACTCAAAACGTTCCAACATCACCTGGTAAAAATATATACACACAATACATACTATAAATATACATCCAATACTCTAGCACTAGCTCCAGATTTAGCAACTTGATAGATACCGGCACAAATGATTTTTTTTATTAATATGTTGAATCAACCTTTATTTTAGTAATGTGCTTTTGACATTTTATTATTATTTTTTTTTTTACAGTTTAGGTTTATTTTCGTTTTAATTTTTATTTATTTTAGTGCTTCAACTAAATCTTTTTTTTAGTTAGTTCGCATAGTAACCGTTTAAGTTAAGTTTAGTTGTTTTTTATTATTTCATTTTATTTTATTTTAGCTTTATTTTAGCTTTACTTTAGCTTTATTTTATTTATTTTATTATTTTTTACTTTAGCTTTATTTTATCTTATTTTATTTTAGCTTTATTTTATTTTCAATTATTTTTATTTTAACTTTATTTTAATTTTATTTTAGCTTTATTTTAGCTTTACTTTAGCTTTATTTTATTTATTTTAACTCTATTTTTTATTATTTTTTATTTTAACTATTTTAATTTTATTTTAGCTTTATTTTAATTTAATTTATTTTATTATTTTTTACTTTTAGCTTTATTTTATTTATCTTATTTTATTTTAGCTTTATTTTTATTTTAGCTTTATTTTAGCTTTACTTTAGCTTTATTTTATTTATTTTAACTCTATTTTTTAAATTATTTTTTATTTTAACTATTTTAATTTCATTTTAGCTTTATTTTAATTTTATTTATTTTATTATTTTTTACTTTTAGCTTTATTTTATTCTTATTTTATTTTAACTTTATTTTTCAATTTTTTTATTTTAACTTAAGTTTAACTTAATTTATTTTAACTTAAGTTTTAATTTTAGCTTTATTTTAATTTTATTTTAGCTTTATTTTAGCTTTACTTTAGCTTTATTTTAGCTTTACTTTAGCTTTATTTTATTTTAGCTTTTTTATTTATTTTATTTTAGCTTTTATTTTAATTTTATTTATTCTTTTTTATTATTAATTTTATTTTAGCTTTAATTTAATTGTATTATTTTTTATTTTAACTTGATTTTATTTTTATTTTAGCTTTACTTTAACTTTATTTTATTTTGGCTTTATTTTGGCTTTATTTTATTTTAGTTTTATTTTAGTTTTAATTTAGCTTCATTTTATTTTAAAACAAAATATTTAACTTATTGTAGTGCTTCAGCTTAATTATTTCAGTTAGTTTTAATGTTTGTTAATTTTTTTTATCTAATATTTATTTATATTATTTTTGCTTTAATTTTAGCCTATTTTGGATTAAATGCAAAGTAAGTCACTTTGGATAAAAGCATTTGCCAAATGCATAGAGGTGAATTAATGAAGTTATTTTACTGCATTAATTAATCAACATTCATGAACGTTGCAGTGGAAATAAATGAGTTCGGTCCTCTGAGCAGAATCTAATCTTGTAATTAAGAGCTCAAACCAGCGTCCGAGCAGCTTTTGTTAAAGTGCGGGAGAGACGGATGATCATCCCGTGTTCTTCTCAGGGCTCCTACTTCATGGTGCAGGACGTGTTCAGTAAAGCGGACGTTCTCAGCACCGCCGGCTCGTACGGAGCGCCCAACTTCAGACAGAGCAGAGGCGGATTCCCGCTGTACGGCATGGGTCAGCCCAGCCTGAGTGGCTTCAAACAGGTCCTGCAGAGACTCCAGGGTCAGGGTCATCAGGTCAGTGTAAATAATCCTGTTTGTCGAGTGATTTGTTAGAGATTAAATCTGTTGATTCGCTCGCTTGTTGTGCTGATTAAACTGACGCTTTAAATGAAGCTGTTAAATGAGTTTAAACAGCAAAAGTGTTTTTTATTTGTCCTGCGATCGCAGTGGAGATTGACATCGTCTGTCTCGTTTGAAAGGAGGTGATTTTCTTCTGTTTGCGCGAGGAGCCCGTGGTGTTCCTGCGTCTGGAGGGCGACTTCCTTCCCTACACGCCCCGGAGGAAGGAGAACCTTCACGAGAACCTGCACGATCTGGGACGAGAGATCTCCTCCGAGAACCTGGAGCTCACCATCAGGAAAGAGGTCAGGAGATCGATCATGTGATCAGTCTAACGGAGAGAAGTGAATGGGTCAAACGTGTCTGGATCTGTTTTTATTCTGAAAAAATAAAAATGGAAAAATTCATTTCTGAGATCATTTTAAATATGATGATGATGATGATTATTATGAAAGCAGTGAATTATACTATTTAGCAATAAGTAAAAGAATAGTAAAGTTTTCTGATTTCAGGATTAATTATAATTATATTAATCATAATAATTATTATTATTAAAGCAATGAATTATACAATTTAATACCACTACTAATAATAGTTTATTATTATTATTATTATTATTATTTAAATGTTGTTTTTATTTCAGAATTAATTTTATTATTATTATTATTATTAAAGCAGTGAATTATAATATTTAGTAATAAGAAAAAGTATAGTAACATGTTTTCTGATTTCATGAATAATTATAATTATTTTAACCAATTATAATAATTATTATAAAAGCAATGAATTATATGATTTAATACCACTACTACTACTACTACTACTACTACTACTAATTATTATTATTATTATTATTATTTAAATGTTTTTTTAATCTCAGGATTAATTTTATTATTATTATTATTATTAAAGCAGTGAATTATAATATTTAATAATAAGAAAAAGTAAACATGTTTTCTGATTTCATGATCAATTATAGTTATATTAATTATAATAATTATTGTTAAAGCAATGAATTATATGATTTAATACCACTACTACTACTAATTATTATTATTATTATTTAAATGTTGTTTTTTTTAAATATCGGGATTAATTTTATTATTATTATTATTATTAATTATTATTATTATTATTATTATTATTAAAGCAGTGAATTATAATATTTAGTAATAAGAAAAAGAATAGTAAAAATGTTTTCTGATTTTAGGATGAATTATAATTTTATTAATTAATTAATTATAATACTTATTATTAAAGCAATAAATGTATACAATTTAATACTGATAATTATTATTATTATTATTATTATTATTATTATTATTTATTTTTTTTAAATCTCAGGATTAATTACATGTGTTGTTGTTGTTGTTATTACTGCTATTTAATAAAAATAAGAATGCTAAAAATGTTTTCTGAAATCAGGTTAAATTTTAATTATATATTTTTTTATTTTATTACCACCATTATTAAAGCAGTTAATAATAATAATAATAATAACAATAATAACAATAATGATAATAGCATCAGCAGTAATGATAATAATAAACAATGACAACAATAATATTTTTTTGTTAAAATTAATATTAAATATTTACAGCAAATGGAAGTCAAATCAAGTGGTGAAACCAACATCCAAGAACTTTTAAAAAAAATGTTTTATTAGATATAAAAAACATAACAGGACATTTTTAGTCATTAAATCAAAACCAATTTTAAGTTTTATAAATGCTCTTAATAAACACATGAAACAAGCATGAGTAGAACAATGACATTTCTAATAACTGCACATTTGTAAAAGATTTCTCCGTCATTTTAATTTCTGCACCTCCTAAAACATTCATCTGAGAAAACACTGTTTTGCTCTTTCAGCTTCACGACTTCGCCAAACTGAATGACAACGTGTTCTACGTCTACAACGACATCGAGCATTTCAAAGGAGAGCCGCAGAAGATCTGCATCTGCTGTGAAGAAGACATTCACGTGACAGAGGAGGTGTACAAGAGACCGCGCTTCACCATGCCCTCGTACAGGTGCTCGCACACACACACACACACACACACACTCTTCACATGTGTAACAGCAGTGATGTATTGATCCTGTGTTTGTTCAGGTATTACCGTCTGCCTCTGCCGATGGAGGGCGCGCCTCTGGAGGACGAGTTTGATGCGTTCGTCAGCGTTCTCCGGGTGAGAGATGCTCCTAAAACCACCAACATCAACTCCAGATTTAGCTCTGATCTTTCTAATAGTTGAGATATCATCTAAATCAGTGACAGGTCAGCTGATGTCAGTCAATTATACTAATTAATAATATTAGTAAAAATGTTTTCTAAACTCAGGATTAATTATTATAATTATTATTAATGCAGTTAATTATACCATTTAATAATAATGATAGTAATAATTTAAATGTTTTCTGTCATCCGGATTAATTATAATTAATTATATTAAATTATTTATTATTATTATAATTATTATTTTATTATAGCCGTGAATTATACTGTTTCATAATAATAATAATAATAATAATAATAATAATAATAATAATAATAATAATAATAATAATAATAATAATAATAATAATAATAGTAAAAAATGTAAATGTTTTCTAATCTCAGGATTAACTATATTATATTAATTAATTATAATAATTATTATTAAAGCAGTGAAATTATGCTATTTAATAATTATGGTAATAATAATAATAATTATAATAATTTTCTGATCTCAGATTAATTATAATTAAATTATTTTATTATTATTATTAAGGCAGTGAATTATACTATTTAATAATAATAATAGTAAAAAAGTAATGTTTTCTGATATTAAGATAAATTATAATTATAATTAATTATAATAATTATTAAAGCAGTGAAACATACTACTTAATAATGATGATAATATTAATGCTTATTAATTCTGATCTCAGGATTATATTAAATTATAAATATTAAATTATTATTATTATTATTATAACAGTGACGTATACTATTTAATAATAATAATAACAACAAATAATAATAGTAAAAAATGTAAAAAAAAAAAAAAAAAAAGAAATCTGATCTCAGAATTAATTATAATTATATTCATTATAATAATCATCAGCAAATCATGTAATTATGCTATTTAATAATAATAATAATAATAATAACTTTCTGATCTCAGGATTAATTGTAATTATATTAAATTATTTCTTTCTTTCTCAATGTTATTATTAAAGATATCAATTATACTATTTAATAATAATAATAATAATAATAATAATAGAAACAATTTTTTTTATATATATAGTTTTTTTTAATTATTATTATTATTATTAAGGCAGTGAATTATACTATTTAATAATAGTAAAAAAAGTGTTCTGATCTCAAGATGAATTATAATTTAATTAATTAATTAGAATAATTATTAAAGCATTGAAACATGTATTTGATAATGATATTAATACTAATTTAAAAAATTTCTGATCTCAGGATTAATAATTAAGGATTAAAAATTATATTTATTATTATTACTATACTATATATACTATTATATTTATTAATAATAATAATAGTAAAAACTGTATAAAAGAAATCAGATCTCAGCATTAATTATAATTATATTAATTAAAAAGTGATCAAAGCAGACAATTATGCCATTTAATAATAATCATAATAATAATTTTCTTAATATTCATATTAAATATTAACGGCAAAATCTTTGTGTACGTTCTCCGGGTAAGAGATTCCCCTGAAACGACCAACATGAACTCCATGAACCATATTTAGCTCTGACCTTTCTAATAACTGAGATATCATCTAAATCAATGTATTGGTCAGCTGATGTCATGTGAAACACAGGAAGGGTCTGTCTGTTTTTCGCCAGAATTGTTTTCTTGTGATGCGGTCGGTTCAGTTCACGCCAATGTGATTAAAGCTCCTGAAGATGTTTGACATCTCCAGAGACTGTGGAATCTAAACACGTCAGATGCTGTAAAGTGCGTCTGCGCTCTAATATATAACGTGTTTAGATGGGAAATGAGTTCATGGAATATTCTTGTTCTTGTGTTCTCGGCACTTTTTGGTGGTTTTAAAACAAACAGCATTCACAAAAATCATGTTAAATATTTAAAAACAGAAATTGTGCATTAGCTGAACAGATCCGTTTATCAACCCATAATCACCAATAGTACCATTTTTTTTGACCATGCTGATATATCAGTGAGTTTTACCATGGTAAATAGTTGCGAGCGTGTCTGTTGTGCTGTTTTTGTCTGGTTGGAGCTCAGTTTGTGTGTTTGCACCAGTCATGTGTCTGATGAATGAGACTTCCTTCATCATGTGTCTTGTGTTTCCTGTTTCTCTGGTTTAAGAAGACAGAAGCTGAAGCCACAAATTTGTTGAGTTGAAAGATTAGAAAGTAAAATGGCCACATGAAACCACAGGCTGAGTACTTTTACAAAGGTTTTCCTGCTTGAATGTTGATTATTTTCCTCATTTTTGCAGCTCCTCTCTTCCCAGTCTGTCAGTAACGCTCTGTTTAGTTCCTGTCTCTATGAAGCCCCTCCTTCTGAAAAGCACAGTGTGCTCTGATTGGTCATTTGGAGCAGTGTGTTGTGATTGGTGTTTGGGAAATGTCCCGCCCCTTATCATTACCGCCAGTTTCAACACACTACTAACTAACTCAACCAGGCCACGCCCCTTTAGTTTGCATATTGGGCGTGAATTATTTAAATGAGGAATATTGTGACATGTTCGTTCAATAGAGGCTGTCTGTTGTGATGGATTTGATTGTTCATCTAAACTCCCGCTCCTCGTGAACATGTCCGCTCGCTATTTAAAGCGTCCTGTCAAACCTCAGGGCTCAAGCTGTTATTTTAGCCCTGCCAATAGAATGATACACAGGAAGCAGCTTTATAAAAGAAAGAGAGGCCACTTCCTGTCTCGCTCCAAGGCTGTTTGTTCTCCAGGGCTGCCAACGCGTCTCATGCAGCGATTCGAACTCCATAGTTACTCCTTACTATATACTATATAATTTAATATACTTAAATGGGACCTATAATGCCTCTTTCACAAGATGTAATACAAGTCCCCAGAATGTGTCTGTGAAGTTTCAGCTCAAAATCATTTATTAGAGCTTGTCAAATTTGCCCCTATTTGGGTGTGAGCAAAAACACACCATTTTTGTGTGTCCCTTTAAATGCAAATGAGCTGCTGCTCCCCGCCCCCTTTCCAGAAGAGGGCGGAGCTTTAACAGCTCAACAACAACAAAGCTGGAGAATCTCACGCAGCCAAAATGACGACGGTGTTCAGCCTTACATTGTTCAAACCGGAGTCGACACTGATGGAGAGATTTAGGAAGAAGTTACAACTTTTAGACGTTTCTGAATGGTTAGTGGATAAATTGATGTAGTTGCTGTGGAGTTGATTCAACTCATCCACTAGCATGTGCCGTCATGTTCATCTATGCGTAATAGATTGTTACAGTTTTCATCATGTAATTGGACTTCATTTGTGAGTAATCTACCCAGCAGTGCTCACAGTCTCTCTCTCTCTCTCTCTGTCAGGAGAATCCGTCTCTGTCTTTGAGTCGTGATGCATCTCAGCCGCTTCCAGCCCTGTTGTTCAGCTGTCAGGTGGGCGTCGGCCGCACGAATCTGGGTTTGATCCTGGGATCACTGGTGATGATGCACCTGACACGGGCGACGCAGGAGCCAGCAGCACCGTAAGACCTCGAACACGCTCACATTATACTGATTATACACTGTCCTTCAGTAGTTTGCGGTCGGTATGATTTTTTTAATGTTTTTTTAAAGAAGTCCCTTCTGCTTACCAGAAATTCACAATTGCATGTTAGAAAGCCAGAACTGCAAGATATAAACTCAAAATTCGGAGAAAAAAAGTCTAAGACACAATTGCGAGATGTAAAGTCTAAATTGCATGCTAAAAAGTTAGAATTACATGATGTAAAGTCAGAATTGCGAGATGTAAAGTCAGAATTGCGTGATGTAAAGTCAGAATTGCGAGATGTAAAGTCAGAATTGCGAGATGTAAAGTCAGAATTGCGAGATGTAAAGTCAGAATTGCGTGATGTAAAGTCAGAATTGCGAGATGTAAAGTCAGAATTGCGTGATGTAAAGTCCGAATTGCGTGATATAAAGTCCGAATTGCGAGATGTAAAGTCAGAATTGCGAGATGTAAAGTCAGAATTGCATGTTGTAAAGTCAGAATTGCGAGATGTAAAGTCCGAATTGCGAGATGTAAAGTCCGAATTGCGAGATGTAAAGTCCGAATTGCGAGATGTAAAGTCCGAATTGCGAGATGTAAAGTCCGAATTGCATGTTGTAAAGTCCGAATTGCGAGATGTAAAGTCCGAATTGCGAGATGTAAAGTCCGAATTGCGAGATGTAAAGTCCGAATTGCGAGATGTAAAGTCCGAATTGCGAGATGTAAAGTCCGAATTGCGAGATGTAAAGTCCGAATTGCGAGATGTAAAGTCCGAATTGCGAGATGTAAAGTCCGAATTGAGAGATGTGAAGTCGGAATTGCATGATATAAGGTCAGAATTTATATCAAAACTTGGCCTTCCAAAAGATGACAAAATCTTTAAGTCTGATGAACTTTTGAGGAGTAGGAAATAAACCATTTTAATATTAGAAAATGTGAAGTAAAGTTATTTTGACCTACTGTGGCATGTTTATTCAGGATTCTTTTGATGAATAGAAAGTTAATTTGAACTAGAATCTTTTGTAACATTTTGAATCTTTACTGTTACTTTTGATCAATTAAAGCATTATTTTGCATGCTCATGAATGTTTAATGAAATGTGTGTTTGCTGCTGATATGTTTAATGTGAAAGATGTCACATGTTCATAGAGCTGAAGGCGATGTGACGGACAAACCCAAAATGCAGTTCCAGGTTATTCAGACCCTCATCAGTAAGCTGCCTAAAGGTCAAGAGGTCATGGAAGAGGTTTGTATTTGGTCTCATGTTAATTAAGTCATAAATAGCAGCATGCTATATATGTATTAATCTCGGATGAGCTGCTGACCGCATCCTGCTGTGTTTCAGGTGAACCGTGCCATAGATCTGTGCTCTGAGATGCACGACATTCGAGAGGCCATTTATGAGAACAAACAAAAGCTGGAGGGAATCGGTGAGGACTATCAGATCCAGGTGAGAATCTGTGTGTCATATTTTTCATTGTCCACCTTCTCTAGAATTAAAGAAGCTTTTTTTTGCTGCCGTGTCTTTAAATACCTGTCAAAAGTTTGGAAAAATTAAAAAATGTAAAAATGTTGTAAATCAGCATTCTCCCCCAAAAGTGATCGGGCAGACCAAACCGTAAGTCGTAGAGACTTGAAACTTTGAGGGCTGGTAGTACTTATACCATCTACAATGTCACCAAGGCTTGCCCCAATCGGCCTGACGGGGGCGCTACAGTGGTCAAAAGTATGAAATGTCTCATAACTTCTGAATTGTTAGGTGTAGGCTCAAGTGTCTTATATCGTTGGAATCGTTGGAATCCTTGGCTCAAGATGGACAAAATGCAATTTCCAGAGTCTGATTGTCAAAAAGTTTAAATTTCGATTCACGGTCTCTAAGGGCCATCAAAAAGTTGGAAATGGGTGGAGCAACTTTTACTAAAAATGGCTATAACTCGTGAACGGAATGAGATATTTTCACCAAATTTGGCACACCTATGTAAGAGCTCATTTTGTGGTCGTGTGACAAAGGAGGCGGCAACTGTCCACTTGGTGGCGCTATAACAGGAAAAAAACATGAAAATGGCTAATATCTACTTCACTGTTAGTCCGATTGACTTGAAAATTGTCTTTGTCCGAGGTGTCATGATTGTCTATGAGGACATTGACGTATCTCAAAAAACATGTCTGCCATCGGCCAATGAATTTTGAGCAGCTATCAGACAAGGTTAACGGAGGACGATCAGAACGAAACTCGCTGGGCCTGTTTGATTCACGGCCCTAGAGGCCTGTGAAAATTAGAAAGAAATCAGCCACCGGGGAGCGCCTTCGCAATTTTCAGATGTGTAAAGCAGTTTTTTCTGCACACACCCACGACATTCGTACCACATGGTAGAACTCCTTATTCTGAGCAACTTTGCCTCTAGGACCGCTGCTGTCCATCGAATTGTTCTTTAAATATTCGTGATTATGTAAAAAACCTACTTTTGCGAACTAGTCCTAGGTTTTTCGCTTAATCAGAACCAAACAAGTGCAATACAATTCTATGGACTCTTTAACTCAATAATTATATAAAAAAAAGTTGAACTCCACCCTATAAATCCTAAACGAAAACTCGAAACTTTACGAAAATAGATGAGCACATGCAACATATGGCTCTAAAAAAACTTTTATGGAGATTGGACCATAGGTGGCGCTATAACTGTTAAAAAGCTTTATAAACCATATATTTCTTATGGTAAACTGCCTGTATTGGCTGTAAATGGTTACATGCTTGCTTAATAAAACATAATACCTTTTTACGCTTGTGTTTAAAAGCCTTAAAGTGCTTGAACCTCGATAATTGCTGCTCGCAACTACATTCAGACATTTTTCTTGAGCAGCAAATCAGCATATTAGAATGATTTCTGAAGGATCATGTGACACTGAAGACTGGAGTAATGATGCTGAAAATACAGCTTTGATCACAGGAATAAATTACAGAGTACTCTATATTTACATAGAAAATAGCAATTTTATATCGTAATAATATTTCAAATTTTTTACTGTATTTTTGATCAAATAACACAAGAGACTTCTTTCAGAAACATTAATAACATCCAAACTAATGTAAATGCCTCTTTGCATGTGAAATCAATTGAGGCTGGGCAGGACATTTTGAGTTCTGAAAATTAAAGTACGTTTCATAGTGCAATAAACTGTTTTATCAGAAAACGATCCAGGAAAAAGAGATTCCTCCATTATATGAGCCCTGAATCTGTGCTGGCAGTAATTCATTACTCTGTCAGGCTTCAATACACAGACTGGATGGATGAGTGTGTGTTTGTGTGTGTGTGTGTGTGTGTGGCGTCTTAACAAAGACTCTTTATCCTGCAAACGTATCAACTGAGCTGATTCTGTCCGTCTCCAGTGATTTCTTCCTCTCTGGACAAACTGAAATCTGTTTTCCTGAACTTAGTTATTCTGTTTCCTGTGTAAAGATCACTTGTGTGCAGAACCAGCTGGAAACACAAACCCAGAGCAAATTTACGGCCTACAGCTGAACAGATAGTCTATTTTCTGCTGTGTGTTTTTAGGGAAGCAGCACTAAAGACTACTTCCTCCATCGAACTCTACAGAGTCTAGAGAGATATTTCTACCTGATTGTCTTTAACGCTTACCTACACGAACAGGTACAGTATGTTTTCAAATGAGTGTTTTAAGGGTCATTATTAATTTGTCAGTCATATATATGATGTTTCTCTTCTCTGTTATAGTATCCGCTGGCGTTCGCGTGTAGCTTCAGCCAATGGCTGTGCTCTCACGCCTGGATGTACCGCCTCCTTTCCTGCATGAACCAATCAGAGCTCAGAGCACCAGCTGACCTGCTCACAAAAGGAGCTCGAGTTCTGGTGAGAACCTCATAATTATCCATCAGTTTGTCTGATTAAATCACTGCATATTATATATTTGTGCATGTAAAACATAGTCATAGTGAAAAATGATGACTGAAAAACCATTTTTGATCTGTTCCTCACACATTGTATGACTTAAGATCTGAATGTGTGGATTACATTCTTCCATTCTCTCGGGTGACGTTCTCCTTTAAAATGCTGATGACTTCAGAAAGTTGAGATTCACTGTATTTTATCAGTCCTTTTGTTCTGATAGTGTTTCAATATAGTGTTTCTCCATTGAGATTAATGTGGGTTTGCTCTGCATGGAAATGACCTTCTCACTTCGCAACAGTTACTAAGGAAAGTGTGACTTGTCAACAGATGAATTGTGAAATCGTGACTCTGTCTGGCTGTTCCTTTCTAAGCAATGGCCTTGAAACCTTCTTTAGCGCCGAATTGAGGAACATGATCAAACGTCTTACACAAACAGGGATCAAAACAGACCTTGAAACATACAAAATATCTTTGAGGTATATTTTAATGGAATGCTTGATGCATATGAAGTGATCTTTAATGTCAGATTTAGGTAGATTTTTATTTTTATTTTTTAAATCAAAGATGCTTTAAAAACCTTTTTTAGTTTTTTTTTTTTTTTTTTTTCTTTTCATATTTTGCTACATTTTCTTTACATTTTGCAATGAAAATTGCCATTGTAGCTGGTCTGGTGTTAAATTACAAACAAACAAATCGGATCAAATTAGTGTTTCTTTGCAACACACTGTTGTCTGGAGGTGCTTAACTTTCAGAGCATGTTGTGTGTTCACATCAACGTCTTTATCAGCACTTCTGAAATTTCTTGGATTAAATTGTCACTATATTATACAATAGACACAAACATTTTATTAAGCAAATTCATCCTTTGATTAGAAGAATTAGCACCAGAGAAAACGGAATGTTTCTATTAATGATGAGTCACATTCCAAATTTTAGATGTTACATACACAATGTTACAAAGTTTCAAATGAGCAGAACTTCACAGAGAACACTGATCCTGTAAAGATACAAAGTTTCACAAGGTCAAAGTTAAGATTTGATCTGATTATTTTGAGGTTTGTGATTTTTCCTACTGATTGAGATGTTTTTGAATACTCTATAAAATCCTTATCAACTTTAATAATGTTTCTTTAAATTACTTTGGTAACTATGGAAGCTTGTTTCCGCCACTGAATAAAAATTTGTTATAATTATGACTTTTTATCTCACATTTCTGATTTTTTTTTTGGATTATATTGTGAGTTATAAAGTCAGAATTGAGTTGTAAAGTCAGAATTGAGATATAAAGTCAGAATTGCGAGATATAAAGTCAGAATTGTGAGATGTAAAGTCAGAATTGTGAGATGTAAAGTCAGAATTGTGAGAGATAAAGTCAGAATTGTGAGAGATAAAGTCAGAATTGCGAGATGTAAAGTCAGAATTGCAAGATGTAAAGTCAGAATTGCGAGATGTAAAGTCAGAATTGCGAGATGTAAAGTCAGAATTGCGAGTTATAAAATCAGAATTGCGTGATAAAGTCAGAATTTCTCGCAATTGTAAGTTTATATCACGAAATTCTGACATTATTTCTTATTTCGCAATTCTGAGGGAAAAAAAGTTAAGCAAATTCATCCTTTGATTAGAAGACTTAGCACCAGAGAAAACGGAATGTTTCTATTAATGAGTTACTTTTCAAATTTTAGATGTTACATACACAATGTTACAAAGTTTCAAATGAGCAGAACTTCACAGAGAACACTGATCCTGTAAAGATACAAAGTTTCACAAGGTCAAAGTTAAGATTTGATCTGATTATTTTGAGGTTTGTAATTTTTTCCTACTGATTGAGATGTTTTTGAATACTCTATAAAATCCTTATTAGCTTTAATAATGTTTCTTTAAATTACTTTGGTAATTATAGAAGCTTGTTTCCGCCACTGAATAAAAGAGTTATAATTGTGACTTTTTATCTCACATTTCTGGTTTTTTTTTTGTTATATTGTAAGTTATAAAGTCAGAATTGTTATAAAGTCAGAATTGCGAGTTATTAATTCAGAATTGCGAGTTATAAAGTCAGAATTGCGAGATATAAAGTCAGAATTGAGATATAAAGTCAGAATTGCGAGATATAAAGTCAGAATTGTGAGATGTAAAGTCAGAATTGCGAGATATAAAGTCAGAATTGAGATATAAAGTCAGAATTGAGATATAAAGTCAGAATTGAGATATAAAGTCAGAATTGCGAGATATAAAGTCAGAATTGCGAGATATAAAGTCAGAATTGTGTGATATAAAGTCAGAATTGCGAGTTATAAAGTCAGAATTGCGAGAGATAAAGTCAGAATTGCGAGATGTAAAATCAGAATTGTGAGATGTAAAGTCAGAATTGCGAGAGATAAAGTCAGAATTGCGAGAGATAAAGTCAGAATTGTGAGATATAAAGTCAGAATTGCGAGTTATAAAGTCAGAATTGCGAGATATAAAGTCAGAATTGAGATATAAAGTCAGAATTGCGAGATATAAAGTCAGAATTGCGAGATGTAAAGTCAGAATTGCGAGATGTAAAGTCAGAATTGCGAGTTATTAATTCAGAATTGCGAGTTATAAAGTCAGAATTGTGAGATATAAAGTCAGAATTGCGAGTTATAAAGTCAGAATTGCGAGATATAAAGTCAGAATTGAGTTATAAAATCAGAATTGCGAGATATAAAGTCAGAATTGCGTGATAAAGTCAGAATTTCTCGCAATTGTAAGTTTATATCACGAAATTCTGACATTATTTCTTGCAATTGTGAGTTTATATCTCGCAATTCTGAGGGAACAAATTTTATTAAGCAAATTCATCCTTTGATTAGAAGACTTAGTACCAGAGAAAACAGAATGTTTCTTTTAATGAGTTACATTCCAAATTTTAGATGTTACATACACAATGTTACAAAGTGTCAAATGAGCAGAACTTCACAGAGAACACTGATCCTGTAAAGATACAAAGTTTCACAAGGTCAAAGTTAAGATTTGATCTGATTATTTTGAGGTTTGTGATTTTTTCCTACTGATTGAGATGTTTTTGAATACTCTATAAAATCCTTATCAACTTTAATAATGTTTCTTTAAATTACTTTGGTAACTATGGAAGCTTGTTTCCGCCACTGAATAAAAGAGTTATAATTGTGACTTTTTATCTCACAATTCTGATTTTTTTTTTTTTTGAGTTTTATATTGTGAGTTATAAAGTCAGAATCGAGTTATAAAGTCAGAATCGAGATATAAAGTCAGAATTGAGTTATAAAGTCAGAATTGAGTTATAAAGTCAGAATTTCTTGCAATTATAAGTTTATATCACGCAATTCTGACATTATTTCTGGCAATTGTGAGTTTATATCACTGTGAGATAAAATTGTGAGATAAAAAGTCGCAATTACTTTTAAACGTAATGGTTGAATGCAGAAAAGAGCAGACATTTAGTTTCATAATTAATTCATTTTACAACATTAACACTATTATTTTCCTATTTTATTAATATGAAGCTGCTTTGAAACAGTCTGTATTGTATAAAGCTCTTTATAAATAAATATGACTTAATATTAATATTTATGCACTTGTTTAAATTAAAATGAATCATTTGTTCCCCTTCGTCATCTCTCAATATTAAACTGGGAAATTATTTTGACATCTCAACAGTTACACACATCATCCTTCTCTGTAAACCTCGACTAAAAGAATGGATGATGTATTATTTCTGAAGGGATGTGCTTTATTTCTAGGTTGCAGATGAATATTTAGCGCCTGACGTTCTGAGCACCATTAAGGAGATGAAAGTGGCTAATTTCAGACGAGTGCCCAAAATGCCAATCTACGGCATGGCGCAGCCGACATCTGAGGTAACACTTCTCAGAAGGACTCTAATCCACTGTAAGAGGGGTTTTGTTAATGCCATCGCTCACTTTTTTTCCGTCTCGTTCCCCGGCAGGCGACGGGAGCCGTTCTGGCGTATCTGACGGACGAGAAGAGGAAGCACAGCAGTGTTTTGTGGGTGAATTTGCAGGATGAGCTGGTTCTGGAGGCGAACGGTCAGATCTTCTGTCCGAGAGAGCCCACGCGTGTGGATCAGCACATATGTGTGCTCTCCTCACAGCCGGAGGAGATCCAGGTCAGATCTGGTTTTGCTTTACATCATTCAAGCAGCATTAATCCTCTAAATCAGCTGAATTAAAGCAATAAGCCACTCGAGGATGTGCATTACTGAGATTTTATCAAACGATTGGATGATAAAACGACCTTCTAGAGGTCTTTTATCTATTTAGATCAGGGATTCACAATTTTTTTTTTTATCATTTTTGTCAGCTGAACCCATTAAAATGTAAGTTAATATTTCAATAACGTCACATTCGCATGATGAAAGTTCTCTATTGCCTGTTAATGTTCACATGCCATGCAAGTAAATAGAAAAATATTGAATCTTTTTTGGTAAATATAAGTATACGTAATTGTTGTAATGATGATAATTGTTTTAACTCTAATTATATAAATATAGCTGCAAGCAGCAATTTTGCGGTCAAGCCGAATAAGAAATAAGAAAAGGAAATATTTGTGTACATCTGTGATCATGAGGTTAGGATAAAGCTGTTTAAATTACATCAGTTAAAGCACTTATAACATAATATCATGGTTTATAACTTCTGAGCAATAGGTGGCGCTATGACGAAACTTTGCATGCATCCTCAAATCATGCCTGTGATGACATGTACCAAGTTTTGTGTCAATACTTAAAACTTTTGCAAAGATACAGAAAAAAGTTTTGAATAAAATTCAATATGGCGGACAGTAAGTATGGCAGAATACGGAATTTGGTATCATAGGACTAAGCCAACAAATCTAATTATGTAAGTTAAATAACAATATATTGAACTTTTTCTTCATATGTTAGATGCATTTTCATAAATTTCATTATCTCTTGACCACTAGGGGGCGTTGACATAAAACTTTACAGGTCCTCTCAGAGCATGGCCTCGATGAGTTTCGTAACAATATGTTCATGTGTTAGTAAAACTCAACATTTTATGATAAAATTAAAAAAAAATTGGATATCGTTCAACTCGGCATGCCTCAAGGAATCTAAGAAGACCATCCTCATGGTTTTAGGACAAGGCAAAAGTTATGCTCAAAAATAGCCATTTTTACTATCTCGGCACCAGTAGGTGGCGCTGTGACGATACTGTGCATGTACCCCAAGTCATGCCTGTAATGACATATACCAAGTTTGATGTCAATACACCAAATCATTGCGAAGATACAGCATCAAATCCATTTTTGCGTGCTTGCCGCCAAATTCGTTGATGCGCTATACGAGAACGGATCGACCGATCAAAAGTCTTTTAATATCTTTTTTGCTTGGAGTGTGAGTAGATGCTACTTACCAAATTTCGTGCATATTGGACAAACGCTCTAAAAGGAGTTTGAAAAAGTGAAAATTCTAAATGGCGGGAAAATTCAAAATTTCGGGAAAATTCAAAATGGCGGAAATGATTCACAGGTGCATTCGAATCAGCAGGAGCCATGGAATCAGAAAAAAATATTTTTGTTTCTTTTAAATAAATTAATATTTGATGATAATTGTAAAAATAATTTTATTTTACACTACACGTTGAAATACTAAAATGTATGCCTTAAATTCCTCACTTGAAACATTTAAGATCCCCAAGCTTTTATTTTGGCGGACTATTGGTGAAATGCCCCATTTCCCATGACCTCCCCATTTATTTATTTTAATTTTACATTCAATATAGTTATTAGCATTTCATCAACTTTGTGAACCCGTGTTTGGGTCTAGACAGTAAACGGCGTCTGTGTGTTTGTGTGTTTGATGTAGAGACTGGAAACGGCTCTGAAAGAAGAACTTTTGGGAAGTCAGAAATGGCTTGAAGTGACTCTGGAGCAGGAGAAACAGATGAAGATGTTCAAGAGCTGTTTGACGGTACAGGAGATCTTTAACCATCACAAGAGTTCACACCAGGGGCTGCAGTATAGACGGATCCCTTTCCCAGAATGCTCTGCTCCTACTGAAGAGGTGAAAGACGCTTTAAAAGCTTAAAGATGTAATGACGTTCATCTTTTCATTCAGATGCAGTTATACAGGCTGATGAGAGGAGAGACCTTCTGCTCCCTCTAGTGTTCATCAGAGTCACTGTCAATTTACTGAAATATTTTACTCAGAAATGTCTCATTTTATTCCTTATTTTTTATTTTATTTTATTTCATTTATTGTATTTCATTTCATTTATTTTATTTTATTTTATTGCATTTTATTTTATTTTATTGCATTTTATTTTATTTTATTGCATTTTATTTTATTTTATTTTATTGCATTTTATTTTATTGCATTTTATTTTATTTTATTGCATTTTATTTTATTTCATTTATTGTATTTCATTTCATTTATTTTATTTTATTTTATTTTATTTTATTGCATTTTATTTTATTTTATTGCATTTTATTGCATTTTATTGCATTTTATTGCATTTTATTTTATTTTATTGCATTTTATTTTATTTTATTGCATTTTATTTTATTTTATTGCATTTTATTTTATTTCATTTATTGTATTTCATTTCATTTATTTTATTTTATTTTATTTTATTTTATTTTATTTTATTTTATTTTATTTTATTTTATTTTATTGCATTTTATTGCATTTTATTTTATTTTATTGCATTTTATTTTATTTTATTGCATTTTTTGTGGAACAGAAACATTTTGAAGAAACCTGACAGACGATCAAGCAAAAAGGGTCAAGAAAGCTCCTCAAAAGTATCTTGACGTAGTCCATATGACTTGTGCACTATTTTTCAAATCTTCTGCAGGCAATTAAAGTCATTATTCACCAATAACGATAAAAATATCATTAAATAAGTAAATAGTAATAAATTAAAATATGATTAATAATATGATAAAATGTATTTTTTATTATTCCCTGCGATTTTAAGTTAATATTTCAATAACGTCACATTCACATTGTCTGTTAATGGTCACATCATATTAATATTTAATAAGCATTTTATTTAATGTTTTTTTTTTATTTAATATACTTTATTATTTTTATTTTATTTCACTTTATTATTTTTTTTTACATTTTTAAAAAACAAATTTGCGAAACAAACATTTTGAAGAAACCTGAAAAAAAAGCTCCATAAAAGTATTCTGGAGTAGTCCATATGACTTGTGCACTATATTTCATATCTTCTGCAGGCAATTAAAGTCATTATTCACTGATAAAGATTTAAATATAATTCAGATATATAATTAAATTAAATAAATTGGCGGGTCGTGCCAGGTTTGATGCCAAACGTCACTGGTTCTCGAGCAGCAACGCTCTTCCAAATTTCTCCTTTTTTGTTCTACAAAAGAAATAAAGTCATAAGGAATGACATGATGACGATAGAATTGTCATTTATGGGTGAAGTGTTGCTGTAACACACTTGGTTTTATTGCTCTTCATCCTGACAGTTTCATAATCTTTCTTCTGTGTGTTTTATGACACATTATAAATGTGTTTGTGAAAGTGATTTGTCTTGGTCTGCTTTATCTCTTTCATTTGCTCACATTGTGTGTGTGTTCAGGGTTTTGACAGGCTGCTGGAGGCCATGAAAGCTTGTCTCGCTGAAGACTCTCTCTCTGCGTTCGTCTTTAACTGCTCCAACGGTAAAGGACGGACGACCACGGCTATGGTGATCGCCGCCCTCACGCTCTGGCACTTCAACGTACGTCTGCTTCACATACTGACGACATACTGTAGGATATAGAAGTTATACATCGAGGTCCAAAAGTATGAGAAAACATCAAAAATTAGAGCTGATGATAATATAGTTACTTTTTTGTGACGAAAATGCAAATAAAGTTGGTGTGGACATGCTTTATATATAAAGCTGTGCCATAAGTTTACATTTTGTGAATATACAAATAATCATGCAGTGAGATTTGCGGTGTGGTTTATATTGATTTATGTGTGAGTACTGTATGTATGATATATATATATATATATATATATATATATATATATATATATATATATATATATATATATATATATATATATATGTATATATATATATGTATATATATATATATATATATATATATATATATATATATATATACACAGCAAAACATGATTTTCTTGATTCAACACACAAGTAAAATGACTTCTGAAAAAATGCATCAAAATTAACCTTTTTGTTAAAATTAAGTGTCTTTCCTTACCAGTGGGGTGTGAAAAATAATCTTGTTTTCCCTTTGAATAAGTTTATTTTTCTGACCCCATTAGCAGTCATTATTTTTCTTTTTTCTAAGCTTAAAATCACTAAATTTTTATTTTTATATTTTTTCAGCAAACAAGACTTAATATCTAATGTCATTTTGCTTCTCAAGTAAATGCTTCTTGATCTAAGAATGTTTAAATACTTGTAAAATACAAAAATACTGAGGAAGAAAATCATTTTTTTTCTGTATTTTATATATACCAATACATACTGATTATTGGCCAATATATTTATTATTTTAATAAAATAAGAGGGATAATAAAAAATGCATGTTATTTTCTATTTAGTACTGTCCTGAGTAAGATATTTTACATAAAAGATGTTTGCATTTAGTTCATAAGACAAAACAATAGCTGACAAAACCCCATTCATAAGTATGTGAAGCATTGATTCTCAATACTGTGTGTGGTTACCTGATGATCTATGACTGTTTTTATGTTTTGTGATGGTTGTTCATGAGTCTCTTGTTTGTCCTGAGCAGTTAAACTGAGCTCTGTTCTTCAGAAAAATCCTCCAGCTCCTGCAGATTCTTCAGTTTTCAAGCATTTTTCCAGCAGTGACTGAATGATTTTTAGTATCTCGATCTTTAAGATCTTTTTTGTTTGTTTTGACAGGGTTTTCCAGAGTTCTGTGAGGATGAAATCGTAAGCGTTCCTGATGCCAAATACACAAAGGGCGAGTTTGAGGTGATGCATTTCTGCGTTTTGACCTTTCTTTTTGGTCTAACATGCAATTTTTAATTTTAATGTTTTGTAAGTGCATGGTTGAAGGCTACCACTTATGACAAATGCTGAAAATATTAATAAAAAAGTTTTAATTATAAACAAGACATGCAGTTTGCACAATGCACTATACATTATTTTTTTGTAACATTTTTAATGAAAGAGAATGTGAACAGTATTGCTTAATGGCTTTATATTCAGCATTTCCAAGATGACATGCATCAGAAAATCAAAGTGCATTGGTAACGTGGCATTTAATTTATTATTAAAGCCGTCCTTCACTAATCAGACGTATTCATCTAGTTTCTCAGGGTGGTTTTCATCTGTATTTAGAGTCTCTCATTTCTGTGATTTCCACCCATCCATGATTTGGATCTTGCTGCTGTTTCCAACACGTCGTCAGTAAGATCTTTAGCGGTTTCTTGTCTGTGCAGTTTGAGATTTTGGAGAGCGTCCGAAACCAAGAACAAGACCTGTTCTGTCATCGGTGTGTCTCTTCCCAGAAATCCCTTCCATGTCTGTTTTCAGTCAGTCCGCTGTGGTTTATGGTTTTACTGATTCCTCTGGGTTCTTGAAACATGAAACATGGTTTATTCCATCATTGGTAGGAGACAGATCAGTCCTCTTTCAGATCTGTGATTGTGAGCTCTCTTTGTTTAATGAAAGTAATAAACAAGCTATATTGTCCTGTGAAGTTATTAGAAACGTAATATGTAATTAGTTTAAACCAGGCCATGAGTTACAGGAGTGGAAACGTCTCACTTCTGACCCACATTCAGTGAACGAGCTGATGACGCATGTGTAACAGCAGTGACCCGACAATCCTTCTGACCCGGTCATGACACAGTCATGTGATCTTTCACTTTCTGTGTCAGTATCTGCAGGGTTTCCTGACTATAAACATTCATATACATTCATATTTTTTTAAATAACTGATCATATCAATAATTTATTATTTTTATAATTATTATTAAAAATAATAATTTCCTGATTATCAAAAAGTAATGCATTTATATTAATGATAAATACTTTATAATATATTATTAATTTATTAAATTAATACTACTACTACTACTACTACTACTACTACTACTACTAATAATAATAATAATACATTTTTTATTATACTTTGTGTTACTACTTTTTATTTTCTGCTTATTATAATAATAATAATTAATTATTATTATTATTATTATTATATTTTTTATATTTTTATATTATATTATACAGTTATTTATATTATATTTAAATATATTTATAAATATATTTATTTATATTTTATTATATATTTTGTATTATGTTTTACATTTTATATTTATTATATTCTTTTATTATATTTTTATTATATTATATTTTTCCTGCCTAAAAATATTACATTTGTATTCATTTTACATATTTTTAAAATAATAATAATTTAATAAATTAATATAATAATAATAATAATAATAATAATAAATATTGATGTTAATTCTTTTTTAATTTCTGCTTGTTTATAATAATAATAATAATAATAATGATAATAATGATAATAATGATAATAAAGTTCCTGTCTATCAAAAATATTATATTTATGTCAATTTTACATATTTTCAAAAATATAATAATAAATTAATAATAATAATAATAATAATAATAGTAAATATTGATGTTATTTCTTTTTTAATTTCTGCTTGTTTAGCATAATAATAATAATTATAATAATAATAATAATGATGATAATAAAGTTCCTGTCTATCAAAAATATTATATTTATGTCAATTTTACATATTTTAAAAAATATAATAATAAATTAATAATAAAAATAAAATAATAATAATAATAATAATAGTAAATATTGATGTTATTTTTTTAATTTCTGCTTGTTTATAATAATAATAATAATAATTATTATTATTATAATAAAGTTCCTGTCTATCAAAAATATTATATTTATGTCAATTTTACATATTTTCAAAAATATAATAATAAATTAATAATAATAACAATAAAATAATAATAAAACAATAATAATAATAATAAATAATAATAAATAATAATAATAATATACAAAACCAATATGGGCACTCGTGGAACGCCAGCTGTTTTGTTATATTAACAATAATGTGTGTGTGTGTGTGTGTTAGGTGGTGATGAAGTTGGTCCGGTTGCTTCCTGACGGTCACAGGATGAAGAAGGAGGTGGACATGGCATTGGACTCCGTCAGCGAGACGATGACGCCGCTGCACTACCACCTGCGAGAGATCATCATCTGCACCTACAGACAGGTAGAGGGCGCTCTAGCATCTCCTGTACTCATAGATTCTGTCACCCAAAAATGGCAAGAGCTTTCATGGAAAAACAAGCTCCAATCTGATTGGCTGGTTCAGTGTTTACAGGGTACCGGCTCGATACTGTGACCGCAGAAGAAGTAGTTGCTTCGAAGTTTGTGAGGTTCATGACATCCAATCGTTTTACTCGTTGTGTGTGAGTTGTGTGTTAGTAAGAAGTTGATTTAAAAAAAAAAAAAAAAAAAAAAAAAAAAAAAAAATTATTTCTTTTATTCTACTTTTAATTATTTTAAATAAAATAAATAAAAATATTTAATTTTATTCTTATTTATAAATATAAAAATTAGAGCATATATTTATGAATATATTTATATGATCTAATTTATTTTTGTTTTAGATAAAATAAACAAAAATTTTAAATAATTTTATTTTAAATATATGTTCTAAATTGTATTTTATTTATTATGGTTTTATTTTAAATAAAATAAATCTAAATATTTCATTTTATTCTAAATATATGCTCTTAATTTATTTTCTTTTTGTTTTCTATTTATTGTAGTTTTTGTTTTTAGTTGCTTTATTTGATCCAAAAATCTTCTAAAATAATTTTATTTTACTCCAAGTATATGTTCGGAATTGTATTTTATTTTTGTTTATTTTATTTATTTATTATGGCTTTATTTTATTTTGAATAATATATTTTATTCTAAATTAAATATATACACTCATGTTCCACCTTCAATAGTTTAATATCACCTCATGAAGTTGGTTAATGAACGAGTTTTCATTTTTATCACTACATCATTCCCAGCTATTTCACAGTTTGCATGGCTTTACTAT
Source organism: Ancherythroculter nigrocauda (assembly GCA_036281575.1). Lineage (NCBI taxonomy): Eukaryota > Metazoa > Chordata > Actinopteri > Cypriniformes > Xenocyprididae > Ancherythroculter > Ancherythroculter nigrocauda. The sequence goes on from VTFQ01000018.1 coordinate 2,900,305, forward strand.
TATTCTCACATGTAGATTTAATGTGTACAAACTCTTGACTGCTAATAGCATATATAGTCTGTATTCTTGTGTCGCCTCTGACTGTCCTGTAGAGGGCAGCACATCTCTTCCAGAGAGACACTCCATCAATAGTTTCAGAGAATTACCCCATAATCAGACGCTAATCAGCTTCAGTCTCTATTTAAACACGCAGCATAGATGTCAAGAGTCTCCTTGATTTCATTAGAAGGATTCTGGGAAAAACCCTCTAATGTTCGTTTGAGAATGAAGGAGGCGTTTTATCCAAACTTTTCCACGTGCATTAAGATCTGCAGTCAGCTGTGTAACCCTAATGACTGACAGACGCGAGCGACTACAAGCGCGTTCTGTTGTTGTGCGTGTGTGTAATTGTGTTTGTGGGTCAGGTCTGTCGCAGGCGTCACTCGGCGGTTCGAGTGTCCGCTCTTATGTAAAGCTCAGAGGGGCGGCTCGCCAATCAATGCAGGTTTGTGCAGCGAGAGCTACTCGAGCACGTCTCCATCTGCTCTCAATGGATCACATTGTCCCGAGCCTCTGGCTTTTTTTCTTTCCCTTCTCCGTTTAGTCATTACAGTAACTGAACTGCAGCTCTGCTTCCTAAAGTGGCCCTCATCCCGTCTGAGATCCCGCAGGAGAGCCCGGGATTTGTTTTTCCCTTCGCTACCGAACACTAATCCCTCTCTTCTGTCGCCTCATTCTTTCACTCGTCTCTTTGTTGCTTTCGCTCAGCTCCAGGTTTAGATAACTAGAGCGATTTGTACGCTGTAGGAAATTATCACACACTCGACAAAATATTTAAGATGCATGTATTTGAAATGCATATAATTTCCATCATGTTTAAACATAAATAAACTTCATGCATGCATAAATGAAAGGGAACTGTAATAGAACAGCTGTTTTTGATACGTTTACTGGCCGATCATTGATTGTCTGTTAAGAAACTTGTTGTGATCACATGCTCCGACCTCTTCATCTCCTCCTATCCATCCAACATCCCACAATGCTCCATTGACATCAGCAGTCTGCAGCTTCACTTCTTGAGCAGTTATTACTGTGCAAAAGTTCAGACAGGTTTGACAAGTGCGTCACAAATGAGTCTAATAATTTCACTGTCACTGTTTCATATCACGTCTGTCTGTATAATGTGTTTTGGAGCTCGTCTGGTGAATTACAGCTCTCGTCTGTCTGAAACCTGACAGAACCACTTTTATTCATGGTTTTCCATCGCCAATACAAAATAAAAAAGCTATTATAGATTTGAAACAATAAACTTTCTTTTGTACGATTTCTGTCCCTCCGTTGACAGTCTGCGCAACTACCACATTCAAAATTTCGTAAAGAGATTGTAAAACTGATCCATATGAATTGAGTGGTTTAGTCCAAACTTTCTGAAGATCACCTATGAAGAACAGATTGAATTTAGTCTTTTATTCACAATTAAACATTCGTCAACATTCGCATCAGTTGTGGTAAACAGAAGCTCAAGCATGTTTGCTTGATGTGTGAGAACCAATGAGGTTCATTCTCGTGTTACGCGGCACGTTTGAGCTTCGCAAGAACCAATGAGGTTCATTCTCGTGTTACGCGGCACGTTTGAGCTTCAGCAAGAACCAATGAGGTTCATTCTCATGTTACGCATCACTTTTGAGCTTCACAAGAACCAATGAGGTTCATTCTCGTGTTACGCGGCACATTTGAGCTTCAGCAAGAACCAATGAGGTTCATTCTTGTGTTACGCATCACTTTTGAGCTTCAGCAAGAACCAATGAGGTTCATTCTCGTGTTACGCATCACTTTTGAGCTTCGGCAAGAACCAATGAGGTTCAATGAGGTTCATTCTCATGTTACGCATCACGTTTGAGCTTCGGCAAGAACCAATGAGGTTCATTCTCGTGTTACGCATCACTTTTGAGCTTCGGCAAGAACCAATGAGGTTCATTCTCATGTTACGCATCACTTTTGAGCTTCGGCAAGAACCAATGAGGTTCAATGAGGTTCATTCTCATGTTACGCATCACTTTTGAGCTTCGGCAAGAACCAATGAGGTTCATTCTCGTGTTACGCGGCACGTTTGAGCTTCGGCAAGAACCAATGAGGTTCATTCTCATGTTACGCATCACTTTTGAGCTTCTGTAAGAACCAATGAGGTTCATTCTCGTGTTACGCGGCACGTTTGAGCTTCGGCAAGAACCAATGAGGTTCATTCTCGTGTTACGCATCACGTTTGAGCTTCGGCAAGAACCAATGAGGTTCATTCTCGTGTTACGCGGCACTTTTGAGCTTCGGCAAGAACCAATGAGGTTCATTCTCGTGTTACGCGGCACTTTTGAGCTTCGGCAAGAACCAATGAGGTTCATTCTCATGTTACGCGGCACGTTTGAGCTTCTGTAAGAACCAATGAGGTTCATTCTCATGTTACGCGGCACGTTTGAGCTTCTGTAAGAACCAATGAGGTTCATTCTCATGTTACGCATCACTTTTGAGCTTCGGCAAGAACCAATGAGGTTCATTCTCGTGTTACGCGGCACGTTTGAGCTTCGGCAAGAACCAATGAGGTTCATTCTCGTGTTACGCATCACTTTTGAGCTTCGGCAAGAACCAGTGAGGTTCATTCTCATGTTACGCATCACTTTTGAGCTTCGGCAAGAACCAATGAGGTTCATTCTCGTGTTACGCATCACTTTTGAGCTTCGGCAAGAACCAATGAGGTTCATTCTCGTGTTACGCATCACTTTTGAGCTTCGGCAAGAACCAATGAGGTTCATTCTCATGTTACGCATCACTTTTGAGCTTCGGCAAGAACCAATGAGGTTCATTCTCGTGTTACGCGGCACTTTTGAGCTTCGGCAAGAACCAATGAGGTTCATTCTCGTGTTACGCGGCACTTTTGAGCTTCGGCAAGAACCAGTGAGGTTCATTCTCGTGTTACGCATCACTTTTGAGCTTCGGCAAGAACCAATGAGGTTCATTCTCGTGTTACGCATCACTTTTGAGCTTCGGCAAGAACCAATGAGGTTCATTCTGGTGTTACGCGGCACGTTTGAGCTTCGGCAAGAACCAATGAGGTTCATTCTCATGTTACGCGGCACTTTTGAGCTTCGGCAAGAACCAGTGAGGTTCATTCTCATGTTACGCATCACTTTTGAGCTTCGGCAAGAACCAATGAGGTTCATTCTCGTGTTACGCATCACTTTTGAGCTTCGGCAAGAACCAATGAGGTTCATTCTGGTGTTACGCGGCACGTTTGAGCTTCGGCAAGAACCAATGAGGTTCATTCTCATGTTACGCGGCACTTTTGAGCTTCGGCAAGAACCAATGAGGTTCATTCTCGTGTTACGCGGCACTTTTGAGCTTCGGCAAGAACCAATGAGGTTCATTCTGGTGTTACGCATCACTTTTGAGCTTCGGCAAGAACCAATGAGGTTCATTCTGGTGTTACGCAGCACGTTTGAGCTTCGGCAAGAACCAATGAGGTTCATTCTCATGTTACGCATCACTTTTGAGCTTCGGCAAGAACCAATGAGGTTCATTCTCGTGTTACGCGGCACTTTTGAGCTTCGGCAAGAACCAATGAGGTTCATTCTCGTGTTACGCGGCACTTTTGAGCTTCGGCAAGAACCAATGAGGTTCATTCTCATGTTACGCGGCACGTTTGAGCTTCGGCAAGAACCAATGAGGTTCATTCTCATGTTACGCGGCACGTTTGAGCTTCGGCAAGAACCAATGAGGTTCATTCTCATGTTACGCATCACTTTTGAGCTTCGGCAAGAACCAATGAGGTTCATTCTCGTGTTACGCGGCACTTTTGAGCTTCGGCAAGAACCAGTGAGGTTCATTCTCGTGTTACGCATCACTTTTGAGCTTCGGCAAGAACCAATGAGGTTCATTCTCGTGTTACGCATCACTTTTGAGCTTCGGCAAGAACCAATGAGGTTCATTCTGGTGTTACGCGGCACGTTTGAGCTTCGGCAAGAACCAATGAGGTTCATTCTCATGTTACGCGGCACTTTTGAGCTTCGGCAAGAACCAGTGAGGTTCATTCTCATGTTACGCATCACTTTTGAGCTTCGGCAAGAACCAATGAGGTTCATTCTCGTGTTACGCATCACTTTTGAGCTTCGGCAAGAACCAATGAGGTTCATTCTGGTGTTACGCGGCACGTTTGAGCTTCGGCAAGAACCAATGAGGTTCATTCTCATGTTACGCGGCACTTTTGAGCTTCGGCAAGAACCAATGAGGTTCATTCTCGTGTTACGCGGCACTTTTGAGCTTCGGCAAGAACCAATGAGGTTCATTCTGGTGTTACGCATCACTTTTGAGCTTCGGCAAGAACCAATGAGGTTCATTCTGGTGTTACGCAGCACGTTTGAGCTTCGGCAAGAACCAATGAGGTTCATTCTCATGTTACGCATCACTTTTGAGCTTCGGCAAGAACCAATGAGGTTCATTCTCGTGTTACGCGGCACTTTTGAGCTTCGGCAAGAACCAATGAGGTTCATTCTCGTGTTACGCGGCACTTTTGAGCTTCGGCAAGAACCAATGAGGTTCATTCTCATGTTACGCGGCACGTTTGAGCTTCGGCAAGAACCAATGAGGTTCATTCTCATGTTACGCGGCACGTTTGAGCTTCGGCAAGAACCAATGAGGTTCATTCTCGTGTTACGCAGCACGTTAAAAGAACAGCATTTATATGAAATAGGTGTTTTTGTAACGATGTAAAACCATTTACTGTCAATTTAATGCATTATTGCTGAATAAAAGTATTTTTTTTCCTTTAAAAAAATTTGAAATAACTCCTGATTGTTTCTTTGTCATCTAATAAGCATTGTTCAGGGCTTTATCACAATAGTGTGGAACAAAAAATCTTCCGCTACTTCCATTTCATCACAACATTAATGTCACAAAATGGCACCTTTTATCTAGACAAACTTTGAATTGCTGGATGAATTACAGGTCTCGTCTCATCACTGACAAAGACAAAATTACAAAATAAAAGTTATAATCATTTGAATTGAAAGTCTATTTTGTTCTGTGCGTAGTGCCTGATTCTGGTTTCAGGTTCCTGTCCAACACTGGAGCCAAATTCTATAGTGAGGCGAACCCAGCAGCCAATGAAATATTCCAGTAAAAAGTGAAGGAAATGTAAATCAGTGCCTAAAGAAAGGCCCTCATGGTTTGGACGGCGGTGTGGAAAAATATTTGCAGAAAGAAGAGAATGTTGAGAGTGGCTTTTGAGAGGAAAGGTAGTCGACGTCACCGAGAGGGAGGGATGGAGCGGATCCAGACGGGAGGAATTTGGGGGAGACCACCACACAAAAAGATCCTGACGGAAAGCGTGTGTGTGTGGAGGGGAGGGATGAGCGCCGGCAGCCAAAATCATTTGACTAGAACAATTAGAACCATCCGTCTAAATGCACACATGCAGTGAGATTAAACCAGCTCGGCTTTTATTGTGCATCTTTTATTCAATGTTGTTGCATGGGTGTAAATTCAACGCTGGATTTGCACAAAAGATGAACATGACGGCACATGCTAGTGGATGAGTTGAATCAACTCCACAGCAACTACATCAATTTATCCACTAACCATTCAGAAACGTCTAAAAGTTGTAACTTCTTCCTGAGTCTCTCCATCAGTGTCGACTCCGGTTTGAACAATGTAAGGCTGAACACCGTCGTCATTTTGGCTGCGTGAGATTCTCCAGCTTTGTTGTTGTTGAGCTGTTAAAGCTCCGCCCTCTTCTGGAAAGGGGGCGGGAGCAGCAGCTCATTTGCATTTAAAGGGACACACACAAAAACGGCGTGTTTTTGTTCACACCCAAATAGGGGCAAATTTGACAAGCTATAATAAATGATCTGTGGGGGATTTTGAGCTGAAACTTCACAGACACATTCTGGAGACACCAGAGACTTATATTACATCTTGTAAAAAGGGGCATTATAAGTCCCCTTTAACGTTTTTGCTCATCAGCCACTGTGGCTAGTGGTTTTCCAAACTTACTAGCCACTCAGCACTTTTACTGTCCACAATTTTGACATTGATACCATGAGGAAAAACTACAGATATTTTTAATAATATCTCATAATTTGGCTGCAGGTTTATTAGGCTGCTGTCACTTTAAAACCTGATGCACGAATCCATTATACTGTTACACGTGTTTTCTTTCTCAACTGTTTACGTTCACTTAAAACATGACTATTTACGCGAGTACTCACCAAGACCGGCATTTTGACATTATTTTGTGTGTATTTGACTGTTTAAGTGCAATAAGCAGCGAAAAAGAACTTAAGAGGAAGCTTTATGTGGCGCACTTTGGGCGTGAGCACAAAATATTCCTCAAAATATTCATCTGGAGCAACTGAAACGAGGTGGGTTTGTCAAACAAGATTAGAAGCCTTTAAAATAGCATAATATGGGCACTTTAATACTGTATCATAACCCGTCCAGTGTTAGTGTTTGATGTTGAATCATTTTCTGTCTGTGTTCGTGTCATGCTATTTTGTGTGAGAGGGTTTTTGAGAGTTCTGGACTGATGTTGAATGGCAGAAACAAAGCACTGTGGGATACTGTCCTCTGAAGACCATCAGAGTGAGAGTGAGAGAGAGAGTAAAATCAACATTTCTCCTCTCAGACGCTGCTAATATTTACTTTGGCTGTGTTCTGCTCGGCCCTGAGCGGACATGAAGCTCTCTGGACGTGAACAGGTGCAGACGGGTGTCAGGTGGGTCATTTCTGCTCTGCAGGAAGAATAACTTGAAATAATGTGAATAGGTTTGTGTTGTAAATTGTTTAATTTGAAATTCGCCCCATGTTCACTTGTGCTATTGAGATTAAATAAAACTAAAACAATAAAAATGTAAAGATTAGGGCTGTCGATTATTAGTTATGGCAATTAAAATATTACCTGTAAAGCCAGAGCAGAATTGTTGTGCGTCTTCGTTTCTGAATAAATCCGCGTTTTGAGCGAATCAGATGAGTCAGTGATTCAATGACTCATTCATAAAGAGAGCCATTTACATAATTCCTGATGAAATCAGCCATTTGAATGAATCGAATAAATGAATGACTCAGTGACTTGCTTATGTAGATATTTACCGCAAACCTACTGGCAGATTTAGTCTCAAAGTAGGGCTGCACAATGATTAATTGCGATTAATCGTTTGCAAAATAAAAGTCTGTGTTGCATAATATATGTGTGTGTTCTGTGTATAATAATTGTGTATATATAAATACATGCACATGTATAATATATACATGTATGAATAAATATACATATTTATATATATTTTATATTACATATAAATATAAATATTTTATATATTTTTTTTTTCTTAAATATATACATGTATGTGCATGTATTTATATATACATAATTATTATACACAGAACATACACATATATTATGTAACAGACTTTTATTTTGCAAATGATTAATCGCGATTAATCGTTGTGCAGCCCTAGTAGTTTTACAGTATCATTTCGTTTAAAAAAAAAAAAAATTTATATATTAATGGAAACTCGATAAAGGTATAATTCACCCAAAATAAAAATTCTGTCATTTACTCACCCTCATGGCCACTGACGCCTAAAGGTTTGCGTAATAAATTCTATGTTAAATAAAATATAAAAAATATTTTTTCTAAAGCTACATTTTGTAATGTCTGTTTGACGCTTTTCTTATTTAACACAATAATGACTTTATCTTTTAGGGGTGATTTCTCAGCCAAATTTAATGTGCGATTTAATTAATCGTCACATTGTGTAATTAAAAAAATGTAATCGCTTGACAGCCCTAGTAAGAATTAGTGTGAATTTAATAGTTTTATCCCACATGTTTAGGCATGCATGATGGAGGAGGCATGTGCTGCATTGATGCATTTTCCTCTGGATGGACTCGGTCTGAATGAAACTCATGTGACCTTTGGTTGTGACAGACGGACGAGTAGCAGGTCATGTGAGATAGATCGGGGTGTTGAGGGCGCACCATATTTTATGGTGTATTGTTCCGGACGGCCCACAGCTGGAAGTGACACTAATGAGAGTGCAGCGGTGGTTTTATCACCCTCAGCCTGATGGATTTGTTCCTTTGCTCAGCAGTGTTTCTCCGTCTGTCACGTATGCAGTCACGCTCTGAACTGACCTGACTTCTCCAGAGCTGCGTTACGTGTTAACTACTCATTTTTCTCTCTCAGGAACTCATTTTGTGAGTGTGTGTGTGTGTGTATAAACCCCAGGCACATCTTGCATCTGAATGATTAATCTTGCTGTATTTACTGCAGGTGCTTTTCACTTGTAATCTGCTTGGAACAAACACATCAAACTCTTTCTTTCTTTGAAGATGAAGTGAATCTCTGTGCAAAAGCAGAGTTGATTTTTACCTTTTTTTTTTTGGAAGAAATGTGTGCACATCTGTCCACCATGATGCTGCAGGTCAAAAACTGCTTCATGAAGTCAACCTACAAATGTTTACCTACTGTTAATATTATTAAACTGGGAAAAAATTTGAAATGACACGCTTCAACTTTAAGAGGGAGACTGTCCTTGACAGTATTAATTATAATAGTAAATTAGAAAAATATTATTAATTAAAGCTGCCAGCAGAATTTATCATGGTTCAAGCATTTAAGGCCTTCAAGCACATATGCATAAAAAGATATTAAGTTTTATTTAGCAAGCCTGTACCCACTTAAATCATAGACCATTTTCTGCCAAAACAGACAATTTACCAATGAAAATATATGGTTTATAAAGCTTTTTAACAGTAATAGCGCCACCTATAGTCCAATCTCCATAAAAGTTTGCATGCTTTGTTTAGAATCGTGTTGCATTTTCATTAGTTTATTCTTTAAATAATAACTACTATTATTGTTCTAAAAATTCCAAAAAGTGTCTTTGACATATTAATTAAAATAGTAATTCAAAAATATTAATATTAATGTTTTTCTTTTAATAATAATTAGTAGTGGTATTAATGGGGAAAAATATATATAATATATAATAATATTTTTTATTATTAATGGAAAGATAATAATTATAATTGATTATTATTGTTAGTAATGATTGTATTAATTAAAATATTAGCATTCATATTTTCATTAAAGTTTTATTCTTTTAATAATAATAATATTTGTTATTATTTATTATTATTATTATTATTAAAACAAAGTATTTATTATTTATTATTATTATTATTATTATTATTATTATTATTATTATTAAAACAAAGTAAACTATTATTGGAAATATTTTTATTGTTGCTGAAACGTGTTTGTCAGCTCATGTGACAGATTATTGAAGATGAAAATGTCTTTTTAATAGGCAAGCGTGTTTCTGTGAGTTCTCAGAATCAGTCGATTGGTCTCTCAGCTCTTCCCTTCAGTGATAATTACAGATTTAATTAACCCCTCACACACAGTCGTTGTTCTCCACACAGATCAACACACGCAGCTCGCTTTTATTACTATTGATTGTTGGACGCTCTCATTTGTAGATCTTTTAGTGAATATGATTCTGTGAGATGGCAGAGAACTATACATCTTAGATATTTATGCTGTAAGTCCAAAAGATTTCTATTTCCATTAAATGCTGTTCTTGTGAACGTTCTATTCATCATAGAGTCCTGAACAAAAGTGTATCATGGTTTCCACAAAAATATGAACTGTTTTCAACATTGATAATAATCAGAAATGTTTCTTGAGCAGCAAATCAGATATTAGAATGATTTCTGAAGGGTCATGTGACACTGAAGACTGGAGTAATGATGATGAAAATTAATCAGAGGAATTAATTATAGTTTACTATATATTCACATAGAAAACAGCTACTTTGAATTGTAATATATATATTTTTTACTATTTTTGGTCAAATAAATGCAGCACTGGTGAGCAGAAGAAACTTTCAAAATCATTAAAATCATTTATAGATATACTTCTATTGTTTTTTTTAATTATATTTTATTAATAATAAATATGAATTCATCATCGTCATCATTATTTGTTGGAAAAGGAGGAAAAAAGGGGGTTAAATATCTGTGTGTGTGCATGTTGTTTGTGTGTATATGTGTCTGTTTGCATGCGTTGTGTGTGTGTGTGTGTGTGTGTGTGTGTGTGCACGCATGTTGTGTGTGTGTGCATGTGTTGTGTGTGTCTGTATGCGTGCATGTTGTGTGTGTCTATGTGCATGCATGATGTGTGTGTCTGTATGTGTCTGTTTGCATGCGTTTGTGTGTGTGTGTGTGTGTGTGTGTGTGTGTGCGTATGTGTTGTGTGTGTCTGTATGCGTGCATGTTGTGTGTCTATGTTCATGCATGGTGTGTGTGTGTGTCTGTGCATGCATTGTGTGTGTGTGTGTGCACACATGTTGTGTGTGTGTGCATGTGTTGTGTGTGTCTGCATGCATGCATTGTGTGTGTGTGTGTGTGTGTGTGTGCGTGCACGCATGTTGTGTGTGTGTGCATGTGTTGTGTGTGTTTGCATGCATGCATGATGTGTGTGTGTGTCTGTGTGCGTGCATGTTGTGTGTGTCTATGTGCATGCATGGTGTGTGTGTGTGTGTGTGTGTCTGTGCGTGCATTGTGTGTGTGTGTGTGTGTGTGTGTGTGTGTGCATGCATGATGTGTGTGTCTGTATGCATGCATGTTGTGTGTGTTGATGTGCATTTATTGTGTGTGTGTGTATCTGTATGCATGCAAGATGTGTGTGTGTCTATGTGTATGCATGGTGTGTGTGTTCTTGTATACATGGTTTATGAGGACACAAATGAATATAATGGCATGGGTATTACAACGTAAACATGGTTTAGTAAACCAAATTGCTTTAAAAACATACTGAATGTTTTTTAAATTAAAAAAATGCAGAATGTTTTCTGTGATGGGTAGGTTTAGGGGTAGGGGTAGTGCAGGGGGAGAAAATATACAGCTTTACAGTATAAAAACCATTACATCTTTGGAGAGTCCCCATAAACCACATATACAAGTGTGTGTGTATGCATGTTGTGTGTGCATGTGTCTGCATGTAGTTTGTGTGTGTCTACATACATGTTGTGTGTAAGTCATTAGGCGGCACAGAGCTCTGATTGTGTGCTGCAGTTGTGTCTCTCTCAATGGTTTCTGGCTGTCTGTTTGCGTCACGTTTGTATTTGTGGTTGGAAAATCCATGTGGAGGTGCTCTGGAGTCTGCTAAAGTCATTAAGAAATCTCAGACACACACACACACACACTTTCAGGTCCTCCTCTACGGAAAGAGGGAGGGTCCAAACAGCTGACATATGATTGTGATTTGCGTGCTGCCGTTTGGCTCACGTTCACAGCGCTTTGATTTAAAGAGAGCAGCCCGCACACGCTCGCACTTCCACCGCTCTGTCTCATAATCTAGTGACACAGAAAGCGTTTTAACATGAAATGACAATTCTGAAGTTCAAAACCGGGCGTACTTCATCTTTAAAGCGTCATATAGATGGCTCTGCTTTGCTTTCTGAAGCTCTGGCAGGAAATGAAAGGTGTCAGGAGGTTCATCAGGAGTTAATGCTAACATTCTCTCTCCTTGAACCCAGAGTTTGTTTTTTCTTCAGCATGATGCTTGAATCAAGCGTCTTCAACGCAGCGAGTACAATAGAGGATTCATTGGTTCGGGACCCTCGACGGTGTTGTAATTGGCAGCATATGTCCGTCCGTCGCTCCAGAAATAGCCCTGATGGAAGCTGTAGTTTGTGTGTGTTATCGAACCAGATGTGTGATGTGTTTACTGATTGTGTTCTCAGAGAAATCAATCTCACTAACCCTCCCGATCCAAACGAGCCCTGCGGCCAAATAAAGCTCTGTTTGTGCAGATCTTTGACGAGAAATCATTGTGACTAATAACACCTTCACATCAGGGCCATCACGATGTTTTGTGTGCTGATAATTGGCGTCTTTTTAACCTTTTTAATGTGAGCACGTCTCCGAGCGTCAATAAAGTGCCCTTTCCGCATCGCAAACACACAGCCTCAGGTTTGTTCGGTCTCATTGTTCAGATTCACAGCATGTTGTGCATTGAGTGCCTTTACTGTGTTCAGACGATTGAACATTCGACAGTTCAGCTTCATCTGTGCTTTTATTCAACAAGGATGCATTAAATCGATCAAAAGTGGCAGTGAATACATTTATAATGTTACAAAATACAATTTCATATAAATGCTGTATTTTTGAACTTTCTGTTCATCAAAGAATCATGAAAAACAATGTATCACAGTTTCCACAAAAATATTAACTGTTTTCAACATTGATAATAATCATAAATGTTTGTGGAGCAGCAAATCATCATATTAGAATGATTTCTGAAGGATCATGGATCAATTCAGCTTTGATCACAGAAATAAATTACACTTTACTGTATATTCACATAGAAAACAGCTATTTAAAATTGTAAAAAAAATTCACTATTTTTACTGTATTTTTGATCAAAAAAATGCAGCCTTGGTGAAGAGAAGAGAACATTAAAAATTTGTCTGACCCCAAACTTTGTTTTTATTTTATTTTATTTTATTATTTTTTTTTAATTTAATTTAATTTATTTTTTTAATAATTAAAAACAATTGCATTTTATTGTTTAATCTAATTTTTATTTTAATTTGTTGCTTTTTATTTTATTTTAATTTTATTTTTTAATAATTAAAAACAATTGCATTTTATTGTTTAATCTAATTTTTATTTTAATTTATTGCTTTTTACTATTTAATTTTTTTTTTGCAAAGCTAATTATAATGTCAATTTTCAGTTTCAAACTCATTTTATGTAGAGGGCACTTTTTATGGACATATTAGATTGATTTCTGAAGTATCATGTGACACTGAAGATTGGAGTAATGATGCTGAAAATTCAGCTTTGATCGCAGGAATAAATTACATTTTACTATATATTCACATAGAAAACAGCGGTTTTAAATTGTGAAAATATTTAGCTATTTTACCGTATTTTTGACCAAATAAATGCAGCTTTGGTGAGCAGTAGAAACTCCTTTCAAAAACATTAATAAATTTGACCAAGCCCAAACTTTAGGGTCTGTTTGTTTTATTTTATTTTACTTTACTTTACTTTATTTTTTAATAATTAAAAATAATTGCATTTTGTGTTTTAATCTGATTTTTAATTTATTTTTATAGCATTTTAATTTTTTTTGCAAAGCTAATTATAATATCCATTTAAAGCTAATTATAGTTACCATAGACTAACATAAACCCAGAGTTTTCAAACTCATTTTATGTAGAGGGCACTTTTTATGGGCATATTAGAATGATTTCTGAAGGATCATGTGACACTGAAGACTGGAGTAATGATGCTGAAAATTCAGCTTTGATCACTGGAATAAATTACACTTTATTATATTTTCACATAGAAAACAGCTATTTTAAATTGGAAAAATATTTCACTATTTTTACTGTATTTTTGATCAAATAAATGCAGCTTTGGTGAGCAGAAGAGAGACTTTCAAAAAACATAAAGTCTGACCGACCCCAAACTTTGAACACATCTGACATCTACCAACACTTTGTTTTGTGAAGACAGTAAATCTGTTACAGTAGCTCTGCGGTGAGCTTTCATTTGTATCAGGAAATAAGACGGGAAGGCACCTGTATGTCTGTCTGACTGACTGGAGTCTCTTCCCGTCCGGATTATCAGCATTCCAGCCGATGGAATTCCGTTTTTGAGTGACTGAATTCATTTTTCTGGCTGTTGTGTCTGTGAGCTGCAGTGCTGGAGTGGAAATTTATAAATCATGACATAATCATGCTGTATTTTTCTCCGCGGGATGAGATTCAGTGAGGTAACTGGGAAAGTGCTATTAAAATGTTCATCATCTCTTCTTCCAGTTAATGCGCCAGATCTCCGTGCACATTTTTTATTTCTGGAATGGAAGGAATGCGTTTCCCGCCACGTGCAGCGGCGCTTTCGGGGTGTGTGTGTGTGTGTGGGGAGACTCTATTCTTTACACATGTCTTCCAGGCATTAGTCCTATCATGATCCAGACTGTGTGTGTGTGTGTGTGCATGCGTGTGTGTGTTTGAGGCTCCCGTCCCCTCAGTATTCACAGGCTCTTGGGAGTGCAGGGCACAGCTGGTAGTGATGGTGCAGGAATGAGCTCGCACAGGACGTATCATAGACTTTTGTTTAAGCTTATTATAATGATTGTAGACTAATGAAAACCCAGGGTCGCCAAAACATTTTATGTAGAGGGCACTTTTTATGGGCTGATTTTTTTTAATAAATAAATAATAATTAAAAATAATTGCATTTTATTATTTAATCTAATTTTTATTTTAATTTATTGCAATTTCATTTATTTATTTATTTTTCACCATAGACTAATGTAAACTCAGAGTTGCCAAACTCGTTTTATGTAGAGGGCACTTTTTATGGGCTATTTTTTTAAATCTTATTTTTATGCATTGCATTTTATTGCATTTTTGTAGTATTCCATTTTTATTTTATTTTGTGTTTTATTTATTTGTAATTTATTTGTATTTTTTTTATTATTGAATTTTATTTTTGTTTCATTTTATTTATTTTTTGTATGTTTTAATGAATTTTATTTATTTATTTTTTTTTGTAATTTTTTTGTATTTTATTGTTTCAAAAAGCTAATTTTAATGACCATTTAAAGCTAATTATAATAATCATAGACTAACATAAACCCAGAGGTGTCAAACTTATTTTTGTAGAGGGCACTTTTTATGGGCTGATTTATTTTATCTTTTATTTTATTTTATTTTATTTTATTTTATTTTATTGCATTGCATTGCATTGCATTGCATTGCATTGCATTGCATTGCATTCAGTTTTTATTTTATTTTGTTTTATTTATTTGTCATTTATTTGTATTTATTTTATTGAATTTTATATTTGTTGAATTTTATTTATTTATTTATTTTATTTTTATTGCATTTTATTTTATTGCCTTTTATTGCATTTTATTTTATTGCATTTTATTGCATTTTATTTTATTGCTTTTTTATTTATTGCATTGCATTGCATTTTATTCAGTTTTTATTTTTTGTTTTTATTTATTTGTCATTTATTTGTATTTTTTTATTTATTTTATTTTTATTGCATTTTGTTTTGAAAAGCAATTCACCCTCACCCCCCTTTTTTTATTCAAATATAAAGTATTTTTTCCCTATTCGATTTGATGCTGCTTTTTTTAATTCATCCTCACTGAGGTCCTAATCATGTTTTCATGTCCTCCACCGGCACTTCTCTCCCTCAGCGAAGCCGGTTATCTCGCATCTGCCCCATAATGTATAGGAAAACTTTATTACTCTTGAGCAGAGAGGCGAGAACTGATAAAACACACATTATAATTCAGACCACACACTGATGCGGTAAACACTGAGGACTTGTTGCCTTGTGTTGTCAAACTTAAGACTATCAGTCTGGTCCTGTTGTTGGGATGCAAGTGAATTGCAACCAAATGGCTGTAAAATAAGTGAATCCTGGCAATAATCACACTAAACGTTGCCTTTATTGCAAGTTGCCATTTTTGCATGCAGTATGAATAAGACTGAGACTAATATAAAGTTCACCACCCTCTTTATAGATGTTGAGATGAATTGTGGTTTAAATCTCAGCAGTTATCTTCATGTTTTAATCTAGAACTGTGTAAAAGTTCCCATGAGCAGTTCTGTTCGCTGATGTCGTCGGCTGAGAGGGTGAAGTGAAGTGTCTGGGTTCGAGTTTGTGAAGTTAACATCAGGTCCCTCTTCAATGTGAAGTCTTCCCCATGACCTTTGACCTCCAGGGGGTCAGCTTCACACTTTGACCTTCTTATTCATAAATTCTTTGTCACCCTGGAGAGTCTTGCGCATCCCGCGATCTGTTCCTCTTTCAAACCGTTACCATATATTATAACTGTAACTGTTGGAGTCTCCAAGTGTCCTTTATTGGAAAGACACTTAAATTTACCTCAGCTTGCAGAACATACAGGTTTGTGAGAATCACCCTTCAATTTGATAGTTTACTTTGCTGGATATTGCAAATGATGACAAAATAAATGTTAAACAAGATGTATGCTTAATTTCAGGATAAGTATGTGATTGTGATTAGTCACGCAAAATTGTTATTAATCGTGTTTAAAAAAAAAATGTAATTATTGCAAATGATGACAAAGTAAATGTTAAACAAGATCTATGCTTAATTTAAGGATAAGTATGCGATTAATCGTTATTAGTTAAGACAAAATGGTAATAATGTTTTTTTTATCTATTGCAAATGACAAAATAAACATTAAACAAGATCTATGCTTAATTTCATAAGTATGCGATTAATCGCGATTAGTCATGAAAAATTGTGATTTAATCATGATTTAAAAAATGTAATCTTGCAAATGATGACAAAATAAATGTTAAACAAGATTGATGCTTAATTTCAGGATAAGTATGCAATTAATTGTGATTAGTCACTCAAAATTGTGATTAACCTTGATTAAAAAAAATCAATCTATTGCAAATGATAAAATAAATGTTATACAAGATGTATGCTTAATTTCATAAGTATGCGATTTAGTCATGAAAAACTGTGATTTAATCACGATTTAAAAAATGTAATCTTGCAAATGATGACAATAAATGTGTTAAAGATGTATGCTTAATTTAAGGATAAGTATGCGATTAATCGTTATTAGTCACGCAAAATGGTGACAATATTTTTTAATCTATTGCAAATGATGACAAAATAAACATTAAACAAGATGTATGCTTAATTTCAGGATAAGTATGCAATTAATTGTGATTAGTTGTGATAAAAAAACAATCTCTTGCAAATGACAAAATAAATGCTAAACAAGATCTATGCTTAATTTCATAAGTATGCGATTAATCGCGATTAGTCATGCAAAACTGATTAATCAAGATTTTTAAAATGTAATTTGTAAATGTAAATTGCAAAAGATGACAAAATAAATGTTAAACAAGATGTATGCTTAAATTCAGGATAAGTATGCAATTAATTGTGATTAGTCACGCAAAATTGTGATTAACCTTGATAAAAAAAAATCAATCTATTGCAAATGACAAAATAAATGTTAAACAAGATGTATGCTTAATTTCATAAATATGCAATTAATCGCAATTTAGTCATGAAAAACTGATTTAATCACGATTTAAAAAATGTAATCTTGCAAATGATGACAATAAATGTGTTAAAGATGTATGCTTAATTTAAGGATAAGTATGCAATTAATTGTGATTAGTTGTGATAAAAAAACAATCTATTGCAAATGACAATATAAATGTTAAACAAGATCTATGCTTAATTTCATAAGTATGCGATTAATCGTGATTAGTCATGCAAAATTGTGATTAATCAAGATTTTTAAAATGTAATCTGTAAATGTAAATTGCAAATGATGACAAAATAAATGTTGAACAAGATGTATGCTTAATTTCAGGATAAGTATGTGATAGTGATTAGTCATGCAAAATTGTGATTAATCGTGATTTTTAAAAAAAATGAATCTATTGCAAATGACAATAAATGTTAAACAAGATGTAGGCTTAAATTTAGGATAAGTATGCGGTTAATCGCGATTAGTCATGCAAAATGGTGCAATTACATTTTTTTTTTATCTATTGACAGCAGTAGTGTGTGTGTGTGTGTGTGTGTGTACTATGTGTATATATATTAGTTAACACTGAACGGTTCACCTTTATTAGGATTGCATCCCAAAAATTAAAATACTGTCTCCATCATGTTGCACAAAACTATACTTTTGTTCTAATTCGTATGAACAAAATTATTTTGTCATATGGCATGACAAAAAAAAACAGCCTATTATCACAGAAGTCCATGTGAACAATGTATTATATTCTATACGTTTTTTTCCCAAGTCATGCAATAACCTTTTATAGATTTGAGAAGAGCAGCTTGGTCACCGTATTAAATCACTTGTTTGGTTTGGAAAATCATACATATTTTACATCATGATTAGACATGGCAGAACTGCGTTGTTCATGCGGGCGGCTTGTAACTGCATCACCTTGTGCCTGTAATAGTAATGATGAACTACTTAAAAGCACATCAACAGGTATTTCTAAAGCCTCTCAGCGATTGATGAGGCCGAGGAGACATGTCTTCTGCCAGCTGAAGCAGCTCTCCAGGGCTCCGCTGATCTCGCTGCTGCTTCATTAGAATGCTCTGGCGCTCTTGACCCGCTCTCCATCACAGACTGAAGCAGCCGGTCTGTTCGTAACCTGTCGCGCTCCGTCGTGGAGCTGTTATTAGCCAGCGTCAGACAGACAGACGGCTCACTGTACTGAGATCATTACTGACTGAAAATCTCTGTCAGAAGTCAGGAGTGGATGTGTGTGTGACACAGACGTGCTGTTCTCACTTGATGCATGTGGATGTTCTTGTTTAATAGATGTGCGTCTGCTAAGAGGTCTAAAGGTTAAATCTGAAGTGGGTCATTATTTTTGTTTTAAAAAACGTTCTCATATCTCAATATTTACTTTAATATTCAGTTATGTTTGACCAAACTCTGTCAAAACAATCATGTTGGCCAAGTTAAGGATCATTATTACTTTTGGTCAAATGTATATTATTAATTAAATAAATATAAAAAATAATAAGTATTTTTTTTCCATTCCATTTGATGCTGCTATTGTTTTTTTCCATGATTTTATATATATATATATATATATATATATATATATATATATATATATTTTTTTTTTTTTTTCATTATAATAATAATAATAAGATATTTTTTTAAGTTTATACTGTGTATACGCTGCTCAAAAGTTTGGGATCAATAAATATTTTTAATGTTTTTAATGTCTCCTGCTCACCAAGGCTGCATTTATTTGATCTAAAATACAGAAAAATAGTGAAATATTATTACAATTTAAAATAGCTGTTTTCTATGTGAATATATTAAAGTGTAATTTATTCCTGTGATCAAAGCTGAATTTTCAGCATCATTACTCCAGTCTTCAATGTCACATGATCCTTCAGAAATCATTCTGATATGATGATGTGCTGCTCAAGAAACATTAATAATTATCAGTGTTGAAAACAGTTGTGTAAAATTTATATTTTAGGACTCTTTGATGAATAAAAAGTTCAAAAGAACAGCATTTTTTTTTTAAATAAAATATTTTGTAACATTATAAATGTCTTTACTGATACTTTTGATTAATTTAATGCATCCTTGCTGAATATAAATATTAATTTCTTTCCATAAATAAATAAATAAATAAATTCTTACTGACCCAGACTTTTGAACGGTAGTGTATAATGTTATGAAAGCTTTCCATTTCAGATAAATGCTGATTTTTGAACTTTCCATTCATCAAAGAACTGTTTTCAACATTGATAATAATAATAAATGTTTCTTGAGCAGCAAATCAGCATATTTCTGAAGGATCATGTGACATGCACATGCTGAACGAGTTCATGATTAATAGAACAATGACGTTTACTTTCACTATTCAGATTAGAGCTGTCATTCTAGTCAACGGTCATCTAAATCACATGAGCGTTAGATTTATTATTCAGCAGCTCTGCTGCAGTGATTTAACGATCAGGAGGATTTCCACATCATAAAGCCAAACAAACATCTGCCTTTAATAGTTTTATCTTTGATTATTTTAGACGTTTCACAAAATCCGCTGATTTGAGCCCAACAGATGCCAGAACATGAACCTGTTCAAGATTACAGAGTATTATTCCTCTCAGTTTGTTTTTGGATCGAACATTGATTTGTATGTTATATCTCAGGTGAAATGTGTCTCTCAATACTTGAAACAAACATGTGAACGCTACGCTTCCGTCTGTGCATATGGTTGCTTTTTATTTATTGCTTGCACTAAAATGGAGAGCAAAGTGAAGAGAGAGACTGACTGTGGATATTGAATCAAACAAAGACTGTAATGAATCATACATGGATTGGATTGGATTGATAAACAATTGTGATCAATTTGTTTCCAGAGTGTTCTGTCCTAATTTAACCCTAGTTTATAACACTGAAAGTCCAATACTTGTGAAGCTAAAGCTAAATTACCATGAAAATTGTTTAATAATCTTTATTTATTGCAGAACAAGGCTTTATATAGCACTAAAAGTGTAAGACTTTATTAATTGGCTGTTATAATGTGTTTGGTCTCTGGCTGTGCCTGTAATTGGCCTTTTTTTATGCTCTGCAGTTTCTTTTGTGAGAACAGTTTGAGTAAAGACTAAATATTGCAGCTAATTAATCTCCCGTCGCCTGAATAAATTACTCGCGCTGAGCTCATTGTGAAATGTGCAGAATTATGCAGTCAGCCAGTTTAATTCATTTTTTTAAAAAACGACCTGAATTGTTCTTGTTCAGCTTTAGTTCTCGTCCCGGTGAGACACATTATAATAAATGAGACCGGCAGCGGGTTTTTTTTCTTATGCATAATTGAACTTGTAAATGAGGCAGATCAGTGTGACTTTATATGATTGTTTAATCAGCACTGATCTGTATTCCTCAAGTACTTTTATTATTTATTTATTACTGCTTTTCAATTTTACTCGAGTAAAAGTGCACTTATTCCATCAGGTGTTCACTTGAATGTTGGTCCTTTATGGCTCTCATTTGTGTCTGTCTGACAGATCAAGAGCTCTAAATGTGAGACGGAGATCCAGGCGCTGTCGCTGAAGAGTTTGCTATATCTGGAGCGCTACATGTACCTGATCCTCTTCAACACGTACCTGCACCTGGAGAAGAGAGACTCCTGGCAGCGCTCCTTCAGCCAGTGGATGCTGCAGGTGAGATCAGATCATTTGTGTTCATCATTAACCCCGTGTGTCCCACCACATCAACTAATAATTTTACAGTTCAGATGTGTAAATATGTTGAGTAGTTCTCTCCATTATGTCATGTTGCTGATTTGGGGCTTGGAGAAGTTTTGACATGCCCTGACATTTATGCTTTTTTCAGTTGTTCATAAACATATAAATGACAAAAGTGTCATTACACTGTATTCAGCACAAACTAGGCTACAATAATATGTGAGGAACATGTATGTACATGTTTGTATTTTTGAAGGAATAATGTTTATGCGTGGTTATTGAAAAAACAAAAAACTTAAGTCACTGAAATAAGGCCAAAAAAAGTATATTAAATCTGTGTTCACAAGACTTCTGGGTATTGGAGTTTTTGCTTCAGAATTATGTAAAAATTATGCTGCCTACTCCTTCATATAAAACAATATATTGATTTAGTTTTTGTAAGACACTTTTTGTCAAGAAACACAGTATGCGTGGAGGCGTGAATCATCATGAATAATGGGTCGTTTACACCTGATAAGACAAAAGAATCGCATAATAATGACCTGAAATGACTTGCATATTAATGAGGCCTTTCAGTCAGGTAGGCTGTGAAAAAAACCCTCTGTAATAATGTCTCAGCTCATCATAAACAGCAATACTGTGAAATATTATTACAATTTGAAATAATGGTATTCTATCATATTCCTTAAAATATAATGTATTTCTGTGATGCAAAGTGTCTGAACAATTATGTTACCTCTATGGCATTTCATATAGGCTTTTAGCTTAAAAGCATGCACATTTGGAGAAATATTGATGGATTCTTATATATTTATGTCAATTTTCTATACTGAGGAGTAATATTTATTCAATATTTATTGTCCTCACTATGAGTGCTGGATACTGTGTTTTCAATTCATACTTGCAGCTGGAGGGCGCTCTCTGTACACCTTTAGGCCACAAATACATATAAAGAAGAAAAGGAACCAGGAACTAACGGCATGTCTTCTAGAGATCGCTAACCATGGCTTTTACATCCAAATAAACACTTTTCAAGACAATAAATACACGATTGAGACGATGCATACAAGTATTGCCTCTGAATTTGCCTCTGAATAGCGCTGGCTCCGTGGGCGTGGCCGCATTAGCGGATAATGAGCTGAATCACAGACTTCTGACATGGCTCTCTTTTCATACAGATTACATAAACACAGAATGTTTGTTTTCGATTTGACTTGCACGATTTAAAACCTGACATTTCAACGTTTCTTTAGACATAAGTGTCATTTTTTTGTCATTAGTTTTCATAAGTTAGTTCATTTTCTGAGAACTATCAGATTGGACTTCATTCAGAGGGAGAGGAGAGATCACGCATCAGTTTAGTTTTCTTTATTTTACAAAAAGCACAACATTGTGTTTTTACTCTGAGTGTACACAAATAAAAGAAGATATTCTATAGTTTCAATTGATATATTACTTGTGTCTCTATGACAAGAAATGACGGAGTATTTTAAGTCTGCTTTGCTGCAATGTGAAAAAAATCCTGCAAAACGCGCCGACGCGTTTTCGGACCTCAGGGAGTTAAAAGCCTACATTGCAAAAGATTTTAATTTTGACAGCAAATTTTAATTGTTTTGCCATTTAGTTTGTCATGTTTTAGCCATCTGAATTGTTTGTTTTAGACTAGATTTAATGAAAAAATCACAGTTTTGAAATTATTTGAAATATATAACTGAGTATCATCGACATAGCAGTGTGAATTACCAAGTGGAAGCATATATTGAAAACAGCAGAGGGCCTAACACAGAACCTTGCTGCACTCCATAATTTCCTCATGTTATCTTAGATTTTTCCCTGTTTAAATAAACAAAATGGTAACGTAGTTAAATTGTAATGCATCAAATAAGCATTTCTCTAAAATTTGTTCCCTTTTTATTAGGGATGCACCGATACCAATACTAGGCCCGATACCAAGCTCATGTACTCGTACTCGTTAAAATACCCCAGATACCAAAGACCGATACCTCACGTGACGTAACTAACAGAATTTTCCGTGCACAGAGACACCGACGGCAGCAGCAGAAACAATGTCAGCCTCAGAGGTGTGGAAATACTTCAAAATTAATGATAACAACACACACATTGCGAACTGCATGCTTTCAATCACAATTCGTTATTGATTAGTGAAGGCGGGATAGGCGAAATTGCGCTGAATGACACAGCCAAAAGATGTCTCTCTCTCACATGATCCCAGTTCTCTCAGATCGGTTCCCCTTGTGTCTGAATGGTCAAATGCACACATAGTTGTCAATATGTCCATCGTGTGGATTATCTCACGTAAATACAGTCGGTTATGGCTTAAGTGGACGTAAACATTTGGGTGAAAACAGGATGTGTGTCAGTATCCATGGATTTGGTCTTAAAGGGACTGTAGCCTATATTTCTCATTAATGTTAATAAAACAACACAATATGTTAAATAAATGTATACATGGTAAATAAACCTACTGTATCTGAAAAACAAGTTTATTTCATTTGTATCTCTATAGTATTTGTTGTATTGTTTGTAATTTGTTTGTAAATTTCTTTTTATATAACAGAAATTATATATATTGGTAATTATGCTCTTTGAAGGTTGTGAAATTTTTGTTAAGTTTGTGACAAGCACATAAAAATTATTACTTTTTTCATTAGAGTAATAATAAAGAAGCTGTCCTACATTCATTAGTCTCACTGTGTTGTGCTTGGAAAACTGCAACATCACCAAAAAAAAAAAAAAAAAAGAGAGAGAGAGAGAAATTAATAAATGTATAGGTATCGGTAGCAGCGAGTACTAGGATAAAGTATCGGTACTCGTACTCGGTCCTTAAAAAATTGTATTGGTGCATCCCTACTTTTTATTTAGAATGATTTTGAAAGTTCATCACAAACCTCTGTGAAGTTTAAATGTTAAAGAATTAGTTTACTTTCAAATTAAAATTTCCTGATAATTTACTCACCCCCATGTCATCCAAGATGTTTGTGTCTTTCTTTCTTCAGTCGAAAAGAAATGAAGGTTTTTGATGAAAACATTCCAGGATTTTTCTCCTTATAGTGGACTTCAATGGGCACCAAACAGTTGAAGGTCAAAATTAGTTTCAGTGCAGCTTCAAATTGTTCTACGCGATCCCAGATGAGAAATAAGAGTCTTATCTAGAGAAACCATCACTCATTTTCTGAAAAGAATTTAAAATTATATAAGTTTTAGCCATAAATGCTCATCTTGAACTAGCTCTCTTTTTCTTCTCTATTTGAATTCCGGCAGTGTAGACACTGCTAAGTGTATTACTGCCCTCCACAGGTCAAAGTTTGAACTAATTGTTATATACTTGCACTAGCATATTGCATATAACAATTAGTTCAAACTTTGACCTGTGGAGGGCAGTAATACACTTAGCAGTGTCTACACTGCCGGAATTCTAATAAAGGAGAAGAAGAAGAGAACTAGTTCAAGATGAGCATTTATGGTTAAAACGTATATAATTTTCAAAATTTTTTTAGAAAATGAGTGATGGTTTCTCTAGATAAGACTCTTATTTCTCATCTGGGATCGCGTAGAACAATTTGAAGCTGCACTGAAACTAATTTTGACCTTCAACTGTTTGGTGCCCATTGAAGTCCACTATAAGGAGAAAAATCCTGGAATGTTTTCATCAAAAACCTTCATTTCTTTTCGACTGAAGAAAGAAAGACATGAACATCTTGGATGACATGGGGGTGAGTAAATTATCAGGAAACGTTTATTTAAAAGTTGACTAATCCTTTAACTCATGAACAGGAAGTGATGATTCAGTGAGATCTGAGACCAAAGGTTTGCATGCATTGTGTGCATTTGTCCAGCTGTTTGAGCTGTCTGAAAAGCTGCTGTTGAATGTTTTGTGGTGGATCCTCTTCTCCCGTGTGAATTTGTGCTTGTCGAGCCGTAGCCATCGCTTCATTTGGATGCGTACCCTGGAATTTACAAGCTTATTCTAGCATCACTGAGGCCGCTGCTTCACACGTCGGGTTTCGTGAGGTCTGTGTGCCGTTTTCTGCTTGTGTGTGTGTGTGTGTGTTGAGGCCAGCTGTGGCTCACGGTAAAGTCTGGAATTTACTGCCATTCCAAACAAATGAGTGTTTCCCCCCTGCGCGGAACAGTGCGCTTTTCCCTGATGTCTTTCTATACTCTTACAGTCCTGCAGTTCAGCGACTGATGAAGCATGGAAACAGGCCAGGTCTTTAGTTTGGTTTTGTTTCGCAGTGTGTTTTATTTCAGATGAACCAACCATCATTCAAAACATGTTCAGTTGAACTAAACTAACCTAGAGCAATCTGATTAACTCATCAGTCAACATCACTGACATGTCACAAGCGAACATCCGGCCTGATTTCTACCCTAACTCCGTGTCCAATCGATAATCACAGTCTGGAAACATTGACCCCGTTGATGTGACTATAACCGAGAGTCCAGCACGTATGAAAGGAATATTCTAGCTTAAATACAACATCAACATACTGTAGATTAACACAGAAAATCTAATATATAATAAAAGGAAAAAAAATATATTATACAAATCCTTGTTTACTGTGTAAGTCAGAAAGTATATTATATGCATGTAGAAATAATTCAAATATTTTTAAAAATAATTTTCTTTTAAATTATGGCCTAGTCTTGAGATTTCTTCCGGGATTAAACTAAAACTAAAAACTTTTTGTATAAAACTACAATATTAAAAAACCTTTTTAAATTTTATTTAATGTAATTTCCAAGGCAACATTTCTAATTATTATTTAGTTTAAATTGATGTATTAAAATAACTAAAACTAAAATAAATGTATATAAAAACATACACAACAAAATGACTAAAATTAAAATGAAAACAGAAAATGTAAAAATAAAATATAATTCAAAATATTAATAAAATTTATCATTCTCAATGATGCTTAAAACTTAAAAGTTGGGATGGACAATATATTGAATATTTTCTATATTGAATATTATACAATATCTTATTTAATTACCTAATGAAATTATATATATTCTTAATTTTGTTTAAATCACATCAATGAATTGGTTTGATGCTATTCTAGTCTGTGCAGGTGATATAACTATTGATGAAGTTCACTGAGTGTAAGTGTGGAGAGGATCTTCTCAGTCCATTTACTACTTTCAGTTCTTCAGATAAGAGCCAATGTGCCGCGCAGCGATAAGACATAATAAAGGCTCATTCCGGCGTGGACGGCTGACCGATAACAGATAAAAGAGCTTTGTGTGTCGTCATGTCATTCTCCTCAAGATTAATAGCTCGTGTTGAACTGATGATCATTTTTAAGTCTCTTTGTATGAATTCAGTGGTTCTTAAGAAAGTTTGATGGTTCTTTATGTTTTTAATATTTGAGTTTGAGTCATTTTAGTAATTTTTTGTTCTTAAACCTTATAGGGTCTTTGGGGTCTTTTTAGACCCCCAACAACGTTTGCTAAAATAAAAAAAAAAAGTTATCTTTGTCCAAATGACATGAAACTTTGTACAGTGGTTAACACTTTATAGATCTACAAATAATAAAAAAATTGGAGTGATATCTTGTTTTTATGTTAGTGTAGGAAAAAAAAGGCACACTCAGTGTCTTTGGGGTCTCCAGAGACCCCAGGCAACAAAATGTAATTTTGTAACAAAACAATTGTTTTTAAAAAAACAAATGTAATTTTACTCTGTTTATTAATGTTTTTACTTCATATTTGTGCAGTTTTTGGAGGATTTATCATATCTTTTAAATTTATATAAATAAATAAAAAAAATATTTTGTTGTAGGTTTTTGTACAAAAACAGCTTATGTAAAATTCACTTTATAAAAGACCCACATTTGTAACTTTCATTCATGGGGATCACATGGATAATTTGACATGGTTTAGTGTGAAATTTTTGCCCATCTTTTGGAAAATGCAGTTTTAAAAGTAAAAAATGATCACTTTATCCAGTAGATGGCAGCAGAGCTCCACTATTTGCTATTTGACTGACTGAAAGACATCTTTTCACAAGTATTTTCAGTTGATTCATATCTAAATATTATCAAATCACAATTATGACAATAAAAATTACTTTTTAAGTTTAGCATTTTTTTGTACTGGAAAAAAATGTTTTTCAATGTTGATTTTGAGGATGTTTTTTTTTTTTTTTTTCATTTTCTAAGTGGGCTCTCATCATAATGTAACAATATTGAAAAACTGATTATTTTTATCAGTACAAAAAATAGTAAACTTTGACAAAAAGTAACTTTTATTGTTATAATTGTGATTTCATAATATTTAGATATGAATCCAACTGAAAAAACTTGTGAAAAGATGTCTTTCAGTCAGTCAAATAGCAAATAGTGGAGCTAATAATAATAGCAAATAAAGTGATCATTTTTAACTTTTAAAACTGCATTTTCCAAAAGATGGACAAAAATCTCACACTAAACCATGTCAAATTATCCATGTTATCCCCATGAATTAAAGTTAGAAATGTGGGTCTTTTATAAAGTGAATTTTACATAAAAAGCTGTTTTTGTATAAAAACCTATTTAAAAAAATATTTTTAAATTTATTTATATAAATTAAAAAAATATCATTTTTGACAAATGTGGAGTAAAAACATTAATAAACAGAGTAAAATTACATTTGTTTTTTTGTTTTTTAAAAAAAACAATTATTTTGTTACAAAATTACATTTTGTTGCCCCAAAGACCCTGAGTGTACACCCCAAACGAAGACCGCACAAGGGTTAAAGAGGTCATGATATGCTTTTACAAAGTCTTCATGTTGTTTTTGGCTCTACTAGAATAGGTTTTCCTGCTTGAATGTTGATTATTTTCCTCATTGTTGCAGCTCCTCTCTTCCCAGTCTGTCAGTAACGCTCTGTCTCTATGAAGCCCCTCCTTTTGAAAAGCACAATGTGCTCTGATTGGTCGGCTGGAGCAGTGTGTTGTGATTGGTCAAGCGCTTCGAGCGTGTGTTTGAGTCGCAGCACAGATCAGCAGCAGGAGTCAGATTTAATTTATCACAAGAGTGAGGAGCTGACTGACAAGACAATGGCGGAAGATTCTAAGCCTATTTAAATGTGTCCCAACCCTTTGTTTTGGATGGGAATTATTTAAATGAGGAATATTGTGACGTGTTCGTTCCCAGAAGAAAACTCAAGACTACAATAGAGGCGTTTCAGGGAGTTCAGAAATGGAGAATAACTCCTGCTGGAGGGACTTTAGAGGAAGTTTTTCATGCTTAAAAGAAAGATGAACATGGAAAAAAGCAGAATAGGTCTCTTTAAATGTTTTCAAGAGGTAAATAATTGTAGACATCATCAACGAATGCATGGTTTTATTTTGGCGTTATGACTGTTGGCATGTAAACAGTACAAGGTAAAGAGTAATATTACAGCTTCAGATACAGAGCCGTCATTTTTGCTGTGCATGTGTCCTTATTTTTATCCTGTAATAAGATCATTTTGTTTTGTATCTCACTGAATGGCGTTTAAAGCCCATGTTGATCCCGTTTGCAGTGAAGCGCGTGTTGTGTGCGGCAGATTCGGCTCTGGATCTTTGAAGTGGAATGAACCGTATTGAAGACATTCCTGCATTATAAAAACAGGGAAAGATCTCTGTGAAAACACGCTGCATTTGTGATTTTTCTTTGTGTGGATGGGGAAATCTGGACCTGGATGAAAGTCATTTGGCTCAATTTAAAGCTGTAAATTATGAGCAATTGTCTGATATAAAGTATTGATAAACTCGAGTTCAGTCTGTTTTATCAAATCCCTCATGTCATTTCAACCCTGTATTTTTCTTTACAGACTGAGGAACGCATTTCATTACAGTGACTTTTTTTGGTGAACTGTTCCTTTAAGGTCATGTGATGGGTGTTTGAGGTGATATCCTCACTGTATCACTCTGTGTGTGTCTGTCAGGAGATTTACAGCTGCTAATATGGTGTGTTTGTCAGGATTTCTCTCACTAAAGAGCAGCAGAGGATGATGGATGGTGTTCTGCGCTCATAACATCTGTCGTTTTACTGCGGTCCAGTGTTTGTCTGCGCTCTTTCCTCTTTGTGTCCAGTGTTTGTTATTTTTATAGCTGCCGGTGGGAGTCGGTCCAGATCCCATTGGCACCTGACGCAGGGAATCATGGGTACCTCGAGTGTTTAATACCTGAATCCAGCTGTGCGTCTCAGAATAAACTCTCATTTATGATTCGGTTTCCCTCGAAACAGGCCAGACGATCCACAAGAACACAACTACAGCTCTTAGAATGACAACCACAGATACTAACTGTGTGTGACTGGAAGAGGAACGTTTGTCAGAATTAACTGTGAATGTTGATTTGACCAAGTTTAACACAGATTAAAGTCTTGAAGTTTGAAATTTATAGACAGACGGATGGGTGGATGGGTGGATGGGTGGATGGGTGGATGGGTGGATGGATGATAGACAGGATGGATGGATGATAGATGATAGACAGGATGGATGGATGGATGGATGATAGACGGAGGGATGGATGGATGGATGGATGGATGGTAGACAGGATGGATTGATGGATGGTAGACAGGATGGATGGATGGATAGATAGATGATAGACGGAGGGATGGATGGATGGATGGATGGATGGTAGACAGGATGGATTGATGGATGGTAGACAGGATGGATGGATGGATAGATAGATGATAGACAGGATGGATGGATGGATAGATAGATGATAGACGGAGGGATGGATGGATGGATGGATGGATGGTAGACAGGATGGATTGATGGATGGTAGACAGGATGGATGGATGGATAGATAGATGATAGACAGGATGGATGGATGGATGGATGGATGGTAGACAGGATGGATGGATGGATAGATGATAGACAGGATGGATGGATGGATAGATAGATGATAGACAGGATGGATGGATGGATGGTAGACAGGATGGATGGATGGATAGATGATAGACAGGATGGATGGATTATAGACAGGATGGATGGATGGATGGATGATAGACAGGATGGATGGATAGATAGATGATAGACTGGATGGATGGATGGATGGATGGATAGATAGATGATAGACAGGATGGATGGATGGATGGATAGATAGATGATAGACAGGATGGATGGATGGATGGATAGATGGATGGATAGACGGATGGATAGATAGATGGATGGATGTATAGATGGATGTATAGATAGATAGATAGATGTATAGATGGATGTATAGATGGATGTATAGATGTATAGATGGATGTATAGATAATTAGATAGATGGATGGATGGATGGATGGATGTATAGATGGATAGATAGATGGGTGTATAGATAGATAGATGGATGTATAGATAGATAGATAGATGTATAGATGGATGTATAGATGGATGTATAGATAGATAGATGTATAGATGGATGTATAGATAATTAGATAGATGGATGGATGGATGGATGGATGTATAGATGGATAAATAGATGGATAGATGGATAGATGGATAGATAGATGGATGGATGGATGGATAGATGGATAGATGGATAGATGGATGGATGGATGGATAGACGGATGGATAGATAGATAGATAGATAGATAGATAGATAGATAGATAGATAGATGGATGATAGTGTTCTGTGAGGGTCGTGACTCCTGTAGTTTCTTCTTTCATTCAGTGATCTTGACTT
The DNA here is from genome assembly GCA_036281575.1 of Ancherythroculter nigrocauda. NCBI lineage: Eukaryota > Metazoa > Chordata > Actinopteri > Cypriniformes > Xenocyprididae > Ancherythroculter > Ancherythroculter nigrocauda. The sequence goes on from VTFQ01000018.1 coordinate 2,930,776, forward strand.
TCTTCATCTAGTTTTATTAGTTCAGTTTCTGCTTGTGTCAACAGCTAAAGTAAACGCGTCCCGCTGTGCTGCTCTGTATCGCTCCTTCACCCCGTCATGACCAGATGTCACCAGTTCACCGGCCGAACGACAACCGGCTCGACGAATTTAAGATTTGTCTTTGTGTGTCAGAATCGGCCACATTTAAACTGAATGACAGGAAGAGGAACGACACACAATGTGGTGCAAAAATGAATGAACGTTCTCTGAATCGTGTGTGTTTTGTGTTCAGGTGGCGTCTCAGGCCGGAGTTTATGAGCTGTTGAATCAGTTGGGCTTCTCTGAGTTTGAGGACCTGAGAGACTCAACTCTCTGCCGTCTCCGTCACCGCTGGCAACAGCAGAACCGCCACGGGCTTCCGTTCAGAGGAGAGTTCATCTGAGAAACACTCGTGTTCATCTCTCACCAGGACGTCCATGTTGGGTTTCAACTGTTCTCGACCGACGCTATTCAACAGTTCAAATCCACTGAAACACACTGTGAGGAACTTCACTGAAAACATGACCAGATGTTGCATGAATATTCATCATGTCTCACCTGTGGATGCTGTTTTTCTTGTTTATTAATGTCATTTGTGGTCATTTTCTCTTTCTGTGCAGGTATCTCACATCTATTATTAACCTATTTTTAATTTAACAGGACTCTTTTTATGTCACGTGTAGCTCGGGTGATGATTTGACGTGCGTTTGCTTGTATAGTTTATTCACTCTGTTTTTTTAACATTGAAGGCTGAAGTAACTGTGATGTTTGTTTTATAAATGAGCGTTTTTCATGATGAAGACTTTCATAATGGCGGTCTCCATTAAAAATCTTTGGTAACAGGAGTGTGTTTGTTTACTGCCTGCTGAGACTGTGAGTGATTGGTTTTTAGTAGGATCTTAAAGGGACGGTTTTCAGTGTATTACTAATACTAAAAAGTAAAACTTAGTGATTTTGCTGTGTTTTTATTAAAATTTTAACTAAACTAAGAAAACAAATTCAAAATATTAACAAAAACTATAATAGTATATCAATAAAACTAAAAAAGCATTTTTATTACTTGAAATAAAATAAGCATTTGCTAAAATAAAATACAAAAAAACATTTTATTTCTTATTTTCATTCAGTTTAGGTTTAAGTATTAAAATAACTAAAATAAAACTATAAAAATGACAAAAACAGCAAAATTACTACAATTAACTCAAATGAAAAAAATCTAATTAAAAATATTAACAAAACTAGTATATCAATAAAAAAAACATTTTCACAAATTGAAATAAAATTAACTAAAAAAAAACCCTCATTTTAAGTTGATGTATTGAAATAACAAACTAAAACATAATAAAAATCTTAATAAAAAAAAACTAATAAAAATGACAAACACAGTAAAATTACTAAAACTTAAACCGTAAATGAAAAAAATCTGATTTTACATATTAACAAAACTATAATAGTATATCAATAAAACTAAAAAGCATTTTTATTGCTTGAAATAAAATAAGCATTAGCTAAAATAAAATACAAATAAAACATTTTATTTCTTATTTTCATTTAGTTTAGGTTTAAGTACTAAAATAACAAACTAAAATAAAACTTAATAAAAATAAAATAAAAAACTATAAAAATGACAAAAACAGCAAAATTACTAAAATTAACTCAAATGAAAAAAATAATTAAAAATATGAATAAAACTAGTATATCAATAAAAAACGTTTTCACTAATTGAAATAAAATTAACAAAAGAAACTCATTTTAAGTTGAAGTATTAAAATAACTAAAACGTAATAAAAATCTTAATTAAAAAAACTAATAAAAATGACAAACACAGTAAAATTACTAAAACTTTAACCATAAATGAAAAAAAATCTTTTACATATTAACAAAACTATAATAGTATATCAATAAAACTAAAAAGCATTTTTATTGCTTGAAATAAAATAAACATTAGCTAAAATAAAATACAAATAAAACATTTTATTTCTTATTTTCATTTAATTTAGGTTTAAATACTAAAATAACTAAAATAAAACTTAATAAAAATAAAAAAAACTATAAAAATGACAAAAACAGCAAAATTACTAAAATTAACTCAAATTAAAAAAATCTAATTAAAAATATTAATAAAACTAGTATATCAATAAAAAACATTTTCACTAATTGAAATAAAATTAACAAAAAAAACTCATTTTATTTAAGTATTAAAATAACAAACTAAACGTAATAAAAATCTTAATTAAAAAAACTAATAAAAATGACATGCACAGTAAAATTACTAAAACTTTAACCATAAATGAAAAAAATATTTTACATATTAACAAAACTAATAGTATATCAATAAAACAAAAAACATTTTCATAACTTGAAATAAAATAAACATTAACTAAAATAAAATACAAAAAACAAACTTATTTTATTTCTCATTTTCATTAAGCTGAAGTAATAAAATAACTGAAATTAAAACTTAATAAAAATACAGAAACACTAATAAAAATGACAAAAATGCAATAAATTACTAAAACTTTAACTAAAATTAAAATAAAATCTGATTTAAAATATTAACAAAATGTCAAAATCATTCAAGTGGTATGCTATTCCAGACCATTCTCAGATTTTTTTTTAATCTGATATCAGAGGAAAAAGGAAAAATAAAATAAACATTTATTATTCATATAAATATATTCATATAAAAAAGTGCAGGATGTGTCTGTCTGTATAGTATGCATGACTCCATATGGGTCTTTACACGTAAACAGCTATAGTAACATATTCCTAGAAGTGTTTGGTGGAGGGTATGGAGGAGAACATGCTTTGCATCATGGGTAGAATTAGACTCTCATTAGAGGGGCTTCAGAGGTTTGTGGTTTTTAATTGTCTGTGGAAAAGAGGAAGAGCCGAGCCGAGCCGAGAGCTCACTGGCTTGAAAGGGGGGTATTTTCTGTGACGTCATCATGTGGTTGAGCTCAAATTATGTGCAGAGGCAAAACACATGCGGCTCCAACCGAAACACAAAACGCACACAAACATGCTGAAATATAAATGACTATCAATACTCACTGCTGCTAGTGATAAATAATAATAAAAAAATGCATTTTATTTTACAAAAACACTCAAAGGCAACTAAAGAACTTGCTAACCATCATAAAAAAAATACAAGACAAAAAATAAATCATAAAAATAATCAATTCAAGCATTAAAGGGGCTATATATGTAAGAATTTCCATGTATTAATCGTCTTTTTATTGCCAAATATGTGACTTCCTAGGTTGTCTATGAAAGCCTTTACTGATTTTTTTAAAAAAGCAACCGTCACATCCTTTTGATTTTCCCAGCAAAAACGTGTGTAAGAGCGGTTACACACGCTCTTAACTCTGCAGTTTATCGCTGCAAAGGTATTTCCAACTTCTTTTTACTAGAATGAAAAAATATTGAGTGTATTGGGACCTTGAATCACATTCAGTCTCTTGTAAATAAGTGGCTGCCTGCAGTTCACTTTATGGCCACCGGTGTCGCTAATAACAAGGGTTTCTGTATTCTACATATAGCCCCTTTGACCCTCTGGTGCTGCTTGTGTCGTCAAAAATGACAGATTTTATTTATTTTTTTACTTCAATAAAATGATTTTAGATTGATAATGTTTTTTATTTTATATTTTTAGTGTATTTTATGGTACTAAATTATATTCATGCAGTAGTTATAATCCATTTATTCACTTTTTTAAGCATTTTGAGCATAGACCTGAAAATGAAATTTCCAACATAAACTGTTGTAAATCCTGAATGTTTTGGATTACATACTTCAGTTTGGTCACTTTTTAAAGAAGACACTTGGCGGATTATTTCTAAAGTGAAAAACGTTTAAATAAATGAACTTATAAAATTATAAAATTTTAAATTTTTTGTTATGAAAAAGGCACAAAAAAAAAAAATTCAAATTTTATATGAAATATATATTTTCCAAAACACATTTTACTCTAAAACTGTGGAAAATCAAAGCCATGAATCTAAACAAGTTCTGCTCTAAATTTGAGGTTGATATATTAAAAAATGAGCTTTTGGTAAGATTTTGTTTGGGCGCAGTACCAGCGTTTCCAATAGATGAAATTCATCTCCCAATCATTTCTAATGCGCTCATTTTTGACAGTGAACAATACAACTGTGTCTATTTTTTTCAGGACCCAAATCATGTCCATGATTTTTGTGTGTGTGTGTGTGTGTGTGTTCACACAGCAAGTGCCAAAACCTTTACCAAGTTTCGTACCATTCCAATGAAAAAATAATAACCAGAGCCTTATAAAACAGGATAAGGCAGTAAGGTTTGGTAAGCACTGCTTTCACTGACTTCTGCCAGGTATAGCAACATTTTTTGAATGTTATATAAAAATATTGCTTACAGCAACTTGCACGTGATTTGTTTGTCCTGTGGTTTCAGAGGAAGTCCTTCTGCCATGCAAACACGAAACGAATGTGTGTGAGACGTGCCGCTGGAGTCTGCCGGAGCAGTTTGGGGTTTGTAAATATTTGCTGATACGAGTCAAGTAAACATGTTCAGAGCTGATTCAGCCAATGACAAAACACCTCAGAGACTGGTGTGTTCAAGATCATGAAGTTTGAAGTATACTATTAAGTATATTTTGTTTACTATCAGCTTTATTCGGTTAACGAAATAGTTTTACTTCTCTGGTTCTCAAACATAAGTGTAGCCTAACAATAGTGAATGTGTTTGAGAAGATCAATAATGTGTGTTGGTAGCGATTCCTCAGTAAGTTTCCCGAGCTCGAGAGGAAAGCGCGTCCCCTCCACACGCTCCTGCAGTTCTCTTTGAAACACTGATACTCCAGATCTCTGCTCGCCGTACGCGCACATCAGGCTTATCTGCAGGTACGGAAGTTGTTAGGGGTTTAATCGCATTGTGAGTCCTCTTGGATTAATGAAAATGAAACCAGAGCACTGCAGATGAAAGCAGCTCAGTGCCAGACGCAGCAGAGGAGAGTTTAGCCTCAAACTCCTGTGTAACTTCACAAGTCATTCTGTTTGATGTGCAGTTTGTGTTGCCAATTAGGATGGAAAGAGTCTTAAAGGGATACTTCACCCTAATGAAAATATAAGTCATCATCAAACACTCACCCTGGTGTTGTTTCTAATGTTGTTTTTCTTTTTTGGACCACAAAGGGAGAGTTTTTAAAAGGGTTGTTGATTATGATTTGACTTTTTTAACTTTAGTTAGTGTGTAATGTTGCTGTTTGAGCATAAACAACATCTGCAAAGTTACGACACTCAAAGTTCAATGCAAAGGAGATATTTTCTTTTACAGAAATCGCTTTTTAAGGACTACAACAAACGGCTGGTAAGGACTACAATGAGCTTCTTCCTGGGTTAGTGACATCACAAACCCTAAAATTTACATAAACCCCACCCCCGAGAACACTCAACAAAGGGGGCGGGGCCATGTTGGGCTGCTTTAGAGAAGAGGAAGAGTTGTTGTAGTAGAGTGTTGTTGTCATGCCGTCATTTTACGCCGGACCGCTTCACAAACGAGGGTGAATTCAACACTGGATTTACACAAAAGTGGCACTAATAGAGTCTCATTCATATTATATCTTTATATCTCTTTATATCTCGCAATTCTGACTTTATATCACTCAAATCTGACTTTATATCTTGCAATTATGACTTTATAACTCAATTTTGACTTCATATCTCACAATTCTAACTTTATATCTCGCAATATAGTTATGTGTATAGTTATCGTTCTTGGTGTGAACAGGCCTTTAGACAAATGTCGCCCTACTGAACAATTCAGCCAAAAATGAATATTAAATCAGCATTTAATCCCCCTCATAACAATGATTTTTGGGTGAACTCTTCCTGAATGTAAAGATAAAATAAAACATCATTTCTTCATCACAATCATTTTGTTGTTCTTCTATTTCTATATGTGTATATCTGTCCAAATGTCCTGCTGAGAGGTGAATCTTGAAAAGGTGAAATGGTGTTTTATGTCTCAATTCTGACTTTATATAACTCAATTCTGACTTTATATAACTCAATTCAGAGTTTATAACTCAATTCTGACTTTATAACTAAATTCTGACTTTATAACTCAATTCTGACTTTATAACTCAATTCAGAGTTTATAACTCAATTCTGACTTTATAACACAATTCTGACTTTATAACTCAATTCTGACTTTATAACACAATTCTGACTTTATATCTCAATTCTGACTTTATAACTCAATTCTGACTTTATATCTCAATTCTGACTTTATAACTCAATTCTGACTTTATAACTCAATTCTGACTTTATAACACAATTCTGACTTTATATCTCAATTCTGACTTTATAACACAATTCTGACTTTATATCTCAATTCTGACTTTATAACTCAATTCTGACTTTATAACTCAATTCAGAGTTTATAACTCAATTCTGACTTTATAACTAAATTCTGACTTTATAACTCAATTCTGACTTTATAACTCAATTCTGACTTTATAACTCAATTCAGAGTTTATAACTCAATTCTGACTTTATAACACAATTCTGACTTTATATCTCAATTCTGACTTTATAACACAATTCTGACTTTATATCTCAATTCTGACTTTATATCTCACAATTCTGACTTTATATCTCAATTCTGACTTTATATCTCACAATTCTGACTTTATATCTCAATTCTGACTTTATAACTCACAATTCTGACTTTATAACTCAATTCTGACTTTATAACACAATTCTGATTTATCTCAATTCTGACTTTATAACACAATTCTGACTTTCTCATAATTCTGACTTTATATCTCAATTCTGACTTTATATCTCATAATTCTGACTTTATATCTCAATTCTGACTTTATATCTCACAATTCTGACTTTATAACTCAATTCTGACTTTATATAACTCAATTCAGAGTTTATAACTCAATTCTGACTTTATAACTCAATTCAGAGTTTATAACTCAATTCTGACTTTATATAACTCAATTCAGAGTTTATAACTCAATTCTGACTTTATATAACTCAATTCTGACTTTATATCTCAATTCTGACTTTATAACTCACAATTCTGACTTTATAACTCAATTCTGACTTTATAACACAATTCTGACTTTATATCTCAATTCTGACTTTATAACACAATTCTGACTTTCTCATAATTCTGACTTTATATCTCAATTCTGACTTTATATCTCATAATTCTGACTTTATATCTCAATTCTGACTTTATATCTCACAATTCTGACTTTATAACTCAATTCTGACTTTATATAACTCAATTCAGAGTTTATAACTCAATTCTGACTTTATAACTCAATTCAGAGTTTATAACTCAATTCTGACTTTATATAACTCAATTCAGAGCTTATAACTCAATTCTGACTTTATATAACTCAATTCTGACTTTATATCTCAATTCTGACTTTATAACACAATTCTGACTTTATATCTCATTTCTGACTTTATAACACAATTCTGACTTTATAACTCAATTCTGACTTTATATCACGCAATTCTGACTTTATATCTCAATTCTGACTTTATAACACAATTCTGACTTTATAACTCAATTCTAACTTTATATCTCACAATTCTGACTTTATAACTCAATTCTGACTTTATAACTCAATTCTGACTTTATAACTCAATTCTAACTTTATATCTCACAATTCTGACTTTATATCTCACAATTCTGACTTTATAACACAATTCTGACTTTATAACACGCAATTCTGACTTTATATCTTTTATATCTTTATAACGCCCACTGGTGTAGATGCTAATATAGTTATGTGTATAGTTATCGTTCTTGGTGTGAACAGGCCTTTAGACAAATGTTGCCCTACTGAACAATTCTGAACTGAACAATACTGAACAAGCCAAAAATGAATATTAAATCAGCATTTAATGAACTCTTCTTGAAAGTAAGGATGAAATGAAACATCAGCCTATTTCTTTATCACAATCATTTTGTTGTTCTTCTATTTCTATATGTGTATATCTGTCCAAATGTCCTGCTTAGAGGTGAATCTTGAAAAAGGTGAAATGGTGTTTTATGTCTCTCAGGAAGGAGTAAATGTGCACTTGTGTTGCTATCAAGAGCGCAGGCGTGGCCTACTGTATCTGCATCTGTAGATAAGCGTCTTCTGAGAGACGATATGGCGGCCGGCACTTTGAAAAGACTTCCAGATCCGCTGAGATCTTCTCCAAGCTGAAACTCGAGCCGGCGCTTCAGAGAAAGTGAAGAATAAGCCAAACAAAGAGCCGCATTGAGAGGTGAGCGGCCCTGTGCTGCGCCGAGCTCCACATTTCCCCTCGCAGACGACGGCTGAAGCTTCTGCGGTGCTAATTAAAGCTTCATCTGTCACGCTTTGACATAAACTCCATTAGAGAAGCATATTCATCTGGTACCAACACTGCGGCGGCGGCAAAGATCATCTGCAGCTTTAATGGGTCACAGTATAAAAATACTTTATATGTTAAATAGAAACACAGCAGCTCATTTTACAGGTTGTAGCGCCGGTCATCTGCTCCTTAAAAAAAAAAAAACAACTTAAAAGGTCAGTTGAACTGAGTGTCACTTTAGCTTCATTAACGGAATGAATAGGTGAAACACGGAAGAAGAAATCAATGCCTACTTCATCATTGTGTTAGTGAGAGGAGAGAAGAGCGATACAAGACTAAAAATAACCACCTTTCAAAGGATCCTAATACTAGGAATATGGTTATTTATTTTCAACAATGTGAATGTCTCAGTTGAGCTTTATTTATTTGTATTCATTACATTTCACTGTGGATTTTTTGGTAAATCAATCGCATTTTGGCGCAGGCTTTGCAAACAGACTTTTACGATATGGACTCGACAGTAATGCAACAACATGTCAGTAACTGTGTTCATTCTAATGCCTGATCTGATATTAATGATTCATGTACAGTCAGATGATCTTTGTCTGTGTGTCAGTAAATCAAACCAGCGACTAAACGCTCAACTTCACCTTGTTTAAATTAGAAAGTGATCAAAGAACGCTGCCTTTCCAATAGCTGGGGCTGTCAATCAAACAGATCAAATTTATCAGTGACTGAGTTCTGGACTATCGTCAAAACTCCCGTTTTGTTCAACGAATTTCTTAGTTACATCGCGTTTGCACTATTAGTTATGATGAAAGCATTCATTAGTGTGCAGAAATTGAGTTGCAATGACGAGATCACTGCTTTCATGAGCTCAACATGTCTGTGATCGACTACAATGATCATCACTGCAACCTTTCATGCCACGATCTCAATATAATGCCATAGATCGAAATGTAATGCAACACTTTTCACGATTAGTTAACCTTAAGAGCTGTAATAGTAAAAACATGCTAAAAGTTTTCGAGAGAGTAATACTTAGCTATTTCATATGCAAATATGCCAGCCAATCACAGCAGTGGGAGTTTACACTGAAGTCTCACAGAGACACGCCCCTTAAAACAGAGCGTTCAAATCAGAGGCTAAAATCAGGGTCAGAAAAATGCCTTTTATTTCTAAATTATGACTATTTTTTATGTAAAAGAATACTAACATTATAAGAGCACCCCAGGAAACATTATAAACATATACGGGACTTCAACAAAGTCCTGTTTCAAACGAGTTTAAAAATCAATGAAATGCAAAGGTTGTTCAAGCCTGTCATCCTCTGAATCTTTTCGATCTATACACAGCGTTAAGGGTCGAATGATTGACAGCTAGAGCACAGCTCAGCTGAATAAAGGGCTTTTTATTATCCTCTGTGGGACAATTGTATGAAATCAAGGCTTTTTAACTAGAATTTTTCGAATTGATTGAAGCTCATGCAGCATAAGTGATCTTGTTCTGTAAATGTTATTCATATTTTCTTTTATAGAAATCGATTTTTAATGGCTGGTAGGGACTACAACAAGTTGGTGACATCACAAACCCCAAAATTTACATAAACCCCGCCCCTTTTGTTATGTGTTCTCAGGGGTGGGGTTTATGTAAATTCTGGGGTTTGTGATGTCAGGCTGCTTTAGAGAAGAGGAAGAGTTGTTGTAGTAGAGTGTTGTTGTCATGCCGTCATTTTACGCCGGACTGCTTCACAAACGAGGGTCAATTCAACACAAAAGATGAACATGACGGCACATGCTAGTGGATGAGTTGAATCAACTCCACAGCAACTACATCAATTTATCCACTAACCATTCAGAAACGTCTAAAAGTTGTAACTTCTTCCTGAGTCTCTCCATCAGTGTCGACTCCGGTTTGAACAATGTAAGGCTGAACCAAAATTGTCATTTTGGCTGCGTGAGATTCTCCAGCTTTGTTGTTGTTGAGCTGTTAAAGCTCCGCCCTTTTCTGGAAAGGGGGTGGGAGCAGCAGCTCATTTGCATTTAAAGGGACACACACAAAAACGGTGTTTTTGCTCACACCCAAATAAAGGCAAATTTGACAAGCTCTAATAAATGATCTGTGGGGGATTTTGAGCTGAAACTTCACACACACATTCTGGAGACACCAGAGACTTATATTACATCTTGTGAAAGGGGCATTATAGGTCCCCTTTAATGCTGCTTACTGTACTTTGTGCTTTCACAGAGAGTTTGTGGTAGGGATCGCATGTCAACTTCTGGCTCAACCAATGACATAAGTTGGGGGTGGGACTATCTGTTTGACTGACCAGTGACAGACAGGGGGAGTGTTTGGGGAATTTGGTTCGAAAAAGTTTTGCAATTTCATTTGGCGATGCCAAAGACACACTGAACCAGACAATGGCTGGCAAAAATATGCAATTTGGTGCAGATGCTAATATTTATATGGACAAAAAGTAAGATCAATCAGACCTTTATGACAGTATAGCAGATACTTACATAAAATGCATATAAATATCAGTTGTCACTCAATATCTGCCAATAATATATCTTAGTAAGATGATATTTAAATGATGAAATCTCTGTATGATGCAATGCAATACAATGATGATTGAGAGATGAACAAATAAACTTTCCTCAAAAGCTGATGATCATATTTGATACTCATGATTTTTCTATGAAATGATGTCTGGATAATCAAGTAAACCAAAGCTGATTCAGTCCAGTAAGTAATAGTAATATTACTAACAATATAAAAACTAATCAGTGCAGATTTCACAGCAAAAAGACTTGTGAAGCACGAGCTGAAGGAGGACGTTTGTACAATTATATTAAGACTTTTACTTGCTAAAAACGTCTAAACTATCAGTTTTGATCATATTGATCATTTAGAGTCTTTAAAAATTGCACGGCAAAGCTCCAAACAATACATTAAAAACCTTAAAAGTATCATGATATATGGTATAAATCACCATCCGCTTTTGTTGCATGCAAAAGAGCAGAAAGAAAATAACATGGGATGGAATGACATGAGGGTCAGTAAATGATGACAAAATATTCATTTTGGCTGAACTATTCCTTTAATGAATGACTAACATAAAACCCAAGCAACGAGGCTTCCTGGACTGTTTATGCTGGACAAAACAATCGCTATAAAGGGCTGCATGTGACTCAGTACAGCTGGAACAAGATCGTCTTAACAAGACCGGTTCACCTCTGAGTCACACCTGAGTCAGACCTCTGAACACACTCAGCATCTGCTTCATGAGTTCGGTCATCAAAGACCTTTGAAAGGTACTGCTGAATATGTGGGGCTGATTGCATGTGAAAGAAACGCCAGACCTCTAACAAGCAGAAGTGTTTGTGGACGAGAGTGTTACTGGTTGGTTCTTGTCAATTGATTTCTGATGTTGCCGTAAATCAGTCTTGCTCATGAAGATGGTGACCTCTTATGTTTCTAGAAGGAGTTTATCTTTCATAATTATATTTTGGTCCATCACTAATCATAGTCTATCCTGCAGCACAGCTAATTTATTCAAAAAAATGCTAATTTGTCAGCACTGGAGTGCCTGCATGCTTGTCCAGTAGGGGGAGCTGCACTTCAAACAGTCTTAAATGATTTTAACTATGGTATTTCTACCAGGGGTCACACATAGAGTAGGCTAAATATCATTTAATTACAAATAATCAACTGACCACTAGATAAATTCATTTTCTTGTATACATTCAGTCAATACCTTAAAGTAATAGTGCAACCAAATTTAGCAAAATGTAATAATTCTATTAATTTTTGGAAAAGCCAAGTCCATTAACATTATATATCATACAGCGGGGCTGTAACAACCAGGCATTGAGGGGGACAAGTTCCCCCCAATAATTGGAAATGGCAAAATTGTTGATATTTCTTAATGCTGCTCTCCATTACGCACCGCTGTTTGTTGTTAGGATGGCAGACATTTTAAAAATGTACATTTTTAGGCTGGTGCTTCAGCCGTCTAACAGCGATCGTCAATGGTCAAAATGATGGCCAATCAGATCAAAGAAGGTGGGGCTTACAGTTCACGAAAACGAGTGTGAATTCCAACATGACGCTTTCAGTTTTGTGTGTGGTAAGATATAAAAAGCTAAACATTTAATATTTGACAACTGTTTTACAATGAATATGTTTAATGACCCACAGTAACATGCAGTGATACATACAAACATGGCAGCGGCTATTTACACTAAGTGAAAATAACGTATTTTCTTAGCGACAGATGCTATTTACACTAAGTGAAAATAACGTATTTTCTTAGCGATAGTAGCTATTTACACTAAGTGAAAATAGTGTATTTTCTTAGCGACAGATGCTATTTACACTAAGTGAAAATAACGTATTTTCTTAGCGATAGTAGCTATTTACACTAAGTGAAAATAGCGTATTTTCTTACCTATATATGCTATTTACACAAAGTGAAAATAGTGTATTTTCTTAGCGACAGATGCTATTTACACTAAGTGAAAATAACGTATTTTCTTAGCGATAGTAGCTATTTACACAAAGTGAAAAAGCGTATTTTCTTAGCGATAGATGCTATTTACACTAAGTGAAAATAGCATATTTTCTTAGCGATAGTAGCTATTTACACTAAGTGAAAATAGCGTATTTTCTTAGCGATAGTAGCTATTTACACTAAGTGAAAATAGCGTATTTTCTTACCTATATATGCTATTTACACAAAGTGAAAAAGCGTATTTTCTTAGCGATAGATGCTATTTACACTAAGTGAAAATAGCATATTTTCTTAGCGATAGTAGCTATTTACACTAAGTGAAAATAGCGTATTTTCTTAGCGATAGATGCTATTTACACTAAGTGAAAATAGCATATTTTCTTAGCGATAGTAGCTTTTTACACTGTGAAAATAGCATATTTTCTTAGTGATAGTAGCTATTTGCACTAATTGAAAATAGCGTATTTTCTTAGCGATAGTAGCTATTTACACTAAGTGAAAATAGCGTATTTTCTTAGCGATAGTAGCTATTTAAAGTAAGTGAAAATAGTGTATTTTCTTAGCGATAGATGCTATTTACACTAAGTGAAAATAGCGTATTTTCTTAGCGATAGATGCTATTTATACTAAGTGAAAATAACGTATTTTCTTAGCGACACATGCTATTTACACTAGGTGAAAATAACGTATTTTCTTAGCGACAGATACTATTCACACAAAGTGAAAATAGCGTATTTTCTTAGCAACAGATGCTATTTACACTAAGTGAAAATAGCGTATTTTCTTAGCGACAGATGCTATTTACACTAAGTGACAATAGCAGCATTTTCTTAGCACCTATACACTAGGTGAAAATAGCAATAGATTCTATTTCACCATGTAAAAGTATCAGTTCTTTGCAATAAGAGTAAATAGTAATTAGATGCTATCTATACTTTATATTGGCAGATACTATTTGCACCTCAGTATTTTTGTATATTAACAGGATGCAATAATATCATAGAGTGTATATGATTCTATTTAATAAAATTATTAAATGGATGCTGCCTTATTGGGAGAATAAAAATAACGAATTAGTAAATCGTGCCCACAATTAAATTTTTTTTCTTGCATGTCATGTGCGGTGCTCCATGCCAAACCCTACCCAATAAACACTTTTAATATCATTAAACACTCATTTGCAGTTTATTTCTACTTCTAGAACATTATTTTAATTTTTATTGAAAATAAATATGAGCTTGGCATAAGGCGGATTCGAACCCGTGTTAAAAGCCAGGTCTGCAAACCTTACTCGCTACTGCTGCACCACTGAAGATGTTGAATTCTGTACATCCTTTTTAAAACATGAGTGGCCCAACCAGACATTGGTGGGCGGAGCTAGTGTAAATAGCAATTGCCAACAAGAGACGCTATTTACACTTAGTGTAAATTGACACTCCGTACAAGGGAAGTAGACATGCAAACAAGAGTAAATGTGTGCATATTTTTAAATAAAATATTATTTGCAAAGAGTTTAAATGGACTAAATATAGGCTATAATTACACCTAGAACTTCTTTTACCGCTGTTATTTCTTCCTTAAATCCCTTTTAATAAGTTTATTTAAATAAAGATACCAACCCCCATAAAAAATTTGGTCCCCCACAATGTTCAGGACATGGTTATGGCCTTATCATACAGTAAACTTTTTTTTTTTTTTTTTTTTTTTATCGTTCTTTTCCATTCATTCCCCCCAGCCCCTCCCAAACAAACAGACAAACAACCAAAAAATGAAAAAAAAAGAGAGACAATATATTTCATGCTGCTCTTTTCCACAAGAAAGCAGTGAACAGGGTCTGTTAAGGACTTCGCATTTCAAAAATTGACTTAAAATATAGTGCATAAACTGTTTTTATGACTTGCTTTATTGGTGCATAAATGATGACAGAACTTAAATTTTTTTAGTGAACTATCACTTTAAATGCCTTTTTCAAAAGTTGCCTTTTTCCGCCGAAGTGTAAATGCGCGAAAGTGCTCAACAAAAGCACCACAGAGCCTCTCCAATGCATTTAACTACTTCAAACCAGCGAATTCTCTCTGATTAAAAGCATATTTCACCATTAAAGCCGCGTTTTTCCACGTGTGTGGAGCTTCAGGCGGTCTTGTCTTCTCTTTTTTCTCCTGCTCGAGCTGTCGTCATGAGCTCTCAGTGATGGGGCTGTCCCGTCTGAGTCCAGTCCACTTCAGTCCATCAGAACTCCGCAGAAACTCCCCGTGTCCGTCAGTCTGGAGTTTGGAGTGACACTCGCAATGCTCTGCAGTTCCTCACAACTTTCTCAAACACACTGTTCCTCATGAAACGCGTCCAGGAGGAGAGTTTTCAGTGTACTTCCAGAAGAAAAGTCTCGTGCATTGGCTCTCCCTGCCACAGCTATGGATTATATTTATCTATTCATGTACTGTACGATAAACCTCTTATTTCTGGACTATAGACAGGCTGCAAAATCTCATGGTAAGAGAAGCTGATTTATGTCATATCTTTGTTTTTCAGTGTAATATTCCACACCTGGTTGTTATTCACAAGTACTTTTATCGAGAAAGAAAGAGCATGCATAGGAATTTGTGCATGCATATAGAACATTATAACTTTTTATATTCATAAAACATTCCTCGCCCCTTTCTTTTAGTAAATTGTTCATGCATTTAATATTTGTTTTAATTTTACGCTTTGTCTCATGTTTATGCACAAGTTTTTAATGCAATCTTCTGTCAATAATAAAATCTTGTTTGTTTTTGTCAGGGAATCTCTCCGGTAAGTTGAGTGAATTCGGTCTGATGGTCCCGTTCAGCACGGACGCGCGCGGCCGGTTCGTGTCTCACGTGCTTTCAGCGAGAGCGTCACCTTCCGGCAGGAAACGGGTCCCGCGCGACGCCCCCGTTACGCCTCACACGGCCTTGAACGGGCAACAGCTGTTCTTCAACGTCACGGTGTTTGGAAAAGAGCTGCACTTGCGCCTGAGGGCCAACAGGAGACTCGTGGCCCCTGGAGCTTTTGTTCAGTGGCAGGAGGATTTTGAGGAACAGGCCAAAGAGCGGATGCTCGGAGACTGTGTGTTTACCGGGGATGTAACGGACATGCCGAAGGCCTCAGTGGCCATCAGTAACTGTGATGGACTGGTAAGTAATGGCTCACCAACCTCATGCCAACCTTGGGCATCATACGTGTGTGCAGCTTTGCAAAAAGTGCATACAGAATCTCAGCATTTTTGTGCATAAATACATGTGCAGCATTTATTAAAGGCAAGACACCCCAGGTGAATAAGATACTAATCAATATCACCATACTTCCCAAGTTGATTGGTTACATTAAGAATTGCAAACATTTGCAATGTATTACAACTTTAAATATGCAAATCAGGCATTATCTAATTAAATATGCACTCATTTGCATACATTTTCATAGCAGAAATTTGAACTTTGTATAAAGCTAGGTTGAAAATTCTTGTTCTATTTTTTTTGACGTTACACTCTAAAAAAGGCTGAGTTAAAAACAACCCAAGTTGGGTTGAAAATGGACAAACCCAGTGATTGGGTTAAATGTTTGACCAACGTGCTGGGTAGTTTTATTTAACTCAACTATTGTTTAAAAACTGACAATATGTCTGGCTTAAAATGAACCCAAAATACGCTGGAAATTAAAAATCAGACATAATTACTAGAGGCAACAATAATAATAATTAAATAAGCAATTTAAGAAATGTTTATTGTTTAATTATTATTCATTAAATGTATTAATAAATGTTAATTCATTAAACATACTTTGGGTTCATTTTAAGCGAGCAATACAGTATATTTCAAAAATTTTTGTGTGTCCCTTTAAATGCAAATGAGCTGCTGCTCCCGGCCCCCTTTCCAGAAGAGGGCGGAGCTTTAACAGCTCAACAACAACAAAGCTGGAGAATCTCACGCAGCCAAAATGACGACGGTGTTCAGCCTTACATTGTTCAAACCGGAGTCGACACTGATGGAGAGACTCAGGAAGAAGTTACAACTTTTAGACGTTTCTGAATGGTTAGTGGATAAATTGATGTAGTTGCTGTGGAGTTGATTCAACTCATCCACTAGCATGTGCCGTCATGTTCATCTTTTGTGTTGAATTGACCCTCGTTTGTGAAGCAGTCCGGCGTAAAATGACGGCATGTCAACAACAACTCTTCCTCTTCTCTAAAGCAGCCCAACATGGCCCCGCCCCCTTTGTTGCATATTCTCGGGGGCGGGGTTTATGTAAATGTTAGGGTTAGTGATGTCACTAACCCGGGAAGAAGCTCGTTGTAGTCCCTACCAGTCGTTTGTTGTAGTCCTTAAAATATCTCCCTTTGCATTAAACTTTGAGTGTCGTAACTTTGCAGATGTTGTTTATGATCAAACAGCATCATTACAATTTTTGGCCAGCATAGTAGCATAAAGCTTTTTGGACATCACAGTTGCTCTCCAAACATAGACAGAGGTTTTGGGCTTGTACAGCATGTGGCATCATAAGAGGGCTCCAAATATGGACAGTATTTTGGGGCATCAGATGCTTCAGAAGTGCTGCGCACATCAGCTTTGCCGCTCAGCAGGTTTTGGGACACAGCGAGCGTTGCATCCAGTAGTGCTTCAGTATTCATTATAATGGTGTGCTCAAACTGTTGTGTAAATCTGAGGTTACTGATTATCTGCTGCCCTCCGGACATATTCAGCTGTCAAATGGCTGTAGTTTCCAATCTTTCCAGCTCTTACGTAAGATTCACATGCCCACCAGCACTGACCATACTTTCACTTTTCTGGTTTGTCAAACTAATAATGTCAGTCTGTCCCTCTCATGTCCTTATCCAAGGGTCACACTACACACATTTACCCAGAGAATGACAGGAGTTGTTAATTTAGCTGCTGAAACCCAATCCGTGCTGTGCTGCAGTCAACATCCTGTCCGAACAGGAACAAGAAGTGTCTGGCGTCTGCCTGACTCATCTTTTATGGAAACTTGCTGTCTTGAGGATTTGTTTAGGTCACGTACTCAAACCTCCCCAAACACCTCATGCATGGATTGAGTTGACTCTTTTGACCCTTTAAAGCTGAGTAAGTGCACCCTTGAATCTCAAAATCAAAACACAGACTGCAAGAAAGCTGCTGCAGGTCTTGCAAACTCATAGTTATGTGGTGTGTCAGTGTGTATGGAAGCATATTTCCAATACAGTCCAATAAAGCTATAAAAAAAAAGGTAATTGCAACATTTAAAAAAAGGAAATTGCGAGGTGTAAACTTAGAATTCCTTGAAAAAATTCAGAATTGACCCTTCGCAAAGACCCGCCCCCCTTAGTTACTGTTGCTTTGTCCGACAAGCCATGGCGCTGTCATGCCACACGCAGTGAAAAATACATCGCAGAGCAAAGAGAATACTGACAACACATCAACAGACAAGACAAAGCAGGTTACTTATGATATTAAACAAAGTCCCAGCTTTCAAACTGTGTAGTTTTTTTAAGAAATTCAAACAATAAAAAACGTTTTGTTGCTCTTTAATGTGTCGTGATTGCTGTAGCGCCTCAGCTCAAGCGGCTCGTGAACCGATCATCTCTTCCAACTAGTTCATTTATAGCATCAAATAAACATGAATGAACATGAGAATGAATGTTGTTTCAAACGCGGAAAGATGTCAATATACACAATTTTTCAAGTTTAACTCCACCGAGGTTAATCTTCTAACTCCTGACTGCTTTGTTGGACAAAATGGCGGATTCGGCGTTCTGATTGGTTAGATCGCTTGTCAATCAAACTCCCGGCGAAGGGTCAGTTGCGAGATGTGAACTCTGAATTCCGAGAAAAAAAAGTCATAATTGCGAGAAAAAAGTCATAATTGCGAGATGTAAATCCAGAATTCTGAGAAAAAAGTCATAATTGCGAGAAAAAAGTCAGAAATGCAAGATGCTAACAGAATTACGTGAAAAAAGTCAGAATTGTGAGATGCTAACAGAATTACGTGAAAAAAGTCAGAATTGTGAGATGCTAACAGAATTACGTGAAAAAAGTCAGAATTGCGAGATGCTAACAGAATTACGTGAAAAAAGTCATAATTGCGAGATGCTAATAGAATTTAAAAAAAAAGTCATAATTGCGAGAAAAAAGTCATAATTGCGAGAAAAAAGTCAGAAATGCAAGATGAGAAAAAAGTCATAATTGCGAGATACTAACAGAATTTCAAGAAAAAAGTCATATTTGCGAGAAAAAAGTCATAATTGCGAGATGCTAACAGAATTGCGAGAAAAAAGTCATAATTGCGAGAAAAAAGTCATAATTGCGAGAAAAAGGTCAGAAATGCAAGATGTATACTCAGAATTCTGAGAAAAAAGTCATAATTGCGAGATGCTAACAGAATTTCAAGAAAAAAGTCATAATTGCGAGAAAAAAGTCATAATTGCGAGATGCTAACAGAATTTCAAGAAAAAAGTCATAATTGCGAGAAAAAAGTCATAATTGCGAGATGCTAACAGAATTTCAAGAAAAAAGTCATAATTGCGAGAAAAAAGTCAGAAATGCAAGATGTAAACTCAGAATTACGAGAAAAAAGTCAGAAATGCAAGATGCTAACAGAATTACGTGAAAAAAGTCAGAATTGTGAGATGCTAACAGAATTACGTGAAAAAAGTCATAATTGCGAGATGCTAATAGAATTTAAAAAAGTCATAATTGCGAGAAAAAAGTCATAATTGCGAGAAAAAAGTCAGAAATGCAAGATGTAAACTCAGAATTCTGAGAAAAAAGTCATAATTGCGAGAAAAAAGTCATAATTGCGAGAAAAAAGTCAGAATTGCAAGATGCTAACAGAATTTCAAGAAAAAACAATCAGAATTGCAAGATGTGAACTCTGAATTCTGAGAAAAAAAAGTCATAATTGCGAGAAAAAAGTCAGAAATACGATATGTAAATTCAGAATTACGAGAAAAAATACTCGTAATTAACTTGTAATTGTCTGTATTAACCCTCTGGAGCCGTATGGATTACTTTTATGATGGATGGATATACTTATTTGGGGCTTCAAAATCTCAATCCCCATTCACTGCCATTATAAAGCTTGAGCCAGGATATTTTTAATAAATCTCCGATTGTGTTCGTCTGAAACAAGATAGTCATATACACCTAGGATGGCTTGAGGGAGAGTAAATCATGGGATAATTTTAATTTTTGGGTGAACTATCCCTTTAAGGAAACATTCCATTTTACCATCTTCAAACATTATGGAAACGATACTTTTGAATGTTCTCTGAACGTTCTGAAACATGTAGTTACATGTTAGATGAACGTCCAAATAAAACAAAAAGTTCCATGAACGATGATTGAATAACATTATTAAAGATCAGAACAATCTGTCTATTAATGTTACCGGAAGAACGTTTGTTCATAACTTTGAGAGAACATTGCCAGAACGTTCCCTCTTCGCTGGGCACATGTGCTTGTGTTGTTGTTGTTGTTGTCGACACACGCCCAGCTCTTTTGTGACAGTACGTCTGTGTTGTCGTCTTCACTGTTATTAGTTTAATCAAAGAGCTTTAGGAGGCAGCGAAAATTGCTTTGCTTTTTCAAGGCAATTCAATCCCCCATCAGCAGCAGTGATTTCCGCGAGGGGCAGCACAGAGCGTCTCTGTTCCGCCCGTACGTTTGCGCACACAATGAGATCATTCATTACGCCCACATTGATTACTCGCTTAGGTAATCACTGTCACAATGACACGCTGTCTCCTGCGCCGCTGTCCCGGACGGAACCGATACTGCGCTGCCTCTCCTGCGAGTCCCGAGCACAACAGCCATTCTGTGCTCAAGAAAATATTGTTTAGGGACGGGAAAATGAAAGCGGATGTCTGGCCTGCTGCAGAAGTGCTTATTTGTGCAGCTTTAATGGTTTTACAAACTGCAATTAGCAGTGAGCAACTGCATTCACGATTTATGATGTGCAAGCTTGAAATGTTCAAGATTACTTTGACCTGCTTGTGGAAAAGCATGACAGTGCAGGGCTTAAGAATAACAGCTTTGAAATGTTTGTTAAAATGAGACTCAAAATCTATTTCTACAATATACTGTGCATAGAATATGTGGATGACCTACTGTATCGGTCTTTATGTGCATATGCAACAGAGCACAATACTGTAGTGTTGAATACTGTATCCCACAGTGCAAAGCGCTTGACTTGACCTTGTATTTTAAGTATGATTAACAAATGGACACAACCCAGAAATTGGGTTATTTTAACCCAGCTGTTGGGTTAAATGTTTGACCAACCTGCTGGGTAGGTTTATTTAACTCAACTAGTGTTTAAAGATGACTGTATTGCTTACTTAAAATTAACCCAAAATTCCCAACGAGCTTCTTCCCGGGTTAGTGACACCACATACCCCACAATTTGCATAAACCCCGCCCCCGAGAACATGCAACAAAGGGGGCGGGGCCATGTTGGGCTGCTTTAGAGAAGAGGAAGAGTTGTTGTAGTAGAGTGTTGTTGCCATGCCGTCATTTTACGCCGGACTGCTTCACAAACGAGGGTCATTTGCACAAAAGCTTCCACAGCAACTACATAAATTTATCCACTAACCATTCAGAAACGTCTAAAAGTTGTAACTTCTTCCTGAGTCTCTCCATCAGTGTCGACTCCGGTTTGAACAATGTAAGGCTGAACAAAATCGCCATTTTGGCTGCGTGAGATTCTCCAGCTTTGTTGTTGTTGAGCTGTTAAAGCTCCGCCCTCTTCTGGAAAGGGGGCGGGGAGCAGCAGCTCATTTGCATTTAAAGGGACACACACAAAAACGGCGTGTTTTTGCTCACACCCAAATAGAGGCAAATTTGACAAGCTATAATAAATGATCTGTGGGGGATTTTGAGCTGAAACTTCACAGACACATTCTGGAAACGCTAGCGACTTATATTATATTGTGAAAAGGCGCCTTATAGGACGGTAAAGTTTAGAACTCATTTTACTCATTTTTTTGATTAACTAGGTGATGATATTATTGAGTGCTCTCAACCTAAAGGGGCTAAATTACATTCAGATTGAAATATACCATCTGCTCCAGTTTCTTGCAGCATTGCAAATCATGTTTCTATTGATGAGAAACACAGCAAAATGAGAGTTTTTCACCTGAATCCCACAGAGACCCACTGTGGCAAAATTGCTGTCAATTTAAAGTAACTAGTTGTTTACTTCAACAGCATCTTTCAGTACTCTGAAAATACACATAAAATGCTAACAACTTCAAGGATAAAATACAATTATATTTTCATTGAAAGTGTTTTAGCAGCTGCAATATCAGTGCTTAGGTCAGATTGTGAATTGCACATTTAGGTCCTCGTTGAGTCCGTGAAACAACAGGTTAACTAACCACCTACACCACAGTCTGTTTCTTTAGCTTCAGGACAGAAGCAGTTCTGATGAGGACGTGAACAGACAACATTTACTGTGGCATTGAATGTCTGAAGCGTACCGGACACGATTATGAAAGCTGAAACTCTGGCAGACACATGTGTGAGGTGGTCCAAACGTCTCTCTGAAGTTTTTCTCACACGTCTCATATTTATGCATGTTTATTTCAGATTGCAGCATTTATGATGTGCGTGTTAGCAGCACTGCGAGTAGAGTTTTGCTACTGAATTTAGCAGAAAATATGGTGAAAAATGCCAATTTATGAACAATTTTTCACGATGTAAGTGTTTACGAAGCAACAAAATAATGCATCGCTTTGGCAGTAACAGGGTGGCGAAAAGAGTTTCCTTCAAATGTGTGTGCCATTCAAACAACAATTTAACTTTTACTAACTTGCTCAGTAAGATTCTGTTGCTTTGCTCTGACAGTCGTTGAGCTGAAAGAGAAACAGGCTCAAAATGTATGCTTTTGACAACACTGCATGAACTTTTGTTGATTTATGGCTTGCAGTCTGACACATTTCAGAATGCATCAACACACAAAATCAATGCATAGCTAGATGCATTTATGCATAACTATTTTGCATAGTTTTCTGTATGTTTTAGGCCTCACGTTGCAATTGCAAGATGCATGAAAATGCTAACGATTAGGGGTGTGATGAGATTTCTCGTTGAGGTGAAAGCTGTTTCGCGATATTGATATGATGGAATGTGCTGGTGAAATTAGGATAGAATATGCCACCGCTCTGTTTACATTACACCTCCACTGTCATTTTGCTTTTTATAGAAATAAAACCATTTAATTCAGTTGGATAACAGTCACCTCAATCCCATCCAGCTCATCAAACACAAGCTGCAGAGTCGCACGTAGTGCAGGAATCAGAGTTCACTGATCACGTGACAAGAGTAAGTAACGAGATGACTGACAAGACCATAGCGGAGGATTCGTTGCACAACAGAGCCTATGTTTTATTTTGTAGAATGCACGCTCTCCCTATTCACAGAGTATGTGTGATCGCAAAAGTAATGCGCAAGAGTAAACGCAATTTCAATACCCTGCATTTTGAAAGCAGCTCCCTGATGCATGCAAATATCTCGCAGTATGAAAGCTATCTTAGGCTGGGCTGTGTAGTTGTAACCCTTGTAATCTCTCAGCTCTGTATCATGCTTAAAATTTGGTCTCTGTTTGCACTTTGAATATTGAGAGAGTACTTTGATTATGAGGATTTCATAAAAATCTCACGTCTTGTCTCGTGAGCTAACTGTCTTGTCACAACCCTGCTTAACGATGAAAGAATAATGAGAGTTGCAAACATAAAATATGATTGTTTCTGACATTTTTCTAAACGCATAACCTCTGTGTGACACTGTTCACAAACCAATATCGATCCGCTTGGTTGCTGTCAAACTCATATCTGACTGTACAGGATCCAGTGCAGATGAAGTTATTGACGAAGCGCATCAACGGACGCAAACAGAGCTCTTATGCAACGGAGAGGATGTTATTTGGATGTTTGCTCCACTTTATCTGCCTCATCCAGCAGGTTATCGGACACACGCTCACTGATGGAGGACCATGTGCTTTCTAAACGCGCCCTGCAGAAACCCCAGAATGCCCGGACAGCTGCTCTCAGCATGGGCAGAGATAAGAAATGCACATTACCGACTGTAACATGGAGCATTTGAAAGCACATCATCAAGGTTTTTATGAATAGCAGGGTGTCCCCTTCAAGCCTATGAGGTCATCATTATGGCACGGATCAGGAAGCACGCCTGTCACGGTAAAGATATCTGCCGAGCGTGCGATTGAGAGCGCGCCAACATCAACACCAGCGCGTCTTGGCTTGCAGGGTCTGTGTGTCAAAGAACATCCCCCACCCTACAAACCTCAGGCTGCAGATTGCTAGAGTTCGCTGAATAAACCGTCATGCATACAGTAATGAATGCTCACCCTAATGCACGCTTTAAAACTCAGCCTGAGTTTGTTGTGTGCATGTGAAAGCGGTCTAAAAAAGCGAATGTGACAGCTGTCAGTTGAGCTGTCAGCTGAATCTCTGGACTATTTCGGTCCCCAACTCAGGCTTGTCTCCATGGTGAACCCATAGCAAATCCAGTTTAGAATATGCATGGCGATATGGAATGCTGTGAAAGCGTATCTGCTCTATCTCTGCGTCCAAGATCTTTGCGGTTGCTCGATTCAGTCAGACCTCCCTGAATTCTGGGAAATCTGGACGTGCCGTCACTAGCTTGCGCTAATGTTTACATGGTCCTCACAGAAGCGAGATGTCTTGCTTTTGCGATTCAGCAAGAAGGAGCCAGCCTTCATTATCTCCACTCTCATGCCGCATTTCTGATGGAAAGTTGTTTATTTAAAGCTGATGTGTGCAATTGTAAACTATACATGTCTCCAGACCAAAGCGAAACAATTATAGGGAGTGATAAATTCACTATTTATAATAATAAAAATAGTTAAATCATTAAAATGATCAAATGAATAATATGTATAACTAAAAGTAAAATATAAATAATAATTTATAATAACTATATATGGAATTTATAATATATTATAATGATTATACACACATTTTTAGTGCTAATTATTTCAATTTTAATGTTGTCACTCTCTATTTGTACCATAATATTTTTTCCTGTGATGTTTATGGATAATACTCACAGTCAAATCACATCTTTTTTGTATGTATTATACCATTATTAGTATTATGGTATAATTTGCACGTAGTCATCTGCACAACCAATCGGTAAACAGAGCATCACAGCAATGGTTCTTGGTTCATTTTGAATCAGACACGACTGAAAAATGACTCAGTGAGGGAGTCAGTTGTGAATTGCTCAGAACGATTCACTGAGTGAATCTGATTCAACTCCTCTAAGGGGCCGTTCACACAGAACACGTCTGTGCATCTAAAAACGCGAGACGCAACACTCAGGAATGGTTTAAAAAAAAGTGCAGCACAAAACGCGAGGGTCTCGAGACGCGCTTTTGAGACGTGATGCAATAACGGAAATAATAAGAATAGATAGCTTCTGTTTTTGACTTAAGAAAATAATCGCACTTTGGACGCAGCCACTATGAGTGCTTCCTTCGCCATGTCGCCTTAAAATAAAACAGTTGCAATGGCAGCTTGCAAGCTTGCCCCGCCTCCGTGGTCATCTGATTGGTCCACTGTTATGGAACTGACATTGATGAGCGGCGCTGCATGTAAAAGTTGAAATTCGCCTTAAAAATACGGCGCTTCAGAAGTAAACACTGCAAAAGACGTGAGCGCAATGGTCAGACACATCCATCTAGTGCATGTTTACATAGAAAAACACATGGAAAATGTGTGCATTGGAATGGAAAAATGCACCTAACTCAAGTTATGAATTCGTTTGACTGGCTCACTAAAAAGAATCACTTGAGAAGAATCATTTGTTCATGTATCAAACACCACTGCTCGTGCTGTATTTGTTTACATGATGCTGAGGAAATCCGACAAAACCAATGACAACTTTTTTTAGGGGCTGTTCACACAGAACACGTTTTTCTCTTTCACTGCGCTACTTTTCCATTATTTTCCTATGTAAACACACACTAGACGGACATGTTTGACCTCTGCACTTGCATCTTGCGCCTTTTGCAGCGTCTCGTACGTGAAAAAACGACACTCAAGTTAAAAATAAGTTCAGCTTTTAAAGTCCCCCTGTGGTGAAAATGGTTTGTGACGTCACAAACTACACATTATTAGCTGTTTTTACCATCATGTGTCCGATGTTGTAAAGCGCGATACGTTTACCTCAGTAAGTTGACCGAGTGGATCTCTGAGCTCGTGCGAGTGAGTGGAGGCGGGGCTAATTTGCATATTCATGGTTCCGTGCATATGAAGCAAGGGTTTAGAGTTTCATTCAAGCTATTTTAAGGCATGAAGAAAAAAACTTTTAAATATGTCATATTGGTGATCAAAGATGAGTTTAAAGCAAAAAAGCAGTAAATCTGGCTTCCTGGAAGAGTGTAAACTTTATTCTTACTTTACTTTATTCTTACTTTATTCTTACTTTTACATCTAATTAGATTTCTGCTTAGTGGTAAAATATATACAGAAATCCCACAGATTTGCTCCAAAGTTCATAAGTTTATGCGTGTGTTCAAAATGTGGATGCAGCAGTGATGTGCGTCTAAATGCGTTTATGCATGTATGTGCGCTGGAAACGGGAGCATTAACAGTAAGAAGTTGCTACTTGTGTTTCCATCATATACATATAGCCAAGGCCACCGGCATATGACCTGCCAGGAAAACTGATACACACGATTACACTGTTTCCATGCCAGTGGAGTAAATATAGAAATAGTTCAATCAAAAAAATGAAATTTCTGTCATCTTTTATTCACCTTCATCATGTCGGGTTTGGAACAACATGTGGGTGATTAAATGATGAAAGAAGTCTTATTTATCCTTGAACTATTCCTTTAAACTGGGCTGATATTACACCAGCTTGTTTATTTTGAGTGTAGAGAGCGCTGGAGAGATGTGTAGATACTCTTGTTGTGTTGATGGACGGGATTATGAAAAGATGAAGTAATGCTGTGAGAGCATACCGTTGTGTCCGTCAGTGCTCAGAGAGGCTGTTGGTATCTGCGTTAATTAGTGTGAATATCTCTGCGTGATGTACGACATGTTCCTCGCTGCGGAATGACAGCTGATGCTGTACTGTATCTGGATCAGCGACGGATCCTAATATTCCATTAGAAAGTGTCACGCGAGTGGCTCGCTCCTGTGAATTCACGCTGGATTCAGAGGTGTTGAGGGAATGTTCTGAGAGTTTACTTATAGCTTAGACCCTTTGCAAAGTGATATTACAGATTACCTGTTTGTTCTCTGTTATGATTGATCACTGATTAAAATAAGACCCTAACTTTAACAGGCCTCAAAGTTTTGTCCTTGTCTGCAGATTTCAAGTATATCATGTCATGTATATGTATATTATGGAAGCTTGTTTCTGCCACTGAATAAAAAATAAAAAAAGGTATAATTGCGACTTTTTATCTCGCAATTGTGAGTTTATTTCTCGCAATTGTTTATATCTCAATTCTGACATTATAACTTGCAATTCTGACTTCTTTCTCGCAATTCTGACTTTATTTCTCGCAATTGTGAGTTTATATTTCGCAGTTCTGACTTTATTTCTCGCAATTTTGTTTATATCTTGCAATTCTGACTTTCTTGCAATTGTTTATATCTCGCAATTCTGACTTTATTTCTCACAATTGTTTATATCTCAATTCTGACTTTATTTCTTGCAGTTGTTTATATCTCAATTCTGACTTTATTTCTCACAATTGTTTATATCTCAATTCTGACTTTATTTCTTGCAGTTGTTTATATCTCGCAATTCTGACTTTATTTCTCGCAGTTGTTTATATCTCGCAATTCTGACTTTATTTCTCGCAGTTGTTTATATCTCGCAATTCTGACTTTATTTCTCGCAGTTGTTTATATCTCACAATTCTGACTTTATTTCTTGCAGTTGTTTATATCTCGCAATTCTGACTTTATTTCTCGCAATTTTTTATATCTCAATTCTGACTTTATTTCTTGCAGTTGTTTATATCTCGCAATTCTGACTTTATTTCTCGCAATTGTTTATATCTCGCAATTCTGACTTTATTTCTCGCAATTGTGAGTTTATATTTCGCAATTGTGAGAAAAAGTATGAATTGCAAGAAAAAAAGTCAGAATTTGCGAGTTTATAACGTACAATTGTTAGTTTATAACTTGCAATTCTGACTTTATTTCTTGCAATTGTGTTTATATCTCACAATTTTGACATTATAACTCGCAATTCAAAGTTTATTTCTTGCAATTGTGAGTTTATATCTCACAGTTGTGAGAAAAAGTATGAATTGCAAGAAAAAGTCAGAATTGTGAGTTTATAACGTACAATTGTTAGTTTATAATTCGCAATTCTGACTTTATTTCTCGCAATTGTGAGTTTATATTTCGCAATTCTGACATTATATCTCGCAATTGTGAGTTTATATTTCGCAATTGTGAGAAAAAGTCTGAATTGCAAGAAAAAAAGTCAGAATTGCGAGTTTATAACGTACAATTGTTAGTTTATAACTCGCAGTTCTGACTTTATTTCTTGCAATTGTGTTTATATCTCACAATTTTGACATTATAACTCGCAATTCTGAGTTTATTTCTCGCAATTGTGAGTTTATATCTCGCAGTTGTGAGAAAAAGTATGAATTGCAAGAAAAAAGTCGGAATTGCGAGTTTATAACGTACAATTGTTAGTTTATAATTCGCAATTCTGACTTTATTTCTCGCAATTGTGAGTTTATATTTTGCAATTCTGACATTATATCTCGCAATTGTGAGTTTATATTTCGCAATTCTGATATTATATCTCGCAATTGTGAGTTGATATTTCGCAATTGTGAGAAAAAGTATGAATTGCAAGAAAAAAAGTCCGAATTGAGAGTTTATAACGTACAGTTGTTAGTTTATAACTAGCAATTCTGACTTTATTTCTTGCAATTGTTTACATCTCACAATTTTGACATTATAACTCGCAATTCTGAGTTTATTTCTCGCAAGTGAGTTTATATCTCGCAAATCTGAGAACGTAAACTCGCAATTGTGAGAAAAAAAAGTCAGAATTGTGAGATAAACAGTCACAATTACCTTTTTATTTTTTATTTAGTGGCGGAAACAAGCTTCCATGGTATACACTACCAGTTGTGCCGCTTTATATTTCTGTGGAAACTGTAATACATTTCTGTTTTCAGGACTCTTTGATGAATAGAACGTTCAGAAGAACAGCATTTATTTGAAACAGAATCTTTTGTTACATTATAAATGTCTTTACTGTTACTTAGTAGAGAAAGTATCATTGTCCAAATGTTTGGCCCTTGGAATTGTTTACTTCAAACAGAAGGACGAGTTCCTGACTACAAATTATAGGTTGACAAACAATCTCCCTCAAATTGCATGTTTTGCTGCGGTGTGACAATAAAGAAAGGTTTTGGGTTGTTCTCACCACTGGACGCTTGCCTTTTCTTTGTCTTTTTGTTTGCCGAGCAGTTTTTAGAAAAACCAACTCTGTTTTACAGTATTGCACCCTCTTACTCAGTCCATCTGATCTCTGAGAAATGGATGATTTTACAGTCTCGATCTGTCAGATACAGTGTTTGGTCTGTAAAGAAGCAGTATTGTGCATTTATTTCAAAGTATTTGCATTGTTGTTTCCATTGTGCTTCTAACACTCCTCGATTTGGGTTTGTTTTAAAAAATTTAGCTCAAACTCTGCTTACAGGCTCCACGTTTACTGGCTGTAGATAATTTCTCTTTATAGTCATTGTAAACTTATTCTTTTTAGGAAACTGAAGTTTGAAAATCTCCCTTTGCAGTGACAGAATTCTTTCAGAATCTAAAATGTGACATCATTGATGATGTAATATTTGAATATTCTATTCCAATTGGTCTTCTTTCTTACATTGATTTGCATACTGAATTGTGATTGGTGCATCTGTTTTTACACTTTTACATGAAGAAGCTCTTAATATGCAGCATTTCATTCCTAAACTTACGCAAAACCTGCTGCTTGCAAGTACAGATATTTCTATCTGGAAATGCAAATTTAGTTTATTTTGTTCTATAAAACCCATAAAAAGCAAGAACATGTGCCTGAAGACTGACTGTCCAAGTAAAGTCTGTTTCTCCAGAGTGTGTCATTTTTACTCCGCCGTTTTGCTCTTGTGTGATTCTTCTAGCTTGCGTGTGTGAAATGCTCGCGGCCGTATGGAGCTGGACGGAGCGTCTCGCTATATTATAAATATCCACCTTCAAAGTCAGTGGAGCTGATATGTGGAATTTAGTGTATATTCGCGCCTAAAGAGGCGTCACGTTTGCTTTTTTACTCATATTGTCAAGAAGGACTCGTTCACATACACAGGAAATGGAAAGTGATGGACAGGCGGTGACCTCACAAGCCGAACTTGAACTGGTGTGTTTCTGCATGCTTTAACTAGATATTCTTATGTTCTGGAGTAAATAGAAGTGTTGTTTGCCCATGCGAAACTCGCTGCCGTGATGCTAAGGTGTTATGGGTGGTTTTTAGGAAGCTGTTAGGTGCTTGCTAAGGTGATTGTTTACTGTCTGGTTTGAAAACGTCCTTCACCCTTTTGTGAGAATCTTATATGTGTAAGTTATATATTAGGTTAAACCTGTCGTGAATCTTTTATAAATCGTCTGATCGTAGTTATTCAGTCTAATCACAAATATTTGAGATAACCGCACTAATTGTGCAGTTTAAATATCAATCACATTTTGTTATCCAAATATCGGAAATTTAAGTAAGAAATGCAATGTACAATATTGTGTCTCATTTTCCAATAAAATAAAGAATAAAAAAAACACAAATATATTTGTATGAAATGAAGGTTTGTGGGTTATATTATGTTACATTATATTATTTTAGGGATGCAACGATATGAAAATTTTGGCCGATACCGATAACCGATAATTCTTTATATTTGAAAGCCGATAACCGATATATTGGCCGAAAAATCTAAATCAAAATTTTTATATAATTTTTGACAGCCTGATTACAAAAACAAAAGTCTCACCATTAAAATCCATGTCCCAAACACACAATTATAATGTTAACATTATAATATTACGTAGCTTATATGACAGATTTGTGCTGCAAATGTTGAACTTAACTGTATTGTAATTTTTGAAGGGATTTTCAATCATATTTCAAGCAATTTAAAAAAACTCAGCTGTCTCAGCTGAAGGAAATAATCCATTATTTATCGGCTTTAATATATTGGCCAAATTTTCTTATGTGGCTTATAATGATAACATTAAAAATTAACATTTATCGGCTGATACCGATATGGTATTTTATCGGTAAGATTTTTTTATGTTTTTGAAAGAAGTCTCTTCTGTTCACCAATGCTGCATTTATTTGATCAAAAATACAGTAAAAATAGTGAAATATTTTACAATTTAAAATAACCAATTTCCATGTGAATATATAGTAAAGTGTAATTTATTCCTGTGATCAAAGCTGAATTTTCAGCATCATTACTCCAGTCTTCAGTGTCACATGATCCTTCAGAAATCATTCTGATATGATGATTTGCTGCTCAAGAAACATTTATGATTATTATCAATGTTATCAATGTATATTTCTGTGGAAACCGTGACACATTTTATTTTTCAAGATTCTTTGATGAATAGAAAGTTCAAAAGAACAGCATTTATTTGAAATAGAATCTTTTGTAACATTGTAAATATCTTCACTTTTGATCAATTTAATGCATCCTTGCTAAATAAAAGTATCAAATTCTTTCAAAAACTGACCTGAAACTTTTGAACCGTAGTGTATATTATATTAGAAAATTATATTTTCACAGCATTGGAGTAAATGAAATGAGCCTATTTCATTGCCATTTTTATATAATTCCAAGTAAAAAAATCACGTATTATGTTTACACTGTAAGTGAACAAAACAATTACATTTTTAATCAATTATTTACGTGACAATAAATCTTCAGCACAAAATTTATGATCATAACCGACCTTTTTTGACAAAATCCCACATCCTTCAACTTTAACCAAACCTCAATACTCTGCTGATGTCAGATGAGTTCACTGTTCCTCTGTAACAGCAGCAAAGATTACAATAATCAAACATAATGATTCTTCAGGCTGTGAGTGTCCTGGCCTACATTATGGCTCACATTTGCTCTTTGTAGTCCTGATGAAAGTGCTTCCTCCTGGCTTTGTTCAGCTCCCGTTCCTTCTGTGAAAGATGAGTTTGGTTACAGCCGATGTTGGGCTCCATCCATTGAGCTGAAGTCTGTCCAGACACTAGCTTTATCCTCGGCTCTTGGGATCTTCTGGCCTCTTCTAACACCTGTCATTGAGCACCGCTGACTTTAACCCTATATAAAACACATCAACTTTGAAATAACAGGAAGAAGGAGTGTTTCCTGATGGTCAAGTGCAGGCTAAAGGCAGTCCATTATGGTCTGAAAGTGCTGGCTCGCCCAGATCGGCCTGGCAGGGGCGCTACAGTGGTGAAAAGTATGAAATTGCTCCTAAACGTAGGCATAGACTCAAGAGTCTTATACCAGTGGAATCCTTGGCTCAAGACGGACACATTTACGGGTATTTTGGATTTTTGAAAAACCTACTTTTGCAAACTAGTCCTAGATTTTTGACCCAATCTGAACCAAATCAGTGCAGTGAGATTCTCTGGAGTCTGATTGTCAATAGTTATCCAAAAAAAGTTGAAATTTCAATTCACGGTCCCTAAGGGCCGCCAAAACGTTAGAAGTGGGCGGAGCCACTTTTTCTAAAATGGCTATAACTCATGAACAGAATGAGATATTGTAGCCAAAATTGGTACACCTGTGTTAGAGCTCATTCTGTGGTCGTGTGAAAAAGGATGCGGCGACTGGCCACTTGGTGGCGCTATAACAGAAAAAAAACCATGAAAATGGCTAATATATACTTCACCGTTATTCCGATCGACTTGAAAATTGGCATGCAGTGTCTTTGTCCGAGGTGACATGATTGTCTATGAGGACACTGATGTATCTCAAAAAACATGTCCACCATCGGCCAATGAAATTTGAGCAGCTATCAGACAAGGTTAATGGAGGCCGATCGGGATGAAACTTGCTGGGCCTGTTTGACTCACGGCCCTAGAGGGGGGCACCTCTGTGTAAAGGATCGTGTATCACGTGATTTTTCGCACATGCCCATGACATTCGTACCACATGGTGGAGCAACTTTGCCTCTAGGACCGCTGCTGTCCATTGAATCGTTCGTTAAATATTGGAGATTATTTCAAAAATCAACTTTAGCGAACTAGTCCTAGATTTTGGCCTCAACCTCGATAACTGTTAAAAAGCTTTAAAAACCACATATTTACTATGGTAAAGTGCCTGTTTTGGCTGTAAATGGTCTTTTCCATCTATGATTGAGATGATTACAGGCTTGCTAAATGAAACAAAAAATCTTTATGCATGTGCTCAAAGGCCTTAAAACGCCGTTAATTGCTGCTCACAGCTATATTTTTGTTGCTGTTTCTTGGCTGAAATGACAGCTTGATGGTCTTTTAAACAAAAAGGAAAGGCGTTGCAAAAGTGTTTAATTTGCAACTGGCATTTATTGGCATTGTCAATGTGACGGGACTTTTATTAAAATGACAAACATTGGATGTTTTTCTCTGAAGTGTTATTGGGGTTTGTGGTGGAGTAGAAGAACAGTCCAGCTCTGTTAGAATCAAATATCAGTCAATGGTTACAGCAGACGCTTCTACAACCACTAATGCTTTTCC
Organism: Ancherythroculter nigrocauda; assembly: GCA_036281575.1. Taxonomy (NCBI): domain Eukaryota; kingdom Metazoa; phylum Chordata; class Actinopteri; order Cypriniformes; family Xenocyprididae; genus Ancherythroculter; species Ancherythroculter nigrocauda. Next base: position 2,964,435 of record VTFQ01000018.1, read on the forward strand.
TCCCATCATTTCCTGTCCTCCCGTTGATGCGGGACAGACTGAAGGTTAATCATTTTTTTCCTGCTCTCATTCATAAATTGAGTTACGACACTCCTGCTTTCTAACACTGAATCTGAATGGCTCTTGCTCGCTAAAACACATCAAAACCAATGTGATCCATGATCCTTTAGGAGTTCAAGGCGGATATGACTCATTTAATATTTAATAGAGTTTGTGATCTTTCTGATGTTTGTGTTTGTCTGATGGATCTCTGTGTGGTTTCAGGCAGGCTTGATTCGCACTGATGATGAAGAGTTCTTCATCGAGCCGCTGGAGAAAGGTCAGCAGGAGGTCGAGGTCAAAGGTCGCGTGCATGTGATCTACCGAAGGTCGGCCATCAAAAGGGACAAGGGTCAGAGGCGAGATGACCTCCACAATGAAGGTAAGCTGTGGTTATAAAAACATCTAATTGTGATTAATATTGTGATGTGATTGAGAAGAAATCTACAGGTTTGTTGTGCTTTTTTCTACGGTTGCGCAATTTAATAAAAAAATGATGAATATAACACATAATTATTATTATAAATATTATTATTATTACTACTACATAAAAATATTTAACAAAATAAGAAATATTACTGTTATAATATTTCATTGTAAAATAAAAGAAGTGTTTAAAAACAATAATAATAACAATTTTGCAGTAGAAATATGAATAATATTATAATATTTATTATTAATTACAAATAAAATATTAAACAAATTACTATTGTAATATATCATTGTAAATTAAAAAATGTGTGTATTAATAACTAATACTAATAATGAATTAAATATAATAGAGCAATATGACTTAAAATATTATTATTATTACTGAATAAAAATATTTAACAAAATAAGAAATATTACTATTGTAATATTTCATTTTAAAGTAATAAATAGTATGTAAGAACAACAATAATCATTTTACAATTTTACATTTTACTATTAATAATAATTATAATTTATATTATGGATTTTTATATTATATTTTATTAATATCATTTATTTATTATATTATATTAAATATAATAGACAAATATTTAAATATAAATATATAAATTAAATATATTTATTTATTATTATATATAAATATTATTATTATTATTATATTTATATTACATTCATTACTAAATAAAAATATAAAAAATAAGATATATTAATATTTCACGGTAAAATACTAAATGTGTATCATTATTATAATAATATATTATTATTATTATTATTATTATATTAAATACTATTGTAATATTTCATTGTAAAATAAAAAATAGTATTTACGGACAATAATAATAATATAATTATATTATTATGTATTATAATATTTACTACTAAATGAAAATAATAAACAAAATGAGAAATTTTACTATAGTAATATTTCACTGTAAAATAAACAGTAATAATAATTAATTACTAATTATTTTATTTTACAGTGCTTTAAAATTACAATAGTAATATTTGTGGCTGTTTTAATTGTCCAATTTTTCATCTCACAATTTTGGTGTTATTTTGATGAAATGTGACTGAGACGTAAAAAGTAAGATGTGATTATTGATTCTGACCAGTACAACAAAAACATTCATTTATGATACACATCTTTGCTTAGACTTTGCTCTGTTCACATCCTGACATCTTCATTGACACACAAAATTAAAATCAAGCACGTCTGTGAAGATCCACAGAAGATTCAGATTTACTGCTCTCTGGATGAAGGGACGTCTGAGAGTGTTTCTGCACATTATTGAAGCACACGCTGAGCTCTCCAGCTGCTGAAGCAGAACCTTTGGAAGCTGTGATGGAAGTACAATATTTTCTACTATTAAAGCGCCTCGCTGGTGCCGTAAATTCAGTTCCGCTTCTGCAGGCTGTCAGCAGCCGGACCGACCAGAGCATCTGCTGTGGGTTTTACTTTCACAGGTCACATCCTGTCCAGAAACTCTGGAAAATCAATGGTGATGGTTGATGGTTTGTTCTAAACTTTCTAGATTATTGCACTTCAGCACTTCCTCAATTTACAAATGACACTAAAATGTCACTGTTTCAGTGTTTGTGTCCTGTGAAAACCTTCAGTGCATGAATTATTTACTGAGAATCCATATCTGACTGTCTCACGGACCTTCATTTAGACAATGAAATGATGCAAGTGATGGGAAATAGCAGAAGTTGTAGAAATGTGTCTTGTTAGATGTTTCCATCCAGGTGTCAGTGGACACGAGTGCTTTATAATAGAAACAGTCGAGAGTGAAGCAGAAACATGGAGTAATACTACACAACTGAGTCAAGATTATTAGGATTTGTCAGGTGTAGTGTGAAGTTGTTTCTGAGTGATGTCATAACACAGCCTGAGAGAAACCGCTGTATGAAAACGATAATAATAACATATGGCAAAATCCTTGAAATAGCCAGTTTTGCAGCTGTACGGCGCTTTAATACTCCACACCTGCAATCCTGAGAAAGTGTAATGATGGTCAGAAGTCTAGACGTCTGCAAAATTATAAGAGAATGTCAATGTAAATACCATATGTCATGAGCTTTATGGAGAAGTCCCGACATATTTACCTCGATGTGCATTTCTAGTGCTGGAATTGAATTTGTACTCGACCTTCTGGTGACCTTCAGTTACGCTTACTGAATTCTTCATGCAGAATATTAAATAAATATGAAATAAATTTAGTGAGCTGCTACTGCTTCTAAAAAGCATAAAAAATACACAGTGCACAGCGGGGTTATTATAATTAACTAAAACTAAAACCATAAAAAAAATAAACATCAATTTGATAAAAATATAATTAAATAAAAAAAAATTGTATCTGGACATTTTTTATTGTCATTTAGTTTAATTGATGTACTAAAATAACTAAAACAAAAACTAAAATAAAAATTAATAAAAAAAATATATAGTGACATTAAAAAACATTGCAAAAACACAGAACTTAAAATACTAAAATTAGAACTAAAATAAAAATAGAAAATAGAAAAATAAAAACGAACTCAAAATATTAATAAAAACCTCAATAAAATGTAAAAAAAAAAAAAAAAAAAATATATATATATATATATATATATATATATATATAATTACAGTACTGGTGCACACAAATGGTAAAATAAAATAAACATTAATTTTATAAAAATAAAATAAAATAAAAAACTTTTTTCATCTAGTTTCCAAGGCAACATTTCTCATTGTCATTTAGTTTAACTGATGTTCTAAAATAACTAAAACAAAAACTGAAATAAAAATGTATAAAAGTATATAGTAACATAAAAACATTGCAAAAACACAGAATTTAAAATGCTAAAACTATAACTAAAATTAAAATAAAAACTCAAAATATTGAATAAAAACTTCAATAAAATAAACAAAATATTGAATAAAATGTAAAAAAAAAAAAAAAAAATTCCGGTACTGGTGCACTCAAATATTGGGTAAAATAAATATTAATTTGATAAAAATGAAATTAAATAATAATAAAAAAAAAATTCATCAAGTTGCCAAGGCGACATTTCTCATTGTCATTTAATTTAATTGATGTACTAAAATAACTAAAACAAAAACTGAAATAAAAATTAATAAAAATATTGTGACATAAAAACATTGCAAAAACAACTCCCTTAAAATACTAAAATTAAAATGAAAAATAAAAACCAATATTAATAAAAACCTCAATAAAAAAAATTAAAAAAAAATTGAATAAAATAAAATAAAAATCTGGCACTGGTGCACACAAATATTGGGTAAAATAAAATAAACATTAATTTTATAAAAATAAAATTAAATAAAAAACTTTTTTCATCTAGTTTCCAAGGCAACATTTCTCATTGTCATTTAGTTTAACTGATGTTCTAAAATAACTAAAACAAAAACTGAAATAAAAATTAATAAAAAATATAGTGACATAAAAACATTGCAAAAACAACTCCCTTAAAATACTAAAATTAAATTAATATTAATAAAAACCTCAATAAAATAAAAAAGTATATTGAATAAAATAAAAAATAAAAAAATCTGGTACTGGTGCACACAAATACTGGGTAAAATAGTCTGTTTTTGATACTTATTTTGGCATTGCATGAAATTTTAGCATCTTTTTAATTGCTCTCTGGGATTCTTTGCACGCTATCCTGCAGTGCATTGTGGTATTGTCTTCTCTGCTTAAGAAGCATGATGCAGACTTACAGTTTATCTTCAAATTAATTTTTCTGTCTACCTTTCAGGACAGACTTTGCATCAGGATTACACTTAAACACACTGCTTATGTAGGCAGAACACAAGTGAAACACAGCCAAAACAAAATAATGATAGTAATTATTTCATCTTTACACATCAAACAAGCTGCGTGAACTCTCGTGTGCACTTCCCTTTTCTGAAATTAATGCTGTTTTACTACTTGAAACAACATTGAATGTTTAAAATCTGCATTAATTTAGCTGAATATGATAATGTGTCCTGTGTTCTGAGACGCTTCAGCGTTTGTCTTTGGAGACGCCAGATGGTGAATTTCCTAAAATAAAGCCTTGTTTTATTATTAATGTTTCTTAACACTTCAGAGCAGACAGATTTCTTCTTGCAGCACTTAAGCTGTTTCTGTTGACTGACATTTCTTTCTTTCATGACTCAATGCCACCATATTCGGGGAAGACGAGATGTTTGATTTTTTCTGTTTGTCTGCACCAGTTTTTTGGTGCAACGTACCAGTACAGGATATATGTTACATCCTACTTTACATGCATACATACAGTACACTTGTTATAAGTGTTGTATAAACTTGATTGTTCATATCATTGTTTAACACACAGAGCTATAAATTTGGATACAGTATATCCAATATTGTAATGCACTAATTTTAAAAGTAACTTTCACCAACACTTTCCAAAACTTATCTATACACTCAGCAAGACATGACATAATTTTGTATATATTTGACAGTTTAAGGGCCATAAGCCACGAAAAGAACTTAATTTGGTACTCGCAAGCTGTTTGAGAGGCGGCTTTATGTGTGCGCGCTCTTGACGTGAGCGCGAAACATTTTGTGAAACATATTTGTGAGCAAAAACATGCTGTTTTTGTGTGTGTCCCTTTAAATGCAAATGAGCTGCTGCTCCCGCCCCCTTTCCAGAAGAGGGCGGAGCTTTAACAGCTCAACAACAACAAAGCTGGAGAATCTCACGCAGCCAAAATGACGAAAGTTTTCAGCCTTACATTGTTCAAACCGGAGTCGACACGGATGGAGAGACTCAGGAAGAAGTTACAACTTTTAGACGTTTCTGAATGGTTAGTGGATAAATTGATGTAGTTGCTGTGGAGTTGATTCAACTCATCCACTAGCATGTGCCGTCATGTTCATCTTTTGTGTTGAATTGACCCTCGTTTGTGAAGCGGTCCGGCGTAAAATGACGGCATGACAACAACACTCTACTACAACAACTCTTCCTCTTCTCTAAAGCAGCCCAACATGGCCCCACCCCCTTTGTTGTGTATTCTCGGGGGCGGAGTTTATGCAAATTTTGGGGTTTGTGATGTCACCAACCTATGTGTCCCTATCAGCCGTTCGTTGTAGTCCTTAAAATATCTCCCTTTGCATTGAACTCTGAGTGTTGTAACTTTGCAGATGTTGTTTATGATCAAACAGCAACATTACACACTAACTAAAGTTAAAGAAGTGAAATCATAATCAAGGACCCCTTTACAATATAGACATTAACATCATGATTTTTGTAAAGCTGCATTGAAACAATGTGTAGCCTGTGGTGAAAAGCACTATAAATTTGTCTTGTCATGACATTGTTTGCGTTGCAGTAAACGGCTTGTTTTGTGTTTTCAGTCACAGACTTTGGTATCGCCGAGCTGCCCAACGCTCTTGACGCGGTGGAGGAGAAACTGTCAGAGACGGAGCGCAAACGCAGACACGCAAAGAAAGAGGACTACAACATCGAGGTGCTGCTTGCGGTGGACGATTCGGTTGTGCGCTTTCATGGCAAAGAGCACGTGCAGAACTACGTCTTGACGCTGATGAACATAGTGAGTGAATGACGTTGCAGTTTCACTGTATTTAAAGAGGTCATGTTATGCTTTTACAAAGTCTTGATGTTGTTTTTGTGCTCTACTAGATTGAATGTTGATTATTTTCCTCATTGTTGCAGCTCCTCTCTTCCCAGTCTGTCAGTAACGCTCTGTCTCTATGAAGCCCCTCCTTCTGAAAAGCACAATGTGCTCTGATTGGTCGGCTGGAGCAGTGTGTTGTGATTGGTGTTTGGGAAATGTCCCGCCCTTTACCATAACCGCCAGTTTCGACACACTACTAACTAACTCAACCAGGCCCCGCCCCTTTATTCTGTGCATTAATTATTTAAATGAAGAATATTGTGAATAAAACTCAAGACTAGAGTTCAGAAACGGAGAATAACTCCTGCTGGAGGGACTTTAGAGGAACATTTCACATTAAAAAAGCTGAACGTGGAAAAAGCATAATAGGCCCTTTTTAATGAAGAAACGCACAATAAATAACCACTTCTGCTCGATTACCAAATGTGCACAAAACACACGCCAGCTCGAATGCAACCTTGTCATGACTCTTTACCCATGGTTCACTGCTCATGTTGCTGTCGGGCACCTCGCAACCGCTGCGTCTGCGGGAGGATTACTAGAGAGAGAAAGAGAGAAAAGACCTGTTCAATACACGTCCCACCAGGTCCTGCCACCTTAATCTACTTACGTACGCAAAATCCCTCAAGTCAGATTTTCACAGGGAGCTGGTTTCACTCCGTGACAGTTACCGTTAGGAGCGCGGCGGTGGGCTGATCCCACACTAGACCAGTGACTGGCCTGACGGAGACCAGGGTTCATGGGTCCACCACACACTGCCTGAGCACACACACACACACACACACACACACACACACACACACACACATGTTTGTTTTTGTGAATTGTGGGGACTTTCCATAGACTTCAATGCATTTTACACTGAACAAACTGTACATTCTATCCCCCTACCCTGCCCCTACCCCTAAACCTAACCCTCACAGGAAACTGTGCAAACTTTTACTTTTTCACAAAAACTCATTCTATATGATTTATAAACCCATTTACATTGTGGGGACCGCTGGCTGGTCCCCACGATGTAGGTGAACTCAGGTTTATATTACATCATGGGGACATTTGGTCCCCACAATGTAATATAAACAAAAGCACACACACACACACACACACATACACACACACACAGGTTTGTTTTTCTATCTTAGTGAGGACTCTCCATAGGCGGAATGGTTTTTATACTGTACAAACTGTACATTCTCTCTCTCTACACGACCTCTACTCCTAAACCCCTAAACATTCTGCATTTTTACATTTTTAATAAACATTGTTTAGTGTGTTTTTAAATATGAGGACTCATGAAATGTCCTCATACTTTGTTTACATCATAATACCAGTGTTATTATACAAATTTGTGTCTTCATAAATCACAAATTATACACACATTAAAACACACACACATTCACTCACACAGACATACACACACTTATACACACATTAAAAATAGACACACTCACTCACACACACACTCACACACAGACAGACACACATTCAAACACACACAGACACACACTCATGCACACACACACACATACACACACTCAGACTCATGCACAGACACACACACACACACACACATTCAAACACACGCACATACACACACTCACACAGACACACACACACATATACACACACACACAGACACTTATACACACATTAAAACAGACACACACACACTTATACACACACTCACACAGACACACACACACTTATACACACACTCACACAGACACACACACACATATACACACACACACAGACACTTATACACACATTAAAACAGACACACACACACTTATACACACACTCACACAGACACACACACACACATATACACACACTCACACAGACACACACACACTTATACACACACTCACACAGACACACACACACATATACACACACACACACACACAGACACACACACACTTATACACACACTCACACAGACACACACACACATATACACACACACACAGACACTTATACACACATTAAAACAGACACACACACACTTATACACACACTCACACAGACACACACACACACACATATACACACACACACACTTATACACACACTCACACAGACACACACACACATATACACACACTCACACAGACACACACACACACACACACACACACACACATATACACACACTCACACAGACACACACATATACACACACTCACACAGACACACACACACATATACACACACTCACACACACACACACACTTATACACACACACACACACAGACACACACACAATTATACACACACAGACACACACACACACTTATACACACACTCACACAGACACACACACTTATACACACACACACACAGACACACACACACTTATACACACACTCACACAGACACACACACAGACACACACATGTTTGTTTTTGTGAATTGTGGGGACTTTCCATAGACTTCAATGCATTTTACACTGAACAAACTGTACATTCTATCCCCCTACCCTGCCCCTACCCCTAAACCTAACCCTCACAGGAAACTGTGCAAACTTTTACTTTTTCACAAAAACTCATTCTATATGATTTATAAACCCATTTACATTGTGGGGACCGCTGGCTGGTCCCCACGATGTAGGTGAACTCAGGTTTATATTACATCATGGGGACATTTGGTCCCCACAATGTAATATAAACAAAAGCACACACTTATACACACACACACAGACACACACACACACACATATACACACATTAAAACAGACACACACACACTCACACAGACACACACACACACTTATACACACAATCTCTCACACACACACACTCACACAGACACACACACATTCACACAGACACACACACTTATACACACATTAAAACACACACACATTCTCTCTCACACACACACACACACACACACACAGACATACACACACTTATACACACATTAAAAATAGACACACTCACTCACACACACACTCACATACACACACACACACAGACACACACATTCACACAGACATACACACACACACTTATACACACATTAAAAATAGACACACTCACTCACACACACACTCACATACACACACACACACAGACACACACATTCACACAGACATACACACACACACTTATACACACATTAAAAATAGACACACTCACTCACATACACACTCACACACAGACAGCCACACATTCACACACACACACACACAAACAGGCGCACCTATCTTAGTGGGGTCTCTCCATAGGCGTAATGGTTTTTATACTGTACAAACCGTACTTCCTATCCCCCTACCCTACCCCTATCCCTAAACCTAACCATCACAGGAAACATTCTGCATTTTTACATTTTCAAAAAAACATCTTTTAGTATGTTTATTAATCCATTTCCCTCGTGGGGACCGCTGGCTGGACCCCACAATGTAGGTGATCTCAGGTTTTTATTACATTGTGGGGCCATTTGGTCCCCACGATGTAATATAAACAAGAACACACACTCACGCATGCACACACATACACACACTCAGACTCATGCACAGACACACACACACACACACTCAGACTCATGCACAGACACACACACACACACACACACACACACTCAGACTCATGCACAGACACACACACACACACACACTCAGACTCATGCACACACACACACACACACTCAGACTCATGCACAGACACACACACACACACACTCAGACTCATGCACACACACACACACACTCAGACTCATGCACAGACACACAAACACACACGAGGCACTGAATTCTTTTGGGGGGTTTTCTATGTAATGTTTACATAATATATATATATTGTATTGTTTTTCTCTTATGTTTACTAAGGCTGCATTTATTTAATCAAAAAAACAGTAAAACAGTAATATTGTGAATAGAGGTGGGAGAAAAAAATCAATTCTCCAATTCATCGCAATTCAGAATTGATTCTGAGTTAATGGAAATGGCCGTATTCTGCTTGCTTCCAATTCCACACACACAAAAAAACCCTTCCATAAAATAATCTTACATAAAGTTTAAAAGTTCGATTTACAAGAGCAATCACAGGCTTCGCTGCACAAGATATGCGCTGTGAAAGCGCTCCGCTCGCCGGTATTTCAGAATTTAAACTTCCAAATGCATCTTTTGTGGCATGTGGAATGCAGCAGACCAATATATTCACTACACAAAACTCACTCGCTCAGCGGACTAAAAAAGGACCTGCAGCAAAAGTAGCTCCTCACTGCAGAACACGAGATCCAGGATCCAGATCCAGGGGGTGGAGACGGGGAGGTTTAGGGATATGTAAAGTGGGAGGAGTTGGATCTGGATCTACAATTCTGCGGGAAAATGACACTGAAGACTGGAGTAATGATGCTGAAAATTCAGCTTTGATCACAGGAATAAATTACACTTTAATATATATTTACATAGAAAACAGATATTTTACATTGTAATAATATTTCACATTTTTTATCAAATAAATGCAGCTTTGGTGAGCAGAAGAAACTTTAACATTAACGTTAACTCTTTTAACTGGAAGTTTTTCCTCACATTTTAAAAAGTTGATAGTTTATTTTGTTTTTCTAACTATGCATGGTTGTACAGTTCATTGCATTGTATTATTTGCATTTATCATCATTTTTCTCTGCTGTCAGCGACCTGTCAGAACAGACCCGTGACCTATTTTTGAAACCGCAGGTTTTCTTTGACGACGTTCCCAAAAGGAGGTTTTGTTGGATTCAGCTTGCTTCTAGTGACAGTTTTGTTCTCTTATTATAGCTACACATACACAGAGGGTTTTTTGTGCATTGAGCTTTACAGTGAGAGGCTTTTATCAAAGGCTCATGCTTTTATCATTATCATGTTTGTTCAGAGATGTTCAGTGAAGTTATGGCCCTCATCATTATTAGTTCCCTTGAGTTTGACATACGCAAGACAAATCACTCTCCACTTTGTGTTAAGCTTCTCTGCTCGGCATTGAAGGGTGTCGTACCACCTGGAGACTGATTTCCGGACGGCACAGAGCCTGCGGACAATGCTTGTGTTGTTGCCTGTGTTCAGAAACGGGTCTGGTTTTGTCCTGCATTGGTGTGACTTGAGATGCTCAACACCTTCAGAGAACAGCTGTGTTTCTCATCATTGTACGAGAAGATCAACACGTGTTTGCAGTCTGGAGCGTTCAGGAGCACTAGTTCAACTAGTCTAGTTCTTATGTCAGAAGATTCGCTTCAGTGAAAGCATTTGATGTCTGCGTGTAAGCTGCCACATGCTGAATATTACTCATTAAACTAGATTTGAACAGCCTCTGTAACTGCGTTTTTGCTTTATTCTAGGGCTGCACCTAAATGTTGATGAGAAGAGGTTTAGTCAACCAGATTTTAATTAGTTAGTCACAGGAAAAAAAACTCACGCAGTCAGTGATGGACGGATCATTAATACGGCTCGTGCATGTGATAATTATATCGGGCGGGAAATCCAATTGTTTTCACACCAATCATTCTTTGACCTCAAACATGGCTAATCATTTGAAACGTGTTAGAGGGAGCCAAACGTTAGCCACTTTACATGGTCATTCGATCTAACGTTAACCTAGATAAATGTGCACTGTTATTAGACGCATATCCAAGTGATTTTGTGGAGTGTGGAAGATTAATTAGTATCTTAATTAGTAGATTTCTTAATTGGTAGATTTCTGAGAAACACTGTTGAAAGTGGATCGGACCGAGCAGCACAACTCACTTGTAGCCAATCAGCAGTAGGAGGCGTGTCCACTTATGATGGGGAAGAAGTGTGAGCCAAACAGCAGTAGGAGGCGTGTCCACTCATGATGGGGGAGGAGAGAGAGTGAGCCAATCTGCAGTAGGGGGTGTGTTTACCCATAGTGGGGGAGGAGAGACATTTGGCCAATCAGCAGTAGAGAGCGTGTACACTCATGATGGGGGAGGAGAGAGAGTGAGCCAATCAGCAGTAGAGGCATGTACACTCATGATGGGGGAGGAGAGAGAGTGAGCCAATCAGCAGTAGAGGCATGTACACTCATGATGGGGGAGGAGAGAGAGTGAGCCAATCAGCAGTAGAGGCGTGTACACTCATGATGGGGGAGGAGAGAGAGTGAGCCAATCAGCAGTAGAGGCGTGTACACTCATGATGGGGGAGGAGAGAGAGTGAGCCAATCAGCAGTAGGAGGCGTGTCCACTTATGATGGGGGAGGAGAGAGAGTGAGCCAATCAGCAGTAGGAGGCGTGTCCACTTATGATGGGGAAGGAGAGAGTGTGAGCCAATCTGCAGTAGGGGGTGTGTTTACCCATAGTGGGGGAGGAGAGACATTTGGCCAATCAGCAGTAGAGGGTGTGTACACTTATGATGGGGGAGGAGAGAGAGTGAGCCAATCAGCAGTAGAGGGCATGTACACTCATGATGTGGGAGGAGAGAGAGTAAGCCAATCAGCAGTAGGGGGCATGTCCACTCATGATGGGAGAGGAGAAAGAGTGAGCCAATCAGCAGTAGGGGGCGTGTCCACTCATGATGGGGGAGGAGAGAGAGTGAGCCAATCAGCAGTAGAGGGTGTGTCCACTCATGATGGGAGAGGAGAAAGAGTGAGCCAATCAGCAGTAGGGGGCGTGTCCACTCATGATGGGGGAGGAGAGAGAGTGAGCCAATCAGCAGTAGAGGGCGTGTACACTCATGATGGGGGAGGAGAGAGAGTGAGCCAATCAGCAGTAGAGGGCGTGTCCACTCATGATGGGGGAGGAGAGAGAGTGAGCCAATCAGCAGTAGAGGGCGTGTACACTCATGATGTGGGAGGAGAGAGAGTGAGCCAATCAGCAGTAGGGGGCATGTCCACTCATAGTGGGGGAGGAGAGACATTTGGCCAATCAGCAGTAGGGGCGTGTCCACTCATGATGGGGGAGGAGAGAGAGTGAGCCAATCAGCAGTAGAGGGCGTGTCCACTCATGATGGGGGAGGAGAGAGAGTGAGCCAATCAGCAGTAGAGGGCGTGTACACTCATGATGTGGGAGGAGAGAGAGTGAGCCAATCAGCAGTAGGGGGCATGTCCACTCATAGTGGGGGAGGAGAGACATTTGGCCAATCAGCAGTAGGGGCGTGTCCACTCATGATGGTGGAGGAGAGTGAGCCAATCAGCAGTAGAGGGCGTGTACACTCATGATGTGGGAGGAGAGAGAGTGAGCCAATCAGCAGTAGGGGGCATGTCCACTCATAGTGGGGGAGGAGAGACATTTGGCCAATCAGCAGTAGGGGCGTGTCCACTCATGATGGTGGAGGAGAGTGAGCCAATCAGCAGTAGGAGGCGTGTCCACTTATGATGGGGGAGGAGAGAGTGTGAGCCAATCTGCAGTAGGGGGCGGATTTCAAATATCAACGGTGATTCTCAGAAATTGCTTACTGCACCTTTAAAGGTGCCATCGAATGTTTTTTTACAAGATGTAATATAAGTCTAAGGTGTCCCCTGAATGTGTCTGTGAAGTTTCAGCTCAAAATACCCCATAGATTTTTTTTAATGATTTTTTTTTAACTGCCTATTTTGGGGCATCATTAGAAATGCACCGATTCAGGCTGCGGCCCCTTTAAATGCTCGCACTCTCCGCCCCCGGAGCTCGCGCTTGCCTTAAACAGTGCATAAACAAAGTTCACACAGCTAATATAACCCTCAAAATGGATCTTTACAAAGTGTTCGTCATGCATGCTGCATGCATGCATCTGATTATGTGAGTATAGTATTTATTTGGATGTTTACATTTGATTCTGAATTAATTTGATAGTGCTCCGTGGCTAAAGCTAACATTACACACTGTTGGAGAGATTTATAAAGAATGAAGTTGTGTTTATGAATTATACAGACTGCAAGTGTTTAAAAATAAAAATAGCGACGGCTCTTGTCTCCGTGAATACAGTAATAAACGATGGTAACTTTAACCACATTTAACAGTACATTAGCAACATGCTAACGAAACATTTAGAAAGATAATTTACAAATATCACTAAAAATATCATGATATCATGGATCATGTCAGTTATTATTGCTCCATCTGCCATTTTTCGCTATTGTCCTTGCTTGCTTACCTAGTCTGATGATTCAGCTGTGCACATCCAGACGTCCTGCCCTTGTCTAATGCTTTGAACATGGGCTGGCATATGCAAATATTGGGGGCGTACACCCCAACTGTTACGTAACAGTGTTATATTGAGATTCGCCTGTTCTTCGGAGGTCTTTTAAACAACTGAGATTTATATAAGAAGGAGGAAACAATGGAGTTTGAGACTCACTGTATGTCATTTCCATGTACTGAACTCTTGTTATTTAACTATGCCAATATAAATGCAATTTTTAATTCTAGGGCACCTTTAACATGCATTTCTCTCTATACTGTGGAGAAAACGAGTCAGCGACAACTTCAATGACAACGAGTTAACAACTTCATCTTTGCATCCGACTCCAACTCAGAAAACTCAAACCTTTTTCCGATGCCATCACACAGTGTAAAATCATAAATGCATGACCAGTCGACTTCTAGTTGACTAGAAGAATCCTTAGTCATGGGCAGCCCTACTTTTTTCAGTTGTGAAGTCATGCAGGTTTGTTGCATTAGCCGTCGGCGGCTTTATTTCTGTCTCCAGGCTGCGTTCGGCTCCTGTCAGAGTGTGTTTTTATATCCAGGTGTCTGTCAGACGTTCACATTCGCCTGTGACTGATGGCCTGACATGTGTATATGTGTCCTGTAGAGACTGAGGCAGTTTTCCAGAGCTCACTCGGGCCATTCACCGTAAATAAACACAAACGAGCCTCTCGTGAAGGTCGTCGGACAGGGTCTCACCTCATAAATTTGCAGACACGTTCACAAATAAGGGAAGCGCATGCTTTCATCACGGTGGAGGTGCTTGGCATGTCTCCTTTCAATCTGGAGAGTCTGTTTATGGATCTTCAGGACACTCAAAAGAGTCTGGATCACAGCTCCATATCCGCTCGCATCATTCCAGGCAAGTGTCAGCATGGCGGGATGCCGATTGCGTCATGCAGAGTCTGCAACCTAAACCTGGACGTAATTACAGCCTGTGTACATTTCCAGATGGAGGAATAGTTATTTTAGCTAGTTTGTTGCATCGCTGACAGATGTTTAGAAACTGGCTTTTTTCAAA
Organism: Ancherythroculter nigrocauda; assembly: GCA_036281575.1. Classification (NCBI taxonomy): domain Eukaryota; kingdom Metazoa; phylum Chordata; class Actinopteri; order Cypriniformes; family Xenocyprididae; genus Ancherythroculter; species Ancherythroculter nigrocauda. Next base: position 2,979,702 of record VTFQ01000018.1, read on the forward strand.
CCTGATTTGACAAACACTGTGTGCCTATATATTACACACAAAATTACACTTTTAGGGGTATTCACAAAGAATGTTTTTGCTGTTAAAAACAGACAATTTTTTAAAAATTTGAACTACTTTTAACGTGAGCGCTGCATTTTTGAATGTTATGTTGTGCAAAATGTTGCAAAAGTCGCAACGGTCAAACACATCCGTCTAATGCATGTTTACATAGAAAAACAAGGGAAAAGCAGCCCAGTGGAATGGAAATATGTGTTCTCTTAATGCACATTGTGCAGTATTCTTGAAGCTCTAACAGTAATTGCTAGCTATGCAAAGTCATAGGTTCAATTCCCGGGCAATGCATGAGTATACCTTGTAAAATGTATACCTTGAATGCAGTAAGTCGCTTTGGATATAAATGTCTGTCAAATGCATAAATGTAAATGTAATGTAATTTTAGAGCAGATATGCTTTTTAAAGGACATTTTTTATTTTACCAATTAGCATTTTTCCAGCAATCAAGAACTAAATCAGACGTGACTGAAGTGGTCAGTGAGTTTATTTGTGCTCTGGCAGAGGAGATGACAACATCTGAAGAGCGTGTGAACGTGATGTTGTGAATAACTATAATTACTCATCACTTGTAAAGGACTGAAGAACTGCAGAAACTCTTCACAGTCTCATTGCTGCGTGTTCTTCTAAACATTTTATGTAGCATGAATTTTGCTCCTCAGCCTTTTTGGAGTCTAATGCAGTATTTGTTACTGTCAGTTTATGTTTATTGCCAAAAGACCCTCTGTAGTAGGGTGACCAGATGAGTTTGGCTGAAATTCGGGACGGGGGGGGGGGGGGGGGGGGGTGATATTAGACTGCGTAGCATATAATAAAAGATAATGAATTTCAAACCTGAACCAAACATATTTTTATTCAAAGATCAACAGTCTGTCATTAGTCTTTAGTCTGCCACAAAAAAAAAACACAACATTAAAATCATGAACTCAAATGTCATTGTGAAAAGAAAAACAACAATGACTGTTGTAAGTAACAGTGCATAAATCAGACCTTCTGTATAGCCTAACGCTAATAAGCTTAAACGAAAATAACGAAATAATTGTGTAATGAAGTATTTTTTTGTACACAGTGCTGCGAACAATCAATCACTCGTGTGCGTTCATCACTGTCCTCCTCGCGGCTGCAGCATCTTGCTCTCTCTTCATCAAGGCTTAAAACAAAAAGGACATGCATATCTAAATTCGCGCCTAGATGCCTACGGTATTTTTTTAGAACTTAGAAAAAAGATGCTGCAGCCAATGAGCAGCCGGCGGGGGCTGGTTGCAGGACGACTCAACCTCCGCAGACAGTTTTTAATGTTTATCAGACAATAACTTCTCAAGATTTTGCTTTAGTATAATTTTCGGGACAATTAGGGCCAGATTCAGGATTCGGGACAACAGTTTAGATTTCGGGACTGTCCCGAATTTTTCGGGACGTCTGGTCACCCTACTCTGTAGTGATTTGGACATGGCTGGTTAGGAGAAAAACATGCTGGAATTCTAGTGTAGGGCTGCACAAAAAATATATATAAAATTGTGATTGTGATTTAAAATAGAATTTAAATGCTGTTCTTGTTTGTAGAGCTGCACAGTGTGGCAAAAATGTTGTGATTTTATATCAGTATAGCTGCATAATAATAATAATTATTATTATTAAATAAAATATAAATATGCTAAATCAAAACAAAATAAGAAGTATTCGTATTGTAATTAATACTGTAAAATCAAAAAAATAATAATAAGTATTATTATTATTATTAATAAATACAAACTTGCTAAATCAAAACAAAATATGATATATTAATAATATATGCTACTATTATGTAATTGTATGTAATTAATACTAATTAAAATATGTATTATTTAATACAAATAATAAAATAATAATATTACTGTTTTGCCAAAATGTGATTTTGTGATGATAATAATAATAATAATAATAATATTAAATAGAAATATAAACAACAAATACAAATATATATTATTTATTAATAAAAAAATATATAGTTTGGCCAAAACTATAAAATAATAATAATAGTAATAATAATAACAACAACAACAACAATAATAAATGATATTATTATTAGTAGTAGTAGTAGTAAATAAAAAAAATGCTAAATCAAAACAAAATAAGAAATATCACTATTGTAATATTTCACTTTAAAATAAAAATAGATAATTATTATTAATAATAATAATAATTATTAATATTATTGTCTTAATTACTTCATGTTATGGAAGAGAATTAGGGCCAAGCAATAATAAAAAAATAAAACCATCTCGAGATTAAAGTTGTTAAATTGCGAGAAAAAACTCGTTAAATTTCGAGAAAAAAGTCGAGATAAAATGTTGAGAATGTTCTTTCCTCAGTGTGTGAAAAACTGAGTGGTGTTATTGCAGGTGTGCTGTAAAGGTGACCTTAACGAGAGGGCAGGTAACTCAAGAGGGTTTAACCTGAACTGATTCCTTCAGCGCTATCTTACCCATATTCCCCAGGCTGCTCTTCAACCCTCACCGCTGCTCAATTTCAACCACACCAGGCCAAACCAGCATGAGGCACAAAAACAGAGCTGGGAGGAAACGGCGGCCGTGTGTTTAACCAGAATGCATTTGTAAACTCTATGACCCCAGCTGCAGGATCAAGTGTTTGTCAAGTGTCTTTCCTGATATATGGAAAAAATATCCCTGCTGTTTTCCCTCTGGCTGCATGCGCGGCGCTCAGACCCGAGCAGACATGTCTCGCGGACGGTACGGCAGCGATTGAACACGCCAGATTGATTCAGTGCAGAGTTTTGTTTAAATTCCACACCAGAGGCTCATTAACCGCGTGTCACAAACGGCATTTTTCTAGGTCAGACATTTTTGGCATTGCAAACGGTGGTGAGATGTGTCTTTTTGAAGAAGACGCTGCAGAAAATACCCAGCAGAATCAAATGAAACAAAATTCAGAGTCAGACTTCACTGAGCTCAAAGAAATTCCTTGTGTTTTTGATTTCGTTGTGGCTTTTCCATGCGTGTCCATTGGGAAGTTAAAGCCAGAAAGACATTTTTGACATTTTTGGAGTATTATACTGATTCAGTTTCAAAATTTCATGTTTAATTCAGTGTGTTGCTTGGTGTTTCTTTGTAAGTATTTGTGAAATTCACTAGCAATTTCTGAGTTAAAATTGTTTTAAAGTAAATCTTACAGTTTTTATAATAACATTTCACAATATTACTGTATTTTTTAATCAAATAAATGCATCCTTGTTGAGCAAAAGAGACTTTAACATTAACACTTTTAACATTCAAAAAATTCTTAATTATTCCAAACTTTTGGATGGTAGTGTACAGTACATTATTCCAAATTTCACGTTTAATTCAATGTTACCGTTTGTTTGTACAGGTGCTGGTCATATAATTAGAATATCATCAAAAAGTTGATTTATTTCACTAATTCCATTCAAAAAGTGAAATAATATATTCATTCATTACACACAGACTGATATATTTCAAATGTTTATTTCTTTTAATTTTGATGATTATAACTGACAACTAAGGAAAATCCCAAATTCAGTATCTCAGAAAATTAGATATTACTTAAGATCAATACAAAGAAAGGATTTTTAGAAATCTTGGCCAACTGAAAAGTATGAACATAAAAAGTATGAGCAAAAGTATGTACAACACTCAATACTTAGTTGGGGCTCCTCTTGCCTGAATTACTGCAGCAATGCGGTAACATTGTTGGGTCTGGCATATCGCATCTTCCTCTTCACAATAACCCATAGATTTTCTATGGGGTTAAGGTCAGGCGAGTTTGCTGGCCAATTAAGAACAGGGATACCATGGTCCTTAAACCAGGTACTGGTAGCTTTGGCACCGTGTGCAGGTGCCAAGTCCTGTTGGAAAATGAAATCTGCATCTCCATAAAGTTGGTCAGCAGCAGGAAGCATGAAGTGCTCTAAATCTTCCCTGGCTGCGTTGACCTTGGACCTCAGAAAACACAGTGGACCAACACCAGCAGATGACATGGCACCCCAAAAAATCACTGACTGTGGAAACTTTACACTGGACCTCAAGCAACGTGGATTGTGCGCCTCTCCTCTCTTCCTCCAGACTCTGGGACCCTGATTTCCAAAGGAAATGCAAAATTTACTTTCATCAGAGAACATAACTTTGGACCACTCAGCAGCAGTCCAGTCCTTTTTGTCTTTAGACGCTTCTGACGCTGTCTGTTGTTCAAGAGTGGCTTGACACAAGGAATGCGACAGCTGAAACCCATGTCTTGCATACGTCTGTGCGTAGTGGTTCTTGAAGCACTGACTCCAGCTGCAGTCCACTCTTTGTGAATCTCCCCCACATTTTTGAATGGGTTTTGTTTCACAATCCTCTCTTATCCCTATTGCTTGTACACTTTTTTCTACCACATCTTTTCCTTCCCTTCGCCTCTCTATTAATGTTCTTGGACACAGAGCTCTGTGAACAGCCAGCCTCTTTTGCAATGACCTTTTGTGTCTTGCCCTCCTTGTGCAAGGTGTCAATGGTCATCTTTTGGACAACTGTCAAGTCAGCAGTCTTCCCCATGATTGTGTAGCCTACAGAACTAGACTGAGAGACCATTTAAAGGCCTTTCCAGGTGTTTTGAGTTAATTAGCTGATTAGAGTGTGGCACCAGGTGTCTTCAATATTGAACCTTTTCACAATATTCTAATTTTCTGAGATACTGAATTTGGGATTTCCCTTAGTTGTCAGTTATAATCATCAAAATTAAAAGAAATAAACATTTGAAATATATCAGTCTGTGTGTAATGAATGAATATAATATACAAGTTTTACTTTTTGAAGGGAATTAGTGAAATAAATCAACTTTTTAATGATATTCTAATTATATGACCAGCACCTGTAGTTATTTGCTAGAGCAATTTTACTAGAATTTTTTTCTAGACCAACTTTTTTCAGTACATTAAAAATTATGTTGCATACAAGAATATGAATGTGCAATTAGCATTGAATATTGCTTAACAATGTGTAGCCAGGCCGAAAATTATGGTGCAAATTATTTAAAGGGGTCATGAACTTTGTTGTTTTATTGTTTTATAATGATTCCTGGGGTGCACTTATAATGTTAGTATGCTTTTTACATCAAAAACTGTCATAATTTAGAAATAAAAGGCATTTTTCCTACCCTGATTTTAGCCTCTGATTTGAACGCTCTGTTTTAAGGGGCGTGTCCCTGTGAGACTTCAGTGTAAACGCCCACTGCTGTGATTGGCTGGCATATTTGCATATGAAATATTACTCTCTCGAAAACTTTTAGCACATTTTTACTATTACAGCTATTACTATTTCGATCTATGGCATTATATTGAGATCGTGGCATGAAAGGTTGCAGTGATGAACATTGTAGTCGATCACAGACATGTTGTTGAGCTCATGAAAGCAGTGATCTTGTCATTGCAACTCAATTTCTGCACACTAATGAATGCTTTCATCGTAACTAACGGTGCAAATGCGATGGACGTTTGTTGAATAAAACTGGAGTTTTGACGCAAGTCCAGAACTCGGTCACTGATAAACTCGCTCTGTTTGATTGACAGCTCCAGTGATTGTAAAGGGAGCGTTCTTTGATCACTTTCTACATATAATTTAAACCTCATGACAGTTAATGAACTGAATAAGAAAACTGACCATAGATGAAGACTCACTATAGCGCATCCTTGTGGCGACATTGAGAATGCAGCATTTCAGAACATAATGGCTGCATCTGAAATCGCATACTTCCCTACTATATAGTAGGCGAAAAACAGTATGCGACAAAATAAGTATGTCTGAATTCACAGTACTCGTAGGCAAAAAATACCCGGATGACCTATGCTTCCGGCGAGATTCTGAACTTTACTGTCCCATGAGGCCACAAGAGTAATTACTTATACAAAACAAGTACCTACTATGTGAATGTGCTTCCACAAGCGTTTGGCAGCCGTGTCGGGTGGTCTGTCGTGTCTGTGTTGCTCTCCACCGGCGACGCGGTGGAGAGCTGTGCCCAACAGTCCTCCGCTGCACAGAAGCAGGCTGAGGCTATCAGACATGTCATGCCACGGCGGTCCGCTGCTGCCTCCACCCAGCCGCCCGTGGCTCAGCCTCAGCCCGCTCGTCGCCGAGGGCGCCCGCCTGAGTCTTCCTCTGCCCCTGCTAAGTTGGCAAAGCAGCAGCCTACACCAGCCAAACAGCAGGGTGCCGGGCGCGGACGTGGTGCCCAGCCCTGGAGCGGAAGGTTCCTGCCCTTTGGGAGAGTATTCCATCTGCTCTCCCACCCCCGGAGGAGGGCCGGGGGGGATTTTGTGGCGGCTGTCTATCTACCGCCGCTGGCTCTCCGGAGTCCAGCGGTACCCACTTTGCCACAAAAAGAGCAGTTTCCTCAAACTCCAGGTCACAACAAGGGGTGTCTGCCAGTGTGCCAGGCTCCGCCTCGCTGCTGTCAGCTCCCTCCCCATTCGCCAGCAGGTGGCAGTGTGATGGTGCAGACCGCGTCCCGTGCGCCGTCTCCCATGCACACTGCTGCCTCGCAGAGTCCGACCCCACTCCGGGCCGCCCTCAAGCCGTCCGAGTCGGGTCCCTCTCTGCCTTGCTGCCCCACCCCCGGTGCGTCTGTGGTGCCTTTGGTCCCGCTGGCTCAGTGTCTGGAAGCGTGGATAGCGCTCCCCAGCCTGTCCAGTTGGCTCATTCGTACTATCAGACTCGGCTATGCGATTCAGTTCGCCCGGCGTCCCCCGGTCTTCAGGGCTGTCCACTTCACTCAGGTGTCGTTGGACAGTGCTCCTGTTCTCCGGGTGGAGATTGCTGTCCTCCTGGCGAAGGGTACAATCAAGCCGGTCCCTCCAGCCGATATGAAGTCGGGGTTTTACAGCCCCTACTTCATTGTACCGTAAAAGGGCGGTGGGCTACGGCCAATCCTGGACCGTCCCCAGGATTGGTTTGCAGCAATAGACCTGAAGGACGCATACTTTCATGTCTCGATTCTGCCTCGACACAGACCCTTCCTAGGTCGGTCTGCGTTCGAGGGTCGGGTATGTCAGTACAAAGTCCTACCCGACATGGTTGTAGCTCCCAACCGGTTGGGTCTTCAGGTCAACTGGGACAAGAGCAAACTCGCCCCCGGGTAGAGGATCTCTTGTTTCGGTCTCGAGCTAGACTCGGTCGCACGGACTGCGCGTCTCACCGAGGTGCGCGTCCAGTCGGTGTTGAACTGCCTGAGCTCGCTCAAGTGCAGGACAGCGGCTCCACTGAAAGATTTTCAGAGGCTCCTGGGGCATATGGCATCTGCAGCCGCGGTAACGCCGCTCGGATTGCTTCATATGAGACCGCTTCAACACTGGCTCCGCGGCCGGGTCCCGAGATGGGCGTGGCAGTGCGGCACGCTCCGTGTCCCCGTGACACCGAGCTGCCGTCGCACCCTTGTCCGGTGGTTGGACCCTTCGTTCCTGTGGGCCGGAGTACCCCTCCAACGAGTGTCCAGGCACGCTGTGGTCTCCACAGATGTCTCTGCCACGGGATGGGGGGCCACGTACAACGGGCATGCAGTGACAGGTCTTTGGACGGGGCCTCAGCTGCATTGGCATACCAATTGCCTCGAGTTGCTAGCGGTTCGTCTTGCGCTGGCCCGCTTCAAGGAGCTGTTGTCAGGCAAGCACGTTCTAGTCCGCTCACTAAGCACTGCGGCTGTTGCGTACACCTACCGTCAAGGTGGTCTACGCTTCCGTCGCATGTTGCAACTCGCCCGCCATCTCTTGTTGTGGAGTCAGAAGGATCTGAGGTCCCTTCGGGCCACTCGTGTCTCAGGTGTGCTCAACCGTGCAGCCGACGAGCTGTCACGGCAGCATCTACTTGCGGGCGAGTGGCGGCTCCACCCCCAGGCGGTCCAGCTGATTTGGCAGCGTTTCGGCGAGGCCCAGGTAGTCCTGCTTGCCTCCCCGGAAACTGCCCTCCGCCAGTGGTTTTATTCCCTGACCGGCGGCACGCTCGGCACGGATGCCCTGGCACACAGCTGGCCCCCGGGTCTGCGCAAACATGCGTTTCCCCCAGTGAGCCTTCTCGCACAACTCATGTGCAAGGTCAGGGAGGACGGGGAGCAGGTTCTGTTAGTGGCTCCGTACTGGCCCACTCGGACCTGATTCTCAGACCTCATTCTCCTCGTGACAGCACCTCCCTGGCCGATTCCTCTGAGGAAGGACCCCCTGACTCAGAGACGGGGCACCCTGTGGCACCCGCGTCCCGATCTGTGGAACCTCCACGTGTGGTCCCTGGACGGGATGCGGAGGTTCTGAGTGATCTCCCGCAAGCGGTCGTAGACACCATCACTTCCGCTAGAGCTCCTTCCACTAGGAATCTCTACGCGCTGAAGTGGAACCTGTTCGTCGAATGGTGCGCCTCTCGCCGAGAGGACCCCCGATCATGTTCGGTCGGATCCGTGCTTTCCTTTCTGCAAGATGGGTTGGAGCGAAGGCTGTCTCCCTCCACCCTCAAGGTGTATGTTGCCGCCATTGCCGCACATCACCATGCAGTTGAGGGTAAGTCCCTGGGGAAACACGATCTGATCGTCAGATTCCTGAGGGGGGCCAGGAGACTGAATCCTCCTCGCCCTTCCTCCATACCCTCTTGGGATTTGACCCTGGTTCTCACAGCTCTCCGGGGTCATCCCTTCGAACCTTTGCAATCAGTCGACCTGAAACTAATGTCTCTTAAGACGGTTCTTCTGGTTGCATTGGCTTCCCTGAAGAGGGTAGGGGATCTGCATGCATTTTCGGTCGACGAAACGTGCCTAGAATTCGGGCCCGGTGCTTCTCACGTCATCCTGAGACCCCGGCCTGGATACGTGCCCAAGGTTCCTACCACTCCCTTCAGAGATCAGGTAGTGAACCTGCAAGCGCTGCCCTCGGAGGAGGCAGACCCAGCCCTAGCTTTGCTCTGTCCCGTCCGCGCTCTGCGCGTTTACGTGGACAGAACGCGAAGCTTCAGGACCTCAGATCAGCTCTTCATCTGTTACGGAGGCCAGCAGAAGGGAAAGGCTGTCTCCAAGCAGAGGATGGCCCACTGGATAGTGGATGCCATCGCCTTGGCGTACGAATCCCAGGGCGTGCCTTGCCCGCTCGGGTTGAGAGCCCACTCCACCAGAGGGGTGGCCTCTTCCTGGGCGCTGGCTCATGGCGCCTCGCTGACAGATATCTGTAGAGCTGCGGGCTGGGCGACACCTAACACGTTCGCTAGGTTTTATAGCCTACGTGTAGAGCCGGTATCCTCGCGTGTACTCGCATCCACTAGTCGGTAGACGTGTTGTACCCACTCTAAGTGTCGGCTTGCAATGCCATTCCCGCCACTGGCCGGATACGTGCATACTTTCACTCCAGTCGCGTTCCCTGCTTGGCGAACCCTGTCGAGTTCCTCCGCCTCCCCCTTCGGCTCGGACATTGCGGAGTGTCTGATGCCAGGCCTACATCCGTCGCTGACGCTGTCTGTTGGCTGGGGCCCATATGTCGTGACCCCTCTACGTGAGCGGTCCCATATGTGTATTCTCCACGGTTTAAAACTCCCTACGGGCCGAGTCCGTGTCTTTCCCTTAGCAGAGCCAGCTCTGCTGTCACCTGTCAGATGAGTCTCCCCCTAACCAGGTGGAGCCATCCCAGGGACTCCATATGCGTACTGCCCCCCCGGGCCAGTCCATGTGTGTATTCCCACGTAAACTCCTCCCCCATTGGGTAGGTAGTGGTTTCCGCAGCGTCCCTTACGGGTTCGCTTCCCCAGTGTGTCTAGTTTACTTAGTGGGTAGTGGTTAGACAGCAGTAGACTCTCTCGGTGTAAGCTCGCCCCCTTCACCGCCAGCCGGTGCTATGGGCGGCTGAGCTTGTGCTGGGCACTGGAAGGGGTTTCGTAACTGTGGCGCTTTAGTTGGGATCCCAATTCGTCGGTCACTACTGACGTACGTCGAATGTGACCGACTGAAAGGGAACGTCTCGGTTACGTATGTAACCCTCGTTCCCTGAAGGAGGGAACGGAGACGTACGTCCCGTCGCCACAGTTTCTGTACCCTCGCTGTAGTGCGGACACCAGTTGTCTCCTCAGCGAAAAACAGAGTGCGATTGCATCTGCTTCCTATTTATATACACCTGTCGGGGGCGGTGCGCATTATGCAAATATCGCACGCCAATTCCATTGGCTTGTTTTAGTTTACACGAAGATGATAGGGCTCTCTAAGCGATATCCCAATTCGTCGGTCACTACTGACGTACGTCTCCGTTCCCTCCTTCAGGGAACGAGGGTTACATACGTAACCGAGACGATATCTGCTCTGAGGGTAGAAAAGAAAATAGTTTTATTATTATTAATTCTCTCTTTTCCTGGCAATTGTTTTACTCTTGGCTGTGATGTTTATTATGAAATTTAAAGTAATTTTTGGTTTTTCGTTCTTTAAAAAAATGATCAAACTCAAGCATGTTTGTGTATATCATGCAAAATGTTCAGTCAGAAGTAAAATGATTTTAATTTGACTTTAAGGGTTTTCAATGAGTTTTGCATTACTGGTCTAAAGTTTAATGCGTTCAGATTTCATCTGACTGTTTTCGTTGTTGTTGTTTTTTTTCTTCTTTCTGTGTCCGCAGGTTGATGAAATCTACCACGATGAGTCTCTGGGAACCAACATCAACATTGTGCTGGTCCGAATGATCCTGGTGGGATATCGTCAGGTGAGCGTTGAGCATAAACACTTATTTAAACTATTTTCAGTAGAGACAGAAACTAAGGGTGCTCTGATCAAGATTTTCGTGACCGATCACTGGAAGCAGTACTGGCCGATATGATCTCTGATACCGATCACAGAAATAAATAATACTATTCTTAACAACATTAAATTATCCTACTAAATCTACTAAAGAGCAATGAGTGATTTTCTCTTTGTCTGTTGGTGTTTGATTAACATTCATGACACAGTCGGCAGCTGGAATATTAGGCTGCTGTCACTTTAAGACCGATTGCACGGATCCAATATACTGTTACACATGTCATGTGACTTATTTCCCAACTATATATGTTCACTTAAAACATAACCCACTGAGTTTAAGTGAATACTCACCAAACCGGGAATTTTGACAGTTCTGTGTGTATTCGGCCGTTTAAGCGCAAAGCTGTGCGCCGTTTCATCATTTTTGTAAGGTAATTCATTTATAAACCTACGCCAACACAGGAGAACACATCAATATGTTTCTAAATATGCGAACTGTTCATCGCGATTTCAAAATATAAGTTTAAACCTAGTAATTACAGTACCATTTCTTTCATAAAGAAGTTGGCAAATATTAAAGATTACATGGAGATTTGAATTAAATGTCGCTTGGTCAGTATTAAACACAGATTTGATCTGCTGTAAAGTGTAACAACAACAGGCCGTTAGCGCCCTCTGCAGGCATTTGTTATAACACATAATGTACAAAATTTGATTGTTTATATTACGTATTTTAACATTGTTGTTCAATAAAACCATATTACTTGCTTTGAATACTTTTTTTGAACCAAATATTATTGCTATGTTGTTATTATGTATGTATTTTAAGTCATTTTAAATCTTAGGTCTATTTTTATTAACACCCAAAAATATCCGATTACTCAATTAATCGTCAAAATAATCAACCGATTACTTGATTACCAAAATAATCGTTAGTGACAGCTCTAGAAGCAATTTTAACTGCGCATAGAAAAATTGTCTTACAAATTTTCAGTCATCGGATCAGCCTTTATAGAGACCACCGACAGTGATATTTAGCACCTAGAATGCGAATTTTACCAGAGGAACCCCGCCAAAACTTGAATTTTGCCCCTGAAACGCGCTTGGGCTAGTTTTGAATAGCAATTGGGCAGATTTTGTTTGAAAATCTGGCAACCCTGATCACAGATCAAACTATATAAAGCTATTATCGCCCAATAATAACGATTGGTGCCAATCAGTCGGAGCACCCTTACCAAAAAAATCAATTCATATTATAGCAATTCAGTTGAAAATAATAATGAAGCTGCTGGTCAATCATGTTTATGTATTCTACACTAGAGCTGATGATCACTGACAGCAGGGAACGTACATTTGCTCCTACAGGCTCTACTCAGAAATTATTAAAGCTTTTCGTGAAATAGCATGAGGTTATTTAGCTAATAACTAGCCATCTGGAACGCGTCTCTGCTGTTTGATCAGTGGCAGTGTGTGGGTTTGATGAGCTACCAGCTGGCAAACACGCTCCCGTATCACAGAAGAGCTGAACAATCTGCTTTCACACCTGTTTGCAGCTGGAAATAGAAAGAGAGACTGAGCTTGACAAACACTTCAAGCTTTCTGGAAGTAAAGCACAGGTAAACTGTAGGATCTCAAATGTTACACCAAACTTCATCAGCTTTTCACAATGTTTATAATAGTTTTAGGTAACAAAAGTTTGCGCGTCATCCAGTGAAGTTCTCCTGCGAATATGATTCAGATTGTATCAAGGTGATGAAAACAACACGAGACGGGAGGAAAATTACATTTCAGTGCTTTAGCATTCTCCTAAGAAACTTTGCATTAACTTTAAAGGGTTATTTCACTCAAAAATGAAAATTCTGTCATTTATTACTCACCCTCATGTCGTTCCACACCCGTAAGACCTTTGTTAATCTTCAGAACACAAATTAAGATATTTTTGATGAAATCCGATGACTCCGTACATAGCCAGCAATGACATTTCCTCTCTCAAGATCCATTAATGTACTAAAAACATATTTAAATCAGTTCATGTGAGTACAGTGGTTCAATATTAATATTATAAAGTGATAAGAATATTTTTGATGCACCAAAAAAAGTGATGGCTGATTTCAAAACACTGCTTCAGGAAGCTTCGGAGCGTTATGAATCAGCGGTTCGGAGCGCCAAAGTCACATGATTTCAGCAGTTTGGCGGTTTGACACGTGATCCGAATCATGATTCGACACAAAAGATTCATAACGCTCCGAATCTTCATGAAGCAGTGTTTTGAAATCGGCCATCACTAAATAAGTCGTTATTTTGTTTTTTTGGCGCACCAAAAATATTCTCGTGGCTTTATAATATTAATATTGAACCACTGTACTCACATGAACTGATTTAAATATGTTTTTAGTACATTAATGGATCTTGAGAGAGGAAATGTCATTGCTCAGGCCTCACTGAGCCATCGGATTTCAACAAAGATATCTTAATTTGCGTTTTGAAGATTAATGAAGGTCTTACGGGTGTGGAACGACATGAAGGTGAGTAATAAATGACAGAATTTTCATTTTTGGGTGAACTAACCCTTTAAGTGCGAGTGACTGAGCGCACGTGTGTGTGTGTGTGTGTGTGTGTGTGTGAACCGATGTCCTGATTCCCAGCAGGAATGATAGTTTTCCACCTGACTCTCTGCCGTACGTCTTGAAAGATTAATGCTGCGTGAATCCAGCGACATGCCAATCCTGCATGTGTCCTCATTACTCACAAGACACTGCATTAATTCGTTACAGAAGATTGACTTTCTGTACATGTCATTTTAGAGACGCACTGCATGTACAAGTATTTTTAATTTTCATTGCATTATCCGAGCAGATGGCATTTTGATGTCATTTATAAACATGGGCACGAGTTCTTGTCACCGCACGTCCTTCCTGCCCGCTTGCAACACTTCTGGGATTGACTGGAAGTTGAGAGCTGCAAATGTAACAGTGCTGACGAATATTAATTGAGGTTGACATCTAGAAAAACATGTTTGTCGATGCCAAGAAATGAGCGTCACCTTCATTAATTCACCAGTTTAAAGCACTGAAAATATCTGAGATTCTGCTTAAACCTTGAAATGAACAAAGCCTTCAAAACATTATGATGTAAACAACAGCAACAGATTTGCACAATTATGCTGTGCTGGATAACACGATTGTCAGGTTTTGTTCATTAAAATTCTGAATGGTAAGACATTCTTATGCTCATGGTAATTTTTTCCCCCTTAAATTGTTATGCTGACATTAAAATGACAAAAAGTCTGTATTAAATTAGAAATTATGCAAAATTTAAGCATTTTTAGTAGTTCACTTTTGGACTCCACTATATACAGTTATTATCTTAATATAATATTTTAAGTTATATTTGAATACATTTTAAAGATTTGTTTTGTTATTCTACAATTGTTTAGTGTGAAATGTGACTAGAACATGCAATTAAGATATATTTATATATACAGTACAGTCCAAAAGTTTGGAACCACTAAGATTTGTAATGTTTTTAAAAGAAGTTTCGTCTGCTCACCAAGGCTACATTTATTTAATTAAAAATACAGTAAAAACAGTAATATTGTGAAATATTATTACAATTTAAAATAACTGTGTACTATTTAAATATATTTGACAAAGTAATTTATTCCTGTGATGCAAAGCTGAATTTTCAGCATCATTACTCCAGTCTTCAGTGTCACATGATCCTTCAGAAATCATTCTAATATGCTGATCTGCTGCTCAATAAACATTTATGATTATTTTCAATGTTGAAAACAGTTGTGTACTTTTTTTTCCTTGATGAACAGCATTTATCTGAAATACAAAGCTTCTGTAGCATTATACACTACTGTTCAAAAGTTTGGGGTCAGTAAGAATTTTTATTTTTATTTTTTTGAAGAGAAATTAAAGAAATGAATACTTTTATTCAGCAAGGATGCATTAAATCAATCAAAAGTGGCAATAAAGACATTTATAATGTTACAAAAGATTAGATTTCAGATAAACACTGTTCTTTTGAACTTTCTATTCATCAAATAATCCTGAAAAAAAATATTGTACACAAATATTTTGTACAATTGTACACATTAAATGTTTCTTGAGCAGCAGATCAGCATATTAGAATGATTTCTGAAGGATCATGTGACACTGAAGACTGGAGTAATGATGCTGAAAATTCAGCTTTGCATCACAGGAATAAATTACTTTGTCAAATATATTCAAATAGAAAACAGTTATTTTAAATTGTAATAATATTTCACAATATTACTGTTTTTACTGTATTTTTAATTAAATAAATGTAGCCTTGGTGAGCAGACGAAACTTCTTTTAAAAACATTAAAAATCTTAGTGGTTCCAAACTTTTGGACTGTACTGTATATTTGAAATATATAAGATATATATTTTTGGACATTTTAAGGGTATTAATAGTAAGATAAATAATTTACAATTATTTAAATTTGGATTTTTTTTGCAAATGTTTTCACTATTAGCTACCACCCTGAACAAAAAAATAAAAAAATGTTAATACCTTGTGTTAATACCTATAAAATGGCTTAAAATATATCTTATATCTTAATATATATATATATATATATATATATATATATATATATATATATATATATATATATATATATATATAGATATATAGATATATAGATAGATAGATATAGATATTCTACGTGTGATATTGAATGGCTTTGGGCTGTAATCGTGTGTGATTGATGATCATTGTGTCTGTTCTGGGTCAGTGATTTCAGGCCGCTGGGGTTTGCTGTGTTTAGTCTGCTTGTGTCGCAGCGAGTTGTTGGTATATTTTGGAAGCTGAACAGAAAGCCAGTCAGTCATCGAATTTCAGCTTCAGCTCGGTCTCAGATGGGTTTTTTACCAGCGGGTATTCATGCTAAACAAACAGCTAAGTGTCCTCAAATAGCCCGGCGTCCTCCCAGAGGAACGCTGGAGCTCAGACGCTGCTCATAGCTGGAGCTCATGAGTCTTCATGGAGCTTTCACATGTTTCTTGTGTCTCTAGCTAACAGGAAAGAACTTTAGCAAACATTGTGGCAAGGTTATGAACAAACGTTCTTCTAGTAGCGTTAATAAAACGTTTGTGTGAAGTTATCTGGCCTTTGATAATGTTCTCAAAACATTAGCACAAAACATTGACATAATTTTGAACAAAATCAGGCCAAAACGAAGTTCGTTTCGGGAGTTCGAAACAGCTTACCAAAGTCAACTTTGTAGAAACTTTCGCGTCATCTGGTTAACACCTCTGAACTACCATTGGTCCGTGCCAGTGATGTAATAGGTGGGTGTGGCTCTGAGGCTCCGCCTTCTTAGAGGTGTAAATCTTCTCTGGTTCATTTCTGTGGAGTTCAGACACGAATAAAACATGAAAACACTGGAGAGTCGCTTTATTGTAATTTTATTGAAAGCGACACTGACACAGTTTTCATGTTTGACCTTGTGCTGTGTTGAAAACACTATAACACGTGACGTTCCCGGTCAAAAATGACCGACCTGCAAAAAATTGCTTATAAATCACTTGTTACGCTATTTTATCACCAAATATTGGATTCAATCTTTTTGTCAGCTTGTTTTTTTTTCAATTAGGACAGGTTTTGTATTTATTTTTGGAGCGGATCGATCGTAGGCCTTATTTATCTGAGCGAAAAAATCGTTATTTGTGGATAATTTGATCAGTTTTACATAAAATATGAAAAAGATTTGCACTGGTTATCACATTAGTGTGCTTGAATGTTTAACCAGGAAATCCTCTGAACTACCATTGGTCCATGCCAGTGATGTAATATGTGGGCGTGGCTCTGAGGCTCCGCCTTCTTTGAGGTGTAAATCTTAGGGATGCACCGATATGAATTTTGGCCGATACCCATAACCGATAATTCTTAATATTTAAAAACCGATAACCGATATATTGGCCGATAAATCTAAATCAAAATTTTTATATAATTTTTGAGAGCCTGATTACAAAAACAAAAGTGATAAAAAAGTTTACTCCGGCTGGTTAACACCTCTGAACTACCATTGGTCCATGTCAATGATGTAATATGTGGGCGTGGCTCTGAGGCTCCGCCTTCTTTGAGGTGTAAATCTTAGGGATGCACCAATATGAAAATTTTGGCCGATACCCATAACCGATAATTCTTAATATTTAAAAACCGATAACCGATATATTGGCCGATAAATCTAAATCAAAATTTTTAAATAATTTTTGAGAGCCTGATTACAAAAACAAAAGTCTCACCATTAAAATCCATGTCCCAAGCGCACAATTATAATGTTCTCATTATAATATTATGTATCTTATATGACAGACTTGTGCTGCACATGTTGAACTTAACTGTATTTTCCTTTTTGAAGTGATTTTCAATCATATTTCAAGCAATTCAAAACCATCATGTTGGACAGTGCGCATCTGAAGGAAATAATCTATTATTTATCGTCTTTAGTATATCGGCCATATTTTTTATCTGGCCGATAATGATAACATTAAAAATGAACATATATCGGCCGATACCGATATGGTGGCCGATATATTGTGCATCCCTAATTTGTATACTGTATAATGGCACTAAACTACTTGTTTTTCCCCCAGACTGCTTCTTACTTCATTTTTTAGTAGCTAATCTCTTTCTTTTGCATAACCAAATAATGGAGGCTTAAAACAGCGTTTCATGTCCATGTTTTGATGTATTTGGACGGTAGTTGTGTTATAATGTGCTGTCTGCATCAGGGTATAATCATCCTGTCAGGGTTTATTTTGCGATAATGACCGGCTGGCTGCGTATCATCCCTTATTTGTTTCAAACATCTTTGTGATCATGCAGACTTTAGAGGAGAGTGTTTGTAAAGTAGATCACAGTGATGCGTTTCTCATATGGTAATGATCAGAGCATGCAGTCCAGACTGCAGCAAATGTTTGTTTTTGTGTTTAGTCTGGTCTTCTCAACTAGTTCAGCTTCAGGACGTCAAGAGGGCATCAAAAGTGTTCAGTGTACAGAATGATTGTGTGACACAAATCATGTTGCATGTATTTAATGTAGTCTGGTTTCTTTTATCCTGTGTAGTAAAACCTAAAAAACCTTTTCGGAATTAACTGAAATAAAATAAAGTATTACAAATTCGTTTATTTCAGTTAGTTCCCAAGGCAACATTTATCAAGTACTAAAATAACCAAAACATAATAAACTAAAATTAAAACTTAATGAAAAATATATAGTTGTATTTAAAAAAAGAATTAAAATACTAAAACTTTAAAATTAAAATTAAAAAAAAAAAATCTAATTTAAATATTTACAAAAACTATAAGAGTAGTCACACTGATTTCTGTAGCACTTTATTTCAAAACTAGGGCTGTAACAATATGCGATATGAAACCGAAATCGCGATACGCAGGTCCACGAACCTGTATCGCGATGTGAGAAGGCAGAATCGCGACACACCCCTTCCAACTCCCAGAGTTATCCTTCCTGTCCAGATCCAATGCTACCACATTTTTAAATTACTATAAGTATTAGGGGTGTAACGATTTATCGTAGATGGTGTGTCTCAATCAGCTCTCTAGTTCAGTAAGTGTTTCGGGCACACATTGAATCTTGCAAGCAGGTTTAAACGTTTCTCATGTCAGTCTCTTGCATGGTCGCGTGAGAAAAGTCGTGGCTTTCTTTCACCGCAGTGCCACAGCAACAGCTGCTCACAGAAAAGCAAAAGACGCTTGCGATGCTTTGCTTTAAGAAGTTCTGTGGGGCCGTTCACATATTGCGTCTTTTCCGCGTGCAAGTCAGTTATTATTTTCAAATGTAGCCGCGCGGCAGGCGCGCTCATAATGGGATCGACGCGCATGCAATTCTCAACTTCTCAGAATGCCGCAAGCGCACCGCAGGTCGTGTGACAAGAATCAACCGATCAGCTATGGCCTTTCCGTAACAAAACATCAAAAGCTCAGCCGAACAGCTGATCATAGCTGTACATGGTGGTTTTTATATCTTATCTCCATCAGTATATCTCGTAGTAAAACTAATGCAAGGGCTAGAAATCATTTATCCTTTGCAGAAACATCCTGATCCTCTTGGAGAGCTCAGTTCATGGTTGCATAGCAACGACCGACGCCACGGGAGCGCAAGCGCTTTGGAAAGAAGGAGAAGCGGTGCGGCTGCGCCTTCCACGCGTTTTTAGACGCGATATGTGAACGGCCCCTATTCATAATTCTAAGTTCATGTTAAATTTAACATTTTTTTTCAGTGACAGACAGCCCTATTCAACTGTTAATTTGAATACAGAAGGTTTTTATTAAAATTTTATATTTATTTATTTTATTGAAATGTAATCTTGTATGTACAACAAGGAAAATTATTGAAATTTGTTAATGTTTTTTTAATAAATCTTGTTTGAATTTCAGTTTCATTTTGTTCAAAATATCGTGATACGTATCGTATCGTGAACTCCGTATCGAGATACGTATCGTATCGTGACCTGAGCGTATCGTTACACTCCTATTCAAAACGCAGCTAATAAACAGGATAATAATGAATAATAAATGTTGCAAGATTTATCAGTTTTGAATGAAAAATTGCTTCAATTTCAGCTGTAAAGCAGCTCTACAGAAGACAGTAGTGTCATTATTCAGATCAATGTTGATTCAGTTCAGTTCAGTAACAGTGTTGATGTTGCAAAGTTCATCAGTTATTAATTGAATTCCATTCATTAATTTAAATGTTTATTTAATTTATTTAATTTAATTTATATTTAATGTATAATTTCAGTTTTTTTTTAAATATAATTTATAATTTCATTTTTAGTTTAATTCTATTTCATTTATTTAATAGTATTTATTTTTTATTTAATTTCATTTTTAATTTAATTTAATTTCATTTTTTATTTAATTTATAATTTCATTTTTAGTTTGATTCATTTTAATTTCTTATTTAATTGAATTTATATTTTCATTTTTATTTAATTTAATTTGCCATTTAATTTATTTAATTTAATTCATAATTTCATTTATTTTATTTAAAATGTCATTTTTAGTTTAATTCAATTTCAGTTTTTATTTAATTTAATTTTTTATATAATTGATTTAATGTAATTATAATTTAATTTTTTATTTAATTTAATTTATAATTTCATTTTTAGTTTAATTCAGTTTAATTTTTTATTTCATTTTTATTTCATTGTATTTATTTTTTATTTAATTTCATTTTTAATTTAATTTCATTTAATTTAATTTTTTATTTAATTTATAATTTAATTTTTAGTTTAATTCAATTAATTTTTTTATTTAATTTCATTTATAATTTCATTTTTAGTTTAATTCAATTTAATTTCTTATTTAATTGAATTTATATTTTCATTTTTATTTAATTTAATTTGTAATTTAATTAATTTAATTGAATTCATAATTTCATTTATTTTATTTAAAATGTCATTTTTAGTTTAATTCAATTTCAGTTTTTATTTAATTTATAATTTAATTTTTAGTTCAATTCAATTGACTTTTTATTTAATTGTATTTAATTTTTTATTTAATTTAATTTTTTATATAATTGATTTAATTTAATTATAATTTCATTTTTTATTTAATTTATAATTTCATTTTTAGTTTAATTCAGTTTCATTTTTTATTTTATTTAATTAATCACTTCATTTTTTAATTTATCATTTCATTTTTAGTTTAATTGTTTCATTTTTTATTTTATTTTTTAAATTTTTATTTATTTTTTATTTAATTTATAATTTCATTTTTTATTTAATTCAATTTCATTTTCTATTTAATTTAATTTATAATTTCATTTTTTGTGTAATTCAATTTCATTTTTAAAAAAAAAAACATTTGCCACAATTTACCACATTTACATTTACATGTATGCATTTAACAGACACTTTTATCCACAACCTAGTATAAACTCGTCTGGCCTAATGAGTTTCTGCCTTCTGCTGTCTTCTGTGTCTTTAGTCCATCAGCCTCATTGAACGAGGGAATCCGTCCCGGAGTCTGGAGCAGGTGTGCCGCTGGGCGAACACCCAGCAGAGGCTCGACCCCGACCACGCCGAGCACCACGACCACGCCATCTTCCTCACCAGGCAAGATTTTGGTCCAGCAGGTATGCAAGGTACTGTGTTTCTCTCGATCGAGGCTGTGCAGAGTAAGTGCTTCTTTCCACTTCTGTTCTCTCACGGTTGGCATCAAGATGCCCGATACACTGGTCAGGAACGGCTTGACCATCAAACACCTGCTAATTGAATCACAGACCGTGTAAATTGGGCATCGGTGCCAACTTTTAGCAACCAAAAATACTCTTTGACCGAGAGTTTTTGGCATGTAGAGGAAAAGAAAACATGTTTATCAGTAGCCGTGCACTCTCAACAATACTAATATTCCTAGTTTCCCTTTTTAAATTAACCAGTTTAAATGATTGTGATTCATAATGTTGCATGCATGTTATTTAAAATAAGTAGTAAAAACATAGTCGTTGTAGTTGAAGAGCTAGGCATCTTAATCAGGTTAGACGACAAATTTAATTTGGTGTGAATAAAAACGAGTCTGTCTGTCCTGTCGCTGCCTCGTTTTCATTCATGTCGCATTAAATTTTGAGTCTCCCAGATCCATAACTGATCAAATAAGTTGGAATAACATTGAATTGCTGATGACATTCAAACTATGAACTTGTTTTTTGTCTTTGTTTCATCAAGTGGTCCCTTTTTGTGGTTTATTTTGTACGGTTATTTATTTGATATTTATTCTTTCTTTGTTATTCTTTGGAAAGACAAGTTTAATAAACATCATTTAGGTTTTAAATCTATAGGATTTAAAGGGGTCCTATAATGCCTCTTTCACAAAATGTAATATAAGTCCTCAGAATGTGTCTGTGAAGTTTCAGCTCAAAATCCCCCACAGATCATTTATTATAGCTTGTCAAATTTGTTTCTTTCATCTTTCTTTACAATAAATGACTCTCGATTTAATATCTTGTACTTCTGCAATGACATTCACACATCAGCTTAAGTATATGAATGTTTTTTACACCGTTTTAACACCGTTTTCCACCTGAACGTCACGATTGTCCTGTGTTTGACTCTATCATGCTCTTGTCAGTCAGTCTTTTTGAAGTTTAAGGACTCGTTTCTGATGGATGTGTGTTTAGGTTTCGAGATCCTCGTGTGATGTTTAAAAGACAGTCGGAAATACCTGTTTTCTGTTTCACACGTCTTCTGTTGCTACGCCACGCTCTCTGTTGTGCCCATAACATCATCCTACAGCGTTCAAACCTCAACCTTTTACCCCTGAGGGCAAACATCACACTCCCGTCCAAAGCTTTAACCCTGATCCAGGGCCCAAATATAGACACATGCTTACAGTAACGCTCAGTGAAGGTGTTTGAGAAACGGCCTGATATTAGTGTGGATCTCCTGCTGCTGTCGAATGAAATCAGGCAATGACTGGAAGGCCCTGATTCAGCAGTTCCTGAACTAATAACAGCCGTGATGATCTGGATTGACGTGGTTTGGAAACGGATCAGGGGATCCTGGTTTATAGCTGTCAAATCGTTGATGAAGAAAGTGTCAGTGAAAGGAGGCGCTTCACCTTCAGAAGATCCCTCAGGGGATCAAAATAAATGTTACATGGGTAACATTGAGTTTTTGTTTTATTTTTTATGAGCTTTGCAATTTTTTTTGCAACCCTGTTATGAAAAATGGACTGAATACAGTTTAAAACCATAATTTGTGTTTATTTATTTATATATATATATATATATATATATATATATATATAAATAAACACAAATTATGGTTTTAGTAAGAGGATTAGGGCCAAGCAATAATAAAAAAATAAAACCATCTCGAGATTAAAGTTGTTGAATTTCAAGAAAAAAACTCGTTAAATTTCAAGAAAAAAGTCGAGATAAAATGTTGAGAATAAACTCATTAAATTATGAGAAAAAGTCGTTAAATTACGAGAAAAAAGTCGTTAAATTATGAGAACAAATTCGTAATTTAACGAATTTGTTCTTGTAATTTAACAAGTTTTTTCTCGTAATTTAATGAGTTTATTCTCAACATTTTATCTCGACTTTTTTCTCGAAATTTAACAACATTTTTCTCATTATTTAACGAATTTGTTCACGTAATTTAACGACCTTTTTCTCGTAATTTAACGACTTTATTCTCAACATTTTATCTCAACTTTTTTCTCGAAATTTAATGACATTTTTCTCATAATTTAACGACTTTTTTCTCGTAATTTAACAACTTTATTCTCAACATTTTATCTAGACTTTTTTCTTGAAATTTAACAACTTTAATCTCGAGATGATTTTATTTTTTTATTATTGCTTGGCCTTAATCCTCTTCCGTAATATATATATATATATATATATATATATAAACATTATATATACTTCCACACACAAACACACATATATATATAATATTTTTTATATAATTTAATATATTTAATAAAGTAGCAAGAAAAATAAAATAGTAGACAAATAATAATAATAATAAAAAAAATAAAAAAAAAATATATATATATATATATATATATATACACACACACACACTTATATATAAATATATATAATTTATTTATATTCAATATATTCATATTTATATATAATCTAATTGAATATATATAATAAAGTAGCTTATATATATATATATTATAATTTATAGATTTACATTTAATTCCCCCCTTTTATTCCCCCTAAACTAAAGAAAAATATTTGCTTTTTTTTTTTTTATATACAATTACTTTGCATTGAATGTTTGAGTTTGACAAATGCAGACAACACTTCCGTTTGTGTGAAACCTAAAACAAATTATTGACTTGTTTTCCTAACATGCCATAGATTTATTTTTTTATGTTTATGGTAGTATGTTTATGGTTGTTAGAGGGCGAACATGTTGTAAAACCAGAACTATTCTGTGTGAACCTTCTTCATACGGCAGTGCTTTAATATTAGTCACGATATCCTGATTTAATGTCATCTAATACCCTGTGATTACAGCATTACCGCAGTATGCTGTCGCTTGACAACGCAAAGCTTTTCCAGGGCAGTTCAAGAGCTGCTTTCTCCTGGAGGACATTTATCTGAGGACAGATAAACGGCTCGGCTAGCAGTGCTTGTTTTCTCATGCAACCCTCCGGCTGGCTAAATACATGTTGTTGTTTGATTATGTAAAAAATCCAATAATCCTCAGCACCCTACATGGCTGATGGGCAGTGGGAATATCACTAGTATTAAACATGTGATCAACCTTTAACAAGTCATTAAAACACCAGCGGCTTCATAAGCTTCTCATAATCTGCATCTTCTGCTTTTCACCTGCATGCCAAAGACTGTCCGGTGATTTCAATAGCATGAGCGTTTCATTAAAAAGAGCCTAGACTGGCTTTAACCTGAAGACTCAGCTAAACTAAAGCTCTAGCACTGCACATCTTGATCGAGTGTCGTTCTCTGTCTGTGGTGTGCTTTTTGTGGCGTTTGTGTGTCTTACGAACACTGTCCTGTTAAACATGTGGGATTGATCGGTAAAGCTTTTTGGGTTGCGGTCGCTTGTGCACTTCTATATAAACGCTGTGTCCTAACCAGACAGAAAACAAAATCACTCATGGCTGATTAGGACATGGTGTAAAACTTGTGTAAACTTGTGTAGAATCTGAACTAAATTGCACACGCAGGCATATGACTTCAATGAAGTTTGTATCAGAAATTGCACCAGTGCTAATATTCAAAAAAGCTTCTTCAGCTTCTGATTAATACGGAGCCCTGCACATGACATGCAGGAAAATATAGTAGGCTAATTGTGCAATTAGGCAAATTGAGGAAACGAAAATAGTAAATTGTCTGCGCAATTTAGCAAATTGAGGAAACGAAAATAGTAAATTGTGCACACAAATTAGGCAAATCAAGGGAACGAAATAGTAAATTGTCCATGCAATTTAGCAAATCGAGGGAACGAAATAGTAAATTGTCCACGCAATTTAGCAAATCGAGGGAACGAAATAGTAAATTGTGCGCACAATTTAGCAAATCAAGGGAACGAAATAGTAAATTGTCCATGCAATTTAGCAAATCGAGGAAACAAACTAGTAAATTGTCTGCGCGATTTAGCAAATCGAGCGAACGAAATGGTAAATCATGTGCACAATTTAGTAAATCAAGGGAACGAATTAGTAAATTGTCTGCGCGATTTAGCAAATTGCGGGAACGAAAATAGTAAATTGTGCGCACAAATTAGGCAAATCAAGGGAACGAAATAGTAAATTGTCCATGCAATTTAGCAAATCGAGGGAACGAAATAGTAAGTTGTCCACGCAATTTAGCAAATTGAGGGAAATAACTAGTAAATTGTCCACGCAATTTAGCAAATCGAGGGAACGAAATAGTAAATTGTGCGCACAATTTAGCAAATCAAGGGAACGAAATAGTAAATTGTCTGCGCAATTTAGCAAATCGAGGGAACGAAATAGTAAGTTGTCTGCGCAATTTAGCAAATCGAGGGAACGAAATAGTAAGTTGTCCACGCAATTTAGCAAATCGAGGGAACAAACTCGTAAATTGTGCACACAATTTAGCAAATCGAGGGAACGAAATAGTAAATTGTCTGCGCAATTTAGCAAATCGAGGGAACGAAATAGTAAGTTGTCCACGCAATTTAGCAAATCGAGGGAACAAACTCGTAAATTGTGCACACAATTTAGCAAATCGAGGGAACAAAGTAGTAAATTGTGCGCACAGTTTAGCAAATCAAGGGAATGAAATAGTAAATTGTCTGCGCGATTTAGCAAATCGAGGGAACTAAATAGTAAATTGTCCGTGCAATTTAGCAAATCGAGGGAACTAACTAGTAAATTGTACGCACAATTTAGCAAATCGAGGGAACTAACTAGTAAATTGTGCGCACAATTTAGCAAATCAAGGGAACGAAATAGTAAATTGTCTGCGCAATTTAGCAAATCGAGGGAACTAACTAGTAAATTGTACGCACAATTTAGCAAATCGAGGGAACTAACTAGTAAATTGTGCGCACAGTTTAGCAAATCAAGGGAATGAAATAGTAAATTGTCTGCGCGATTTAGCAAATCGAGGGAACTAAATAGTAAATTGTCCGCGCAATTTAGCAAATCGAGGGAACTAACTAGTAAATTGTACGAACAATTTAGCAAATCGAGGGAACTAACTAGTAAATTGTGCGCACAATTTAGCAAATCAAGGGAACGAAATAGTAAATTGTCCGCACAATTTAGCAAATCGAGGGAACTAACTAGTAAATTGTGCGCACAATTTAGCAAATCGAGGGAACTAACTAGTAAATTGTGCGCACAATTTAGCAAATCAAGGGAACGAAATAGTAAATTGTCTGCGCAATTTAGCAAATTGCGGGAATGAAAATAGTAAATTGTGTGCACAAATTAGGCAAATAAAGGGAACGAAATAGTAAATTGTCCACGCAATTTAGCAAATTGAGGGAAATAACTAGTAAATTGTCCACGCAATTTAGCAAATCGAGGGAACGAAATAGTAAATTGTCTGCGCAATTTAGCAAATCAAGGGAACGAAATAGTAAATTGTCTGCGCAATTTAGCAAATCGAGGGAACGAAATAGTAAATTGTCTGCGCAATTTAGCAAATCGAGGGAACGAAATAGTAAGTTGTCCACGCAATTTTGCAAATTGAGGGAAATAACTAGTAAATTGTCCACGCAATTTAGCAAATCGAGGGAACGAAATAGTAAATTGTGCGCACAATTTAGCAAATCAAGGGAACGAAATAGTAAATTGTCTGCGCAATTTAGCAAATCAAGGGAACGAAATAGTAAATTGTCTGCGCAATTTAGCAAATCGAGGGAACGAAATAGTAAATTGTCTGCGCAATTTAGCAAATCGAGGGAACGAAATAGTAAGTTGTCCACGCAATTTAGCAAATCGAGGGAACAAACTAGTAAATTGTGCGCACAGTTTAGCAAATCAAGGGAATGAAATAGTAAATTGTCTGCGTGATTTAGCAAATCGAGGGAACTAAATAGTAAATTGTCCGCGCAATTTAGCAAATCGAGGGAACTAACTAGTAAATTGTGCGCACAATTTAGCAAATCAAGGGAACGAAATAGTAAATTGTCCACGCGATTTAACAAATCGAGGGAACTAAATAGTAAATTGTCCACGCAATTTAGCAAATCGAGGGAACAAAAATAGTAAATTGTCCACACGATTTAGCAAATCGGGGGAACTAAATAGTAAATTTTCTGCGCGATTTAGCAAATTGAGGGAACGAATTAGTAAATCGTGTGCACGATTTACTTTTTTTTCCCTGCGTGTCATAGGCAGGGCTCTGTAGATTTACCCTCATAGAAACACATCACAATGTTTGAGGAATTTCTCATTTATCAGCATGATGGCTTTTTTTTCAGACATATTCAGATAAAATGCGGCTTTGCTTTAAAACAACAACATAAGCAAAACTATACATAATGCATACAAAATTAGTTTGCATGGATTTTGATGCTCTTTATAAAGAATAGTGATAAAGCGCTGCAAGGAAAAGTTCATGAAGCATGAGAATGGTTGACATTTTCTGCCTAACATAGTGAAAATGAGAAATACAAAATTGCTCATCATATCTCACAGTTTCCACAGAAATATGAAGCAGCACAACTGTTTTCATCATTGATAATCATAAATGTTTCTTGAGCAGCAAATCAGCATATTAGAATGATTTCTGAAGGATCATGTGACACTGAAGACTGGAGTAATGATGCTGAAAATTCAGCTTTGATCACAGGAATAAATTACAGTTTACAATATATTCACATAGAAAACAGCTATTTTAAATTGTAATAATATTTCACAATTTTTTACAGTATTTACTGTATTTTTTATCAAATAAATGCCACTTTGGTGAGCAGAAGAGTCCGACCCCAAACTTTTGTAACAGTAGTGTGTGATTACAACATTGCTCAGCTTTTTGTCTCAGTGCATTTTAGGATTGCCTTCTTGCTAAAGACGTTCACTTTGAAGGCACCTTGACATCTTTTCGAGCAGCTTTCAAATATGCCTTAAAATCCTGCTTATCCGACAGCTCACTTGGTTTAGAAACAAGAAAAACAGAGAATGGTTGTTTTTTGAATAATCATATTTTAAGTTCAGAATTGAACTTAAATGAAGGCAGGAACCATGAAGTGATGTTTGGAAAAGTTTGGAGTCCACGTGTGTGTGTGTTTAAATGTGTCTGATTTGACTGTGACCCAGTGGCTCTTTGAACAGAAGGAATCTTAGACGTTCCAAATGGAACAGATCTGACTTCTAGAATGTCCCGCATTCCAGTTCATCATCTTTTCCCTTTGATCTCTGTCGCCCAGGTTACGCCCCGGTAACGGGCATGTGCCACCCGCTGCGGAGCTGCACGCTGAACCACGAAGACGGCTTTTCCTCGGCCTTTGTGGTGGCACACGAAACCGGACACGTGTGAGTTTACATCTGCGTTTCAAACTCGACAGCTGTGTGTACAGTAGTGGCCGAAAGTGATGTTTGTTTTTAATGAACTCAATTTAACCATCAAAATATGAGGGAAATATATATATATATATATATATATATATATATATCATGACGGAAAAGGTTATTTATTTGGTTATTTATATATATATATTTTTAAAAAATTTTAAGAGGAAAGGGTACAACAGTAAAAACCTTTATTAAGTTATTTATCTGACAAAATATAAAAATAAAAAAAGAATAAAATATAATACATATATATAAAATAATAATTATATAATATATATATATACACACACACACACACACACACACACACATATATATATTTACATATAAGGGAAGAACAAAACACTTTGGTCAGGTATTTATCTGACAGAATTATTTGGCAAAAAAGGCAAACTAGAGCAGGTTTTATTTTAATATGCAAAAAAAACCCAGAAAAACAAAAAGCTGACAGGAAAAAGCAAACATTGACAACAAACAACATAATCAGTTATTAATATTTCAGTAGTTCTCTGTTATTTTTGCATGTGTTCATAATTTCTTTGTATGTCAGCCTGGCCAAAAACTGTCTCACAATTTGTCATGTTTCATTCAATTATTATCAAAAATACAATTGACGACTACACAATATGCTTACAAAATACATTACAACATAATATTGGCTGAAGATGTAATTTTTTCTAATTCACTTTTGGACACTACTGCATGCAATGTCATATCAGTAAAGCACAGCCAGTTGGCATGAATTTCCAGTCATTTTTGCAGTCTTTTCTACAATGATCATGTTTACGAGATGAGCGCACATGAACGGTGTTGTTGTAATTAGCAGGAAGGCTCTGAGACGCCGTGAGTTGAAGGCATGTCATTCAACAAGAAAATTAGTATCGGCCGCAATTATTGCCTGCACTAATTAGTTTGCATGCATTTTGTCTGATGTTCATGAAAAATAGCAACAAAGCGCTGCCAGGAAAAAGCCACCTGTTCATGAAACATCATTTATGATAAATACATAAAGCATCTATTATGTGCCTAATGTGCATGAAAGTATGTAAAAATATGAAATTGCTCAGCGTGACCATTGTATTATGACTAAAATGAGTTGGATGCACATCATAATTACAACTATAAGTATGAACTTATCTTGGCTGCTCAATAGCGTCCCCTGTAGGACATGATGAACACTTGCTGCTTTTGCCACTTTGCAAGATGTTTTATGTTTTCACATTTCAGATACTACGTAACTGCAAAAAAATGATTTTCTAAGTAATTTTTGTCTTGTTTTCCAGTATAAATATCTAAACATTCTTAAATCAAGAGACATTTATTTGAAAAAACGAATTTACTGAAGATAGTAAGTCGTATTTAATGAAAACAATCATCAAAATTAAAACAAATCCATTTGGATCGGAAAAATAAACTTATTTCAAAGTAAAAGCAAGGTTGTTTTTCTGACCCCACTGACAGATATTTGTTCATAAGCATAAACTCACTTCATTTTGATATATTTTTTAGCAAACAAGACTCGATAACTTTGCATATTCAGTAAATGCATCAGATAATATTTGTACTGGAAAACAAGACAAAAATCCTGAGTAATAAAGTCAGTTTTTGCAGTGCAGTTTGGAGAATAAGCGTGAATCATCTTTCCTCATAATGTTCTGTGTGAATCATCACTGAAGACTGTAGATGTAATGTTTGTTGTGTCTCTATAAACACTGACAGCAGTCACATGACCTGCCTGGAAGCTCTTGTTTCACATCACAATTCATGATGTCAGCAGAATCCAGACAGAACAGTGTGTCTCGCTCGTGACTCGACACGCAGAAATGTGTTCAACAGCTGCGTGAACATAAACACTGTTTGCCAAGCATTTATCTTCCACATTTCTAATTGAATCAGGATACTGACCTAAATTCAGCTAATAAAACATAATAATGAACAGCATTATTAGTGTAAATATATTTTACTGCAAACAAAGATTTGAAATGCTGCACAGGAAAGAATCAATGAGTCGGAATGAACTGATTCATTGAAACGAATCATACGGGACATTCTGCGTGATTATATTGAGCAGTATTTTGATGGTTATGTTGAATGTTTCAGGCTGGGTATGGAGCATGACGGTCAGGGGAACCGCTGTTCAGATGAGACCAGTATGGGCAGCATCATGGCTCCGCTCGTCCAGGCCGCGTTTCACCGATACCACTGGTCCCGCTGCAGCAAACAGGAGCTCAATCGATACATCCAGTAAGAATCTGATCTTCATATCTGCAGTTATCCTCTGTGCATCTCAGGAGAGGATTTGGGAGATGATGCAATATTAAAACATTATGCAGCAAATCATCTTTTGCATCCAGCATGAGAGTGAATTGAGACAGAATTTGTATTTTTGGGAGTTTTTGAGCAATGCATTGATAAAACCTTCCCCAAACCGCTGTGTTTCTTTCAGCTCATACGACTGTCTTCTGGATGATCCGTTCGAGCTGAAATGGCCCAAACTCACGGAGCTTCCCGGGATAAACTACTCTATGGATGAGCAGTGCCGCTTTGATTTCGGTGTGGGTTATAAGATGTGCACCGCTGTAAGTATTTAGCTCTGATTTTGTTCAAGCAGCTGTACATTATTGCATTTTGATGAAATATGACAGCGCTCTATCTCTCCTCCTCCAGTTCCGTACGTATGACCCGTGTAAGCAGCTGTGGTGCAGTCATCCTGATAACCAGTACTTCTGTAAGACCAAGAAGGGTCCGCCGGTCGACGGGACGGAGTGTGCGCCGGGAAAGGTGAGACTTCTTGTCAGTTGAATGCCACAATGGGCATATCATATTTCTCACACAACGATTATGATATGATTGCATATTCGGTTGGCTCAAGAACAAACTGACATTGCTTTGGAGACGTCAACATTTGGAAATCAGAGTCTTTTCAAACAACCGATCATATCTTCACTGATGCTTTTCAAGAGTTGCACAATCTTGCTTAGAACAAAACTGATCATTATCTAAATCTCTTAAATGCTCTTTTTCTAAGTAATTGTTGTCTTGTTTTCCAGTATAAATATTTAAACATTCTTAAATCAAGAGACATTTATTTGAAAAGCGAAATTACTGAAGATAGTAAGTCGTATTTAATGAAAACAATCATCAAAATTAAAACAAATCCAATTGGATTGGAAAAACTCACTTCATTTTGATATATTTTTTAGCAGGCAAGACTCAATAACTTTGCATATTCAGTAAATGCATCAGATAATATTTGTACTGGAAAACATGACAAAAATCCTGAGTAATAAAGTCAGTTTGTGCAGTGCAGTTTGGAGAACAAGCGTGAATCATCTTTCCTCATAATGTTCTGTGTGAATCATCACTGAAGACTGTAGATGTAATGTTTGTTGTGTTTAAGGCTTTTAAGTACATGCCCAAAAATTATAATGTTTTAATTAGCAAGCCTGTAACCATCTCGATCATAGATGGAAAAGACCATTTTAAGGCCAATACATGCAATTTACCATAGGAAATTTATGGTTTATAAAGCTTTTTAACAGTTATCGAGTTATTTGACAGTTATTTGACTAGTTCACCAAAGTTGTTTTTTGAAATAATCTCCAATATTTAATGAACGATTCGATGGACAGCGGCGGTCCTAGAGACAAAGTTGCTCAGAATGAACACTTGCTGCTTTTGCCACTTTGCAAGATGTTTTATATTTTGAGATTTCAGGTCCTACGTAACTGCAAAAAAATGATTTTCTAAGTAATTTTTGTCTTGTTTTCTAGTATAAATATTTAAACATTCCTAAATCAAGAGACATTTATTTGAAAAGCCAAATTACTGAAGATAGTAAGTCGTATTTAATGAAAACAATCATCAAAATTAAAGCAAATCCAATTGGATTGGAAAAATAAATTTATTTCAAAGGAAAAACTCACTTCATTTTGATATATTTTTTTAGCAAGCAAAAATCGATAACTTTGCATATTCAGTAAATGCATCAGATAATATTTGTACTGGAAAACATGACAAAAATCCTGTAACCATCTCGATCATAGATGGAAAAGACCATTTTAAGGCCAATACATGCAATTTACCATAGGAAATATATGGTTTTTAACAGTTATCGAGTTATTTGACAGTTATTTGA
This sequence comes from Ancherythroculter nigrocauda, assembly GCA_036281575.1. Taxonomy (NCBI): domain Eukaryota; kingdom Metazoa; phylum Chordata; class Actinopteri; order Cypriniformes; family Xenocyprididae; genus Ancherythroculter; species Ancherythroculter nigrocauda. Next base: position 3,012,168 of record VTFQ01000018.1, read on the forward strand.
CTAGTTCGCCAAAGTTGTTTTTTGAAATAATCTCCAATATTTAATGAACGATTCGATGGACAGTGGCGGTCCTAGAGACAAAGTTGTTCAGAATGAGGAGTTCTACCATGTGGTACGAATGTCGTGGGCGTGTGTCAAAAATTACGCAAAACACAATCCTTTACGCATGTGAAAAATGCGAAGGCGCCCCCGGTGGCCAATTTCTTTTGAATTTCTCAAACAGGCCCTGCTCAAACTTCATTGGCTGATGACAGACATGTTTTTTGAGATACGTCAATGTCCTCATAGACAATCATGGCACCTTGGAGAAAGACACTGCATGCCAATTTTCAAGTCGATCGGACTAACAGTGAAGAAGTTATTACCATTTACATGTTTTTTTCCTGTTATAGCGCCACCAAGTGGCAAGTCGCCGCATCCTTTTTCACATGACCAAAGATTGAGCCCATACACACTTGTTCCAAGTTTGGTGAAAATATCTCATTCCGTTCACGAATTATAGCCATTTTAGTAAAAGTGGCTCCGCCCACTTCAAACGTTTTGGCGCCCCTTAGAGACCGTGAATTGAAATTTCAACTTTTTTTGATAGTTATTGACAATCAGACTCCAGAGAATCTTGCTGCACTGGTTTGGTTCTGCAAAAGTTACTTTTTAAAAAAAAAAAAATACAAAATACCCTGAAAATTTCACAATGAACAACAAGGGAATCCGGTTTAGGAGTTATGAGCCATTTCGTACTTTTGACGACTATAGCGCCCCCGTCAGGCCGATCGGGGTCAGTCTTGGTGACGTTGTACATGGTGTGAGTACAACCAGCCTTCAAAGTTTCAAGTCTCTCCAACTTACGGTTTGATCTGCCCAATCACTTTTAGGGGAGAATGCTGATCCTTGGAAATTTTAACAATTACAATAGAGTTTCAGCGATATGCACCTGGTTTAGGACACAATGATGGCGTACAGGTGTGAGTTAGTGATACTAGTTAATGTGTGTGTTGCAGTGGTGTTTTAAAGGCCACTGCATCTGGAGGTCGTCCCATCAGCCCTACGGTCACGACGGAGGCTGGAGCTCCTGGGGAAAGTTCGGCTCGTGCTCCCGTACCTGCGGAGGAGGCGTCCGGTCCCGCAGCCGCCAGTGCAACAACCCTGTGTGCGTTCACGAACCGAGCCTGTGAGTGAATGAAACCGTTCTGAGGATGTGCTTCATTTCCCCTCACTCCTGTCTCTGTGTCTGTAGTCCTGCGTATGGAGGTCGTGATTGTCCGGGTTCAACGTTCGATTATCAGGTCTGTAACAGCGAGGACTGTCCCGGTCCGTACGAGGACTTCAGAGCGCAGCAGTGCGTCCAGCGCAGCAACAAATACCACAATAACGTCAAACACACGTGGCTGCCGTACGAACACCCTGATGGTGAGAGAAACATGTCTCACTTCCTTTCTCTTTTAGATATTAATATTTGCATCTTGGAATTGATTTTCTGGAGCAGGGATTCCCAAACACTGTTTGTTAGCCAAACCGTTTTTGAAATAATTAAATTATTTAATAATTTTTAAATTATTTTTTAAAAAATCTTATAAATAGTTTAAATTAATATTTTGGTACTATTTTATAATATATATTTATATATTTAAAATATAAAAATAAGTAATTCTTTGGTAAGAGTTCTATTTTGATTTTAAAATTATTTATTTTAATTTTACATTTTAATTAATTATTAACTTTTCATCCATTCACAAACCCCAGTTTAGGAAATCCTGTTCTGGAGCATTTGTACATTTTTTTTCTAACCATATAAAAACACACAATGGGCCCTATAATACACCCGGCGCAATGTGATGCAAGGCGCAGCGCAAGTGTGTTTGCTAGTTTGCGTCCGGCGCCGTTCGCGTTTTCCCGTTCAGCGTCACGTCCTTAAATTAGTAAATGCATTTGCGCCAGTTAGTGTGCCCATGGGCGTGCTGGTCTAAAAAAGAGGTGTGTTCAGGCGCATTGCCGGCGCATTGCTATTTTAAGGAGCTGAAAATAGACTGCGCCATAGACCAACTCAAACCTGGTCTAAAGTCTAAAGTCAATGGCGCAATATTTTTTTGTTAGAGCGCGTTGGTAGAAACTGCGCCTCTGGGTGCGTCCACAGTGCGCGTTGACTTTGCTTATTACACACATTTGCGCATCACACAAACATGCCAAATATTAAAAACAAAAGGATTACAGTGTAAAAGAATATTATTGTGTAGGCTACATAAATATAAAAATGTAATGATGAATAGTCATTGCGTGTATTAGAATTAGGCTACCTATTTTCAATTCAGCCTTACTACTTATTACTACTTATAATGATGAACGAAATTGGCTAATTAATTGAACAATCGTGCCAATACACACACATATATATTAACTGACTCATCGCGCTGAGCTATTTGAAAGCCTGCATTTGCAAGCCCGCTTTAACTTCGTGCACGAGCAGATCGGTTTCTTCGCTTGAAAAGCGTTCAGCTTTTCCTCCAACAAATTCCGGCATGTAAATAGCAATCCGCCATGGCGCGAGCGCGTCTCGCTCTTAAAGGGAATGGGAGATGACACTCTGATTGGTTTATTGAACGTTACGTCCATTACTCATTAAGAGAATAGGGACAACCCATTTCAAAAATGCGCCCCGGCGCACGGACCGTTTTTCCGTCGTTAAAATAGCAAAAGTGGATTTGGACACGCCCTGAGTGGACCTGCACCGTGTGCTTTACACTTTGCGTTTAGATCGTTAAAATAGGGCCCAAAGTGTTTCTTGGTTTTGAACCATTCAATTTTTATGTCACGTTATGTTATTATTATTATTATCATTATCATTATTATTATTTAGTTGTATTAGCTGTTTGATATTTGAACAGAATATTATAAAATACATTGATAAGTTTGGGGTCAGTAGGTTTTTATTTAATAAATTAATACTTTTATTCAGCAAGGATGCATTGAATTGATCAAGGTGGCAGTAAAGATATTTATGTTACAAAAGATTCTGTTTCAAATGTTGTTGTTTTTTAACTTTCTATTCATCAAAGAATCTTTAAAAACAAAATGTATCACAGTTTCCATAAAAATATGAACTGTTTTCAACATTGATAATAAGCATAAATGTTTCTTGAGCAGCAAATCATCATATTAGAATGATTTCGAAGGATCATGTGACACTGAAGACTGGAGTAATGATGCTGAAAATTGATCACAGGAATAAATTACATTTTACTATATATTCACATAGAAAACTATGGAAGCTTGTTTCCACCACTAATTTAAAAAATATAAAAAGGTAATTGCAACTTTTTATCTCACAATTCTGATTTTTCTCACAATTGCAGGATTTAATCTTGCACTTGTGAGATATAAAGTCAGAATTGTGTGATATAAAGTCAGAATTGTGTGATATAAAGTCAGAATTGCGAGTTATAAAGTCAGAATTGTGTGATATAAAGTCAGAATTGCGAGATATAAAGTCAGAATTGTGTGATATAAAGTCAGAATTGCGAGATATAAAGTCAGAATTGCGAGATATAAAGTCAGAATTGTGTGATATAAAGTCAGAATTGTGAGATATAAAGTCAGAATTGCGAGTTATAAAGTCAGAATTGTGTGATATAAAGTCAGAATTGTGAGATATAAAGTCAGAATTGCGAGATATAAAGTCAGAATTGTGAGATATAAAGTCAGAATTGCGAGTTATAAAGTCAGAATTGTGTGATATAAAGTCAGAATTGAGATATAAAGTCAGAATTGCGAGATATAAAGTCAGAATTGTGTGATATAAAGTCAGAATTGCGAGATATAAAGTCAGAATTGTGTGATATAAAGTCAGAATTGCGAGATATAAAGTCAGAATTGCGAGATATAAAGTCAGAATTGTGTGATATAAAGTCAGAATTGTGTGATATAAAGTCAGAATTGCGAGATATAAAGTCAGAATTGCGAGATATAAAGTCAGAATTGTGTGATATAAAGTCAGAATTGTGTGATATAAAGTCAGAATTGCGAGATAAAAAGTCAGAATTGTGTGATATAAAGTCAGAATTGCGAGATATAAAGTCAGAATTGCGAGATATAAAGTCAGAATTGTGAGATATAAAGTCAGAATTGTGTGATATAAAGTCAGAATTGCGAGATATAAAGTCAGAATTGTGAGTTATAAAGTCAGAATTGCGAGATATAAAGTCAGAATTGCGAGATATAAAGTCAGAATTGTGTGATATAAAGTCAGAATTGTGTGATATAAAGTCAGAATTGCGAGATATAAAGTCAGAGTTGTGTGATATAAAGTCAGAATTGCGAGATATAAAGTCAGAATTGTGAGTTATAAAGTCAGAATTGTGAGATATAAAGTCAGAATTGTGAGATATAAAGTCAGAATTGTGTGATATAAAGTCAGAATTGCGAGATATAAAGTCAGAATTGCGAGTTATAAAATCAGAATTGTGTGATATAAAGTCAGAATTGCGAGATATAAAGTCAGAATTGTGTGATATAAAGTCAGAATTGCGAGATATAAAGTCAGAATTGCGAGATATAAAGTCAGAATTGTGTGATATAAAGTCAGAATTGTGAGATATAAAGTCAGAATTGTGAGATATAAAGTCAGAATTGCGAGTTATAAAGTCAGAATTGTGAGATATAAAGTCAGAATTGTGAGATATAAAGTCAGAATTGCAAGTTATAAAGTCAGAATTGTGTGATATAAAGTCAGAATTGCGAGTTATAAAGTCAGAATTGCGAGTTATAAAGTCAGAATTGCGAGTTATAAAGTCAGAATTGTGTGATATAAAGTCAGAATTGAGATATAAAGTCAGAATTGCGAGATATAAAGTCAGAATTGTGTGATATAAAGTCAGAATTGCGAGATATAAAGTCAGAATTGTGTGATATAAAGTCAGAATTGCGAGATATAAAGTCAGAATTGCGAGATATAAAGTCAGAATTGTGTGATATAAAGTCAGAATTGTGTGATATAAAGTCAGAATTGCGAGATATAAAGTCAGAATTGCGAGATATAAAGTCAGAATTGTGTGATATAAAGTCAGAATTGTGTGATATAAAGTCAGAATTGCGAGATATAAAGTCAGAATTGTGTGATATAAAGTCAGAATTGCGAGATATAAAGTCAGAATTGTGTGATATAAAGTCAGAATTGCGAGATATAAAGTCAGAATTGTGAGATATAAAGTCAGAATTGTGAGATATAAAGTCAGAATTGCGAGATATAAAGTCAGAATTGTGAGATATAAAGTCAGAATTGTGTGATATAAAGTCAGAATTGTGTGATATAAAGTCAGAATTGCGAGATATAAAGTCAGAATTGTGAGTTATAAAGTCAGAATTGCGAGTTATAAAGTCAGAATTGTGTGATATAAAGTCAGAATTGCGAGATATAAAGTTAGAATTGTGAGTTATAAAGTCAGAATTGCGAGATATAAAGTCAGAATTGCGAGATATAAAGTCAGAATTGTGTGATATAAAGTCAGAATTGCGAGATATAAAGTCAGAATTGTGAGTTATAAAGTCAGAATTGTGTGATATAAAGTCAGAATTGCGAGATATAAAGTCAGAATTGTGAGTTATAAAGTCAGAATTGCGAGATATAAAGTCAGAATTGCGAGATATAAAGTCAGAATTGTGTGATATAAAGTCAGAATTGTGTGATATAAAGTCAGAATTGCGAGATATAAAGTCAGAATTGTGAGATATAAAGTCAGAATTGTGTGATATAAAGTCAGAATTGTGTGATATAAAGTCAGAATTGCGAGATATAAAGTCAGAATTGTGAGATATAAAGTCAGAATTGTGTGATATAAAGTCAGAATTGCGAGATATAAAGTCAGAATTGTGAGTTATAAAGTCAGAATTGCGAGATATAAAGTCAGAATTGCGAGATATAAAGTCAGGATTGTGTGATATAAAGTCAGAATTGTGTGATATAAAGTCAGAATTGCGAGATATAAAGTCAGAATTGTGTGATATAAAGTCAGAATTGCGAGATATAAAGTCAGAATTGTGAGTTATAAAGTCAGAATTGTGAGATATAAAGTCAGAATTGTGAGATATAAAGTCAGAATTGTGTGATATAAAGTCAGAATTGCGAGATATAAAGTCAGAATTGCGAGTTATAAAATCAGAATTGTGTGATATAAAGTCAGAATTGCGAGATATAAAGTCAGAATTGTGTGATATAAAGTCAGAATTGCGAGATATAAAGTCAGAATTGCGAGATATAAAGTCAGAATTGTGTGATATAAAGTCAGAATTGTGAGATATAAAGTCAGAATTGTGAGATATAAAGTCAGAATTGTGTGATATAAAGTCAGAATTGCGAGATATAAAGTCACGCAATTCTTTAATTTTTTTCCCCGCAAAATGCGAGTTATAAAGTTGCAATTCTGACTTTTTTCTCACAATTGCGAGTTTTATCATGCAATTCTGACTTTTTTTCTCAGAATTGTGAAATATTGCAAGAAAAGTCAGTTGTGAGAAAAAAAGTCGATTGCGAGAAAAAAGTCAGAATTCCAAGGAAAAAGTCGATTGCGATGTATAAAGTTGCAATGCTGACTTTTTTTTTGCAATTCTGACTTTATATAACGCAATTCTGACTTTTTTCTCAGAATTGTGAGATATAAACACAATTCTGAGTTATAGAATTGTGCAAAGTCAGAATTGCGCAATATAAACTCACAATTGCAAGAAAAGTCAGTTGCGAGAAAAAAGTCAGAATTAACTCACAATTGCAGAAAAAAAAGTTAAAGTTGCAATTACCTTTTTTATTTTTTATTTCAAGCTTTTGTACAAAACAGCTATTTAAAAATGGTAATAATATTTCACTGTTTTTACTGTATTTTTGATAAAATAAATGAAGAGACGTCAATAAATCATTTAAAATCTTACCAACCGCAAATTTTTAAACACTATGTTAAAAACGGAAAGTTTTTTTTCCCACTCTTTTTAAAAACCTGGGTCATTTTTTCCCTCTTGTTGCCCGGTTCGTTTCTGCTCCTGATGCCCAGTGTATTAAATCTCTCAGAAAGAGCTCAAGTCTCACTGTGACCCTAAAACGGCTGAATTCATCACAGACACGAGTGCGATGCAGGAACACAGTGTTCCTGGCAGAAACAGGATAGAGAAAATAAAGAGACTGTGAGGAAGACAAACACTCTATACATCCACATATAGCATATTTTATCTTGAGCTGACATCACGTCTCATCTTGAGATGCATTTCTCTCTTTTGTACTTCTCTCATCTGCATTTCATGAGCATGCGAACTCTTGAGAGTAATTAGGTAGTCATTTAGAAGACGCTTTTATTTTGCAGTGGTGCTTTAATTATAGAGACAGACCCTTTGAAAATACTTCTGTGTCTTTTAGTTCAGTGGTTCCCAAACTGGGGTACGTGAGGTGACAAGAGGGGGTACGCGAACAAAATGCTGAGTAATTAATTTAATTCTACCTTAAAGTAATATTAAAACCGAGCATGTTTTTCTAACTACCAAAATGCCGTAAATCCAGTACATTTAATCAAATTACCTTACTGTTTGCAGTCAAAAATGACTGTATCCACACAAGCAGCATGCATATGATAGATTGCATGCAGTCTGCTGCCTTAAATCGTGCTAAATTACTGTCGTTCTCGACAATGCACCTTTGTAAAAGTGGGGATTTATCACTTGCTCGCATGAAGAACAAATATAGACACAGATAATGGATTCATTTCGATTTAAGTCTCAAACTTTCTCCGATACAAAAACATACCTTGTGCGAGTTCTTGTATTTAATGATGATAACGAGCAAGAATGCAATTGTTCCCAAATATCCACATGACTGCAAACGTGACAACAGATTAAAAAACAAAACGTACATTTTAAACACAGTACTGTCAGTATTTACTCTATTTTGCAATGAAATAATAGTTCTAAAGAAAACCACAGCAGAACTTCAACACACGTCTGTGTTTCACGAACAATTCTGCAGCTTTGAATGAATCGCTAGAGTCAATGATTCAATGATCCATTCACAGCCACTTTACTGAATGAATGACTCGATGACTCACTCGATGACGCCACCTACTGGCGGTTATAGTTTAATATTTAAACGTTTTTCTTGGTTTTACCATCATTGCATATTTCTCTATTGAACATTTTTATTTAAAACGTTATTTATTTTATAAAGTTATTCATAAAGGTAAAAATATGCACTGGAAAATCAATTTAGGGGGCAAATATTGTCCCTTAAGGGTAAAGGTGTGACTGCAGTCTAAGTGGAAGAGAGGGGGTACGCAGAAGGATGGTAATCCCTTCAGGGGGTAATCCAGGCTAAAAAGTTTGGGAACCACTGTTTTAGTTCATATCTGCAGCTTTGAGCTCATCTCTACATTTAAAAGTGACTGTAATGTAAGTCTGTAAAGAGGCGAGATAATTTTTGCCCCATCTTTCTATAGCACATCAACACAGGGCTGTTTTTATGGTGTCATCAGAGGGAAAATGCTGATGGCTGTTTGTGCATTTCAGAGGCCCATAAGTGCGAGTTGAGCTGTCGCTCTAAAGAGACGGGTGAAGTCGTCTTCATGAACCAGGTGATGCATGATGGGACACGCTGCAGTTACACTGACCTGTTCAGCGTCTGCGCTCGAGGAGAGTGTCTGGTGAGAATCACATCATGCACACACACACATTATTGTGTAACATAAGAGTTGTCAAACTGTCTAATGTCTATACTGTCACCCATCAGCCATATCAGGAATGATGGGATATGAATGATATGTCTTTCCGTCTCTCTCTCAGCATGTCGGCTGCGATAAGGAGGTTGGATCGTACAAACAGGAGGATAAATGTGGCGTATGTGAGGGTGACAACTCGCACTGTCGCACCGTCAAACTCACGCTCACCAAAACCCCGAAGAAGACAGGTACAAACTCAAACATTCAGCCGCTGCCGTCCTCTGAACAAACACAGACGAGCCTGACAGCCTGTCATCAAGACCTGATAATTATGTTGGCTTGATAAAGCCAGCGTAGCTTCTTCTTCTTCTCAGACCTTCAGACTGTTCTGACTCGGTGGGCTGAAACTTTTCTAACTGATCTGCCTGTTTTTCGTTAAACGGACGATCTAAACTACTAAAAGTCCCATAGACTTTCATTGAGGGGGCCAAACCTTTTGTACAATACGATTTAAGCTGTCTATCACTAGGAAAGCTTAATGACTATCCTAGGACAACATGCTAAAACATGTTAATTCATGCTTGAAATGTGGTAAAACATGCTAGCAACATGTTAAATCATGCTAACATACTAATTCATTAAAACATGTTATCAACATGCTAAATCATGCTAACATCTACATGATTTAGCATGTTGATAACATGTTTTACCATATAATTTGCATGAATTAGCATGTTTTTGCTAACGTTTTAACAGGTTGATAGCATGATTTAACATGTTGATAACATGTTGTTAACATGAATCAATATGCTGCTAACATTATTTAGCATGTTGTTAGCATGCTTTACCACGTTGCTTGAATGAATTAGCATGTTGCTAGCATGTTTTAACACATTGCTAGCATGAATTAGCATGTTGTTAGCATGATAATTAATTTTAGCAATGTGATAAAATATGCTTGCAACATGTTAAATAATGCTAGCAGCATGTTAATTCATGTTAACAACATGTTAAACATGCTAAATCATGCTAACAACATGCTATTTCATGCTAGAAATGTGTTTAAACATTCTAGCAACATGTTAATTCATTCTAGCAACATGGTAAAGCATGCTAACAGCATGCTAAATCATGCAAATCTAGCAGCTTGTTGATTCATGTTAACAACATGTTAGCAAAATGCTAATTCATGCTAGCAACCTGTTAAAACATGTTAGCAAAAACATGATAATTCATGCTAGTTATATGGTAAAACATGTTATCAACATGTTAAATAATGCTATCATACTAGTTCATGTTATCAACATGCTAATTAATTCTAGCAATGTGGTAAAATATACTAGCAATATGCTAAATCATGCTAGCAGCATGTTAATTCATGTTAACAACATGTTAAACATGTTAGCAACATGTTAAATCATGCTAGCAACATGCTAATTCATGCTAGCAATGTGTTAAAACATGTTACCAATGTGCTAATTCATGGTAGCATGAGACTCTTCTGACTCGCTGTGCTAAATCTTTCTAACTGATCCGTTTTTGGTTAAACGGACGATCTAAACTACGAAGAGTCCCATAGACTTTCATTGAGGGGGCCAAAACTTTTGTGATACGATTTAAGCCGTCTGTCACTAGCAAAGCTTAATGACTATCCTAGGACAACATGTTAGCAAAACATGTTAAATCATGCTAACAACATGCTTATTCATGCTAACAATGTGTTAAAAAATGTTAGCAAACATGCTAATTCATTCTAGCAATGTGGTAAAGCATGCTAACAACATGCTAAATTATGATAGCAACATGTTAAATCATGCTAGCAGCATGTTAAATCACGCTAACAACATGCTTATTCATGCTAGCAATGTGTTAAAAAATGCTAGCAAACATGCTAATTCATTCTAGCAATGTGGTAAAGCATGCTAACAACATGCTAAATTATGATAGCAACATGTTAAATCATGCTAGCAGCATGTTAATTCATGTTAACAACATGTTAAAACATGTTAGCAAAAATGCTAAATCATCCTAGAAACATGCTAATTCATATAACAACATGTTAAAACATGCTACTAACATGCTAATTCATGCTAATAATGTGCTAAAACATGCTAGCAATGTGTTAATTCATGGTAGCAATGTGTTAAAACTTGCTAGCAACATGGTAATTCATGTTAGTAATGTGGTAAAACGTTATCAACATGTTAAATCATAATGCTAGCAATGCATGCTACTAACATGCTAATTCATGCTAACAATCTGCTAAAACATGCTAGCAACATGTTAAATCATGCTAGCAACAAAAAAAATGTCACCATGTGCTAAATCATGTTAACAATGTGGCAAAACATGTTAGCAACATGTTAAAACATGCTACCAACATGCTTGTTCATGTTAGCAATGTGTTAAAACATGCTTGCAATATGCTAATTTATGCTAACAATGTGAAGATTAACAAAGGTCTTACGGGTGTGGAACTCCATGAGGGAGAGTAATAAACGGCAGAATTTTCATTTTTAGGTGAACTATCCCTTTAAAGCTTATAAAACTTTCAAACTTTATCAAGCCAACATCAAAGTTTGTCAAGAAACTTTTAAATCTACTACAGTAGTATTTATTATTTATTTATTATTTACTACAGTAGTATTTCTGTCGTAGTAAACACACATGCCTCACATCATCAGAGTTTCATATTATGGTAGCAATTTACAGTAAGGTCCCATTAGTTAACATTAGTTAATGCATTAACCAGCACGAATTAATAATGCGCTATACATTTGTTACAGTATTTATTCATCTTTGTTAATCTTATTTACTAAAATTGCTGTTCATTGTTAGTTCATGTTAGCTCAGGTGCATTAAATAATATTAAAAGATACAACTTTTGATTTTAATCAAAAATATTTCAGTGTTTTTCATTGTTAGTAACTAATGTTAACAAACGGAATCTTGAATTGATGATTTTTTCTGAGCTGGACCTGTCCTCTGTGTGCTGTTTGTTGAGCTCTCGCTCTGTTTGTTAGGCTTGCTGAAGATGTTTGATATTCCTGCTGGCGCTCGACACATTGTGATTGAGGAGAATGAGACGTCGCCTCACGTAATTGGTGAGTTTGTACCTGTGGATGTTTCGGAAGGAGTCAGTGTTTTTCTCCAGCGGCACAAACTCAAGGCAGTCATGCATCCTATTGAGACCAATTACTGCCTTCCCATCATGCTTTGTCTGCATGCATGTACCATTTTAAATTCCCAGACAGCTTGACTTAAGCAGTTTTTCTTTCTTTCTTTCTTTGTTTATTTCTTTCCTTTGTTTTACATCCATGAAGCTCCTGTCTTCTTCACTGAAGTGTTTTAATGTGAAATTTCATTTAACTACAATAAAGAAAGACTACTATTTTGCTACTATTTGTAGTGTGGTTGTTAAAGGATTAGTTCACTTTCAAATTAAAATTTCCTAATAATTTACTCACCCCCATGCCATCCAAGATGTTTATGTCTTTCTTTCTTCAGTCGAAAAGAAATGAAGGTTTTTGATGAAAACATTCCAGGATTATTCTGGAATTTTCATTAACTGAAATACAATAAAATAAATATTAGATGGAAAGCTTTAAATTAAAATTAAATATGTTGTCTTGGCAACTAACTGAAATAAAATAAGTTTATAAAACTATTAAAAACATTTTCATTAACTGAAATAAAATAAAACCAATATTACATGAAAAACTAAATGAAGATTAGAAAATGAAGTAAAACTGAAGTAATAAAATGACTAAAACTGAAATAAAATTAAAATAAAACTAAATAAAAAATACTAAAACAATAAAAATTTTAAAAAACATTGCAATTACTAAAACTTAAATTAAGTATAAAAAATAAAATGAAAATTGAAAATCTAAAATAAAAACCAATTCACAATATTAATAAAAACTTTAATAGTATAATAAGATATTATAATTAATATTATAAAATAAGAGGTTACACTTTATTTTTAGTGCCGTAGTTACATTGTAATTACTCAAATAAGTACTGAGTACTATTAATTAACTACACGAATTTACTATAGAGTTACAGTTAGGGTTTGGTTTAGGGTTAGTTACTTGTAATTATGCATAATTTACTGTTATTACTATAGTAAGTACATGAAGTAACGTGTAACTACGGCACTGTAAAATAAAGTGTTACCAGATAAGATATTTTACACAAAATTTGAAATAAACATTTAAAATGGAAGATAAGGTAACACTTTATTTTACAATGTCCTTGTTACATATGTTGCATGTACTTACCATAGTAATTATGCATAATTGCATGCAAATAACCCTCAACCAAACCCTATAATCCTACCCTAACCCTATAGTAAGTACATGTTGTTAATATTACTCAGTACTTAAATATATAATTACACTGTAACAAAGACACCTTAAAATAAAGTGTAACCGAAGATAATTATCTGTTATAATGCAGTATTCTTCAGTTTGAAACCTGCTGTTTCACTTACAGTTTTTAAAAACTAATATCTACTGCAGTATATTGATTATCTTCAGTCTTTCTTGTCTTTCAGACTGTTCAAATGTTGTATTGATCCCATAATATTCCTCTAAAGTTGCTCTTTCTCTTCTGTCCATGCTTGTCTTCCTCAGCCGTTAAAAACCAGGTCACTGGCAATTTCATCTTGAACGCCAAGGGAGAAGAAACCACGTCCAAGACCTTCATTGAGAACGGCCTGGAGTGGGAATATTCAGTGGCATTGAGCAGCAAAGAATCGCTGAAGACCGTCGGGCCGCTGCACGAAGCCATCGTGGTGCTGGTAAGAGTGGCGTAGCGCTTCTACGGTTCGATTGAGTTGATGCAGCGAGTGTTGAGTTTGAGTTTGTCGCTCTGAGCAGGTCGTGCCGCAGGCCGAGGACACCAAGATCAGCCTGAGCTACAAGTACATCATTCATGAAGATCTTCTGCCGGTCATCACCAACAACAACGTGCTGCTGGCCGAACTGGACACGTACGAGTGGGCGCTGAAGAGCTGGTCGCAGTGCTCCAAACCCTGCGGAGGAGGTGTGTGAGGATTATTACACTAGCGGCCAAACATTTGGAATAATTAAAGGAACACTCCACTTTTTTTGAAAATAGGCTCATTTTCCAACTCCCCTAGAGTTAAACAGTTGAGTTTTACCGTTTTCGAATCCATTCAGCCGATCTCCGGTTCTGGCGGTACCACTTTTAGCATAGCTTAGCATAGTTCATTGAATCTGATTAGACCGTTAGCATCGTGCTTAAAAATGACCAAAGAGTTTAGATATTTTTCCTATTTAAAACTTGACTCTTCTGTAGTTAAATCGTGTACTAAGACCGACGGAAAATAAAAAGTTGTGATTTTCTAGGCTGATATGGCTAGGAACTATACTCTTATTCTGGCGTAATAATCAAGGAATTTTGCTGCCGTATCATGGCTGCAGCAGTGCAATGATATTACGCAGCGCCCGTGAGCCCCTGCTTGCACAGGGAACGTGCCTTGCAACCATGGAGACGTTTGTGAGAGACGCTGCGTAATATCATTGCACTGCTGCAGCCATGATACGGCAGCAAAGTTCCTTGATTATTACGCCAGAATGAGAGTATAGTTCCTAGCCATATCAGCCTAGAAAATCGCAACTTTTCATTTTCCGTCGGTCTTAGTGCACGATTTAACTACAGAAGAGTCAAGTTTTAAATAGGAAAAATATCAAAACTCTTTGGTGATTTTTAAGTGCGATGCTAACGGTCTAATCAGATTCAATGAACTATGCTAAGCTATGCTAAAAGTGGTACCGCCAGAACCGGAGATCGGCTGAATGGATTCGAAAACGGTAAAACTCAACTGTTTAACTCTAGGGGAGTTGGAAAATGAGCCTATTTTCAAAAAAAGTGGAGTGTTCCTTTAAGACTTTTTAATGTTTCTGAAAGAAGTGTATTCTGCTCACCAAGGCTGCATTTATTTAATAATTGATAAATGTGATACAGTGATCAAAGTACGAAATGGTTCGTTGGAATCCTTGGTCACGACGGACAAAATGCATGCCTCAGATTCCTTGGAATTTTCTGGTATTTTGGTTGTTTTGAAAAACCTACTTTTTCTGAACTAGTCCTTGGTTTTTGGCCCGATCGGAACCAAATCAGTGCAGTGAGATTCTCTGGAGTCTGATTTTCAATAATTATAAAAAAAAGTTGAAATTTCGATTCACGGTCTCTAAGCGCCGCCAAAACATTCAAAGTGGGCGGAGACACTTTTACTAAAATGGCTATAACTCGTGAACGGAATGAGATATTTTCACCAAATTTGGCACATCTATGTTAGAGCTCATTCTGTGGAAAGGACGCAGCGACTGGCCACTTGGTGGCGCTATAACAGGAAAAAAACATGAAAGTGGCTAATAACTACTTTACTGTTAGTCCGATCGACTTGAAAATTGGTCTTTGTCTGAGGTGTTATGATTGTCTATGAGGACATTGATGTATTTCAAAAAACATGTCCGCCATCGGCCAATGAAGTTTGAGCAGCTATCAGACAAGGTTAATGGAGGCCAATCGGAACGAAACTCTAGAGGCCTATGAGAAATTCTAAAGAAATCGGCCACCAGAGGGCGCCTTTGCGTTTTCATGTTTGTAAAGGATCGTGTATCGCACGATTTTATGCACACACCCACAACTTTGTACCACATGGTAGAACTATAAGTAACTCTGTCCATCGAATCGTTCGTTAAATATCGGAGATTATTTCAAAAAACAACTTTGTTGAACTAGTCCTAGGTTTTTGGCTCAACCTCGATAACTATTAAAAAGCTTTAAAAACCACATATTTCCTATGATAAATTGCCTGCATTGACTGTAAGTGGTCTTTTCCATCTATGATGGAGATGGTTACAGGCTTGCTAAATAAAACATAATACCGTTTTACGCATGTGCTGAAAGGCCTTAAAGCGCTTGAACCCTGATAATTCCTGCTCGCAGCTATATTTTTGTTTGTTTGTTTTTTAATTGTAAAAATTCTGAAAGATTTCTGTTAGGGTTAGAGTTTGGTTATAGTATTCATAACTAGATGTACAGTATATAAAAACACATTTTTATGAAGCAGCACAACTGTTCTCAACATTGATAATAATCAGAAATATTTCTTTGAGCATCAAATCAGCATATTAGAATGATTTCTGAAGGATCATGTGACACTGAAGATTGGAGTAATGATGCTGAAAATTGAGCTTTGATCACAGGAATAAATTATATTCTACAATATATTCACATAGAAAACAGATATTTTTAATCGTAAAAATATTTCACAGTTTTACTGTATTTTTGATCAAATAAACACAGCCTTGGTGAGCAGAAGAAACTTCTTTCGAACATTGTAAAAAGTGCTAATGCACGTGTGTCCCTCAGGTGTCCAGTACACAAAATACGGCTGTCGTAGGAAAAGCGACGCGCGTTTGGTTCACAGGAACTTCTGCGACATCGGTAAAAAGCCCAAACCCATCCGGAAACGCTGCAACACCAACAACTGCAGCCAGCCAACGTGAGTCCCGCACCATCACGCAGAATCATCTTCATCTTGAATGAAATGTAACTGAGGTGTGTGTGTGTGTGTGTGTGTGTGTAGGTGGGTGCTGGAGGAGTGGGGTCCGTGCAGTAAGTCCTGTGGAAAGCTGGGATATCAGTCTCGTGTGGTCCAGTGCATGCAACCCCTTGTGAACGGCACCAACAAACCCGTACACACCAAATACTGCAGCGAGGAGCGTCCCGAGACACGGAGAGCCTGTAACACGAGCGCCTGCCCATCCCAATGGAGGACCGGAGCCTGGTCACAGGTGATGCTTTAGTAAAGGGCTCCTATTACGCTTTTTTCCATGTTTATCTGTCTTTTGTGTGAAATGTTGATGTTTGAGCATGAAAAAGTTCTCCAATGTCACTCCAGTGGGAGTTCTTCTCTATATCAGTGTCTCTGTTTCTGAACTCCCTGAAACGCCTCCATTGTAGTATTTATATAGTATTTATAATTGAGTCATTGAGATTTTTTACCAAAATGTATTACTTTTCTGAATACCCCACAACATTAATGAAATATTTAACTTCCAGAAAAACATATTTTCCCATCTCAGGCATCAAATCCCTGTTATTGTTGGTCATTATTTTAAGTTATGGACACTATGGGAGCTCTCTGAATATTATTATAAAATGTATTTGTGATAAAATCAACATTTTCCTATTAATCAGATGACTGTCACACTAATTCAGTAATTGCAAATATAAAAGTTACATAAAATCTCACACTTTTGCTACTAAAGCCTGAAATGGACACTTTTTGTGACAGAAACCTCATCATTTTCAGAATTTGAACTAAAATAAGTTTTCTTATGATTGCTCTGAACATTTCACACAACTTGCTTAAAAATAATAAAAATGTAGGTGTGACGGGGTTGTGATTTTCTGCCCAAATTGGCCTCTGCTCTAAATCTAGTGAATAAATGGAGAGCACATGGCATGCATGATATTAAAAAATCATGAATAATGTTGATAATTTTCACAAGTAATAGTTTTCTATCTTTAATTGATGTAACGGGGTTGAGTCGTTAAGCTCGACAAACACATAACATAATTTAGTTATAATTATTAAAGAAGGTGCTAACTCGCTCACAATGTTGTTCAGAAGACTTCTATGATGTCACTTCCTGTTAATGATGTCACATAAGCATCAGTTCATTATGGTTTGTGTAACGGGGTTGAGGGGTTACTGAGGTACGGAACTAAATCATGTGATTTTAATGAATAATCATGAATTTACAGATGGATATTTATGGGAATGGCAAAATGAATGCACTTTTTTCTCATTTTATTATTCATATCCCAAGAACACTTTCATAGAAGAAAATAGGTGGTGACGACTGAAAAAAACAAAATAATTTCTAATATGATGATAAAATGTATGTCATGTTTTTAAACATTATTAAAAGACAGATTTCAATTAATACAAAAAGCTTTTCAAAATATATTTTGGATAAAATACACTGTACGTAAAAATAGAATAGAAAGTTCCCATTTATTGTAAACACTGTATATTCTGGAGTCTGCGGACGAGCTTGTGCTGCTTAATGATGTGGAAACCACAGTGCAATGGAGTTGTTCTTCACTGCTGTTCGTTTTCACACTTGAAATCCTTGATTTTCTTGTGACTTTGTGAAACTGAAGCGTGTGGAAGATGACATCATGCTTTAGGTTTAAGGACAGGAGGACGGGAGTTCATTAGATGAAGCAAACGGCTGAAAGATTACACACACACACATATTATAATATTGTTATGATCAGCTCACATTTACCTGAACGTAAACCCAGATTTCCTCAGACTTTCAGCTGAGTGATTAGTGAATCTCCTGTGAATGTGATCGTGTCTCCTCCAGTGTTCGGTGAGCTGCGGTGAAGGGATCCGGCAGCGGCAGGTCATCTGCAGACCGTCTGACAGCGGCGGCGGCCCGTGTGACGCAGACAAACCCCAATCTGTCTCCATCTGCAAGCTTCCTCCCTGCGCAGGTGAAACCAGTGTGAAGGATGTTATTGTACTGACCGTCTCCATCACATGAGACGCTCATGAGGCTTTAATGAGAGTGAGCAGCTCGAGATCGAACCTTCTGAAGCAGCGTTCGGCTTCGAGTCTCATTTCTCAATAATTCAGAGGAGATTTACAGCCTTTGATATCCATTTTCCTTTCATTGAATGGAGAAGAGCATCAGCTGAACTCACCTTTGAACTAGGGTAAACTTTTGAACTTAGGGTAAATAGTTTTTGGCAAATTTGGCAATATGCACACACATTCAAATGCATTTTCACTATCTGAAAAGTGGGTCTTCAAAAACATTAAAAAGCTTTATTAACATTGCATTTCAGCTTGTGCTACTATATTTCATTTGAAACTCACATGTAAAAATGACACAAACAAATTCAGATGCAACTGGAAAATAGTGAAACCATGTTTGTCTATCTTTAACATTGTTTCTTTCTTAGAAGTCAATGATTGTAGCATGAGTGAAAAGCAACAAAACTTACTAACATAAATCTAAAACACAGGCAAAAAGGCTATTTATACTGCCTGCTATTAATGAACAATACTGCAGATATACAGAAAAAATTTGTCATTTATGCATAACACACATTTTTTTGGTATTTGATTAATTGAATTTACAAAATGTGCATTAAAAATGGCCAAAAACTTTTGGATGTGCAATTAATTTTTTATTTATTTAATTTTTATGTATTTCCTAGTCTAAAATGAACTCACAATGGAGCCTTGACAGCATGTGACCGAACATGTGCTCATGTCTCCTTCAGGTCCTTGTTGCCAAAAATGTCAAGCACGTGGCATGTAGATTTTAATGGCTGAAGGGGATGTCATATAATAATACTAAAATGTCATTTTTTTATTATTTTTATCTAGTTGGAGTATGTTTTACAAGAAAATACTATTTCAGTCTATTCATTTCAACATTTTACATTTAATTCAGTGTGTTAAATGGCATTTCCTTGTAATTGTTTATGAAATTTGTTTCAAACTAAATCCTACACCAATTTCTTTACAATGTAGGATTGCTAGAATAATGATTGATAAAAAAAAAAAAACAATTAATTAATTATTATTATTTTTTATTTTTTTAAGGAAATTCATATGTTGGCACAGTTTATATTTGTTTACAAACTAATTTTAGTGATTTATCAGAATCCTTTAGATCAGCAGGCATAAATTCAGTCCAAACGTTTGTTAGACACTGACCGAACTGTACAGTGACAGGAAATGTGCTCTTTTGTGTGTTTTTTCCCAGGAGAGCCGTCTTTACCCAGTCCAACTAAAGATTTACTGGAGAATTTCACCACTGAGGAGGAGAAGCTGCCGGAAAACACTCTGGATAAAATCTCTAGTAAGTGTCTCGTCAACACAGACGCTGACGGATCGATGATCAGGCCAGTGATCCACTTCAGGGTTTATTCACTGCCCGGATCAGCCGGTTCATGTTTCAGTGTTCTGTGTGGATGGACTAAAAGTTCAGGGTTGTTTTTGAAAGAGTCTCTTCTGCTCACCAAAGCTGCATTTATTTGATCAAAAATACAGTCAAATTGTGAAATATTATTACGATTTAAAATAATTGTTTTCTATGTGAATATATAGTAAAGTGTAATTTATTCCTGTGATCAAAGCTGAATTTTCATCATCATTACTCCAGTCTTCAGTGTCACATGATCCTTCAGAAATCATTCTAATATGATGATGCTCAAGAAACATTTATGATTTTTATCAATGTTGAACACAGTTCATGTTTTTGTGAAAACTTTGGGTCATTCTACAGAAACGTCCACTTTTCTGTCCCTAGACTTTACAGAAATATTACACTTGAAAAACACTTTAGGATTACAATTTCTTTATATTTTAATATGAAACAATATGTTATTTGAACAATTAAGCCTTCTTGAGCCATCAATGTGGCAATATTTGTTTTTTAATTAATTATAATAATTCCAAGCGCCACAGAAGTGCTCGTCCCCACAGTCATGTACAGAGGAAAAGTGCTTTATTTTGAGCTCAGAAACAGGTTTTTCTACCATTTCAAATACAATAATGTTACTTTCAAATATATAATGTAAATGATGTAAAATAAAAACAAATGCCGAAAAAATATTATAAAATATATAATGAATGTATTTGTTCCCTGGTGTCACTGGTGTTACCTTTAACAAAAATCTCTTATTTTGAAAGAAAAAAAATCACACTGATGACATCACTTGACTTTCTTCTTCCTGTTTCCTGAACATCAATAAAGAAAGGCCAATGGAAAGTCCACTATCTCTTTTCAGTTATCAGAAATTTTAATTAGAAAATCATAATTTCATATGAAGCTTTTAGTTGATGTCACTGGTGTGACCTACTTTATTGTTAGGGAATTTTAAAAAAACTAGAATACAAATGGATTAAATTACTTGATTTAGTGAATATATCATGATTGACAACATGTGGGTTGACACCTTGCAGCAGCCATTTTGTAAAATGCATTTTTCATGAAAAATGTCACTGGTTACCCGTTTATAGATAAACTTTATTTAAAGTTATTCATTTAGTTCTTTTGCATAAAATAGCACTAAGATTACATGATTCTAACTTTTCTTTCTCATTGTTAATCCTCCTTTGGGCAGATATGGCTAAATTAAAGGTATATGGCAAAATTCAGTGCAGCGACTTTACAGACAGCGTATTTTAAAATGTTGTTTATGATCTTTTACTGACTGCTTTCACTAAGTGTCAATGAGAAGTCTTTTATTGTACACCAAATGTAAAAATTTAGTCCAATCTGCTTAATTATAGCTGAAGAATAAGGATCTTTGGTCCTATGTATACATCACTGGTGATTCATTGTGTCACTGCTGTTACTGTTTTTTGTCTGTCACATTAAATAAAATGTGTCATATGTGACATGATAATAATTTTACATCCACTGAATTACTTTTTTATAACTGTTTTTCAAATATTTTCATTTTCAATACATGGTTGCGAAGTTGAATTAACATCATTCAATCACACTTTTAACTAAACTGATTAAAATAAAAAAAACACAATCTCCTTATTTTTTTGCATTATTTTTCTGTAACTCTGACTGCATGTGCTGAAAAAAAATGAGAAATAATATTTCATAAAAATGTTTAAAAATGCCAGAGAAGTAAGGTAACACCAGTGACAAAAACATGGGTACATGCAGTCTTTAAATAAATGCACACACACAAAAAAAAAAAAATCATTAAGCTGTCATTTATGTGTATTCATAAAGTCAAAGTGTAATATAATAATGTGGTCTAAGTTTAAATGTTAAAAAAAGAAATACATTTTAAGACATTTTGTCATACCAAAAGTGGACGTTTCTGTAGAATGACCCTTTTCAAGATTCTTTGATGAATAGAAAGTTCAAAAGAACAGCATTTATTTGAAATAGAATCTTTTGTAACATTATAAATGTCTATAATTGTCACTTTTGATCAATTTAATGCATCCTTGCTGAATAAAAGTTTTTGTTTTTTTTTTAACAGGTGTGTGTTCATATACCATTTTTTGTATTGTACTCCAAATAATACTTAAAACAGTAATGTTGTGTATATTACTTAGAAAAAGAGTGACAATGCTAAAAATGTTACTTTTCTAGATTAATACTACTAGAAATTAGAATTTAAAAATCAAAACAAATAACTAAAAAACAGATTTGCATGATGCACATGCATGGATATTTAAATTCTTATATATCAAGAGGCTGTATTGTATTTTTATAATTCACACTGTATGATTCTATTGTATTTTATGTAGGGATGCATGATATATCAGCCACCGTATCGGTATATTTTGTTATCATTATCGTCCAGATAAGAAAATTTGGCCAATATATTAAATCCATGGACTATTTTGTTTTTGTAATCAGGCTCTCAAAAATTATATAAAAATTTGGATTTAGATTTATCGGCCAATGTATCGGTAATCAAATATATAGAATTATTGGTTATCGGCCAAAACTTTAATATCGCTGCATCCCTAATTTTATGATTCAAATATTTATGGTGCATGTCCAAAAGCATCTTTTTTCCATCCTCTCTCCCTCCAGATGAGCCATGTCTGGGTGATAAGTCGATCTTCTGTCAGATGGAGGTTCTGGCGCGGTACTGCTCCATCCCGGGATATCATAAGCTGTGCTGCGAGTCCTGTAACAGGAAATTGGGTTTCAGTACTGTTTCTCCAGATCTGCATCCTCCGTTCTCTTGGCTTCCAGATTTCACCTTCCCACCTCTGCTTCCAACGAGTCCCGATCCGTCAGAGCAGACGTCCGTGTCGCCGTCTACAGCGGCCGCGCTCGTCCACACCACTACAGCCAGCGGCGAGAGCCTGCGGCCCACTCACTCCAGCCCTAAAGCGGACACGAGCACTTCCTTCCCGCTCCAGAGCCGAACAGAGTCCGTCACCTCACCTCTACCTCCAGGGCCGAGCGTTCCCGCCACACGCCCGCCCGTCCAACGACCCAGCAGGGAACCAGACAGACTCCAGAACCAGAACGCCACTTTGGACTCCTCCCGGAGGAAAAGGAACTCGCCGGTCACATGATCGTCAATGAATCAGACAGTCAGCAGTTATTGGTTACCTCAGAATGAACCGACATCAACCACAAGTCCGCTGCACTTCCCACAATCCTCTGCTTTACATGTGGAAACGGAAGGAAACGATGAAAGGTGCTGTTATTTAAACCGTCAATGACTTCCAGACGAATCCGAGTCGTTTGGTGTCCTCAGAACTACTAGAATCCGCCGCTCGCGTCTTCATTCAGTGTGTTTGTGGCTGTAGTATGTCATGTAGTTCATAGCAGTGTTATTTTGAGTCTAGTTATGTACGTTTGCTTTGTAACGCCGATGTAGTTTTGTGATTGACCTCTGAGCAATATATTTATACAGCATTTATTAATCATTGTCAAATTGTTTATGTTTAAAGTTGCATTAATGAACTAATGTTGAGATTAATAAATGCTGTAGAAGTGTTGTTCAATGTTACCTTACTGCTTTATCAATGCATACGGTTTCATGTACTATTTTTAAGTCTATAGTATACACTACCAGTTAAAAGTTTGGAAACATTACTATTTTTAATAAGTCTCTTACGCTCATTATGGCTGCATTTATTTCATAATAAATACAGAAAAAACAATAATATTGTGAAATATTATTACAATTTAAAAATTCTATTTTAATATACTTTAAAATATAATTTATTTCAGTGATGCAAAGCTGAATTTTCAGCATCATTACTCCAGTCTTCAGTGTCACATGATCCTTCAGAAATCATTCTGATATGCTGATTTATTATCAATGTTGGAAACAGTTGTGCTGCTTAATATTATTTTATAACCTGTGATACTTTTTCAGGATTCTTTGATGAATAAAAAGTTAAAAGCATTTAATTAAAATAGAAATCTTTTGTAACAATATACACTACCGTTCAAAAGTTTGGGGTCAGTCATTTGTGTTTTTTTAAAGAAATTAATACTTTTATTCAGCACGGATGTGTTAAATTGATAAAAAGTGAGAGTAAAGATTTATATTGTTAGAAAAGATTTATATTTTAAATAAATGCTGATATTTTTTAACTTTTTATTAATCAAAGAATCCTGAAAAAGTATCACCGGTGATAAAAAATTATATTAAGCCGCACAGCTGTTTCCAACATTGATAATAAATCATCATATCAGAATGATTTCTGAAGGATCATGTGACACTGAAGAATGGAGTAATGATGCTAAAAATACAGCTTTGATCACAGGAATAAATTATATTTTAAAGTATATTAAAATAGAAAACCATAATTTTAAATTGTAATAATATTTCACAATATTAATGTTTTTTCTGTATTTATTATGAAATAAATGCAGCCTTAATGAGCATAAAAGACTTCGTTCAAAAACATAAAAATAGTAATGTTTCCAAACTTTTGACTTGTAGTGTATACTGAGGAGAATGCAGTATGCTTACGACAGTGTTATTTTTTTAACTTAAACTTATTGTTTGAAATAAAATCAAACAAATATTAGATTAAATATTTGAACTTAAAATTATTATAAAACAAGTTGAAATACTAAAATTACTAAAACTGAAATAAAAATAAATTAGAGCTATATAGAAATATAAAAATGGCAAATGCATGTTAAAATGACTAAAATTGACATTAAAATGAAAGCTAATGTAAAGTATTATACTATAATAGTATATACAGTAATACTAAAACAAAACTGGCTTTTATTCTATTCTGTGCATTTGATTTATACTTTAATCATAATTTTTGAGAAGCTGAACTACACAAACTACTGAAGTGTTACGAAGCGAGCGTACTTGTCGTTCTAGACGTTTCTCTGGTGCTCCTGTACTTCAGCCATCAGATGCTGACAAACGCATCTAAACCAATGTGACGTCACTCACCTGTGAAACAACACCTACCACCTCTAATGCATGACCTGCCATTTGTGTGTTTTGATTTTGTTTTTGTTTTTTTGAGCTCGCTTTGAAACCGTTGTGATGTTTTCAGGTGGTTTTGTATATATTGTACATAGTTGCAGGTTTGAGGACGGATGCGAGGGCGTCCGGAGCTCACGATGACGTCTCTCTCATGTGGTTTCACCTAATTTCTGTATTGTATAGTACTTGTATATACGTGAATGAGAGCTTTAAGTGTATTTATTAAATTTTTAAATTGTAGGATGATGAAATACATGAAAATATACACATTGAGAAGAAATGTGGCGTTTTGATTTGTTCTTGTTCATTTTCAGATTTTGTCACTTGTTTGTGCATTAAAGGTATGCTATGTAACTTTTTTCTGTTTAAAATGAACACAATTCAAATAATGAGTCATCAGTGCTTCTTCCAAAACATTTTTGTCTAACCCGGATTCACTATGGTAGGCCTGTTTATATTTTAGACCTGACAGGATTTTTTTCGTAGGAAAACACTGGCTTGGCTTTTCGGAGATGGCGAGACCTGAAGGATTTGAAATGGTGTAAAAACAACGTAGAGATTATTACTCGACAGGTGAGTAAGGTATTTTATTGAACAGATAAATTGCCACGTGTAGTTCATTGAAAAGCGTTATCTATTGTGAAGGATCATATAGAGAGCCGAAGCACCACCAAAACAATGTTCTTCTGCAAAATGCATGGGCCAAAAGTTGCATAGTGTACCTTTAAGTGAAGAAAAAAAACACTGAATAAATATCAGGTTCGCAGTGTATAATATGATATGAAACAACCCTCAGTGCTGATATGAGATTTGTACTTCATTTCCCTTCAGCAATCAATGACTAAATTAAAACGTGCATCTATAGCAAACATTACACTTAAGACGACTATGAAAACAGCTTTTAAATGTTTATTAACAGGGCATTTGTCAGATTTGTATGTAGGCTATTAATAAAACAAAAAGACCAGTGAATCATGTTTTAATGATGCAGCTGATCTGAACCTGTTTAGATTATGACAGCTGGAGGGAAGAAATGAAAAAGTCAGAATGCACATGGATGCATTGCAAATCAGTCTCCATCCCTGCAGAAACTGAAGTCATTGCATAGCCTTGCATAAGTGTAATATAGATTATTTATGCATTGATTTTGATGTTTTTAAGTGCATCTGTAATCTCAGCCAGCAGCAGAGCTCAGAGAATTTAGTTAATCATTTCTAACCATAACATATTGACTGTAATGTTTAGAGAACGTTTTCTGTTTAGCCGCTGCAAACATGCAGTTTTAACATTTTTGTACATTTTAAAGGGGTGGTTGATTATGATTTCGCTTTTTTTTTTTTAACTTTAGTTAGTGTGTAATGTTGCTGTTTGATCATAAACAACATCTGCAAAGTTACGACGCTCAAAGTTCAATGCAAAGGAGATATTTTGTTTTACAAAATGTCGTCATTTTACGCCGGACTGCTTCACAAACGAGGATCAATTCAACACAAAAGATGAACATGACGGCACATGCTAGTGGATGAGTTGAATCAACTCCACAGCAACTACATCAATTTATCCACTAACCATTCAGAAACGTCTAAAAGTTGTAACTTCTTCCTGAGTCTCTCCATCAGTGTCGACTCCGGTTTGAACAATGTAAGGCTGAACACTTTCGTCATTTTGGCTGCGTGAGATTCTCCAGCTTTGTTGTTGTTGAGCTGTTAAAGCTCCGCCCTCTTCTGGAAAGGGGGCGGGAGCAGTAGCTCATTTGCATTTAAAGGGACACACACAAAAACGGCGTGTTTTTGCTCACACCCAAATAGGGGCAAATTTGACAAGCTATAATAAATGATCTGTGGGGGATTTTGAGCTGAAACTTATATTACATCTTGTGAAAGGGGCATTATAGGTCGTCTTTAAAACTTTAATGCAATGTGAGATAGTCACACATATTTATTAGAGAATGTGATTGTTAAAAATAAAGCCGTTTTAAAATGTTATTAAATAGTGCCCCTAAAAGCGCTGCATATTTGACAGACATGATCGCAATTTTGTGAAAAAGAATTGCATGAAGATTTTTTTTTCTCAACATGTTGTAAGAGAGTTTGATGACAGGAGACTAAATGATGCAAACTATTGCATTTAGTTGCACTAAAAAATAAAGTGCTAAGAGTGTTTGATAAGTTCAAGCATTATTGTATTGTGGATTTGAGGCATATCTAAAGTCTTTTCAGTGTGGTGAATAGAGTCATTGTCCTCTGCTGATGTCGTCGATTCATTCTGCTGCTCTAAAGGCCATTCTGCTGATTTTCAGAGACTATTATAGATAAACGTTCACTCATGAGATTCTCTCTTTATGAGACGCCACTCGCCTCTCCAACATGTCATTTGTTCTTTTGAAGTGTCGAATCCACAGTGAATTCATGCTGGGTCCGTCAAATTGATGTTGTGAGATTATCATCCATCTGCATGCTGTCACAGATGTGCGAGTGCTGCATGATAACAGGTCGTCTGGAAGTCTCCCAGGTGAAGGTTAAAGGAATAGTTCACCTAAAATGATTCACCCTCCACCCTAAAATGATGCTGCTGTTTTCCGCTTCTTCCACTTTTTCAGAAACAATACTACAGTGAAAAATATTTTTATTGTCACTTTATATGGTCAAATCATTTTCACAAGTAGTCGATTTTCTACTTCGATAACTTCCACGTACTGTTTGTCTGCTCGTAATCAAACTATAAAAGCATGATCTGAGGTGTATGTTGCATGTCTGTGTTCCTATTTCGTTGTCTGCCGTCTTCAGTGTTGATGCCTGACAGAAGCTTCAGCGTCTCTCATCTCCTCTTTTCTAGGTTTTGTGTGGCCAGACGGCGACGCAGGAGTTTCGTGAAGTCCACTTGTGCTCGAGGAAGAGCCTTATTCACTAGTGACTGTGGCAGCCAGCCCTGAAAATACAAGGCCACATTCAACACATTACTGCTCTGATACACTTCATCACAGTACTATTCTCTTACGTCGTATTTGCACTTTCTTGTTGATGATTGAATTTTCAAAATTCCGTTTGTAATCACACACTCAGCGGTGAGTAATCTAAATGCCTCTGATTGGCCCATTGCATTTATAAGCTCAACAGAAACGCATGTGATTGGTTGTTATGCTCAACGTTGCATAAAAAAAATGCATAAAAAGAAATCCCATTACAGATTTAGTTTAAAGATGATTTCACTTTTTTAACTTTAGTTAGTGTGTAATGTTGCTGTTTGAGCATAAACAACATCTGCAAAGTTACGACACTCAGAGTTTAATGCAAAGGGAGATATTTTCTTTTACAGAAATCGCTTTTTAAGGACTACAACAAACTACAACGAGCTTCTTCCTGGGTTAGTGACATCATTAACCCTAATATTTACATAAACCCCGCCCCTGAGAACATGCAACACAGGGGGCGGGGCCATGGGCTGCTTTAGAGAAGAGGAAGAGTTGTTGTAGTAGAGTGTTGTTGACATGCCGTCATTTTACGCCGGACTGCTTCACAAACGAGGGTCAATTCAGCACAAAAGATGAACATGACGGCACATGCTAGTGGATGAGTTGAATCAACTCCACAGCAACTACATCAATTTATCCACTAACCATTCAGAAACGTCTAAAAGTTGTAACTTCTTCCTGAGTCTCTCCATCAGTGTCGACTCCGGTTTGAACAATGTAAGGCTGAACACCGTCGTCATTTTGGCTGCGTGAGATTCTCCAGCTTTGTTGTTGTTGAGCTGTTAAAGCTCCGCCCTCTTCTGGAAAGTGGGCCGGGAGCAGCAGCTCATTTGCATTTAAAGGGACACACACAAAAACGGCGTGTTTTTGCTCACAAATAGGGGCAAATTTGACAAGCTATAATAAATGATCTGTGGGGGATTTTGAGCTGAAACTTCACAGACACATTCTGGGGACACCAGAGACTTATATTACATCTTGTGAAAAGGGGCATAATAGGTACACTTGTTAATTTTGGTGGCATTTTCACCCCAATCCCCCGTTAATTTCTGAACCTCTAATACATACACACGTTTTGTACCTTCACATCCATATTGAGAAGCCAGATGAAGTGACTCCGGTCTGGACGGTCCTGAAGCGGCTGCAGGATGATGCAGGTGGGTCCGTCTTCAGCCCTACAAACAACAAACACTCACAGAATGACTCAGAGAAACCACTTTCAGATTATGTCCTGTTATAGTAACTTTTTAATTAGAATTTACATAAAAAGAATAGTTCACCAACAGATAAGTTCACCTTCTCATTGACCCAAATCCATATTAATTAAGCTTCTGCTTTTCTTAAAACAAAAGTGGATGTTTATTTATACTTTCAAGCTCGAAAAAGAAGAAAAAAGCACCATGAAAGCTATACATGCAATTAGTGTGCAAGTCATATAAGAGCTTTGTTTGACAGTTTTTTTTTTCTGTTTGTTTAAGCGCAAGAAGATGTGAAAGAGAGCTCAGTTCAGTATTTGCGAGCTGTCTGAGACGCGGCTTTCTGCGTGCACACTTCGGATGTTTGCGCACAGGAAACTTCCCACACAGAGTTCCCTTTTGCATCTTCTTGAGCTTCAATTTTGAAACTTTTGTGATGATGCAACACTGCTTGCGTTGTTCACGTTTGTTTATACGTTCATGTTCTCACAATTTTGCATTGTTAGATTTCAAAAAAATATTTCCGGCCAACTGGCGATTGACACCATTTCATATACTCGCCAACACTGATTTTTACTCGCATTTGGCGCTTGACAAGTTTAGACTCTGTGTACAGGAAACAGAAATGATTAGTTCACCTCCCGAAAGTCGTTCTTTCTTTTGTCACGTGATGGCCATATTGGTTACAGAAATTAGTTAATAATTCCTAACCTGACAAACCCCGGCTGAGGCGGAAAGGACTCTAACCGCGTCGCAGCTCCGCCCAAATAAACACATGACTCGCTCTTCGATGAATGTCTGACGCTCAGGAAGTCCCGCTGGCCAATCAGGTTTCCCGCTGTTTCTGCCGACACCTCGTGTGTAACCATGGTGTTCCTCCCCACATGTTTCAGAACCTGCGACATAGAGGCGCTTGTTTTATGGTTTTATCTAGCCAATGGTTTAAACTGAATTATACATGAAAACAAGTTTTTTTTTCATGTTGATTATACATTCTGTTGCATCTCTAGCTGCAAACTTTATTTTTTATTATAAAAATTTACCAAGGCTCGAACCTCGTGACCTCATAGCAGCCATGAACGGGTCTCTAATCTGTGATGAGACCTCATGACTCTCACAAACACTTTTTAGCTCAGCATCAGGCTGTATTTTTCTCAGCCAAAAACCACATTTACAATGTGATCTCCAGGTCGTTCAGGGCTCGTGTACCCGCCGAGAACAGTTTCATCTGCCAGTTCAGAGATATAATTCATTTTGGGTACATAAAACGGGCAATCTTTAGTCTTATTAATCTATTACTTGTTCCTGAGCAAATCGAATTTGGCTATGTTAAATTTAATAATTTAATATTAAGTCTATATTTAACTTACATCCTGTAGAGCACTGCTTTTGTACATTTGTATGGAGCCCTGGACATGACATGCAAGAAAAAAATAGTAGTGTGCATGATTTACTATTTCGTTCCCTCGATTTACTAAAACTTGTGCATGATTTACTAATTCGTTCCCTCGATTTACTAAAACTTGTGCATGATTTACTAATTCGTTCCCTCGATTTACTAAAACTTGTGCATGATTTATTTCTTTCCCTCGATTTATAAATCAAGGGAATGAAATAGTAAATTGTGCGCATGATTTAGTAATTTTATTTCTTGCATGTCATGTGCAGGGCTCCATACATTTGACTGAATAGCGCCTATTTTACAAATTTGTTTAGACGTTTTCGGAGATGCAAGCTCCAGGCTGTCAGCGGCCGTTCAGGGCTCGTGTACCCGCTGAGAACAGCTTCATCTCGGCCAGTGCTTCAGGGATTTCTTATAGTGGTTAAACATGAGATATAATTCATTTTGGGTACATGAAACGGGCAATCTTTAGTTTTATTAATCTATTACTTGTTCCTGAGCAAATTGAATTGGGCTATGTTAAATTTAATAATTTAAGACTATATTTAACTTACATCCTGTAGAGCACTGCTTTTGTACGTTTGACTGAATTGTACAATTGTATTTATTTCCTATTGTCATTTATAACACTATTGTTGTTCATTTAAATACTGTTGTTCAATAAATATTATTTTATATAAATAATATGTTGTATTTGGTATCGAGTGCGTAATTAATGCGTAATATGGATTGAGTGAAAGTTACATTAATAAAAACTTTTAAATTGAAAGGAACTTTTGTAAACAAATGACATTAACGCTGTTATGGAAAATTCCCTTAACTGCAAAAATGACAAATACAAAGATCGCTTTCAGACATTCAAACAGATTTTTATAATGGATATAATATTATGGACATCGACCCATCGGCACAGGTATTGCTCGCTCAGGCAATCTCTCTCTCTCAATAATACTGTACAAAATAAAGTGACGTTTTAAAATTAGTAATGGAGCCTTGGTCAAACTGACAAATTTGAATCCGTGGCAGAAGGAAAGAGGGTTTTAAAGACATTCCGTTGTTATTTCTTATTCAGTTACACACTTGTGCCGTCGAACTGTTGTATAAACGCAATATCACATGAGTAGCCGTGTGATATTGCTGTATATCAGCACGCTGTGATTACCTACATACGGCCTAATCACAGCTGATATATATGCCATATTGCATATTGAGCGTTTGATATGAGTGGACCAAGTTAGTTTTATACAGTTTCTGGTGATTCTCATGGAATCAAATTGTGAGTGTGGGAATCACGTTTGTCTTACTCTGATGCGTCTGATGTTGGGGTTCCATTCATGCATCTCCTCCACTCTGACGAACAAGATGTCATGAAGTTCGTCCGGAGATGCATCCAGCTCAGCCTCCAGTCGGAAAACCTTCCTGTTTCCTCTGAGAACCTTACTATAGATTACGTCTCCATTCGTCTAAAGGGAAAAGACGTTTACACATTCTGGCTAACTGCACACCAGGAGAATGTTTAAATTCACAAAAATCACCTCGGCCATCTCGAGTTTCCATCCATCCTTGGACTCCACGATGTCTAGAGCTTCATTCAGGGCTTCTTCTCCTTGTCTCAGATAAAACACGTCCTCATCGGCCAGTGCTGCCGTCCTCTGCTCTGCTGGGTCTGTCTCTGACCACATTCATTAAGAAATAAAACATTCTCAAAATTTAGCTTTTTAATTTTATCTGCAAATAGTTTTTTTCTTGTTAGACATTTGCTGGAATACTGGATGGAATAGCAAGCTAAATATGAATGCACAGACTCACTTTCAGACTCCTTGTGGCGAGTCCATCTCAAAGGGCTCCATGCAGGATGGCTGATTTGCCCTCTGCTCTGCAAGTGTGCAATCTCCTGCCCGAACGCTGCAAGAGCTGCACGCTGCAGACCTGCAGGACACCAGACACACAATAAATAAAACAATACAGAACCACACCAGAGAAACTCATGCAACATGCTGACGGCTGAGGTCGAATACCTGCCATGCTCCGTAAATGTGGGTATGAGATTCCACAGCAGAGCTTCACGACGGCCGGCAGCATGTTCGCTCCTGCTGAGATGGCGAAGAGGAGGAGGCCGTGGGACAGTTTTATAGAGCCAGTGAAGGACAGAGCAGAAGATAACGACTCCATTTACAAGATAGGATTTAGTTCAGCTTTGCCTCCAAGGCCACATTCAAGAGGAAGAGGAATCTAGGTTTTCACTGTTTAAATTGAATCCTCCTACATATGATAAAAGCTGAAAAGAACAGTTCAGCCAGAAATCACAATTCTGTCACATTCATGTCTATCCAAGTTATTTGAAGTTAATAGCTATGCATTAAGTTGTTTATTTTGTATTTTTTTGGTAACACTACAATAAGGTCTCATTTGTTACTGTCATTTAACGACATTAGTTAACATGAACTAACAATAAGCAGTTCTTCTACAGAATTTATAGATCTTAGTTAATGCATAGTTTCACAAAAAAAATTTAGAGCAAAAATCACAATTTGCTCACCTTCATGTCTTTCCAAGTCTTTTGAAGTCAGTTAATCGCTGTGTGTAAAGTTCAGATAGAAATTGTAGTTAGTTAGTTAGTCAGATGTTTGTTTGGTAACACTTTACAATAAGGTCTCATTTGCTACTATTAGTTAGTTAGTTGGTAACATTTTACAATAAGGTCTCATTTGTTACCATTAGTTAGTTAGTTAGTTGTTTGTTTGGTAACACTTTAAATAAGGTATCATTTGTTACCATTAGTTAGTTAGTTAGTTGTTTGTTTGGTACCACTTTACAATAAGGTCTTATTTGTTACCATTAGTCAGTTAGTTAGTTGTTTGTTTGGTACCACTTTACAATAAGGTCTTATTTGTTACCATAAGTTAGTTTGTTTGGTAATGCTTTACAATAAGGTCTCATTTGTTACCATTAGTTAGTTAGTTAGTTGTTTGTTTGGTAACACTTTAAATAAGGTATCATTTGTTACCATTAGTTAGTTAGTTAGTTAGTTAGTTAGTTGTTTGTTTGGTACCACTTTACAATAAGGTCTTATTTGTTACCATAAGTTAGTTAGTTGTTTGTTTGGTAACACTTTAAACAAGGTCTCATTTGTTACCATTAGTTAGTTAGTTAGTTGTTTATTTGTTTGCTAACACTTTAACTAAGGTCTCATTTGTTACCATTAGTTAGTTAGTTAGTTAGTTAGTTAGTTGTTTGTTTGGTACCACTTTAAACAAGGTCTCATTTGTTACCATTAGTTAGTTAGTTAGTTGTTTATTTGTTTGCTAACACTTTAAATAAGGTCTCATTTGTTACCATTAGTTAGTTAGTTAGTTAGTTAGTTAGTTAGTTGTTTGTTTGGTACCACTTTACAATAAGGTCTTATTTGTTACCATAAGTTAGTTAGTTGTTTGTTTGGTAACACTTTAAATAAGGTCTCATTTG
Source organism: Ancherythroculter nigrocauda (assembly GCA_036281575.1). Taxonomy (NCBI): domain Eukaryota; kingdom Metazoa; phylum Chordata; class Actinopteri; order Cypriniformes; family Xenocyprididae; genus Ancherythroculter; species Ancherythroculter nigrocauda. Next base: position 3,045,912 of record VTFQ01000018.1, read on the forward strand.
TTACCATTAGTTAGTTAGTTAGTTAGTTAGTTAGTTAGTTGTTTGTTTGGTACCACTTTACAATAAGGTCTTATTTGTTACCATAAGTTAGTTAGTTGTTTGTTTGGTAACACTTTAAATAAGGTCTCATTTGTTACCATTAGTTAGTTAGTTAGTTAGTTGTTTATTTGTTTGCTAACACTTTAAACAAGGTCTCATTTGTTACCATTAGTTAGTTAGTTAGTTAGTTAGTTTGTTTGTTTGTTTGTTTGGTAACTCTTTACAATAAGATCTTATTTGTTACCATAAGTTAGTTTGTTTGGTAATGCTTTACAATAAGGTCTCATTTGTTATTATTAGTTAAAATGAACTAACAATGGACAACACTTCTACAGCATCTTAATGCATAGTTCCATTTACTACTACATTTTTAGAGCAAAAAAAAAAAAAAATTCACCTTCTTACCTTTCCAAGTCTTTTGAAGTCTTGAATTGTTCATTGAAGTCTGAAATTGTATTTAGTCAGTCAGTCAGGTAACGTGTTAAAATAAGGTCTCATTTCTTACCATCAGTTATCAACATTATAGTTAACATTAACAATGAGCAATTCTTCTACAGCATTTATTACTCTTAAAAAAGTTCATGTTAATTTCAACATTAACTAAAACATTTTTAAAAATTTAAAAGTTGTATATGTTAACATTAATGCACTGTGAACTAAAATGAACAACTGTATTTTAATCAACATTAACGAAGGTTCATAAATGATGTCAAAAACGTATCTCTCATTGCTAGTTCATGTTAGTTAGTGCATTAAATAATGATAACAAATGAGACCTTGTTGTAAAGTGTTAGCATTTGTTTTCATATTTGAGTCTCCTAAACACCATCAGAAGAATATTTATACATATGTACAAATCTTTTCTCTTCAAGATGTTTAAAGCTTTAATATTCCAAAGTATCTTAAAGGACTAGAAGTGACTGAGGACTAGTTTGAGAGTCCAGCAGAACAACCCTAACACTGACCTTAAGCTCTGTTAAACCCTGAGAGAAACCTTCACCCCTCATAACAGCCACACCTCTGCATGCCAGCGACCAGAAACAAGCTTTGCACAACATTGCAAATTTACCTCATGTTGAGGATGCAGTATTTCTTGAATCTGTTTGCATTAGATTTCAGTGAAGAACAAGAACTGAAACATCATGCATGTATTCAGTCAATTCCTGTTGGATAATATCAAGTCATGTTACAGAAGTAAAATGGATCGTGAACGCTGTTTCTGGTTAAAGGTTTTGCTCTGCTTCGGTTGATTCGCTGCGATTCTGCTAATGATGGGAACGCTAAATTTGGCTGGTTTGGCAACTATTAAATGATATGCAAATATTTATGCCTCAACTGCAAACAAAACATGCAGTCTTGCATTTGTTTAAAACTGACTGACCAGCATGCATCCAGTACAGGTGGTTTTAGCTCAGAGTCATTGAAGCTCGAGAGGAGTTCATCATCCTGAGGTGATGAATTCAGCAGAGCATGAAAACCTCCCTCTCACATTCTCTCTTGTGTTTTGCACACTGTCAAAAAAAAGCAATTAGATTTCATCCAGCATGCAGGGTTTTCAAATGACAAATACTAAGAAATGTGGCATAAAAACACTCATTAGACCAGCAGAATTCACCAAACAAATAATTTGATATTTGCTGCTGATTTGTAGGGCTTGACATTGCAGTATGAATAAGTTATGCAGTTTCTGTTTACTTCATGCACTCCAAAAAAAATATTTATTCCTAAATTTAAGATTTGTTTTTTATTGCATGTAAAATTTCCATGCATTTGGATTACAAAGTTTTAACAGATAATGGATAAACTTAATGTGATGCATATTTTTCAGTCATGCATAAAGGAAACAGACTTTAAGTATGCTCATACGTTTTAACTGAATAAATGTAATTGCTTTCCCACTGAAAAGATTTATGCAAAATCTAAGTAATTTGAAAATATTATTATTTAAATAGAATAAAATAGATGCAAATAGTTAACAGTTGAGTGCAGAAATCTGACCTGTTTCATTTATGCATTACTGAAAGATATGCATCACATTAGTTTATGTTAAAACTCTGTAATCCAAATGGAATTCAATTTTATATGTCATACTTTTCATCTTCAATTAAGGCCTAAATATTTAAGATAAGTGAGTGAAAATAAAATCATGTCATGAAATAATGATAAAGCTTCTTGCATTACTAACTCAACATGATCATCATCAAGTCTGCACATCTTTTGCAAGAATGTATCAACTGAATGCTGCAATTTGCATTAAAAAATTACCACTGTACCTAAATGTCATATTATTTATGACGAAAGTAATGCCTTTTAAACCTTTCACAACACTTCTGCTTTTATAATGCACACTTTTACCCTTCTGACCTTCTCAGCGAGAGTTTCTGGATCTTTCTACTGCATATTTGCAAGTGTATATGTCGTTTAATGATTGTGATGTCATTAAGAGCTCTAATGGTGCCCGTTCCGTTTGCTAATGCATTTCATACTGTATATATAAGACAAAAAAGGAAAAAAAGAAAAATGTTTTCTCTCACATTCTCTCTGAAGCAAAGTACATCAGTAAATCATTGAAGTCCCTGCATTAGACCTCACTGACCTTTTGACTTTAACAGAGACCTGTGAAATCACTAAAGAAGCCTCAAAGGAAAAAGCTCTTTTGTGGTCTATGATTTCTGCAGCAGAAACGATGATGACAATAAAGCATCATCATCATCATCATCCATCACCATCGAGCCTCTATGACTTTTTAAATCGCAGCTGAAACATGAAGTCGTGATAACAGCACAAAGGTCACAGATGAATCACCCGTGTGTGTTTACAATCTAATAACTATAATCACTTCTTAACTCTCTAATTAGAATGATGACTAATTACAATTTATAGTTTGCAAATGAGATGTGGAAGGATTTCGATACCATGGAAACAGTAAGTCAGAGTAAATTACATCAGAAATGCTCAACATCATGTTCAATATTTGATATTATTTAGTTTGCAGTGTTAAAATATGCCGATCATTATCATAACTTAATAAATGCATAGCTGTGTTCAGAACGGAATAATGATTTAAGGCAAAACACCAAATCAAATTTTTAGGGGTTCAAGTGCATATCGCTGAAACTCTATTGTAATTGTCAAAATTTCCAAGGATCAGCATTCAACCCTAAAAGAGATCAGACCAAACCGTAAGTCGTAGAGACTTAACACTTTGAGGGCTGGTAGTACTCACACCATCTACAACATCACCAAAGCTCGCCTCGATCAGCCTGACGGGGGCGCTACAACGGACAAAGTACAAAATCTCAAGACGGACAAAATGCATGCCTCGGAATCGAAAATGTCAGGTACTTTGGATGTTTTGAAAAACTTACTTTTGTGAACTAGTCCTAGGTTTTTGGCCTGATCAGAATCAAACCAGTGCAGCAAGATTCTCTGGAGTCTGATTGTCAATAATTATTAAAAAAAAGTTTAAATTTCAATTCATGGTCTCTAAGGGCCGCCAAAACATTCAAAGTGCCACTAAAGTTTAGTAAAATGGCTATAACTCGTGAACGGAATGAGATATTTTGACCAAATTTGGTACACCTGTGTAAGAGTTCATTCTGTGGTCATGTGAAAAAGGATGTGGCGATTGGCCACTTGGTGGCGCTAAAACAGGAAAAAACATGACAATGGCTATAACTACTTCACAGTTTGTTTCTTGAAAATTGACATGCAGTGTCTTTGTCCAAGGTGCCGTGATTGCCTATGAGGACATTGACACATCTCAAAAAACATGTCTGTCATCAACCAATGAAGTTTGAGCAGCTATCAAATAAGGTTAACGGAGGCCGATCGGAATGAAATTCGCTGGGCCTGTTTGACTCACGGCCCTAGAGGCCTGTGAGAAATTTGAAAGAAATCTGCCACCTTCACATTTTTCACATGCGTAAAGGATTTTTCACCCACAACATTCGTACCACATGGTAGAACTCCTCATTCTGAGCAACTTTGCCTCTAGGACCGCCGCTGTGCATCGAATTGTTCAATAATTAATTATTGGAGATTAGTTAAAAAAACAAACTTTGGTAAACTAGTCCTAGGTTTTTGCCTCAACCTCGAAACTGTTAGTAACCTCGAAACTTTAAAAAACATATATTTCCTATGGTAAAGTGCCTGTATTGGCTGTCAATGGTCTTTTCCATCTATGATTGAGATGATTACAGGCTTGTTAATTAAAACATTATACCTTTTTACACATGTGCTGAAAGGCCTTAAAGCGCTTGAACCCAGTAAGTATTTAATAGATATAACCGTGTTTAACTAGGTAAGTACATTACAACATTACATTTTGTTAACAAGTTTTCTGAAATGTTGTTTAAATATGCAAATGATGCATTATGTAATTAAAAACGCACTAATTTGGATACATTTCCAGAACACAAATCTGAACAATGAATGAAGCCAGACTGAAAAATCTTAACATATTAGAGGGTTTTACAGAGAGGATTTTGGATATCACTTTTATCACTCCATAAATCAGAAAATACTGTCATCAAACAATCATTTTCACAATGTTTTTAGGATTAAAAAAGTCATACAAACCAGTCAAATGACGTGAACATATGTAAAGCTGCTGAAGTGGAGATAAATTTGATGCTATAACTAAAATCTACAGATGCAAATAGAAAAAATGCAATAAACTAAAAGCTTAAAAGTGTATGTTGGATGTTCTCTTTCAGTAGTGTTATGGAACCAAAACAGACCAAAATCCTAAAAAATGACCAATGCATGAAAAAACAAACATTGGTTATTTCTATAGATTCTTGCATTAAACTAAAAAAAATTTCCTCATTGTTTGGAACAACATGAGGTCAGTAAATGATGGCAGAATTATCATTTTTGGCTAAATGATTCCTTTAATATAAGTGAGATCTGTATGTATTATCTATCTTAAAATGAGGGACAGATTCTTCACTGAAATGAAGAAACGACTGCCTACACAACACAGCTTAAAGTGTCAGATGTTCACTCACACACACACACACACACACACGGTTTTCTCTGAATCTGTTGCTCAACTCAACCGACTGCTTCTAATTATTTATTTTTCCTCTTATTTCATTTATAATGCGTGGTAAACTAATGCAGCTTCATAAGTGCACCACATGAGAAACTCTATAATTGGTCGACCCTTCATACACTACAGGTATATTCTACCTCTTCAAGCTCTTGCTTTAATGAGCAGCACAAAGTTCATTAGTTCCTATTCAGGAACTGATTATAGGCCTCGTGCATTTCTGCATTATTTAACTTTTTCCACCATTATAATGTTTTTGAACCCTCTTTCTAACCCTTTCAATTAAACAGGCTGTATTTGCTCCTGCGAGAGCTGGGGGTTAAATCGTTTTTCTTGCTCTATCCTTTAACAACAGACTCTTTGTGAAGCGACTGGATGGAACAAGTTTTTGATCATCCAGCATACATCAATGAAATGTAAATGCATCGTTTAGGTTCAGTAAATGCTCAATTTGAACCGCAGAAGTAGTTCTGATAGTTACAGCATGTTTTTGGTTCTTTTATCCTCCAAAGATCAAGGTTGATCAGATTTCTTGTAATGTTTAACCGACGCTTCTATTTATCACTTTTGCACAGAAATGGAAGAAGCCGCTTCTGTTGAGTCGATGCAGGTCGTGGAGGTCATATGTGAGGTGACCTCTAAGGTCAGAGGTCAATCAAACTTTTCAGACCACCTGTGTGCACACACGATGAGGAGAGGCTGAAGAGTGCATCTCTGTGTTATCAGCCAGCAGGTGTCCTTGTGTGAGGATGAATGACGCTGAGACTGAACTTCACCTGCTGACCACATGCTCAAACACTGGCTGCGCTCCAAACACGCTCTCCACGGCCTGCACAAGAACATGTGTTCTGAGAACACTCTCATTAAGTTATGAAAATGTTTTTTGTTGGTTACTCAAATGTCAAGTGAACATTCCATTTTATCATCTTCAAATATTATGAGAACGTTACTTTTGAATGTTCTCTCAATATTCCGAAACTAGATGAACATCCAACTGAAATGTTTCAGATTTCTTTTTTTCCATAATGATATATAAATAACATTTTTGTGTTTTGAGAACATTATAAAAGACCAGATAACTTTGAACAAATGTTCTATTAATGTTATCGGAACAATGTTTGTTCATAACTTTGAGAGAAGAAACAAACAAAATAATATTTTTTTTTCCCAGCTAACAGGGAACCTGTTTGTTTTTATTGCTTATATACAGCAGTATTTATCTGGCAAAAAACAAAAAAACAATGAGGACCTCAATAGATGACTGTATGAAAACATTCATTCAGTTTTTAAAATGTTTAAACTTTATTGGTTATTCGAATGTTAAGTGAACATTCCGTTTCATCATCTTCAAACATTATGAGAATGTTACTTTTGAATGTTCTCTGAACATTCCGCAAAAAGCAGTTACATTTAAAAATGTTAGAAGAATGATGTATAAATAATGTTTTTGTGCTGATGTTTTGAGAACATTAAAAAGACCATATAACTTTGAACAAACGTTCTATTAACGTTATCAGAAGAATGTTTGTTCATGACTTTGAGAGAACGTTCCCTGTTAGCTGGGAACATATATTATTTTGTTTATTTGTTTTTATTACAGCAGTATTTATCTGACAAAAAAAACAAACGATGACCTCAATAGGTGTGACTGTAAGTTATGAAAAGGGTATTTCTGAATATTCTCTGAATGTTCATAACATTACATTTTTAAATGTTCTAGAACATTCCATTTTTTATCATTCTTTAAACATTATAAGAATGTTACTTTTTAATGTTCTCTCAACATTCTGAAACATTTAAAAAAAATCTAAGTAAAAAAAAAACTAAAGAATTTTTTTCTGCTAATGTTATGAGAATTAACATTGAATTAACATTCTATTAATGTTACATACAATATATTGGAGAGAACCTTGCCAAAGCATTAATCAAACTTCCGGGGGCGCCACAGCGGTCAAAAGTACAAAAACCTAAGATGAACAAAATGCATGCCTCAGAATCGAAAATGTCGGGTATTTTGAATTTTTTGAAAAACCTACTTTTGCGAACTAGTCTTAGGTTTTTGGTCTGATCGGAACCAAACCAGTGCAGCAAGATTCTCCAGAGTCTGATTGTCAATAATGATCAAAAAAAGTTTAAATTTCAATTAAGGGCCGCCAAAACGTTCAAAGTGGGCGGAGCCACTTTTACTAAAATGGCTATAACTCGTGAACAGAATGAGATATTTTCACCAAATTTGGCACACCTATGTAAGAGCTCATTCTGTGGTCACATGAAAAAGGACAAACTTCCCTTACCTTATGTAGCCCCACCCCTTTTCAGTGCTGCGCTCATTGTCTTCTGACTTCCGGTTTGTATTTCTACAGCGATTTTTAAAATCTGCTTTAAACATTACAGTGCTCATGATAAGTTTCATTAACTCTACAACAAGTAAATCCACTACAACAGCTTATTATTCTTCGACAACGATGCCAGAGCTACTGGAAAAATGGAAGTTCAAACACAAGATGGCTGCGCACACGTTTCTTATTTCATGTTTACATTCCTTCCATTGCCAATTTTCCATTATTTATCATTCTTTGAAAGAGAGTCAATTATCCAGCAGTTATTAAAGAGCATTTCACATGTGCATATTAATGTCGCAGCAATGCAACTGACAGGTTTAATCCCTGATATCCTGTAGTCGCTTCCCTGCTGAAATAGAAGCTTTTCAATTAAATATTCCTGCATGACACTGAATAAAACTGTTAAAACCCTCCTTGAGAAAAGCACAGTCACTACTGTAAATGAACTGTTCCTGACAGGTATCTTGAGATTCACCCATGAATAACTTCAGATATTATTTAACATTCTTTGAAAGAGAGTCAATCATACATCAAGCAGCTGTGTTTCACATGCACATATTAATGATGAAACTGACAGGTTCAATCCCTGAGATCTTGTAGTCAGTTCCCTGCTGAAATAGAAGCTTTCAATATAAGATTTACAACATATGGCAAATGATCTGCATCTCCTGCTGCTGCCGCGGTCAGAAGAGATTTGTGCCTGACACTGAATCTGAGAGTGAGTTTAGTGTGTGTTCAAGTGTGCACTACTGAGGGCGCATCACGCAGACAAACACAAGCTGTGTGTGAAAGCTGAAAAAGGCAATTTCAAGACATAAATGTCATCATTATACGCCACATTTGTTTGGATCATTAGATGTGCTGTTACTGTATGGGACTCAAACAAGTTCCCTTAGGAGGTACAATCTTACAAATACCAAATCAGCCAAAGATGATATATGACTTGTGCATGCACTATATTCAAGTCTATATATGCCTTGTGTGAATAAATGTGAAAGACTTTAATGCACTGCCAGATGCTTTTTCACTAATGCAGTTAAGTAATGTGAGGGATTCGTGCAACAAGGTTTTATTTCTGTGCTGTCTTCTGATAACTTCACAGCATTTGCTCTGATTGCATCTGTGAGCTACAGTTTAGAAATTGGCAATTCAGTTAAAGAAAGAATAAAACATTCATGCTTCGCTGTAAAGATTACATCATGCACTCCCCCAAAATCACACAGAAACTGCCACCTCATTACAGAGGGAATTATGATAATTATACAGTCTGGAATAATGGCACATGAATAGAAATGAAAGGGTGAAAATGACAACCCTCCATTACACGGGGAAAGAGCAGTTCTCATTTCACAATGGTAATAGCATGACTGAGCTTTTCAGTGATTTTCAATTTGCTGTAAAAGAAAATCAGTCTTCTTTTGGAAATCAGTTCTTATTTTGGCAACAGTGTAACACACGCGAGAACGCCTGAGTTTGTCACCATGGATACACTTATTGAGAATCAGAAGCAGATCAACAGCAGCTGCTGACCAACTCGCTCATGGGAAATAAGATAAACTCTTGAATATCTCAATTGTTTGTCTTGGACAGCGAGAAGATTAAATTGAGATGTTCGCCGAAGTCTCCAGATTCTCTAATCAAACATCGACAGTGTCTCAGATTTACTGCAATCATACATCAGATATATTCACATGATGTCAATGAAAGACCAATATCGTTTGGACTATGATATGCATAAAGAAATAGCTCATCCAAAACTGGGACTTGACAGCACTTGCATACCGTTGCCCACTTGTTGGTTTGATTGCTTCTATTGCTCTCATTTGTAAGCCGCTTTGGATAAAAGACTCTGCTAAATAATTAAATGTAAGTGTAAATTGTTTCATTTACTGCCTGACTCACGGCATCACACACAAGATGTGACTCCCACAGAAAATAAATTAAACACTTATGCAAATATCTGTGTATATGCTTTATTAGCAATAAGTGAAAAATGAACATTGCATTACACTATGATGATTGCAATAATATAACTGCTAAAAGAGCAAACTAATTCAGCAACATGACATTAATATGATGTTGATGTTGTGGTGATGACTGAAGTGGTGTTATGTGTCTTCTGGGTACAGCGTGAGAACTTCTGCCTCTCCGATCCGCTCTGGAAAAGAAAGAAAAATGCTCAGAGACGATAACAGAACATTCTGAGGAGAATTTGAGAAGATCCTGACAATTATCTAAAAACATCCTGAAAGCATCATGAGAACATTATAAGAACATTTGAGAACATTGTAAGAACATTCTATGAACATCCTGAGAACATACTGAGAACATTTTGAGAACATCCTGAGAACATACTGAGAACATTCTGAAAACATCCTGAGACCATTTTGAGAACATTCTGAGAACATTGAGAACATCCTGAAAACATCTTGAGAACATTTTGAGAACATTGAGAACATCCTGAAAACAACTTGAGAACATTTTGAGAACATCCTGAGAACATACTGAGAAAATTCTGAAAACATCCTGAGAACATTTTGAGAACATCCTGAGAACATACTGAGAACATTCTGAAAACATCCTGAGAACATTTTGAGAACATTCTGAGAACATTGAGAACATCCTAAGAACACACTGAGAACATTCTGAGAACATTGAGAACATTCTGAGAACATTGAGAACATTCTGAGAACATACTGAGAACATTCTGAGAACATTGAGAACATCCTGAGAACATACTGAGAACATTTTGAAAACATTCTGAGAACATTCTGAGAACATTCTGAGAACATTGAGAACATACTGAGAACATTTTGAGAACATACTGAGAATATTCTGAAAACATCCTGAGAACATACTGAGAACATCCTGAGAACATTTTGAGAACATTCTGAGAACACTGAGAACATCCTGAGAACATACTGAGAACATCCTGAGAACATTTTGAGAACATTCTGAGAACATCCTGAGAACATACTGAGAACATTTTGAGAACATACTGAGAATATTCTGAAAACATCCTGAGAACATTTTGAGAACATTCTGAGAACATTGAGAACATCCTGAGAACATTCTGAAAATAGCCTGACAACATTTTGAGAACATCCTGAGAACATCTTGAGAACATTTTGAGAACATCCTGAGAACCTCCTGAGAACATACTGAGAACATTCTGAAAACATCCTGAGAACATACTGAGAACATTCTGAAAACATCCTGAGAACATTTTGAGAACATCCTGAGAACATCCTGAGAACATTTTGAGAACATTGAGAACATCCTGAGAACATACTGAGAACATTCTGAAAACATCCTGAGAACATTTTGAGAACATCCTGAGAACATTTTTAATGTTCCAAACAAACCAAAACCATACTGAGAACATTCTGAAAATATCCAGAGAGTGTGACATCAGTCATTTGAGCTTGAGCAGTCATTTGAAGAGCAGCAGTCTGGGCTGATATGTACTGCTAGCCATTTAGCTGCAATATATGTTACTATAGTAACCACAGACAGAAGCACTCAGCTTGTTTCCCATAATCTGATCTCTGTGTGTAGTGGACAGAGTTCTATTGATTCCAGCTTCATTTACAACTACTTTCAAAATATCTTATTTATCATAGTATATACAGACTCACCACTCTATTTTTAACATCAAACAAGTTCTTTCTTCAAGGTGAAATGCACTTCAAATCACATCACATCACAGCCATCAATCATTATTTACTATCTGATATTACTAATTTCAGACTAGAGGGCATATCTGCTTGAAGTTTAGTACACTGTCATATAACATACAGACATTAACAACAAACCACAAAACATGAATTTTGATTTAATGAGATCTTTAACTTGCCTTTGCATCAGTTGTTAAAGTTTTTATGGCTACACAAGTGCTCTGTTACAAAACAAAAAGTGATGTCATTAAAATGACACTTCTGAACACTAGGCATCATTGCTGACTTTGAAAATGGTTACAGAGGAAAAGTCTAAGAGAAGAAAGTCTAAGTCTAAGAGAAAAAAATTCAGAGAACATTCTGAGAACATTCCAAAAAACACCCTGAGAACATTCCGAGAACATCCTGAGAAGATTCCGAGAACATCCCAAAAAAAAAACATTGTGAAAACATCCCTTCCAAAAAAACATCCTGAGAAGATTCCGAGAACATCCCAGAAAACATCCTGATAGATTCCGAGAACATTCCGAGAACACTCAACAAAAACATTTGGAAAACATTCCTTGAACATCCTGAGAACATTCCAAAAAAATTGAGAACATTCCTAGTACATTCTGAGAACATTCCAAAAACCATTCTGAGAACATTCCGAGAACATTCCAAAAACCATTCTGAGAATATTCCAAAAACCATTCTGAGAACATTCCGAGAACATCCTGAGAACATTATGCTATATGCGATTTCTGTGAAATTCAAAAACTCCAACTGACCAAAATCTAACTACTAGTGTCGACTCATCCAGACCGCAAACCAAGGCAAAAACAGAAGGCAGACATTTTTTCAACAGAGTTTTGTGCCAGCTGCACTTAGATCAACTTATCAAGGTGTGCCAGGTGTTTCTGAGCACGTTTGCAATGAAACTCAGCTGGAAAGTGGCTCTCAAGAACCAGGAATGAAGAACCCTAATGTAGGCGGCAAACAGCCAGGAAGCTTACTAAATTCTGAAACTGAGCCTAATTGTGTTTTAATAAAAGCTGCGAGCAATATTACTGTTCTCTGCCAAACTGCTGCTCATGTCAAGTCATGAACTCAATGGTGTGTACCCTCTCACACTGACAACAATGGTGTATTAATAACGCTTCAGTTCACATGACACACATCAGTGGACAATACATCTGAGCACATCAACTCAGAGCGGAGAATCCTTACCTGGTTTGTTCTGTAACGCCTCTGCGAGATGAGAACTGTGCAAAAGGACAGAAAATAAACATTCAGAAAGCCTCATAAGAATAGTCATATGATCACACGCTGATAAAAATAGGGTAACTTTAGAATATTGTTCCATCACTAATAAATAACTGCACAGGAAAAAATGAGCATCACATTCCAGTAACTACTGTTAATCAGTTGCCATTTCTGTTCGGAAAAGTTAAAACAATATCAAAAGTAAAGATGCAACAATAATACCGATTATTGGCCGATAAAAGTAAATTTTCACACTTTCAGCTATCAGGCGATAGTTTGCACTCCATTTGGGCATTGTGTAAAGAAAATGCTAAGAAACCAGTTTGATGTTAAATAGTAATTATATGAATAAATACCATTCAGAAAGTTAAGAATTTAGTTAATGTGTGTTAATAATCGGCTATCGTATCGGCAGATATCACTCTGAGTAATCGACTATTGGTATCGGTATTGGCAGATATCACTCTGAATAATCGGCTATCGGTATTGGCAGATATCAATCTGAATAATCAACTATCATATTGGCAGATATCACTATGAATAATCGGCTATCGTATCGGCAGATATCACTCTGAATAATCGGCTATCAGTATTGGCAGATATCAATCTGAATAATAAACTATCATATTGGCAGATATCACTATGAATAATCGGCTATCGTATCGGCAGATATCACTCTGAATAATCGGCTATCGTATCGGCAGATATCACTCTGAATAATCGGCTATCAGTATTGGCAGATATCAATCTGAATAATCAACTATCATATTGGCAGATATCACTATGAATAATCGGCTATCGTATCGGCAGATATCACTCTGAATAATCGGCTATCAGTATTGGCAGATATCAATCTGAATAATCAACTATCATATTGGCAGATATCACTATGAATAATCGGCTATCGTATCGGCAGATATCACTCTGAATAATCGGCTATCTGTATTGTTATTGGTATCGGCATATATCACTCTGAATAATCAACTATCAGTATCTGCAGATATCACTCTGAATAATCGGCTATCTGTATTGTTATTGGTATCGGCATATATCACTCTGAATAATCAACTATCAGTATCTGCAGATATTACCCTGAATAATCGGCTATCGTATCAGCAGATATCACTCTGAATAATCGGCTATCGTATCGGCAGATATCACTCTGAATAATCGGCTATCAGTATTGGCAGATATCAATCTGAATAATCAACTATCATATTGGCAGATATCACTATGAATAATCGGCTATCATATCGGCAGATATCACTCTGAATAATCGGCTATCAGTATTGGCAGATATCAATCTGAATAATCAACTATCATATTGGCAGATATCACTCTGAATAATCGGCTATCTGTATTGTTATTGGTATCGGCATATATCACTCTGAATAATCAACTATCAGTATCTGCAGATATCACTCTGAATAATCGGCTATCGTATTGGCAGATATCACTCTGAATAATCGGCTATCAGTAGCTGCAGTTATCACTCTGAATAATCGGCTATCGTATCGGCAGATATCACTCTGAATAATCGGCTATCGTATCGGCAGATATCACTCTGAATAATCGGCTATCGTATCGGCAGATATCACTCTGCATAATCGGCTATTTGTATTGTTATTGGTATTGGCATATATCACTCTGAATAATCAACTATCAGTATCTGCAGATATCACTCTGAATAATCGGCTATCAGTAGCTGCAGATATTACCCTGAATAATCGGCTATCGTATCGGCAGATATCACTCTGAATATAATCGCTATTGGTATCGAGAGATATCACTCCGAACAATCTGCTATTGGTATTGTTATCGGCAGATATCACTCTGAATAATCGGCTATCGGTATTGGCAGATATCAATCTGAATAATCGACTATCATATTGGCAGATATCACTCTGAATAATCGGCTATCAGTAGCTGCAGATATCACTCTGAATATAATCGGCTATTGGTATTGGCAGATATCACTCTGAATAATCTGCTATTGGCATTGTTATCGGCAGATATCACTCTGAATAATCCGCTATCGGTATCGATATCGGCAGATATCGCTCTGAATAATTGACTATCGGTATCGTTATCGGCAGATATCACTTTGAAAAATCGGCTTTTAGTATCGGTGGAGAAATGTAGTATCTGTGCATCTCTAATTACAAACTTACTGTTGTGAATCGGGCTAAGGTAAGGAGATAGTCTTGAATACTGGCTGGTTAAAATAATTTTTGGGTAATTTTTAACCAAAAACAAGTTACAGACAGCAGCTTTAAGAAAGTTTAGATATTTGTACTGAAAAACAGGTTGCATTTTATTTCACAGTACGTGTACTTACAGTGTACTTACCTAAGAAAATACTGGCAACTACAGGGGTAAGGTAAGGTTTAGGAGAAGGTTCAGAGTTACTACATAGTTATTACCCAGTTATTATAATTACTGCATAAGTAGATTGTACATTGTAATTACACTTTATTTTACAGTCCTGATTCACATTAACATACTGTGTACTTATTGTAGTTATAAAGACACTACGTACAGTAGGTGCTAACCCTGAACCTGCCCCTAAACCTGAACTTAACTCATGTAGTTACCTTACACTACTCAGTACTTTTGTGCACAAGTAAACTAAATAAAGTGCTACTGGAAAAACAAGACAAAAATACCAAGTAAGAAAAACATGTTTTGCAGTGAAGAATGTTAATTTTGCATTACTCATGCGTTCCTAGTAATTCACTATGATGGAACAGTGTTACCAAAAATAGTAAGACACCATCACTAAACCCTGCTGGAAACACTCACCTGGTCTTTCTCTGGCTGATGGACGAGTTGAGGAACACGTGATCCGGCAGAGCTTCAGACGTCAAGGGCAGCAGAGGGGATCCAGACGTCTGCTGGGTCAGAGAGCTCGTGTCGGCCATGGCTTGCTGGAGTAACCCCTGAACCAGCTCTTTCTCTGCCACCACAAACACATCTAATGAGCCTTCATTAGCACACGAATCTGCAAGCAGCCCGTGTCCAAATAATAAGATGTTTTCATAATGGAAACTAATAGGACTATATGTGCTGACCGGTTGTGTTTGTGGTGATGATTTTAAAGGAAGTACATCATAACCAGCTTGAATTAACTTTTTTCTCTCTCATTAAAAATTAAATGCACACACAAATGTCCTAACTAACACTTTTTAGTTGACTTTACTTAATGTTCAACAATTTGTTGAATTTAACTTTTAAAATGTAGTAATCTGTACTATTTGCACACTATGCCTTTGTTACTCTAAAGCCAGAAAAGCTCGAGCTCTTAAAGCAGGATGGATTCTGATTGGCTGTCAGTGTTTTTATTGTTCATCAGATGGAAAAAAATTGTTCTGAAAGTGATTTGTTATAGTATTGATGTGGATTCTGCTGTTCTTTTATCCATCTTTTTTTCGAAGGCCCATGACGCTCTGTGTGAATTATGGGAGTAACTTCTGTTAAGCTGTAAACAATCAGCGAAATGTAAATGCAATAATAAGCATTTTCAAAAACTAGCCACAATGAGATTATTCTACTCACCTTTCAAGTAACAAACATTAAAAGGACATTTAAGAGCATTAACGTGTCATTGACGAATGAGGTTTATAAAAGTGTAAGAAACTTAATGGAGATACAATTAATTTTTCATTAAGTGTTACAATGAGATTATGTGTTTTTTATAATCTGTTAACACAGCTTTTGTCATTTTTTACAAGATGGACAAAATTTGTCACCAAAAAAAAATCATTTGGTTTAACCAAAATTTTACCGAATGACACTTGTGATTATACCGAATTACGATATTTTCAAACAATGCTAACAGGCTGATATCTAGCTAGCTAACAAAAGGATAATCAAACATTTTATATTTAGTACAAGTTTTTGAAATATTACAACATTTTCCATGTTTTATAGCACTTGTACCGAATGACCTGATGTTTCGGGACATGATGTTATAAAATCATGCTACAATAAAAAATATATACATTTTAAGATATTTTAATCACAAATGAAATGGCTGTATTGGCCTTTGGACAGTCAAACCGAATGACCTTTCGACACTTCAAAATCTTTAAAATACCTTTATATATGCAAAATATAATTAAAACCTTTTGGATTCAATAAAAGAGATCTAGTTGTACTACCTTACATACATTGGATGTCATATCTTTGTTTTTTAATATTATTAAGGCCTTTGGACAAAAATTTGACCCATAACATCATTGACCCTAATAAATGACTACAACAGACCATGCAATATTACAGACGTGTTAAATATCATTGTAAAAATATATGTCTGTATTATGTAACATGTTGCCTTAATCAAAAATGTTATTTAACTGATAATAATTCAAAGTGATTTCCATCATTGTGACAGACGACAAATATCATATTTAGCTGCTTTAG
This sequence comes from Ancherythroculter nigrocauda, assembly GCA_036281575.1. Classification (NCBI taxonomy): domain Eukaryota; kingdom Metazoa; phylum Chordata; class Actinopteri; order Cypriniformes; family Xenocyprididae; genus Ancherythroculter; species Ancherythroculter nigrocauda. Next base: position 3,062,693 of record VTFQ01000018.1, read on the forward strand.
AGACATCCCAGTAAACACTGCTAATAGGGATTAGAAGTGAAAAGGGGAGACATTTACATTTTAAAGCATCCGTGTGAAAGAAAACCTGGAAAGAGACGTGAGGATTTGAGGAGAAAACGAGATATTTTTAGTGCATTCTAGTGAATTATTCATGGGATATATCGCAAAGTAAATTGGGAGAGCAGACCACAAATAGTGTATGTTGTCTTTTTCAGCAAGAATACAGCGAGAATACCAGGAAATAAAATATTTCAGAGGAAAAAAAAATGCAGCGACTGAAAAAAAACTCTTGCCATAGATATTCTTGTTATATAACAAGCATTTCTTTATTCTCCTGACGTGTGAAAATAGTACATGAAGGAAATTTTACAGGTCATTCAGTCAAACTGAAGGATAAAGATTATTTATAGCGCAACCTTAAGATTTGTTTCAGACTTTTTGAGTGGAACTCAAACCAGAAGTGCCTCCCATAATTTAAAACACAGTTGTTAGGAAAAAGCTGGATATTTAGAACTATACACCCTAAAAAATTTTGGATTAAGTTGGGTTAAATATGGACAAACCCAGCATTTGGGTTAACTCAACTAGTTTTATTTAACTCAACTATTGTTTAAAAATGCCTATATGGCTTAAAATGAACCCTAAAATATGTTGGAAATTAAAAATCAGACATAATTACTAGAGGCAACAATAATAATCAAAAGGTGAACATTTATTAATAAGCAATTTTACACTCTAAAAAATGCTGGGTTAAAAACAACCCAAGTTGGGTTAAAAATGGACAAACCCAGCGATTGGGTTGTTTGGGTTGAATCTTTAACCCAACCTGCTGGGTAGATTTATTTAACTCAACTGATGTTTAAAAATTACTTTATTGATCACTTAAAATGAACCCAAAATAGGTTGGAAAATAACATTTATTAATATGTTTAATTAATAATAATTAAATAATAAACATGCATTAAATTGCTTTTTAATGAATGTTCATCTTTTGATTATTATTGTTGCCTCTAGTAATTATGTGTCTGATTTTTAATTTCCAACATATTTTGGGCTCATTTTAAGCCAGCCATATAGTCATTTTTAAACAATAGTTGAGTTAAATAAAACTACCCAGCACATTGGGCAAACATTTAACCCAACCACTGGGCCAAAACAACCCAATCACTGGGTTTGTCCATATTTAACCCATCTTGGGATGTTCTTAACCCAGCATTTTTTAGAGTGTATAGATGTTTATTATTTAATTATTATTTATTAAACTTTATAAATGTTCTTTTATTAAACACATTAATAAATGTTAAATTCCAACCTATTTTGGGATCATTTTAAGCAAGCAATATAGTAAATGTTAAACAATAGTTGAGTTAAATAAAACTAAACTCTAAAAAATGCTGCGTTAAAAACAACCCAAGTTGGGTTGGAAATGGACAAACCCAGCAACTGTGTTGCTTTAACCCAGCGGTTGGGTTAAATGTTTGTCTAATGTGCTGGGTAGTTTTATTTAACTCAACTGTTGTTTAAAAATGACTGTATTGCTTGTTTAAAATGAACCCAAAATAGGATGGAAATGAACATTTATTAATAAGATTAATGAATAATAATTAAACAATAAACATTTATTAAATTGCTTATTAATAAATGTTCACCTTTTGATTATTACTGTTGCCTCTAGTAATTACAGCATGTGTCTGATTTTTAATTTCCAGCATAAACTGGTCATAAAGTAATTTTTAAACAATAGTTGAGTTAAAAAAAAAAAACTACCCAGCATGTTAGGCAAACATTTAACCCAACTGCTGGGTTTGTTCATTTTCAACCCAACTTGGGCTATTTTTAACCCAGAATATTTTTTAAAGTGTATCTTTACTGTTATCGTTCTAGTTCTCATCATTGTTGTGAACTGGCCCTAAAGGTCTTTAAATGATCTTCAAAGCAGTTAATTATTTGGTTAACTGCTAATATATCTAATCAATCTAATGAAAGGGCAAGTGTTCACCTTTGTCACTCGCCAGCAAAAGCCACTGCTGAACCATGGAGAGAGAATCAGTCTGCAGGATCTGACACAAGAGCTCCAGCACCTGAGAGAGAAGACTGACATCAGCAGCTCATTCCCACAGGGCAGGATAAAACCAGCTAACCAAATATTCAAATTATGAAATAGTAATTAAATATTTGATTTGCTTATTAAATCTCTTTGGCATGCAGTCCGTGTCCTGTTTTCATATTCGCTGTATCTTAAATTGAACATGAGCAAACAAGAAGAGCTTCAGGAGCTGCGCTCAGAATGGATTATTATTATATTCTGCAGTGTATATAGATTGCATAGTATATTTATGTGACGATAGACATTTTAAACAGTAGTTGGCTATATGGTTATCCACATCAGATTGCATGTTGAATTCAGCAAATGCAATTTTTATCCAGTTTTGGGTAGAAATATAAACTTTTGGTAGTACGATCAAGTGATTCCAAGATTATTCGTCACAACCCTGCTGAAAAACCAACCTAATCAAACTTGATCTTCCAGGCTTGTTCTTTACATGTTCAAGCTATTTTTTATTGCAGCTGGAAAAGGAAAGGAAATTAAAAAAATGCCAATACAGTGTACTAACTAGTTGGAGTTCACATTCACTGAACCATCAAACTGTGACATGAATGTGTTCAGATAAAGCACTTGCTGAAGGTAGATAAATAAGTGCAGGTGTTTCACCTTGAGCTCCACTCCTTCCAGCGTCTGCGTCTGCCATCGCTGCATCCCCAGGCGTTTGTGTGACGTCCGGCTGCTGCGTTTCTTCCCTCCCCAGGACGTGGCGGGGATGATCCGGCCGGACTGCGCCGAATATTGCGTCTTCCTGCGAGGAGCTTCCTCATCTCGGAGTTTCTTTGAGTTTATTCACAGACAAACAATTTAGTGTTCAGGCTTCTCCTGTGAAATTTATCTGCTTCATTCAGCATCTTCTAATACAGGGGTTTTCAGAATCAAAAATGTGCACACAAAACTGGTACATAAAATGCTAAAAGAGAAGTTTACATTTATGCATTGGGCAAAAGCAAATTGCATTGAATTAAAAGTGTTTTTATCAGTTACTGCATTCCCTGGGAATCAAACCCATGACCTCCTAGAGAGTCATTTCACAAAATCTGATTTTTATAAACCCAACTGAAACCAAATACATAGGCAATTAATTTAAAATTAGAATTTTTTTGTAAATTTGTTTATGATATTTGGAGTCATTTGGGAGACAAAATACAAAAGTTAAAGGGGCTATATCCTCCTGACGACCAGAAAAAAGTATTTTTTCATGTCATTACATTGTTTTAGAGAGCTTAAGAAAAAAATGGAAAAATAACATTTTTCAAAAATGGTATTTTATTCATATGTTAAACTATGTCCTCTGAAGTGCACATCAGGACTTAATTTTTAAAAAATAAAACAAGACATGAATAAACCTGAAAAGGCAAAAACAATCAATTTTTAGGTTTCATCCTTTCAGGATTTTTTATACCAAACTTTGTATAAAGATGATTCTTAACTATGTTATGAAATAAATAAAAGAATAATTTTTATACACCATTTTGCTTTATGCAATATGTGTGTAAAATGGCCATAAACGTGTTTTCCCCTTATATACAATGTATCTATACACTGTATCTAATTTGCATATTCATGTGTTTTTTGGACAATATGTAATGAAAAAAAAGAAGTGTAATAACTTGGATTGGCAAGATTTTCATAATAATATCTAATATCTTATAGAAACATTGTTATATAATTTCTTTCCCTATTCACTTGTTGTGTCTCCCAAAATGCATAATAAAAATGCTTGAAGTCCAGAGGGCTGTTTCATAAAAGATGCTAAGAAAAGCGAGGATTAAACTCCAAAACCTGACTTGAATTAACCTAACAAATGAGTTTGGGCTAAAACGGTTTCATAAAAGGTAATTGAAGTTCATACAGTCCCGCTAATTCGATCCAGGTTCACCTAGTCAAGATAATTTCGCGTGCACGGTATTTTTAAGCAGCCCCAGAGGTCGATCATGGATCAAATCGATCCACCATAGGAAAGGGCATACATTTTGTGCTATTTTATGCATTTGAGACATGGTGTTTTCCTCAGTGCATAACTTACTTTTCACAAGTTTATTCTCCATCTGTAAATGTTAGAAAGTAATGCAAATATTTCCATTTTGCGGCTAAACTTCACAGTGAACGAGCGCTGCTGCGCACATGCGCGCTAAACAGACGGAATGCAATAGAAGCAATAATTCTAAAATATACATTTCGCTAAAATGTATATTTCGCTATAAATGTATATGTATACAAGTTTAAACCTACAAGTAAGTGTATTTTTTATGATAGTAACTGTAAATGGACTATTGTAATGCGGTAAATCAATATACTTTGGGACAATTACTGAGTTTAGATTCATCTTAAAATTTAGTCTGTGCATATTTATTTTAATTTTTAATTTTGTGATCTTAATTTCTGCTCTTCTAATAACCATAAAGAGTACTACTGCCAAACAAAACCAGAGAGAAATGTATTCATATATTTTAAAACAATCTAATTAAATATTGGGCACAAAACATTTAGCCAGAAGGAAAAAGAAAAACCTGTAGGTTTTACACACACACATATACATATGTGGACACTTTTTCCCAGTCATTTCAATAGCAAAAAGTGTCCCAATCAACCTGAATTCCATATATATATATATATATATATATATATATATATATATATATATATATATATATATATATATATGTGTGTGTTAATAAAGTCAAATAATTGTATGTGAGAGAGTCAGCTGTAATATCATTGCATTCCTATTGGTCAGTGTTAGAGAAGCTCAGCTTAGCCTGACAGTTAGCCTGCTCCAGACCAGGCTAGTTTCCCAGCATAAGTTGCCAGAGTAACTGAGTTTGAACTAATTTAAGTTTGTTTTATGAAACAGAATTCGCTGACAACAAGTCTGACTAAGTAAAATAAGCATGGCTTGTTTTTTAATCTTGTTTTATGAAACAGCCCTCTGGTGTCATCTACAGTTGACATGTATGAAATCAATGTCCTGTTTCATAACAGAAAGTCAGGTTTTGGTTTGAAACCCCATAACATTTTCCTGAGATGTTGATTTGAAAATTTTGAAAATCTTTCAGATTTAAACGATAATTACAAAATATTATCATTTTCATAAGGGTGTTCAATTTGATCACTAAATTAATGTCAGCAATTTTTAAAGACCAAGGAGAAGTCATGGTGAAACCTCTGAATGTGCTCTTTACATGACTTCCAGATTTAAAACTGTGACATGTAAGGTCTCGGAGAAATTCGCTCAAATATAATGTCCTCTACAGAGGACCAAACTCCATAGCTACTTGTATTGAAACGACTTCCTGGGTTGTCTATGTATGAAAGCCTGTAGACTGATTTTTATGTGAAGGACTCGGGACATTTTTGCTGAGAAAATCAAAAGAATGCGACGGTTTTATTTCTAAGCGAATAACTTTGTTGTGAGTTTATCGTGGCCTTGAATCTGAAGAAATCTGATTTCACTGTGTGAACAGGCAGTTGTTGGCACATCTGTATTGTGTGAACTGTGCTCAAAGCTCCTGCTTTTCTGACAATGTGCCACTGCGATTGAAAAGCTGTAACAAGATGTTTGATGTGGGTGTTACCTTTATAAAGTGCAGCTTTAACGCTTTGTGTGTGGATGAATCATAAAGACGGTTGGTCTTCCCTGTGGTACTGAACACTTCACACTTAAGATGAGAAGTTTCAGCTCAAAGCGTCCCTGCTCATTCGTCAGTCAGTGTTTTAGTCATTTGTGATGCCTACAGTAAAGGAAAGGTCAAGTACCTCTCTCTTGTCATCAGCGGCCGCTGAAAGACTGACTTTAGTGGCCAAATCCTTCAGTTCCTCACGCCAGCTTTCAGAAATGAGTGCTGCGGAAAGACACGGGCGATGAAGGAGAGCATGAAGAAGAAACAGAGGCGAGAGCAAAAAAGGCAAGAAAACAAGCACTGATGATGATGATGCAAATAAATAAACAGAACTATTTTTCTAAAGATCCTCTAAATGTGGTCTGGTAGGTGCATTGAAAAGATTGGGGTAGGATGCAAAATAATTGCAAAGAAATGCCAATTAACACTTGATGTTTAGGTTGAGTTAAACATGAAATTATGTACAAAGACTGAAAAACATACTCCAATAATCTTGGTTGTATGTGCAACTTTGATAAATATTTTTTTACATTCTTTCTAAAAGTCAATCTTATTAATAATGCAACCTCCTACACCTAAATAACTAATTCTCAACTCAAATGGCTGTTTCTGACAGCTTTAATACTTTTGTTCATCTAATGAGTAACAGGCAGTCCACTGAATTTAAAATATGAACACTGAACCATATAACAGCTAACAGTGACAGTATAAATTAAGCCAGTAAAATGTAAAGTAATAATAGTTTTTTAATAATACAGTAGTAACAAAATATTTTTTTCAAGCTGCAATGCATGTTGTGAACTTATGCAATTTTGTTTTTAAAAAAGCATTAAATATAAAATAAATATAAATAAATTAGGGCTGCCAAAGATTAATCACGATTAATCATACAAAATAAAAGTTTTAGTTTGCCTAATATATGTGGGTGTACTGTGTGTAATTATTATGTATATATAAATACAAACACATTCATGTATAATTTATATTATATATAAATAAAAATATTTAGTTCATAAATAACATTTTTCTTAAATATATGCATTAATTTGTGTGTATTAATATATACATATTAATTATACACAGTACTCACACATATATTATGCAAACTCAAACTTTTATTTTGTATGCGATCAATCACGATTAATCATTTGACAGCCCTAAAATAAATACATTTTAAATCACGCCTTCAAATCTTGACAAGCAGTTTTGGATATTTTGGTTTTTCCTTATTCAAGAGGCCATGAAGCGACTGACCTCATTTAAAGGCACCTTGATTTGGACGCACCAGAAATAATGCATGTTTCTTATTATCTTAATGTGATTTTTATGCTAAAATACTTTGTTTTATCACAGTTTAATATTCAAAGTCAAACAAAGAGTAAGCCATGCATACTTAAGCCTTTTATAATGGTATTCATAATGTATTCTATATTGCATTATATCTTTTCATAAATAATTGTAACCAAAGTTAAAATGCATCATAATATTTGCAAATTACATCCCAAATTGGTTGTTTGTCATGTGTTTTAATGCATTATACTTTCTAACAGCGTAATATAAGCATTATAATAACTGTGGTTACAATTATTCATAACATCATACAATGCATAATTAATGAATTGGAAAAAAATCCCTTGTAATGCATTATATATAAAGGAAAGGCTTTAAGTGCAAATATTTTTCAATGCAATTTATTTATTTTTTGCTCCCTGAATAAAGAAAGTCACGTGTGTTTGGCACAACATGAGGGTGATTAAACGATGACAGAAATGTGAGTTTTTGGATGAACTATTCCTGTAAGACACAAAAGCTTTAGCATTCATGTTCATCTGTACCTGCTCGCGGTCCAGAGCGATCTGAGCCGATCTCAGGTGTGAGAAACGCCGCTGAACGACTCGCAGACACTTGACTTTTAATGAGTGGATGCGGATAGAGAGGGGTGAAGCCGTACCAGTCATCATTCACCATGCAAACCGGCTTGCCATTCAACCCTGCGGAAAGAAAAGAGCGTGTGCTTGAAATGTGATCAAACTTTGACTTTCATTTCTCCCCGGCCCGGATTCACACAGCGTGTTGCGCTGAACGCCTGCTGTGGCTGCAGGATTGTTCACAGTATAAAAGTCAGTTTTAAACAGATGCTAAAGGAAATGATCACAGGTTGCATGGAGGTCTAAGATGCCCGTGTGTTATTTCTCCAGCATGGATTTCCACAGAGACCAATCTGAACCGAGGCTTTTTTGTGCTCATTCTATTGGCTGATGTTGCTGCGATCTTACAGTAATTGCATATCATGTTTTCAGGCTAAATTAGTAACTTGTGGGCAGAATGGTGAGGGTTTTCAAATACAGACCTGCACATATTCACACTTCCTCGCATTCAGTGGGAAGAACTCTGCGTGAAGTGTGTAAATCAGTCGTGCTTGTTTGCAAGGAGGTAAAAGCATGTCTGTTTATGCAGGACCTCACCATTAAAGTCATTCAGCGAGCAGATTTACATGCTGCCACTTTCCTCACGTGACGGGCTACAGGGCGTCTGATAGATACGGCTGCCTTTGTTATGCTAATGAGGCATAAAACCACACAAAATACTTTCACTGTCAGGATTCTGCTGCTACAGGGGGATTTTACTAGCCACTGATTCTCGAGTGCTGTGACAGCAGGATAAAGGAGTGAGAAATAACGTTTTTGGATGAAACTTTTCAGGCATTTATCACAAACTATACTTTCACATCTTTTAGTGCTCACTCATGCATCAGCACTTTCTGACAGTAAATAATGCACGGCTATGACAAATCTAGTATTGAACAAATCTATATGAGAAAATCTGAGGAGCTTGACAATCATATTTTGCATATTATACATGCACTAAAACAGTAGTTGTTTTGTCTTTCTGGTGCTGCTAGACCTATAAAATGATAGAAATTATCTAAAAATCTCAGTAACACTTTACAAAAAGGTGTCATTTAACTAACAATGAACAGCATTTATGAATTTCAACATTTACTAACACATTTTTTAAAAATCAAAAGTTAACAAAGTAAAGAATTACATTTTTAATTTAATTTAACTAACTTTAACAAAGATTAATAATTGCTGTAAAAATATTGCTAATTGACAGTTCTTTTTAGATAATGTATTGAATACTGAAAAATCTCAAACATTTTTTTTTGCAAATTGTTTGAGTTAAAAAAAATGTTTAATTAACTATTAAATACACTTTGTTTCAGTAAGATTGCGTTAATATCACCTGATTTTGTATTTATAGTGTCATCTAGAACTGAAATTTTCAAAGCAGGGGGTCTGTGAAAATGTTTAGATAAAAACAGTTTAAAATAAATGTAATACTCTTTCTCCTCCCACATAATGAGTGGACACGCCCCCTACTGCTGATTGCTTGTGCTCTCTCCTCCCCCATCTTAATTGGAAACGCCCCCTACTGCTGATTTGTTCACTTTCTCTCCTCCCACATCATGAGTGGACACACCCCCTCTACTGCTGACTGGCTCTCTCTCTCTATCCTCCCCCATCTTAATTGGACACGCCCCCTTATGCTGATTGTCTCACTCTCTCTCCTCCCCCATCATGAGTGGGCACGCCCCCTACTGCTGCTGACTGGCTCGCTCTCTCTCCTCCCCATCTTAATTGGACACGCCCCCTAATGCTGATTGTCTCACTCTCCTCCCCCATCATGAGTGGACACGCCCCCTACTGCTGATTGTTCGTGCTCTCTCCTCCCCCATCTTAATTGGAAACGCCCCCTACTGCTGATTTGTTCACTTTCTCTCCTCCCCCATCATGAGTGGACACGCCTCCTGCTGCTGACTGGCTCACTCTCTCCTCCCCTATCATGAGTGGACACGCCCCCTAAAGCTAATTGTCTCTCTCTCCTCCCCCATCTTAAGTGGACACGCCCCCTAATGCTGATTGTCTCTCTCTCCTCTCCCATCATGAGTGGACACACCCCCTAATGCTGATTGTCTCTCTCTCCTCTCCCATCATGAGTGGACACACCCCCTAATGCTGATTGTCTCTCTCTCCTCCCCCATCTTAAGTGGACACGCCCCCTAATGCTGATTGTCTCTCTCTCCTCTCCCATCATGAGTGGACACACCCCCTAATGCTGATTGTCTCTCTCTCCTCTCCCATCATGAGTGGACACGCCTCCTGCTGCTGACTGGCTCACTCTCTCTCCTCCCCCATCATGAGTGGACACGCCCCCTAATGCTGATTGTCTCTCTCTCCTCTCCCATCATGAGTGGACACGCCTCCTGCTGCTGACTGGCTCACTCTCTCTCCTCCCCCATCTTAAGTGGACACGCCCCCTTATGCTGATTGTCTCACTCTCCTCCCCCATCATGAGTGGACACACCCCCTACTGCTGATTGGCTACAAGTGTCTTATGGTGCTCAGTCTGATCCACTTTCAACAGCGTTTCTCAGAAATCACACTGTGATTCAGTGCATTTTCATGTCTAAACTTAAAAAGCAGGTTGACCCGAACAGATTACAAATAAGCATAAACACATTTTTGAATGTTCCAATATAGCAGTATTGACACAGGTCTGTGTGTCCGGAGCAGCTCACCTTGCAAATGCCTGACTCTGTGTGGATGAGGATTGTGTCTGGAGAAGAAGGAGTGATGGCTGAGGGTCCCGAAGCGAAGGCTGCCTCTAGTGGTGGTCCTGCTCGTGCCCGCGCTCTCAAACAGCGGCTTCTCATGTTGCACAGACTCAGGACTCTTCTGCAGGCCTGTCCTCGGCAGACTTTCGTTCACTCGCTCATCTGATGTCTCCATAATCTCTGGAAGGAAAATTCCAAGGTCATGTTAGAATATTCCTTTTACAGCAGTAAAAAGTTCACCATTTAAACAAGCTTAATGCACAACAGCAGTCACTCACAGATAAAAGGGTTTCAAGAGCTTTACTCGTGTCCTTTGGCACAAAAGGAAATATCACGTACTTAAACTTCATCATTTTAGCTATTTAGACACACAAAAGACCTCTTAAAGATTTTAGAAGTCTTCATTCATGCATTCATTGATTTTTGAACACGTAATGTACCTCATTTATAAGTGCAATTCCTGTAAAATACGCTGCTCACCTCAGTTCACTGTGTTCCTTCTGATGTTTGCTGTTGTTGCTTGGAGACTCTGAACAAAGGAACCCTAAAGCTCCAATAGCAGAGCTGCTCAGAGACTCATAAAACACCTCGACCTACTCATTTTTCATTATTTTAAGCAACTTTCATTAGTCATGAGCTCAAGTAAATGCATTAAACTTTAATCTCTGTGAAGGATTAAAGTTTGGACACAAAGGTTGCGTGAACATATGGGATTAAATATGGATTTGAGAGATGTTTGTTCACAAATAGAAGGATCAATCAACTTATGAATATAAACTACCGTGACCATTTCTGATGTGTGCTAATTGTGGGCCCCACTTTTGTACATCAATCATGAGCACTCTACAGTAATTTTCTGCACCATATGACGTGTGTCTTACATAGGTATTATCATCACAGACGCTACAGGATGAACAACAACTCTAATAGCTCAATATCCAGTGCCTCTGCGTGTGATAAATTGACCCATGCCGACTGAATGCACACAAATAATTGAAAATGTCAACACGTTGTTGTTTGAAGAAAATGTACTTGCCATGAATTGTGTGTGTTTATATATATATGTACAAAAGTTTATATATATATGTATACACACACACATGCACACACAGACATACATATGTTTGTAAATATATACATGTTTGTGTGTGTGTGTGTGTGTGTGTGGGTCACTGACGAATAAGGTTTTTAAAAGTGTAAAAAAAAAAAACTAATGGAGATATATAATTAATTTTATTAAGTGTTAACAACGAGATTATGTGTTTTTTATAATCAGTTAACACTACTTTTGTCATTTTTTACAAGATGGACAAAATTTGTCATCAAAAAAATCATTCGGTTCGACCAAAATTTCGGTTTTACCGAATGACGATATTTTCAAACAATGCTAATAGGCTGATATCTAGCTAGCTAGCAAAAGACAATCAAATATTTTATATTTAGTACAAGTTTTTAAAATATTACAACATTTTCCATGTTTTATAGCGGTTGCACCGAATGACCTGATGTTTCGGGACATGCGTATGAACAAGTGAAAACATTAATTTTTGAAATAGTTAAAAGAGAGTTAGTTACTTTGCTTCACGACCATGTGGTCCTTTGCAGGTGTCTGAATGATGTCACATCCTGTCACATGATACTGACCGCATGACTTGATCCAAAATGATCTCTTTATATTGGTTACTCCAAATGACATCAATGAAATTCATTTTTCCGGACATTGTTTCTCATAACAAAGCAACGACTTCTACACATAATTTTAACAACATTTTTCACTATGTTGATATATGATGTTATAAAATCATGCCAGAATAAAAAAATATATACATTTATTACATTTTAAGATATTTTAATCACAAATGAAATGGCTGTATTGGCCTTTGGACAGTTAAACCGAATGACCTTTTGACACTTCAAAATCTTTAAAATACCTTTATATGAAGCAAAATATAATTAAAACCTTTTGGATTCAATAAAAGAGATCTAGTTGTACTACCTTACACTTTGGATGTCATATCTTTGTTTTTTAATATTATTAAGGCCTTTGGACAGAAAACCTGTCACATCATTGACCCATACTGCATATGTGTGTGTATATATATATATATATATATATATATACACATTCATGATTAATCGATTTGACAGCACTAATATACATATATATATATATATATATATATACATATATATATATATATATATATATATATATATATATACATATATATATATATATATATATATATATATATATACATATATATATATATATATATATATATATATACATATATATATATATATATATATATATATATATATATACATATATATATATATATATATATATACACATATATATATATATATATATATATATACATATATATATATATATATATATATATATATATATATATATATATTAGCCTACATTAAAAAGTAGAAATTGACATTAAATCGAAATTATGACATACTAATTCATAATTTTGACTGTCATAAAACAAAAAAACATTTGAAATTACAACAAAAATACTATAGTAATTTATAGTAAATACTATAGTGTTTTTGAACCATACTATAGTAAAGCACTTGAATTAATTTGTTGTTGTAATTCTATACTTGCTGTGATAATATAACAACTATAGTAATATAAACAAATTACTTTACCCAATACTGTACTAAGATTTCTACAACTATATGGTATATCATACTACAATACACTATAGTAAAAACTAAAGTATACTATGGTTAATACTACAGTATGTGTGGTAAATACTATAATATATACATTATACTATAATTTGCTATAGTATGGTTCAAAAACACTATAGTATTTACTATAAATTACTATAGCATTTTTTTCATGTGTGCCAATTATGATCTAAAACTCGAAATTATGAGATAAGAGATTTAGCATGTGATCATTTCGACGTTTTATATCATGATTATGAATGACAATAACATGATTTCTTCTTATGAGGTACGAATAAGAGTTTCAAGCCCTATTTTGTAGCCTATTGGTGGCAGATACAGTACTGGTGAACGCGCACTGACGCTCCCCACAGACTCTCTCGCGCGCGCGCGCGCACCTCACAAAACATCCTGACAGGAGCAGGGATTTTATTACAGTTCACTAAACGTCACTGGATGACTGGATTTGTACTTTTCCCGTCTGTATGTGATTAATGTAAGCAAGAAAGCGAGATGTCTTCGTCCACAGAGATGACGGCCACTACGAAGATCACTCCTGAGGTGCTCCAGGAACTCCTGCAGTACTACAACCTCTCCCGGCAGGAATTCATCGACACCTACGACATCCAGCCTCTGGTTTACATCCCCGAACTCCCTGCCGGAGCCAAAACCACATTTGTCGTCATGTACGTGATTATTTTCGTGCTGGCGCTGGTTGGAAACAGTTTGGTGGTTTATATTGTGGTGCGTAAGCGCGCGATGCGCACGGCGACCAACATCTTCATCAGCTCGCTGGCGGTCAGTGATCTGCTCATCACCTTCTTCTGCATCCCGTTCACACTGCTGCAGAACATCTCATCGGAGTGGCTGGGAGGTCAGTCTGCTTAAAATCATTTTAATCACTTTAATTTGTCATTTATTGACATGAAGACGGTAGTTGGCATGATACTAAAAGTCACCAAACACCGAGAAGTAATGACATGCTGCTGTGTTCTTCAAACTATTTAAACATTTCTTGATATTCTTCAATTTATAAGCTCATATTAATTAAAAAACGTAGTGATTATGTCATCTAAGCAAACACTATTGGAGCAGATGGCGCATATAAAACATGTCAATTTCAACCTTAAATGTTGATGTTTTTTTTTTAAAACATTTTTTTCTCATACATGCTGTTTTTTAATGATCTCATATTAATTAAGAGGTTACAAGGAATATTAGTAGGTTTGTGAAATCATTTGTCACACTGCAGGACAATTTAAAATTAATATAAAAAGGTGATTAACCTAAAGTTTAACCTAAAAACTTAATTCTGAAAAATGTGTTGAATATGTTTGTTACACACACACACACATATATTATATATATATATATATATATATATATATACATATATATATATATATATATACATATATATATATATATATATATATATATATATATATATATATATATATATATATATATATACATATTATATATATATTCACGATTTATACACTAATATACATATATGTTACATTAAAAAGTCAACATTGACAAAAAGTCAGAAACTATGACAGGCCTAGTTGAAATTATGATTTTTATAACTATAATTACTTAGCCTATGACATTAAAAGTCGAAATTTACATTAAATCGAAATTATGACATTCTAATTCAGGATTTTGACTTTGTCATAAGACATAAAACAACAAAAAGTCAAAATTATGACAGGCTACTGTCAATTATGACCTAAAAGTCGAAATTATAAGAAAAGAGACTTAGTACGTCATAATTTCATCATAATATTATACACACACACACACACACACACACACACACACACACACACACACACACACACACAGAAAATGTATCAAAATGTATTCAGACACCTTGAACATTTCATTCATTAATACAGTTAATTCACTATAATTTAAAAAATAATAAAATATAACAAAATCTCAGAGTTAAACTGTGTCAGAAAAAAATGTATCTTATAACACTTAAGCAAAACATGGTCAGGTCAAAGTGTCTGAATCATTTTTGGTTCCAAATGTTTATCAATTTTACTGGTAGTCCACTGTATAAAGAATATTTGGGTATAATATGTCACAGTTTACTTTATTTTGCTATCCTCACTTACAGAAATGAACTACAGTGTCCTGAACCCACTAGTAAAAATATATAAAAAAATATAAAGAAATGTCTCAATAATTTTTGGTTTGACTAAATCTTACAAAGTACATTGGTACATGATATAAATATTGATTCGATAAATATAGATTTATAAATATGGCAATAATTCACGAATGTATGTTTAGAAAATCCCAAGGTTTCATCATCGGACACCATTTCTGTCTGGTATCGCAGCAGTATTTTCTAAGGGATGTTTTCCTGTGGGGTTCAATTAAAGAGACGCTTCAGGTCTGAATCTAAAGTTTGAGTTTTAGAAACTTTAATTGGGAAGCAAATATTTGCTTCCCTTATTTTTGTGGTTATCACTGTATTTTAAAACTTCAAAAACTCTGCTTTTTAACAAATATACACACGTGTTTGGAAACAAACATACTAACAACTGCAACAGAGCGCTTTGGCAAATTCAACTTTATGCAAATAAGCAACCACATGATCTGATGACAACCAGTGAGAGCAGGAACTAATAAATATCTGTTTTTAATAAATAATAAATCACAAATGTGAAATATAGCATCTACTCTACTTTCCCATAAAACTGTCAGTAAATCATGCAGCGATTAATTTTTGTATTCTACGCACTGAGCCAAGAGCTCAAAAGGCCATCAAAGCTGAACGTTAGAATGCCACGAAAAACTGATTTTGAGCTCTCCTGCATTAGTATACATAATGGAGCACCTTTAATCTTCAACACTTCAGTGTTTTGTGCTGCTCACTAGCTGTCCTTCACCCTGGACACATGTTTTACTGTGCAGAAAATCACTGGCTGGTCATGTTGCAACTGCAAACAATATATGACTCAGTTTAGTGTTGGGTGCAATGCATTACTAAGTCATTAATTACTGTAATTTAATTACATTTCCCTTGAAAAAAGTAAAGGGATTACTCTTAATGTTTCTGTAATTTAATGTACAGTTACTTCTGATGCAATTGCATTAAATACTGAATAGACCAGAACAATTTTATAAAAATATAGCTGCAAGCAGCAATTAAAGGGCCAAGCATGCCAGCATGGCTGGGAGCATCAGACCAACTGCAACAATGAGCGATTAAAGACATTTTAAGATGATTTTAATAAAAAGGAGAAAAAACATAAATACAGTCGCTAGTAATGTTTATCACTTTCGGCCAATAGGTGGCGCTGTGATCAAATTGATGTGGTGTGGTCAGAGTAAGGTGACAATAGACCCTTTTTACAGACCGTGATGATGCGTTTTAATGGTCATCACTATCGTAAATTCTGCACAGTTTTTTATATTTTAATTTTTTAAAAAACGTAGGTACATTTCTAACACTGTACTTAGTATTATATTAGCTTTGCATCAAACTAGTTAACGCTGCTGTGAGGGTGTTTCTAATACAGCAGCTAGTAAAACTGACATTGCTGTTATCAATCGCTTTCTATTTTTTTCCTCTTTTTGAAAGTTGTGAAAACACTATTGTGGAGTTTTTTAAACAAAAAATATATAGAATTTTACCCAACTATGACGACTTCCGCTTCTGAGAAACCCGGAAATATGAAAAGGGTCTATGACACTTGCAAAGTTTGGTGTCAATATGCCAAAGCATTGCAGAAAGCCTCGCAGCCTCAGAGTCATTTTGGCATCAAGACATCAAATTAGTTGAAGCGGTACATGAAAATGGTTTCGTCTGTCTACACGATATCCTTAACTTTTTGCTGGCATGGTCTGAAGATCATCAGACTCGAAATCGGACAAACAGTCTAGAAGGAGTTAGAAAAAGTCGATTTTTTAAGAAAAAAATCAAAATGGTGGACAGGAAGTTCAGCCGACTATGGCAAAATTGGTATCTATGTTCTCGGCATAACCCAAGGAATCTATTAGAATATTTTGTTTTATTACAATAGGCTAATTTAATCAAAAGTTATATGCATTTTTCATAGATGCAAACTCCTCACCTTTCAGTGAGAACTCACCTTTTTGAGATCAAAATAGGTCACCTATGGGATTTGCATAGATCCAATGAGAAAGTGTTTTTATGGGGGGCTTTCAAGGGTACTTGGGAACTTACCAGGGTAAATAAAGAACTGGTTGTTTCAGTAAGTACTGTTCAGTTTTTCCTTTACTCTTTACTTTAAAATCTATGTCTATAATGGGTAATATTTTATGTATTTGAGGTCTGAGATGTGGCAAACAGTACAGCAGTCTAATCAGCCAATATTGTCTTAAATATCCTGCATAGCATTTCGTTATTTATAACATGAGATTTTAACCAAATGTTGATTTTTGGTAAAATGTTATTTTTTTTTGTGCAAAAAATTACAGTTTTGGACATTAAGGGATTTTTTCATTTATTTTTATTACCCTGTAAGTAACTACAAATGAGCATGTAAAGCAAAAAAATAAAAAATAAATAAAATAATTTGTGCTCACCATGCCCCCGCCCTGCACAATGTTCTCACTTTTTTCCCTCTTACCTGTTTGCATCCCTGATTTTTTTATTTTTTTTATAACTTTTGACCACACGGTCATCTTCTTTAGTACATTCAGGGCATGGTGTAGATTACACTTACCGAATTGTAATGATAAGCTAATGCGTTCGTAAAAAAATAGCATTTCACCACAAAATTCCAAATGGTCATCGTCCAAAATGGCTGATATGTGTAAAAATTGGGATTGTTCAACTCGCCATGCTGGACCGAATCTAAAGAGATTTTTAGCCAAACCGTTCAGAAGTTATAAGCAATTTTCATTATCTCTTGACCACTAGGTGGCATTGTGCTGAAATTCTGCAGGTACCCTCAGGTCATGGTTGTCATAACATGCACCAAATTTGGTCAGAATTCACTAAAGCATTGCGGAGATACAGCCTCATATTCATTTCGTCGAATTTGTTCATGTGTTATTCAAGAATGGTTTGATGAATCAGCTTGAATTCAGCATGGTCTGAAGACGATCTACTTCAGTTTTCATGAAAATCAGACGAAATGGTCTAGGAGGAGTTTGAAAAACGAATTCAAAATGGTGGAAAAATGTTAATGTCAGAAAATGACGTCACATGGTGGTTATTAGCACAAACTTGAGTGTAAATTTGGGCAGTTGGTGGCGCTAGAGCGATTGAGTTAGAGATTCCAAAATTGCTGTGGTTAAAGTTCAGATTGGCCTCTATCTGTGTGCCAAATTTCATAACTTTCCTGCAAGCAGTTCTGTGGGACTTCAAGAGCGGAAGAAAAAGAAGAAAAACGATTACAATTGGTGCCTACACAGGTGCTTGGACCCTTACAATAATGGATTAACATCAAAATTTAATCTCTAATGTTAAAATGTATGCTTTTAATGTAACCTACCTCAAGAATATTTTATGCAATTTTATATTATTTAGCTTATTTGATAGAATTAAAAGAGCAGTTTCATGTGTATCCTTGTATTGTTCGACTATATTGATATTGATATGGGATTCAGAAAGTAAGTAGTAATGCAATACTTTTTAGAGAGTAATTAGTACAGTAATAATCTAATTACACCATTGAAGATATAATTAATAGCTAGTAATTAATTACTTTTTAGAGTAACTTATCCAACACTGATTCTGTTAATATTATCAAAGCAATAAGAAATGTAAATTACATAAAAGTAAAAACATGTCTGGAAGGCTTTTTAATTGTATGTTAGATAGTGATAAACCATTCAAACTGCTAATATTTGGTCATTGTGATATTATTAGCAATTTAAAAGCATTCTTAATAAACATAATCTGTTTTAAATTTTGTTAGGGATTTTAGGTACAGAATGAGTTTTTTTACTATCCATAAATTGTATGATAAATATCAGGCATCTGTAGATATCAGTTGAGCACCGCTATAAAGTGTCTTCAGGCTTTCACTGTGTGTGTTTATCTTGTTTTTTGTGTTGTACGTGCAGGGGTTCTAGTATGTAAGACCGTTCCTTTTGTGCAGACCACTGCCATCGTAACCGGCATCCTCACCATGACCTGTATCGCTGTCGAGAGATACCAGGGCATTGTTTATCCGCTCAAAATGAAAAGGCAGTACACGCCGAAGCGAGCCTACAAAATGTTAGGTAAGATCAAACACCCACACGCTCACCTCCGTTTACTTTCTTAACATGCCCTAAAAATCTGATTTGACTCCACTTACGGTCCTGGGATTACTGTGCATGATTCACAGGTTCATGTTGTTATTTTAAAAAACTTGTTGCACTAGTGAAGCGAATTTCATTTCCAGATGGCATCACAAATCCCTCTTACTTTTCAATGTCATCTCAGTAGGCTGCTCATGAGCTAGTGCCTCTCAAAGTCCTGATGATGTAAATCCCATTAGTCACTGCAGCGTATCCAGATTTCTAAAGGATGGAGAACATCATTATATCCACAAACCGCTGTGCTCTCTAATGTAAGTGGTTTCATTTAGAGGTCTGTGGACTGATATATAGAGAAAGATGGAAAATTGATTAAAAGTAATGCGTTACTTTTTCTCACTTGGGTTGGGCTTCCTTGCTTTTTTTTTTAACAAAAAAAGTTATATTTTTGGCAAATACAAAGGTCCTTTCACAATAAAAAAAAAATTAAAGGTGCCATCGAATGGAAAATTGAATTTACCTTGGCATAGTCAAATAACAAGAGTTCAGTACATGGAAATGACATACACTGAGTTTCAAACTCCATTGTTTCCTTCTTCTTATGTAAATCTCATTTGTTTAAAAGACCTCCGAAGAACAGGCGAATCTCAACATAATACCGACTGTTACGTAACAGTCGGGATCATTAATATGTACGCCCCCAATATTTGCATATGCCAGCTCATGTTCAAGGCATTACACAAGGGCAGCCAGTATTAACGTCTGGATCTGTGCACAGCTGAATCATCAGACTAGGTAAGCAAGCAAGAACAATAGTGAAAAATGGCAGATGGAGCAATAATAACTGACATAATAATGATATTTTTAGTGATATTTGTAAATTGTCTTTCTAAATGTTTCGTTAGCATGTTGCTAATGTACTGTTAAATGTGGTTAAAGTTACCATCGTTTCTTACTGTATTCACAGAGACGAAAGAGCTGTCGCTATTTTCATTTTTAAACACTTGCAGTCTGTATAATTCATAAACACAACTTCATTCTTTATAAATCTCTCCAACAGTGTGTAATGTTAGCTTTAGCCACGGAGCACTATCAAACTCATTCAGAATCAAATGTAAACATCCAAATAAATAATATACTCACATGATCCGAAGCATGCATGCAGTAGGTATGCAAGACGAACATTTGGTAAAAATCCATTTGAGGGTTATATTAGCTGTGTGAACTGTTTATGCACTGTATTATAGTCGAGAGCTCGGGGGGCGGGGAGCGTGAGATTTAAAGGGGCCGCGTGCTGAATCGGTGCATATTTAATGATGCTTCAAAATAGGCAGTTAAAAAAATTAATTTAAAAAAATCTATGGGGTATTTTGAGCTGAAACTTCACAGACACATTCAGGGGACACCTTAGACTTATATTACATCTTGTAAAAAACTGGTTCTAGGGCACCTTTAAATGAATTTGCCTTGGGCTGAAGGAAATGCAAATTCACACATTTACAGTAGAGGGTGCTACTCAAACAAACGAAGAAAGAAACACTTACTACCATGAAATAAAATATAAAAAATATGCGACTTTTTATCTCACAATTCTGACTTTTTTCTCAGAACTGCGAGATGTAAACTCACAAATGCGAGTTATAAAGTCAGAATTGCGAGATATAAACTCGCAATTGCGTGTTATAAATAAATTTTTTTTTCCCAGAATAGTGAGTGCAATATAAACTTGCAAAGATATAAACTTTATATCTCGCAATTTGACGATCTCTCAATTGTGTTTATATCTCACAATTGCAAGAAAAGAAGTCAGAATTTGCGACTTTATATCACACAATTCTGATGTTATAACTTGCAATTCTGACTTTTTATCTCGCAATTCTGACTTTACATCTTGCAATTCTGACTTTTTATCTCGCAATTGCGATAAAAAAGTCAGAATTGTGAGATAAAAAGTTGCAATTACCTTTTTTATTTTTTTATTTAGAGGCGGAAACAAGTTTCCATATCTTACTACAGCAATAAAAAAGAAACAAAAAAAAGAAACAAATGTGATGTTTGTCTAAAGTCATTTTTTTTTTGTATGGTTGAATTGGATTATCGAAGGTCAGCAGCAAAGACATTGGTTAATAAAGTGAGATTAAATACATAAAGTATATTTGTATTATTTAACATTTATTTATTGCAGGTTTGCGTAACATTCTGAGTTTGCAGTTCATTGTTTTTATTCATATAGAGGAATACTGATAAAGTTCTAAAACTACCAAAAAAAAAAAAAAAAAAATCCACAGATTTCCAAAAACATTCCAAAATGTTCTAAATAGATTGCAACGGTTGTCACTCACTTTTTTTTTTTTTAGAGAGACCCCAGTTGTACAAAAAGAAAAAATGTATGAAAGAACTACAATGCCATGAAGCATTGAAAACTAGTTTGTCATTTGCATGTGCAAATATGAACGGTTCCCCCAAGGGCTATTCTCAAGGTTTATTCAGCTAGGTTCAGGTATATGCAGCGCTGCATTTCTCTTCTTCATTAACAGGACAGGCTCATGGTGAACAATCCACTAATGACCAGATTTATATACATCTATGCAGGGCTGGTGTGGATCGCTGCGGTCATGGTGGGATCACCGATGCTGTTTGTTCAACAGTTAGAGGTGAGTGCCGTCACCAAAGAGCTGATAAAGGAACCGAGAGCAGCCACATAAACGGTTTAATTGAAATCACTGCAAGTTAATTACGGTCAACCGATAACATTTAACAAGCACAAGGTTAATTGCTTTCACATGTGAAAATTATCATTTAGTCCGTTAGCAGATCAAACATGCTGGTGCCACATAATTCTGTCCTTGAAATCAGTGGAGATGAAAAGAAGTGCGCTTCTGAAAGGTCTTATCGCAGAAGTTCATGTGTTATTCATTCTTCAGTCAACACGTTCCCAACCCATTTTACTTCCGTAATGTGGTGCATTTACAAATGAAACAGAAAAGTATAATGCAAACAACTTGCTTCACCTTCAAAACAGCTTTTTGTTTACTGAAATAACTTTGGAGACATGCAATGACATATTACTGAGCTTACAATCAAAATCCAGTGGATAAAATCAAGCTTATTTTGCTCAATATTGTGGTAACACTTTAATTGAAGCATTTAATTTAATGCATCATATTGTACATTGCAATGCATTGTTTTCATAAACATTTGTAAGTTAAATTGCATTATATTTGCAGATTACACCTGTATAATGAATTTAAACAAAACCAATTTCAGGTGTAACAATGAATAGATGAGTATTATAATTTATTGTAACTGTGGTTGCAATTATTCATGAGATCATACAGTGCATTATAATGTGCATTACAAGGCATAATTAATAACAAACGAGTCATTACTCACCCCTGTGACCTTCAAAGCTGATGTGCAAATGTTTTTGAAGAACCTTAGCGCTGCTCTTTTCTATTTAACGATGTCTGACATGTTTGGAATGATACAAAAACATAAAAGTTTCATAAAGCATCATAACAGTAGCCTAAGAGAAGAAGTTCAACAATTGCATGATAAATTCTAGATTTAAAGTTTCTGAAGTGAATCCTGTGTGGTTTGTGATTGAATTTACGCTGGTGTAATCAATTTCAGTGCTTTTGCAACTTCCACCGTTCCACCGTCTACACACACACACAAAATATCCATAAGTTTACAAAGATTGACATTCAGAGAAGCACAAGCTGACTTTATTTAAAAGACGCACATTTCAGCAATTCCTGAACAGACAGTAGGGAGATTTTATGCATCCTACGTCAAAATAAATTGTTTACAGCTCCTTTAAATGAATACCAATTAGGTTTACTCTCTTATCTGTGTTCCTCAGGTGAAGTACGACTTCCTGTACGACCACCACCACGTGTGTTGCCAGGAGCGCTGGCATTCGCTGGTGCACCGTCAGGTTTACACCACCTTCATCATGGTGGCACTGTTCCTGCTGCCGCTGGCTGCCATGCTCTTCCTCTACAGCCGCATCGGGATCGAGCTCTGGATCCGGAAACGTGTAGGAGACTCTTCCGTCCTCAGCACCATGAACCACAGAGAGATCAACAAAATCTCTAGGTACAAAGTGTCAAAACAGACAAAAATCATGTTCCAAACCTATTTTACATCCATAATGTGATGCATTTACAAATGAAAATTCAAAATGGTTTTTATTTACTGACGTAAACAACTTTGGGCACATGCAACGACACATTTTACCCAATAGCATTACAATCAATCTATTGGATAAAATCAAGCCTATTTTTCTGAATATTATGGTAATGCATTATGCATAAAGGTTAAGTGTTAAGTATTAATAATGTACATTGTAATGCATTATATCTTTTAATAATCATAACCAAACAACATTTGAAATTGGTTGTTTGTCATGCATCAAGTTGCAACAATGAATAGATGAGTATTATAATGTATCATAACTGTGGTTACATTTGTTCATGAGATCATACAGTGCATTACAAGACATGATTATTGCATTAAAAACACTTTTATAATGCATTACAGGCTTCAAATGCTACCATTATTATTTTTAATTCAGAAGCTCATCACATTAAGACAAATGCATTGAATGAATACAAGTTTTTGCATAATTGCGTAACTCCCCCCAAAAGTAACTAATTGCGTTACTTTTCCTCACCTGGGCTGGGAATCCTTGCTTTTTTTTTTTTAACAACAACAACAACAACAAAAAAAGTTATATTTTTGGCAAATATAAAGGCCCTTGCACACTAAAAGTGAAATGAATTGCATTTCTGAAGGAAATGCAAACTCATGCATGTACAGTAGAGGGCGCAGATCAAACAAATGAAGAAAGATCAACACTTACTTCAGCAATGATAAAAAAAAAAGAAATAAATGTGATGTTTAACTAAAGTCTTTTTCAGAATCTTAGTATGGTTGAATTGGATCATTGAAAATCACCAGCAAAGATATTGGTTAATAAAGTGAGATTAAATACATAAAGTATATTTGTATTATTTAACATTTCAATGTTTTTATTCATATTGAGGCATACTGAATCTGTTTTTGTGCAAGTGAGATGATGCTCACATTTAGTCTAGAACTACAATAACCATCATGTTTGCACACAACACCTCTGCACTTACTCCCGATTTCTCCCAACATGGGGACAGAAGAGGGAAATGGGAAAACAAAGTAACTCAGATATTTTGTTGTGAATTTAAAAGTAATGCATTTACTAGTTATTTGAAAAAGTAATCTGATTACGTAACTCGAGTTACTTGTAATGCATCACACCCAACACCGGTGGTGATATTACAGAAACGCATCTTCACTGCCGTTTTTTTTACTGTTCAAACAGGAAGAAGAAACGTGCCGTCAAAATGATGATCACCATTGTGCTGCTGTTCACCATCTGCTGGGCACCATTTCATATCGTGCACATGCTGTTTGAGTACAGTAAGTGTGTCATGGCCATTTACTCCAGTAAAGTACTGAACGTGTCCAGCTGAATCTGATACAATCATCTCACAGCAGCTCCATGTGAATAAACTAAATTGTAGTGGCGTGATGATTACACAGAGTGCATTACTTATCACTCAGATTCGCTGTGGCAGGTAAGTGTAATCGCAGAAACCTGTGGTTATGTGCCATTCCAGTAACTACTTTTGGGTCACTTGTTCTTGAGGCTGAACCCACAATCAGTGTTAACAACCCAGATGGTTAATCATTAGACGAGTTCCACCCACAGTGCACGAGGTTAAAAAAGCCTAATGTTTCCACCCTATTTGATTGCCTCTCTCTAGCTAATCAATCATAATGCTACACGAATGTAAGTTCAGATTTCCCTGGAAATATTTCAGTTTATGTTCTGGGTAACTAAAGTAGGTGTCTTAAACCAGGCACAACCAGATGTTTCTAGTGACAAGTAGGTTTAATTTAAAATTGCTGGTTGGTTCGGACATATACGCATTATGTCTGTTAAGGACACAGTGTGAAGCTTTATTTCATCCAACTCATCCCTTAGCTTGCATAAATGACCAGAAAACACATTTACATTCATCCACTTAGCTTTAGCATGAAGCATTGTGAATAAAGTGCAACAGTGTCACCCACTTTTTCAGGAAATATTCCAAAGTAGTGTTGTCACAAGTACCGACTTTGGTACTAAGTCAGGACTGAAATTTTAAAAATGTGACGCTTTGAGCGCTGTTGAGCGATTCGTAAACACCTCTGATTGGCCATTGTGTTCACATGCTCATCAGATATGTCTGTGATTGGCTACAATGATCAATGCTTCAAAAACATTGTAAATAAACAATGACGCTCTTCATCGAGCGCTTGCACAGATACACACGGGAGAGTTTGAAAGCAGGCGTCTATCAGCGTATGGAAGGCCAAAAGGTTCAAAAACACGTTAATTTTAACACGTGTAAAATACACATTTAACATGTGACGTGTTAAATACGTGTGAAATGTGCATATTTTACGCATCATTAATGTGTTAAAATTCACGTTTTTGAACCTTTTGGCCTTCCATATCAACAGACCAGTAATTACTTCCAGAACCAAACTGTTGTAAACATTTAAATATGCAGTTTAAAAATGAAAAATGACAGACATTAATATGAGACTGACAATTTTTTTTTCTGATATAAAACTTCTAATACATAAAAATCCAGGTTTGCTTTGCTTCTTTGTAAGGCTACACAATTTGGCCAAAATTTTGATATTATTTACATTTATGAATATAGCAGATATCCAAAAAGAGCAATAAAAATAAGCAATTCATCACAGAGCCAACAATATTTGCAGAATACAAACCACATTTATTAGAATGCTAGATCAGTAATTATATATCAATATGGCTATAAAATAATTACTAAAAAATATTTTTAATTAAGAAATATTACTATTTAAATATTTTACTGTAAAATAAAGAGTATTTAAGAAATATATTATAATACTTTTATTTTACATTACAACTGTAAAATTACAGTACTAATATGCATACTTATCTTAATTTCTTAATTTCCAAATTTAAACCATCAAAATTTTGACAGAAAAATGCAGGGAGCCCTTAAAGGGATGGTTCGCCCAAAAATGAAAATTCACCCTCAAGTTGTTCTAGACCTGTACGAGTTTCTTTTTTCCGATGAACACAGATTTTGTTTGTATTTTGAAGAATGTCGGAAATCAAACAGTTGCTGTTCCCCATTGTATTTTTTCCATCCTATGGAAGGTTTTTGGTCAAGCATATTCTCATCATCTTTTGTGTTCAGCAGAATAAAGAAATTCATCCTTCAACTTGAGGGCGAGTAAATAACCATTTTCATTTTTGGGTGAACTATCCCTTAATTAAATAAGCAATAAACCTTTACAGCTTCGTGTCCTGAAATCAAAATACCTGTCCATTATTCACTCAGATGACCTGGAGAAGAACTACGACGAGGTCACGGTGAACATGATCATCGCAGTGGTCCAGGCCATCGGCTTCTCCAACTCCTTCAACAACCCCATCGTCTACGCCTTCATGAACGAGAACTTCAAGAAGAACTGCGTCGCCACTCTTTCTGCTTACCTGCGGCGTCCCGGCCACCAGGGCGGCGCCGTACAGAGGCCGAACCTCAGTGTGCACTTCTCCAAACACCTCAAAACGGAGGCGTTCAGCAGCAACACCACCAGCGGGAACAACGTGAACCTGCAAACGCATCAGAACCGAGTGTTGTCCTCTTCACATGGCGATCTGGAGATATCGACGGCGTTCGCCGAGCAGAAAGTCACAACCGCTGCATCCCAGCTACCTTCCAGCAGCTCCTGCGTGAAATAAACTCAATATGGGACTGCTATCTGTTGATATCATTCGCAGAGGATCCCAGACATTGAGGTGTTCTTGGCAACAAATGCAGCCTTAAATCTCAATACTGTTGTCGGATGAGCTCGGGATGTCAAATCCATGACGGGAGACGCAAAAAGATGTCCTAGCGGTTCACATGCAGCACAATGAAAACATTCAACAGACTGACCTCACTTGAACAAGTGCAAAGACCAGCTTTCTGTCAGTGTTTACTCGCCATCATGTCGTTTCAAACACAGATGCTGTTATTTTTTTTCTGTGGAACAACAAAAAGGGAATTTTTGAAGAATCTTCAGCTCTATAAAACAGTTTTAGTATCAATAGCTATGTTTCCATCCAAAGTTACCAATTTAGCTTGTACGCAAAATTTGAACAATCGCATAAAATATTTGCAAATAAAGCAGCGTTTCCATCTAGTAAGATTCGAAAATCGCACAACAAAATAGGACCTTCCTGATGAACTGGCACCAAATATCACTATGAAAAGTGGAAACAGCTGAAGCCGCTGTGGGTGTTTAATTAAAAAACAATCACTACTCTTCTCAAAAAGAATCGATACGTGTCAAAAAAAGGATCGCTACTTTTCTACATATTCTACATATACTTTCGCTACATATTCAAAACGCATCAATACATTTATTCAAAAACATTTGATACATTTATTCAAAATGCATTGCTAATTTCCTCAAAAAGAATTGCTACTTTTTAAAAGAATCACTACATTTAAAAAAAATTGCTACATATTTGGAATGCATTGATACATTTATTCAAAAAGAATTGCTATTTTCCTCAAAAAAGAATCATTACTTTTAAAAAAAGAATTACTACATATTTAAAATGCATCGATACATTTATTAAAAAAACAATCTACATTCATTCAAAAACGATCGACACATTTAAAACGCATCGATACATTCAATAACAATCCATACGAAATCAATAAGAACTGTCATGTTATCTTGCGTTCGGAGGCGGATGCTGATTGGGAACACTGCTGTGTAAGACAGCTCTGGGAAGGAAATTAAACTGAACCACTATGATGACAGACTTTGGCTAAGGCATTTCAGAATGACCAAATAAACATACAACAAGATTGTCCGCTGGTTAGTCCGGTTATGCCGCCCCATCGTGCAAAGTCACATGACTTTTTGATGCACAATGAGGGATTTATTCAGTAAATGTGTTTCCATTGTAGTTTATGCGCATTTATTCTTATTGTATAAAAAGCCAAAAATCCGACTCAATGTAGCAAAGTTTTTTATGCGCATTTTAAGAATTTATGCACATTTTAAGAATGCGCATTTCCATACATTTTTTATGCAATATCCCAAAATGTGCATAAAAATAGGTGAGTGGGAAAATGACTTGATTTATATATAAGTTTTTATTTTTGTGTTTTCATTTAATTTTATGTAAAAGTTTAGTAATTTTGTTTTGCAAAGTTTTGCTATTTTTGTTATTTATAATGTAATTTTTTTTGTATTCTTATTTTTGTATTTATTCATTTTGTTTTAGTTTTAGTTATTTTAGTATATCAAGTCAAACTAAATGAGAAATGTTGCTTTGGTAACTAGATAAAACAGGTTTTTGAGTGCTGAAAGTGTTTATGGTTTTAGTTTTCATTAACTGTAATAACCCTGGAACACAAAACAAATGTTTTGCAAAAGTATTTAAATATATATATATATAATTAATAATTTTTGACATGAGAGTGAGTAAACAATGACAGAATGTTAATTTTTCTCTTTATGTATAATGCATTATAAAGGTTTTCATAATGCACACTGTAATGCATTGTATCTTTTCATAAATAATCATAGCCAAAGTTAAAATGCATTATAATTTTTGCAGATTTGGTCATTTGACATGTGTTTTAATGCATTTTACTTTCTAAAGGTGTAACAGTTGAGTATTATAACTGTGGTTACAATTATTCATGAGATCATACAATGCAAGGTGCATTATAATTCATAATGCATTAAAAACACCTTTATAATGTCTTCGTAACGGTAAGCACAGGGTTACAGTGCAACACGTAATCTTCAGCTGACAGGAGAAGACGGTGTAAATACTCCATCGGCAGCTCTGTTCTTTAAACGCATCAAAATGTGTACTTTATATGTTCACTTTGCTTAGATATTATATAAAGAAATGCTTTAAATTTATTCTTTTAGAATGAAACCATTTGCAATGAACAGCCGGGACTGTTCAATTATTCCCGCTAATGACAATGATCTAATGAGATTTATTTGGAAACATCTGTGCAGTCGACAGGGTGCAAATATGCTTGTTAAAGAGGTGGCGACTTGAGCATCTGTAGTAGATTCATGCTCGATTACAGATGCATTTTAAGGGCACTTACATGCTCGGATGGATCCGTTCTGAGAGTGTGGAAGGAGTCGGTCAGGCTGAAATCAAGCAGGTGACATGTGAAAAACTTTCATATTTGTAAACCCTTCCCTCTGTGTTTGCGATGGATCTGAGAGACCTTGATGTCTAACAGCATGCGACGTTCAGCCTCTCAAACGCATTCACAGCTGTGAACTTTTAATAATGCACAAAAAATAAATTAAGTGAAACAATGTGCTGCTGATGTTGTAATTTACATTTTATTCACACCTGATACATATTTACATAACACATGGATGTCAGCCATGCCTGTTTTTCGTAAACAGCTCAAAGAAAATTAAACAAAAACCCACGCTTTCAGTCACATATATTACATTCAGTATAATAGATTAATCTTTTTTTTTTTTTAACTCCAAGTGCCTCATTTAATCTGATCTTAATTTAACAACCAGTAAAGAACATAATCTTAAATGAGAAAATAACAGGGCAAAATGTTTGCAGGGATCAACATAAAGGCCCAAGAGTCTATTATCATGAAGATAATAAAAAACATCAGTGATCTCAGTCTTACTCACGATAAAGGAGATTCATTCATCGAATCATCATCATCATCATCATCCCTGCAACTTATTCCCACCGTCTCAAGTGGGAAAAACCGATTTGGCAAGGCACAAAATGATGCTAAATGAGCTGCAGAACAGCTGGAGATCTGCAGTAAAGGCTCATTGCGCTGGACATCAGAGCGTGTGGATTATGGAGCCAAAGGGATGTGGAAATCAGGATTGTCAAAGAGCAATGGTCTGCGCGGGGGATTGGGGTCCTTTGTGGCGCTGTGTAAAAGTTTAAAGAGTCCAGTACCGATATTCATGGGGATTCCCATAATAATACACTCGGACACACCTGCAGAAGCACAGGAAGACTGACATTCAGTTTGGTTATTCAAAAATAGGCCTCATATATACACACACACTGCTTTTAGTGATTAATCCCGTTCTGTTCACACACAGTTCAGTCACTTTAAGGATAAAGTTGGAGTGGTAGGCGCTGCATTTCTTGATTTGCAGAAAGCATTTGATACTTTTGCATTTAAATTTTTCCGATAGTTTGTAAATTTAAATCTAACCTTTCTTCCCGTTCTCAATTAGTAAAAATTGATAATTATAAATCTAATTAAAGGGTTAGTTCACCCAAAAATTAAAATTCAATCATTAATTACTCACCCTCATGTCGTTCCACACCCGTAAGACCTTTACAAATTAAGATATTTTTGATCAAATCCGATGGCTCAGTGAGGCCTGCATTGACAGCAAGATAATTAACACTTTTAAATACCCAAAAAGCTACTAAATACATATTTAAAACAGTTCATGTGACTACAGTGGTTCAACCTTAATGTTATGAAGCGACGAGAATATTTGTGTGTCAAAAAAACAAAATAACGTCTTTATTTAATAATATCTAATAATGGGCGATTTCAAAACACTGCTTCATGAAGCTTTATGAATCTTTTGTTTCGAATCAGTGGTTTGGAGCATGTATTAAAATGCCAAAGTCATGTGATATCAGTAAACGAGGCTTCGTTACGTCATAAGTGTTTCGAAATTTCAATGGTTCACCACTGGGGGGCGTGACTTTGGCAGTTTGATACACGCTCCGAACCACTGATTCGAAACAAAAGATTCATAAAGCTTCATGAAGCAGTGTTTTGAAATCACCCATCACTAGATATTGTTGAATAAAGTCGTTTTTTGGTTTTTTTTGCCGCACAAAAAGTATTCTCGTCGCTTCATAATATTAAAGTTGAACCACTGTAGTCACATGAACTGTTTTAAATGCATCTTTAGTAGCTTTCTGGGCATTGAAAGTGTTAATTATCTTGCTGTCAATGCAGGCCTCACTGATCCATCAGATTTTATCAAAAATATCTTAATTTGTGTTCTGAAGATGAACGAATGTCTTACAGGTGTGGAACGACATGAGGATGAGTAATTAAATGACAGAATTTTCATTTTTGGGTGAACTAACCCTTTTGACTACGTCTATCAACTGGTGTTCCACAAGAGTCTATATTGGGCCCAATTCTCTATTCTCCATTCTCAATTCTGGAACCAACTCCCCTAACCCTATACTAAGTACATGTAGTCAGTCAGGCACGTGCACACATAGACAAAAAAGGGGCTTGAGCCCCTGCCCTTTTTCTTCCTCGAGAGAAAGTGCCCTTTTTTCTGGGGTGCTTTTTTTTTTTTTTTTTTTTTTCAATAAATGAATATATATTCCTGTTTGCGCACAGCTTCCCTGTCAAAAAAAAAATATTTTTACTGAATAATTTTTTTTTTACTATAATCAGGTCGGCTTTGTCGAGTTCAGATGCCCTCACTCCGCGACATTCATGCCTGCACGCACGCGTTCACAAACCTGAAAGTTTTGTCTATTTAAGGGTTATTTATATGTTTAACGCTGCATTAATAGTTTGACCACCATCAACACATCTGCCTGATTTGATACTAATGAAATTTATGTCATATTATAATTTCAATTATTTTATTGTGCTATGCATTGCGTTTTGAACCATGGTAAAGATATCGGTTGGGCTGTCAATACCAGAAGAGGAGCATCCATGAACCGCATTATTAGACAGTTTTCTAAGGATGCTTGGTTTATTAAAACTATTTAAAGGTGCCCAAGAATGCTTTTTCACAAGATGTAATATAAGTCTAAGGTGTCTCCAGAATGTGTCTGAAGTTTCAGCTCAAAATACCCCATAGATTTTTTTTATTAATTTTTTTAACTGCCTATTTTGGGGCATCATTAACTATACACTGATTTTGGCAGCGCGCCGCCCCTTTAATTCACCTGCTCCCTGCCACAGGAGCTCTCGACTATAATACAGTGCATTTACAAAGTTCACACAGCTAATATAACCCTCAAATGGATCTTTACAAGATGTTCGTCATGCATGCTGTATGCATGCTTCGAATTATGTGAGTAAAGTATTAATTTTGATGTTTACGTTTGATTCTGTATGAGTTTGAGGCTATGCTCTGTGGCTAACGGCTAATGCTACACTGTTGGAGAGATTTATAAAGAATGAAGTTGTGTTTATGAATTTATGTGTTTATGTGTTTAAAAATGAAAATAGTGACGGCTCTTGTCTCCGTGAATACAGTAAGAAACGATGGTAACTTTAACCACATTTAACAGTACATTAGCAACATGCTAATGAAACATTTAGAAAGACAATTTACAAATATCACTAAAAATATGTTATCATGGATCATGTCAGTTATTATTGCTCCATCTGCCATTTTTCGCTGTTGTTCTTGCTTGCTTACCTAGTCTGATGATTCAGCTGTGCACAGATCCAGACGTTAATACTGGCTGCCCTTGTGTAATGCCTTGAACATGGGCTGGCATATGCAAATATTGGGGGCGTACATATTAATGATCCCGACTGTTACGTAACAGTCTGTGTTATGTTGAGATCTGCGTGTTTTCCGGAAGTCTTTTAAACAAATGAGATTTATATAAGAAGAAGGAAGCAATGGGGTTTGAAACTCAATGTATGTCTTTTCCATGTACTGAACTCTTGTTATTTAACTATGCCGAGGTAAATTCAAATTTTGATTTTAGGGCACCTTTAAAAATCATAATACAGCATTAGCTACATAATGCTATTCTTAAATCTACGCTTACACAGGATAATACATCAATAAAAGTTTAAACCCTCGCTCTGTCTTTGCATGTTTGATATCCACATATTCTTGTTGAAGAAATTACAGTGGCTGTAGCATTTCTATCACAAAGAAGTGGGCGAATATTATTATTTAACTAATAATATATTTTGAATTATGGTGGTTGGCTTTGATCGTGCTGTGCTGTCTAACAACAAAAATCAGCAGGCTTTTGGCGTCCTCTGCAGGCATTTGTTATAATATATAATGTATTAACAATTCAAGAAAAAAAATTCTTGATGTGTTTAAATATGCAGATTAGCTTATTTTGGTTAATTTAGAAGAAATCTACACAGACGGAGGGTAGTAGGCTTAAAACAAACACCATCTAAATGTGTATTTTGGAAGTTTTCTTTCCATTAGAGTAAAAGACATGGAAGCAAAAATGAACCAAAATCTTAAAATTGTCCACTTCATAAAAGAAGTATTCCAATAACACCAAAAAAATTAAAACGATTTATTGATTTGTGCAAAATAAACAAATTATTAGTGAAACTATGTCCCTCTCCATGGTGCAGTCATTTATTCTAAATATATATAGCTACTTGAAAATAGTTGCTGTTGACTTCTCTTGTGATAAACCTAGTGAATACTAAAGAAGTCTATGGTCTCTGTGTGAACTAATTATTTTGTAGAAATCTGTGGAGTATAAAACAATTGTGTGAGTGTAAGAGAAGTCAAAGTTGTCTTAATATATTTAAGGGTTCATTATTTTTTAAATAAATAATTATGAGAAGTGCCCTTTTTTCCACTTGAGCCCCTGCCCCACAAAATGTCTGTGCACGTCCCTGCAGTCAGTTATTATTACTCAGTACTTAAATGTATAATTACAATTGCACTGCTAAAAACAACTGCAGGGTGAAGCACATTTCTACATCTAAGCACTTTAATTTTCTCTCATTAAGGTAATTAACAATAAATCATTTTTGCATTAAGGACCATTAAGATTTAACATTTTCAAGCACATTTCTCATTAGGTGCTCATTACTCTAAATTTGTACACAGACATATTGATTTAATTCAAATTAGCATAAATTAAAGGAAGTAGAACAAACTACTCTCATTATGTACAAATCCTTTAAGAATAAAATTATTAAAAAAATAAACACCAATATAATGGTAACACTAACAATAAACAATATTTGTTAGACTATTTCATAATTTAGCTCAAGTCAGCTCAGCTACATTAAATAATATTAACAGAGGTAACTTTTGATTTTAATAAAGCATTAGTAAGTTCTGAAATTACCATTAACTAAGATTAATAATTGTTAGTTCATGTTAACTAATGTTAAAAAAATCCTGATCTTTTCCATTTAATTGATCTTTTCCATGCATTTCTGTCATTATATGCATTTCTGCTCATCACTCACCGCAGACCGAGTCTTTCTGCCCAAAATACGCTGCATCAAACAGATGATCCGCCGTCTTCTCAAAGGACGCCAGCATGAGAACGCTCTCCTTCATCTTAGCCAAACCGAAGCGGGTAATGCCCAGAATCTCACCCTACGGCCCACAAGAGTCATTGAGTCGCTCTCATCTCATGAATCATCACTCAACATCATTATAATCCATCAGCTGCTCACCTTATAGGACATGAGATCCGCCAGCAGCATGACGTGCCTGCGGTCGATGCTCATACCGTGGTTTACCATGGTGTACTGGATCTCATTGATGATGGTCGATCTCGCTGCTTCGATGCCTAACGTCTTCTCGACCTGATGAACACAAACAGATCATCAGACTCTACAGACAAGCCCTACTGGTGAATTCTGAATTAATACATCAAAAGTTGGGCTGTACAGTCAATCAAATGATGATATGGACTACTATCTGTCAACGTTTCACCATTTCGCTACATAAATATTATATGCATTAGTTTAACTTGAAGAAATTATGACAGGAAGATGAAGTACAGTAGAATGCACTTCTCTAAGAAAACTTTATTTTTCTCACAGCTGTTCTTCCATGCCAAAAAATAAAATTTTCATTTAATGACATTTCAAAATAAAATAAAATCACATTTTATGCCTTCATTTGATTACGTTTTAAATAAAAATACATTTTAAATAAATAAATAATACATTAAAATTAACATTTTTTTTAAAAACAAATCAAAATAATTCAAAGTTTTTTTGAAAATATAAAACATTTCATAGGGCCTTATTATAGTTAATAAATTATTAAATGGTTAATTCATTAATTAAATAGATTAGGCATGCTTTTTGATCATTAAAATGTAATTAAAGCAATGAAATGGAAAACAATTTTGGAAAATAACTGGGAAAAAATAAAGCAGATTTCATAAAGCCCTAAAAATTTAATTTTTGTTAAACTTAATACATCGTTTCATGGTTTCAATTAATTAAACAAGCTTTTTCATTGCTAAAATTTAATTTTAACCATTAAAACAGAATCCAGGAAAAATTCAAATGGATTTCATAAGGCCCTACAGATAAGAGTAAACATCTCAAACAAGCTGAACAATAACGTAAAGGATTCAATGTTGATTGCCACTCAAAAAACACTGCAGTCCTGCCTGTGTAAAGATGATGTTTAAAACACAAAACACTGAATGAAACATTCAAAAGAAGAAAAAAAGAAAACTCAACAGCTTTCCCAAATGAGACGGAGTTAGATTGGACTGTGGGCGGTCGGTACCTCGTAAGTGTTGTTGGATGTTGTTCTGTTGCCGTTGACGCCGTGTGTTGCCATGACAGCCCTGAGATTGTCTCCCTCCACCAGCAGTTTGAACTTCTGTTTCCCGCTCTGCTCATCAATGTGAATGACGGCACGCGCCACTTCAGGGATGCCCTGGACCACCACCTACACACACATTATGACTCTGATATTATTTTATATACTCCAGCCACTTGGAATAATAAGCTGATATTAAATAAAATAAAAATGCTAACTACTGTAGTCCATTTAACCCTCTGGCCTTCTTCGGTCATTTCTGACTGAAAAATTTTATATTTTGAATTGTTAAAAATCATAGCTTTGTTGGAATCAGATGACACTAGGTGACTTTTGTCGCATTACCAATATGAACACACACAAAAAAAATCAAGGACATGATTCGGACATGTTAATGCGTCGTAAAAAAATAGTCACACTTACCTTCTTTTCGGTCAAAAATGACTGACATAGGAAATGAATGGGAAATACGAAAAAATACAACAACTCGGAGAATCTTTTGTTGGTACAAATTACAAACAAAGTGCACAGCACTGAAGGGGGAACACTCTGAAATGCCAAGGGTGCAAAATAGACACACCCCACCCCCCACCCCCCTCCCCACACACACATATATATGAACAAGCACGATTATAAGACAGAGCAAGTTTATGCAAATGTGTGAAATAAAAGCAAAAATTCAGCCACAAAGCAGTAAAAAAATGAACTGCAAGAAAGAGGTTACACTCTAAAACACCAAGAGTACAAAATAGAAACACTCACTCAAACACACACTCACTTACACACATTCACAGACAAAAACACACACACAACACACCATTATACACATACAAATGAACCAGTGTGGCTGTAATAGTATGGTAAAATTGAGCCAAAACTCAAATAAGAGGATGAAATCAGATCAAACACAGATTTTTTTAAGCTGTTATTAAACACACCTGTTCATTTTTGTTATTTTTTTTATTGAATTTTGATGTTATGTGTAACAAAATGGCGCCCTCTATGTTCAGGTTTGACTGTAGTAAAATTAATGCAAAAACCGACACTTCAAATCAACATTAAAAAAAAAAAAATCTAAACCTTGACAAAAAGTAGTCTTTGAGAATGTCTAAGTTTAAATCCATATCCAAAACTTAATAAAAATAAGTGTGTGTGTCCAAAAACCACTAGAGAATTTATAAGCCACTTTATATAGAGCTCTATGGGAATCTAGTGGTTACGACATGGCATTGCATAAGTTTTTCTTTTACTCTCACCAAATGGCACTAATCTACCTTCAAAAAAATTTATTTTAAATGCCTTGTCTCTATTTTAACATGGAATACTGCTTTAATTAAAAAAATAATTTAAAAATATGTTAGAATTTTTTTTTTTTATTATTTTCAATGGGGAAAAATAGTTAATAAAAATTGTATAAATATTGCATAGTATCATAAAATACCCTCAAAATTTTATATAATAATCAAAAAATATTATAGAACAAGAATATATTACATTGGTTTTCCAGAGGAACAAAAAAGTTACTTTCCAAGGCTTCGGTCACTTTTGACCGTAAAGAAGGTGAGTGTGATACCTAAACGAAGAGGGCCAGAGGGGTAAAGCATTTAATTTAAATGATTTATAAAAATAAAAAAAACAGTTTGAATGAATGATTCGATATCTCACTTGTAAATACTTCACTTGTTTCACTTCACCACCTAGTGGTGTAACAATGTAATTGATATAATCATTATTTGAAGCACCAAGTTACTTTCAAAGGGTGATTTGCTCTATTTAGATCGCTTCCGTAGACATCAGTGTTTATATCTGAACTATAAACTTTTATCCCAGTACTTCTGTGATAATATAATTCATTGCAACACAGAAATAATGATACTGCGTGGTTGAAAACACTGTTTGTGAAGCATTTTTTCACATAGACAACTGATTTCTCTGGGTCGGCAGATTTAAATGTTCCGGTGTGATTTTGTCAAACACTTAACAGACACAGACGAATCGTTATCATTCAGAATTGAGGGTGTTTGAATCGATTTTAACAATTAATCATGCAGCTCTACTGAATATTAATCTGGATAAGATTAAAAATAATTAAATTGTTCAATAACGCTAAATTAAACCTTAAGTGCTACCAATAATCATAAAATAAAAGCTAGAATTTACTATATAGTTTAAGCTTTCAGTTGAAGTTGTGTCTCCGATCATAATTCCCTTAAAATAAAATCTGATTTGCTAATTAAACTGCATTACATGGGTACTTTGTTCTCTAGATATCAGCATCAGTTAGTGAACCTCATATCACTATTATGTCAGTGCATGGATGTTTGTGCAAGTCCAACATTGGCATCATTACAGTGTCAGTGACTGACCTTAGGAAGCAGCTGTTTGAGCGACTGCAGGACGTAGTACATGGAGCTCTTGCTGTTTTCTCTTGGAGACACACATACCACGGCCTCTCCGTGAACCGCGATATCACCCGGCTTCACCCGCAGCTTTGACGTGCAGATGGAGTATCGTACGGTCTCAGCGTTCACCTGAACAGAGCAAACATCAATACGACTCTAGAAACCTCTCTGGAGATGATGATCGTCATTGTGAACAAAAAAAGTCATTATTTAAAATTACTCGAGAGAGAGAGAAAAAATAATGACAATGGCAGAACTATCAATATAAACCATTGGAAGTACAGAGTGAGATGTGACATAAAAACATTGATGCTTGAAAAATCATTTTGGTAATTATGATCAGATCTGCCGTTACCTCCAACCTCAGAAGACGAATCCTCTCTAGGGACAGCTTCACCAGGATGAAACAATCATCAGGCAGGAAAACCTCCTCAATGTACTCAGAAATCTGACAGAAATAATAATAATATTTTAACAGGTGCCTTTCATGACACTAAAGGTCAAAAGTGTGATTTAAAAGAGGTTATGAATGTCCAGGGGAAGTGAGTTACACAAATGAGAGGCAGCATAACTAAAAGCCCTAGACCCCATACTGTTCAGACAGATGCGTGGGAATACTAAAAAGATTGATGAAGAGGATCTGAGAGTAAGGGCAGGAATATAAATTTGAGGAAGACCTATGAGATATGAAGGAGCTAGATTATTAAGAGAAATGTAGTTAAAAAGTTAAAGAAATCAATTCGATTTTTCTGCAAGTGTTGAAGAACAGGAGAAATGTGCACTATAGACTACTTTGGAGCAGACGTCACAATTACGTCACTTGCAGCTGCGCGCGCATAGTGGTTGCAGAAAAATAGCGGTAGCAATTGGAGGAAAATGTGCAAAATCCACAGAATAAGAGAAAAATGTTTTGTTGTGCCTCTGGATGTTAGAATCAGAATGCAAAAAAATATATAGTCTTCATTTTTAAAGAAAACCATCGTTGAAAACGTCCTTTGAAGCTAAACGGAGACGTTTCACAGACTGGACTGATGACACCTGCAAGGATTAGTCTACTATTAAAGTTGGAATTTGATGCAAACAGTAAGTCTACATAATATTCACACATATGCAGTTCAGAGGACATACATACGTAACAGTTACAGCATGAAATAATATTTAAACCTATAACATTTTACATAGATAACTTTTAAACATAGTCTATCAAATTTTTATTTCACAATTCTGACTTTTTTCCTGCATTTGTGTGTTTATTACTCCCAGTTCGGACTTTATAACTCGCAATTGTGAGTTTATTTCACAATTCTGAGGGGGAAAAAGTCAGAATTGCAGGATAAATTGCAATTCAGAAAAGACAGAATAACGAGTATATCTCACAATTCTGTTTTTCTTTGTAAGAAATGTGAGATATAAACTCAGATTTGTGAGAAATAAAAGTCAGAATTGTGAGATATAAACTCGAAATTAACAGGACGAAGACCATTTATGTTATGTAAATGAAAATACGCAGAACGAATAGTATTACTAATGCAATCTTCAAAAGATTGGGTGCTATCAAGGATGACACCTGCGTAGATGGAAAAACTATTGGTCAATTGTCACTGAGAAGCTATGAGATTTTGCCAGAGTAGATTTTGAACCAGGAGAACTTCAGTTTTTACCAATATTGAGTTTAAGGTAATTAGATGAAAAACTATTTTTAATTTCAGCCAAGCAGTTGGACAGAGAAAGTGGAGGAAAAACAGAAGTAGGCACAGAAGACAGGTGAAGTCAGCATAGCACTGGAAAATAATACCGTACTTCCTAAAACTATGTCCAAGCGCAGTAAATAAAAAATAAAAGAGGGCCCAAGACTGAGCCTTGGGGAACACCAGTGATAACTCGCAATGACTTGGATCTGAAGTTTTTGAGTTGTACGAACTGAATGCGGCCAGAAAGATACGATTTAAACCAAGACAGACAGGTGCCCATAATGCCCGTCTTGAATAAAGAATGAATAAAGTCAGCTGACCAGAATCCAGTGCCATTAGCATTAGACTGTTAGTAATTTTGACCAGTGAGGTGTCTGTGCT
This sequence comes from Ancherythroculter nigrocauda, assembly GCA_036281575.1. NCBI lineage: Eukaryota > Metazoa > Chordata > Actinopteri > Cypriniformes > Xenocyprididae > Ancherythroculter > Ancherythroculter nigrocauda. The sequence continues at coordinate 3,103,081 of VTFQ01000018.1, forward strand.
ATGAAGTGGACAGAATCCAGAAATTTTTCAAACAAATTGTTGTATAAAAGGTAGTGAGAGACCTGTGCTGCTACACTCTTTTCTAATATATTGGAAATACACTAAGTTAGAAATACAACGGAAGCTGTCAAAATTAGTTGGATATGCTCCCCCCCTTTTTTCCCGTTATTTTAACTGTTATAAAGGGTTAGTTCACCCAAAAATATTAAATTAATTACTCACCCTCATGCCGTTCCACACTCATAAGACCTTTGTTCATCTTCAGAACACAAATTAAAGATATTTTTGATGAAATCCGATGGCTCAGTGAGGCCTGCATAGCCAGCAATGACATTTCCTCTCTCAAGATCCATTAATGCACTAAAAACATATTTAAATCAGTTCATGTGAGTACAGTGGTTCAATATTAATATTATAAAGCGACAAGAATATTTTTGGTGCGCCAAAAAAACAAAATAATGACTTATATAGTGATGGCCGATTTCAAAACACTGCTTCAGGAAGATTTGGAGCGTTATGAATCAGCGTGTCGAATCATGATTCGGATCAAACTGCTGAAATCACGTGACTTTGGCGCTCCGAACCGCTGATTCGACACGCTGATTCATAACGCTCCGAAGCTTCCTGAAGCAGTGTTTTGAAATCGGCCATCACTATATAAGCCGTTATTTTGTTTTTTTGGCGCACCAAAAATATTCTCAATGCTTTATAATATTAATATTGAACCACTGTACTCACATTAACTGATTTAAATATGTTTTTAGTGCATTAATGGATCTTGAGAGAGGAAATGTCATTGCTGGCTATGCAGGCCTCACTGAGCCATCGGATTTCATCAAAAATATCTTAATTTGTGTTCTGAAGATTAATGAAGGTCTTACGGGTGTGGAACGACATGAGGGTGAGTAATAAATGACATTATTTACATTTTTGGGTGAAATAACCCTTTAAGTGATGAGGGAGCAAGACCAGAAGACAATGAAGAATGAATGATCTCAGAGATTAAAGAAGACAAAGAAGATAGAAGAGGATCAAGTTGACAAGTAGGGGATTTGGATTTCTGAGTGATACATGTTATCTCATCATCAGTAGGAAGTTTAAAGATATTGAAACTGGACCGTGAAAATTTAGAAGAAATGGGATCTGGAGAGCCACAACCAACATTATGTACAGGTATTTGCTTACGATTATTTTCAATAGTGTTGCATACAGTAGTGGAGTACAGGTTAGTAATTAGCTTTTATCTAATAATATAACATCCTTATATTATTGCATACCATTTTTTATGATCAGTAAGATCAGTTTTGGCATACAGACGCTCCCGCCGACAGCCTTTAGTTTTAAGCTGGCATAATTCAGAGGAATACCAAGGAACAATCAAACTCGCTTATTAATTTGAAAACAACATAATACACAAACCACCAACATACTGGCTCGTTCTGAAAACAGTGTGCTGTCTATATAGTGTGAATGAGCAAAAGTACAAAAGTAAACTCGTTGCAAGGCATTCAGGGATTGAATTCTCCACAAAGGTTGGTATTCTGGATGGTTGCCTGGGAGCTGCTATTTCAGTCAGGGGCATTTAAATTTCATATCGACATTCTGAACACATCCCTAACAAAAAGCATGAGAAATGTGAATAATGCAGGCCTTAGTGAACAGCTCAAGTCAAAGTCAGCGTACCTCTCCCAGTAGAGTTTTCTCAATGCGCCCTTTCACCAGCCGAGCGAAGTCTGGATCATCATCTGTATCCAGGTTGGCACTTATGATGGGCGTACTGAGACACAGAGAGACTCGTTAGGAATAAGAACTAGGGTTACTGCAGCCATTAATCATCCCTGAAGCATCAACAGCAGCAATCATGCGGACACTCCTCAACCGCACCGTGAGGGTGACAGGCGGTCATCCACCTCCGCCCCGCGGAGCTGAGCTCCAGGCTTCTCCCTCTGATTGACAAATCTGTTTTTAACCTTCAGGGGTCGAGATCAAACTCTCATGAATCGATTGCACATGTCAGCCGCTGGGCGTACGCTCACCAGCACGTCTATAATTTGCACAGGGTCTCTTCCAGAGTCTAGAAATTTTGTTTCAGGGTTGTATCACTATTTTGTGAAGGTTTTTTTTTTCTGACAGGTCTGTGAGGGGGATATGAGGTTGATGCAAGTCCCCGGAATGTGCCTGAAGTTTCAGCTCGAAATACCCTACAGATAATTTATTACAGCTTGTCAAATTTGACTCTTTTTGGGTGTGAGCAAAAACACGCTGTTTTTGTGTGTGTCCCTTTAAATGCAAATGAGTTGCTGCTCCCCGCCCCCTTTCCAGAAGAGGGCGGAGTTTTAACAGCTCAACAACAACAAAGCTGGAGAATCTCACGCAGCCAAAATGACGAAAGTGTTCAGCCTTACATTGTTCAAACCGGAGTCGACACTGATGGAGAGACTCAGGAAGAAGTTACAACTTTTAGACGTTTCTGAATGGTTAGTGGATAAATTGATGTAGTTGCTGTGGAGTTGATTCAACTCATCCACTAGCATGTGCCGTCATGTTAATCTTTTGTGCAAATCCAGCGTTTAATTGACCCTCATTTGTGAAGCAGTCTGACGTAAAGTAACGGCATGACAACAACTCTTTCCACATGTTTCTGTAGTCACCTGATGTTCTTGGATGCATTGATGATCTCTTTGATTCTCGGGACTCCCAGAGTTATGTTCATGGAAGCCACTCCAGCGAAGTGAAACGTCTTGAGGGTCATCTGAGTGCCCGGCTCCCCGATGCTCTGGGCACACAGCGCTCCGACGGCAGATCCCGGCTCCATCTGTGCCCTGAGCATCATACAACATCACATTAAAACCATTTCTGTGAATCAGCGTGCTTCTCAACTGCTGTTAATTCATCACTAGATCTGACATGCAAGTCATTGTATCAGCTTTTTCCAGCTGGAAATGAGCCTGACAGGGTCAGTAATGGTGCAGCTCTTTCCGCCCAGATTAAGCACAGCTCATTAGATCAGCATCTGTCTACTGAACCGTATGAGCAAAATTAGAGCCGAGCGCTCATCAGAAATTATGTACAGCTGTGTTACCTCATATATTTGTCTCTGCAGGTTTCCAGAAACTTCTCCAGCTGGGTCGGAGTGATCCTGTCCAACTGGTACAGAACTTTAGGCTGTTACAGATCAGAAAACAGGCTGTCAGACACAAGCGGCCACACACACACTTATATGAAACTGAGCTCTTACCTCTGTTGTTCCGTTGTCATTGATGCCGTACTTGTCACGTGTCTTTTTGATTCTCTCCGAAATTGTTTTTATGAACTTTCTGATTTCCTACAATTTAAAAGAATTTCAAAGCATTTAGAAAGCAAAATTACATGAGCAAAATCCTTCATTTATAAGAATTCAGCTTTGCACAAAAAAAGTATAAAATAATATATTATTTGGAGTCTGTCAAGAACATCAAATATCACCTCAAAAATCGAAAGAAAAAAATTCATGTGCAGAAAAATGTAAAAACATTTTTGTGAGAAAATTAAGAATGTACATCCAAATAATTTAACATTTAGTATACATGCCACTGTTGTTACTGCAAACTAAAACTATTTAAAATTTGTTTAAAGAGTGAAATAATTCTGAAATAAATACATATATATTAGATGTAACTATTAGAAATGTTAATTAAAAATGTTGCCTTGGAAACAAATGGAAATAACATAAGTTCAAGTACAAAAACTGGAATTTAAAAAAACAACTTTATCAAAAACTAATTAAAAGTCCAAAAGCACAAAATGAAAACTGAAAATATAAAAATGAATGCTAATGAATGCTGGGTTATTAATTATCATAAAAATAATAAAGCAATGCAAAATAAATAAATAAATAATAAAAAAAGAAATCTTAAAACATGCTTCATTTGCTTTAAGCAAAATATTTTCTTTTGATTTGGGATAAAATATGGACACTCAATAGCTGCGTTTCCATTACTCCTCAAATTGTGGAAAATGAAATTGTGGGGGAAAAAAAAGCCCAATGGAAACATGTCAATTTCAGAAAAACTCCCATTTATATCGCAAAAACGCTTTTTTTTTATGCTTGCGTAAGGTGGTTTTTCAGGCAATTCAAAAATTTTATATTTTGCAAAACTGCAATTTTTCGCATTTATAGGTCACCTGGTGTACGTAAACACTTGCTAGTGCAGTGGCTGTGATATATTTAAACCTAATAACATACATTGCCATGATTTTTGGAATGACTTTTCGCAATAATTTTATATCATCATTTAGAAGATATCGCAAAATGGAAACCCGGCTAGTTAGTCATAGTGCAGTGAGTCGCATTTTGAGGCATAAATATACAAATTCACATAAACCTGAAAACCTCTAATGGTCCGGATGTCCTGTTCGACTGAAAGCGTGCATCAGGATTAGTGTGTGTAGATCAGAATCAACACGTTAACACTGGTTACTACTGTAATTCATGCTGAACTAAACTCACACCTGGCTCTCATATATAGAAAGTAACAAACTCAAATCACACTCACACGTCATGCGTACCATACAATACCTGTAAGTACTTCTCACTGCCAGTGTCTGTCAATGCCTTTAAATGAAAGACACAGACACTGAGCAGAAACTCTTCAGTCATCAGTTTCATTTAAGCGAAACACTGACTACATAAAATAAGGGATGACATTTTAAAGCGCACCTATTATGCTTTTTCAGATATTCCCTTTCATGTAGTGTGTAAAAGAGCTGTTTGTAAATGTAAAAGGTCTGCAAAGTTTCAAAGATCAAAGAGCAGATAAAAGAAAGAAGCGTTTAAAGGCGGGCTTTAGAGAGACCAAATCCTTAAACTAACCATTTCAGACACTGTGAGAAGCTTGTTTCTGCCACGAATTTAAAAAAATAAAAGATAATTGTGACTTTTTATCTCACAATGCTGACTTTTTCCTCAGAATTGCGTGATATAAAGTCGCAATTGCAAGTTATAAAGTCAAAATTGCAAGATATAAACTCAATTCTGAGGGGGAAAAAAAGCATTTTTTCCCCTCAGAATTGGATTTTATAACTCGCAATTCTAACTTTATAACCCGCAATTCCGACTTTATATCACACAATTCTGACTTTATATCACGCAATTCTGACTTTATATCACGCAATTCTGACTTTATATCTCGCAATTACGACTTTATATCTCGCAATTACGACTTTATATCTCGCAATTACGACTTTATATCTCGCAATTGCGACTTTATATCTCGCAATTCCGACTTTATATCACGCAATTCCGACTTTATATCACGCAATTGCGACTTTATAACTCACAACTGCAAGTTTATATCATGTAATTCGGAGAAAAAAAGACAGCAATTGCAAGAAAAAAAGTCTGAATTGTGAGAAAGTCGCAATTACTATTTTTTATTCAATGGCGGAAACAAGCTTCCATAGAAAAGATCTGATGCTCCAAGTATATTATGAGAAAATGAAAGTGTTTTTTGACCTTGGATGAATGTAAACATACTTTACAACAAAATAAAACTAGGAAATTAACATAGCATGGTTGGGGCACTTAGGGTGCTTTCACACTTGGTTCGATTGCCTGGACCGAACCAGAGTTCGATTGCTCCCCCTCCCCCTGCCCCCACTGGACTGTGTTCACATTAAATTATTTGGGTCCGAACTGCGGTTCGTTTGCGTCATCAAACCAGCAGCTGTTTACTCCGTTGCTTAGTAACGACGACACAGGAGAAGGCAGCAAAATGCATAACGTTGCTCTCCTCACATATATATTTGTTTTTGAACCGTTGGTTTTGTTCATAATGGCACTTGCGTCTATCTGCCGTGAATGTAGAACGCAGAAATTAGATCAGCTCTCTGCTTCCAGCACGTCAGTCACGCTCGTTGGGAAAGTGAGTGAAACACGCACACAAACACACATTTTTATCAAATAATACGGCATTAACAGCAGTTCATTTCCGCAATTTGGTACGTCTGCATTCATATCAGAAGCGAACCGCACCCCATACCAACCTTTTTGAGCGGACTTGGGTGTGGTTCGCGGGTGCGCACCCGAGTTCAGAAGACAGTGTTCACATCATCCAAACGTACCGAACTCTGACGTCAATCGAACCTGGGTGTGCATCAAAAGTGCTAATGTGAAAGCACCCTTAAACCATGTACATACTCAAAAGTTTTAAGAGTGACAACTGCATTTATATGCAACCTGGACATTGACGGCAGATTTGCAATGAGCTTTATTTGAGAGACACTCTGTAGCTGTCACTATATACACATCCTCTCGTACAGTGTTGTTTAAATGCAGCACTGGTACTGTGCTTCAGTGTCCTCATGTCACCTCTCATGAACACAGTAAAACCATTCATTTTACTTTATAAGACTGCGTGCTGCGCTTTGAAAGACACGTTCATCTGAAGCGCTTTGATAAACTGAGCACTCAAAGAGTGAAGAATGCTTTAGGGGCTTTAAGAGGACAGATAAGAACTGCATTAAAAGAGAACATGTTTTTTTCCTTGTATGTTTTGTCACCATGTGAACAGTTTTCTATTGTGTGATAAATTGTTCAGTTCCCTTCATCTGTGAGGTTGGATGGTCAATTCATACATTTGGGATGTGGGTAAAATCAGAGCTGTGCATCATAGTAATCATGTTAATCTGGGTAAATTACCATGAGATCATGAGCTTCATGAGTTAAAGGAATAAGTTACCTCAAAATGAGCATCTTTTTCTCACCCTCATGACGTTTTATTTAAACACTTTTATATTAAAATCTTTCCAGAATTAAAAACCTATGAATTGTGAAAAGATTCACACCCCTACAGTAGAGCCAATATATTCAAAAAATATATATTTTTAAAATTATTATAAATAAGAGTTTAACACAACTAGAAAAAAATTATATTCATCATAAATTTTCATGACTTTTCCAGGTCTATAAATAACACTTTTAAAATTTGCTCATATATCCAGGTTTTCCAAGGCAGTGGGAATCCTGGTTCATCAATAAAAATTAGTTGTAGAGAGAACAAAATACCAATATATAAATAATAATGGTGTCAGCTTACATCTTGATTTTTGGCCTTTTGAAAGCTTATTTTAATCATTTTATGCCATCATGCAGCCCCCTGGTTGAGAACAACCAATCTAAAGTCAATTGCAGTCCTCACACAAAGCATGATATAAATATGTTTTATACTTTAAATGGCACTTTTTTTTAGTGATTTTTGGAGCTTGTCTGATTTCATTGCATGGAAAGAGCAGCGTGAACATTCAGCTTAACGTCTACTTTTTGTGTTCTACTGAAGAAATCACGTATACATGTTGGGAACGACATGAGGGAGAGTAAAAGATGAATCCCTGTAGACAAAAGTGCAGCGGCTCACCTCCAGAAATGTGTCTTTACAGCACAGGAAGTCTTTTCTCTTCATGATGGAGTCGGTGGTCAAAACCAGCTCATTTCTGCTCAGCGCAGGCTCACCTGGACAGCCGAACACCGCCTGAAAACAAACCTCAGCATGAGTGCTCAACAAGAATAAACACTGCCTCTAATGCTCAGATTCAGAGCGGCAAGAGAGAGAAAATGACGTGCAAAGTGCTCTTCAGTGTTCCCACAGAGAGTGTTTCTATATCCCGGCATCCTCCAGCACTATTTCAACCAATTAGACTCCACAGAAAGCGGTAATCAGAATGTGAATGGAGATGAAAATAAGCCAGCAGTGATTGTAACTGATGGCGGATCACAACTCTATCATTTCATGAATGTCAGCTCGCATTGAAACGGGCATGACAAACTAGACTTCAATTTCTTTGAAGAAAATTATGTGGTGAAAATGTTATTGGTGAATTAAGGCCCTATAATTTGAATAATTCTACTATTGTACAGTAAAATGTACTAAAATAGAAGTAGTAATAATAAAATGTATTCATTTATTTGTTAAACAAGAAATCAAGCGATTTTATCCATGTTTTAATTTATATCGTAAACCTCCATTGTGCAGAAGTTTATTTAAAAAAAGTAAATACAACAAAAGCAGCGTAAAATGAAAAAGAATTTTTAATACATTAATTTGTTTTAATTCATTATTAAAATTTAATTAAACCACTAAAATGGAATCCACACAAAAAAATAAAATGGATTTCACAAGGAATAGATAAACCAGAAAAAAATAAAATTATGTCAGAGCCGCATCAAGTTTATGACACGATGGCAAACACCACTGCCATATCATCTGATCAGCCTTGTACATTTTAACCCCTTAAGCCCTGAAGGCATTTTCAGAGTTATTTTTCTGAGTGACAAACAAAAAAGTAGACTCGTAACTCCAAAACTATTTATTGGTGATGTTCCTCTATATGTGAGTAAATTTTGTGGTGATCGCATAAAGAAATCAAAAGTTACAGCATTTGGAACCATTTTTGTTTAGTCCTTGTCACCCCCTAATGGGCATTTTTAAAATTATACAAAATTTTTTTTTTTTAAATCTGGATTCAATCTTTTTGTCAACTTGTTTTCTTTCAATTAGGACAGGTTTTATATTTCATTTTGGAATTGAACGACTTTATACCTCGCAATTGCGACTTTATATCTCGCAATTGCGACTTTATATCACGCAATTCCGACTTTATATCACGCAATTCCGACTTTATATCACGCAATTCCGACTTTATATCACGCAATTCCGACTTTATATCACGCAATTCCTCGCGCAAATCTGACTTTATATCACGCAATTCCTCACGCAATTCTGACTTTATATCACGCAATTCCTCACGCAATTCTGACTTTATATCACGCAATTCCGACTTTATATCACGCAATTCCGACTTTATATCACGCAATTCCGACTTTATATCACGCAATTCCGACTTTATATCACGCAATTCCGACTTTATATCACGCAATTCCGACTTTATATCACGCAATTCCGACTTTATATCGCGCAATTCTGACTTTATATCACGCAATTCCGACTTTATATCACGCAATTCTGACTTTATATCACGCAATTCTGACTTTATATCACGCAATTCCGACTTTATATCACGCAATTCTGACTTTATATCACGCAATCTGACTTTATATCACGCAATTCCGACTTTATATCACGCAATACCGACTTTATATCACGCAATTCCGACTTTATATCACGCAATTCTGACTTTATATCACGCAATCTGACTTTATATCACGCAATTCCGACTTTATATCACGCAATACCGACTTTATATCACGCAATTCCGACTTTATATCACGCAATTCCGACTTTATATCACGCAATTCCGACTTTATATCACGCAATTCCTCGCGCAATTCTGACTTTATATCACGCAATTCCGACTTTATATCACGCAATTCCGACTTTATATCACGCAATTCCGACTTTATATCACGCAATTACTCGCGCAATTCTGACTTTATATCACGCAATTCCGACTTTATATCACGCAATTCCTCACGCAATTCTGACTTTATATCACGCAATTCCTCACGCAATTCCGACTTTATATCACGCAATTCCTCACGCAATTCTGACTTTATATCACGCAATTCCGACTTTATATCACGCAATTCCTCACGCAATTCCAACTTAATATCTCGCAATTCCGACTTTATATCACGCAATTCCGACTTTATATCACGCAATTCCGACTTTATATCACGCAATTACTCGCGCAATTCTGACTTTATATCACGCAATTCCGACTTTATATCACGCAATTCCTCACGCAATTCTGACTTTATATCACGCAATTCCTCACGCAATTCCGACTTTATATCACGCAATTCCTCACGCAATTCTGACTTTATATCACGCAATTCCGACTTTATATCACGCAATTCCTCACGCAATTCCAACTTAATATCTCGCAATTCCGACTTTATATCACGCAATTCCGACTTTATATCACGCAATTTCGACTTCATATCACGCAATTCCAGCTTCATATCAGGCAATTCCGACTTTATATCACGCAATTCCGACTTTATAACTCACAACTGCAAGTTTATATCATGTAATTCTGAGAAAAAAAGACAGCAATTGCAAGAAAAAAAGTCTGAATTGTGAGAAAGTCGCAATTACTATTTTTTATTCAATGGCGGAAACAAGCTTCCATAGAAAAGATCTGATGCTCCAAGTATATTATAAGAAAATGAAAGTGTTTTTTGACCTTGGATGAATGTAAACATACTTTACAACAAAATAAAACTAGGAAATTAACATAGCATGGTTGGGGCACTTAGGGTGCTTTCACACTTGGTTCGATTGCCTGGACCGAACCCGAGTTTGATTGCTTCCCCTCCCCCTGCCCCGACTGGACTGTGTTCACATTACATTATTTGGGTCCGAACTGCGGTTGGTTTGCATCATCAAACCAGCAGCTGTTTACTCCGTTGCTTAGTAACGACGACGTCGTTCATGTTCCTCTATATGTGAGCAAATTTTGTGGTGATCGCATAAAGAAATCAAAAGTTACAGCCATTTTTTTTGGAACCATTTTTGTTTAGTCCTTGTCACCCCCTAATGGGCATTTTTAAAATTCTACAAAAAAATGTTTTTTAAATCTGGATTCAATGTTTTTGTCAACTTGTTTTCTTTCAATTAGGACAGGTTTTATATTTCATTTTGGAATTGAACGATCGTAGGCTTTATTTCTCTGAGTGGAAAAAAAAAACATTTGTTCATAATTTTGTCCATATGAAATAAATATATAAAAAATGCACCGTTTATCACACTAGTGTGCTGCTTTAATGTTTAACCAGGAAATTTGTTTTGGAATGCTTTTATTTTGTACAAAATGATAAAAAGTTTTTGATTGGGAACATCACAAGTGTTATAGGGTTTTCAAGCACAGCACAAGGGTTAAAAATACTTTGACATACTCTGATGTTGTCGAGGACTCTTTTGAACTCCAGCGGCTCGTCTTTTCCCTCCATGGCTGCGGGATCGAGTCCGTCTCCACCGTAGATGAACTGTATGATGTCACCGGTGGAGCTGCGCACCGTCAGATCGTACTGAGAGCACAAGTCCTCCAGAGACTTCACCAGACGCCTCTGTACGACACAAACACACAATTAAAGTGCATAAATAAACCCGACACTTATTAAGTGCATCATTATCCACCTTATTTTGCAACATGGAAGTACGCTATTTACTGTGCATGTGCAAGCCTTCTCATTCATTAGCCGCTAAAGGTAAATTACCAGAAGAATAACAAAGTGGTAAAACTGTTTGTGCTACAAACCAGTGCATTTATAATTATGCCAATGCATTAAAATAATGTGGTTAAAAATACCAGTTTGCAATATCAAGCTACATTAATAGCTGTTGTGTACAGCTAAAAAAATGAATGGGTTCCGGTGTCATCTGCTTCCAGGTAATTTACAAATGGCCGCAACCACTCTTTTGTTACAAATAATAAAGGAGGCAAACAGAGACGTGTGCATCTGCCGTCGGACCTGCATGTATCCCGTCTCTGCTGTTTTTACAGCGGTGTCGACCAGACCTTCTCTACCAGCCATAGTGTGAAAGAAGAACTCCGTGGGGGTCAGACCAGAATAAAAGCTGTCTGCAACGAAGCCCTTCGCAGCAGGGAGCTGAAACATAAAAGAACAATCACACAAACATGTTTCTTTTATTCCATGCAGCCTTTGGTTTGTCTCTTCTTTAACCTCAGCAGTGTTTCCTCCAACCCAACAGAATCATTAAGCATGTTGAAACATTCATCACATGTCCTGGTTCGACCTTCAAGTGGATTTTGGTACATTGTGTGATGTTACGGACATAAAAAAGGATCGAATTTTTGGACAAAAAGGTAGATAAACTTTGGAATTGATAATGCAAAGATTTCTAGCAGCCAACTAAATAAAGACATGCATTCTTATTATACAAATTTACCTCTTCAAAATAGGGAAAAACTAATTGTAAAGTTTTTAAATAAAGTTGAAAGCTACTACAATCCATCCTGTGCAACACAAATGACTGGCTTTTTTATTACAAAAAGCATTTATTTGAAATCATCCCAGCGGACCAAGGACAAAAGTTGCTGTAATTGAAGAATCGCTCATGCATGCTGAGAGAAAGTGATAAACACAAAAGAAGTGGTTCGCTCTTACTTTGGAGTGCTTTTCAAAGTGAGGCAGCGAGCGGTTCTCAAATCCATCAGGAACACGAGAGCCGCTGATGGCCTGCTGCCCGACGCAAGCGATCATCTGTGAGATGTTAATAAATGAACCTGGAGAGGCAGAGATTATTTCAGAGTTATGCTCTAATCATACGTGACTCACAGGTGTTACGAAATATGAATTTCTTGATTGATTCACATTCTGCATTCTGTCAAATGCATCTGTACAGACTTAAGTCAGGATAGAGACAAGGCTGTGAGGAAGAGTTCATGGGGGAAGATTTTTTATATATTAGATATATAAATTTCTCATCTAATTAATTACACAATATATGGCAATTAATTAACCTAATTAATCGAACATCCAATTTGGCTGAGAAATTACCCCCAAAAGAAAATTTATAGTCATTATTGTGTTAAATGAGAAAAGCATCAAATAGACATTACAAAAAAGTAGCTTTAGAAAGACATTATATTTGATATAATAAAATAGAAAATTTTAGGTTTCAACGGCCATGAGAGTGAGTAAATGATGACAGATTTTTCATTTTTGGGTGAACTACACCTTTAATGGGTTTTTTTTTTTTTTAACTGCAATGTGCAACACGTATCTCATAGTAACCGCTGAGCGAAAGCAGAGTAGCACTATAACAACTTTCAACACACAAATGTATATAATTTGATAAAACACATTACTCCACATACGCTTGACCAGAAGAAGCGGAAGTGCTCGTCTGCGGCATAATAAAAGTTCCTCTGCTCTCGAGGCGTTTCGCGCTCGTCTCTCATTAGCAATCGCTCCAGCGGCCTCAATGCCTTTTAGCCACACCCTGCTTCATACTACAGTAATGTTAATAAATCTTTCATTTATTAGCTCATCCATGAATATGATTTCTGCCCATCGGATTCTTTGCATCAGCTGTAGACATGAAGACAACACCTTCCATGATTCCGCGAAATCAAGGCGTCATCAAGCTACTCCTTTGTTCTGAATAAGCGCCCTCTAGCGGCGAAAATTACATATTGTGCCTTTAATTCAGATAATTAGGTTTAATGAAATAATACTGTAAATAAAAAACTAAAACTACCAGTAGGTGGCAGTAAATGTCTAAATGAGGCCTTGAGAAATGTAGGGCCCTATAAAATCCATTTTATTTTTTCCCAAATTCCGTTTTTTTCCGTTTTATTTATTTTTTGACTCCATTTTAATGGTTAAATTAAATTTTAGTAATCAAAAAGCATGTCTAGTTTATTGAAATAATGAATCTTGTCCAATTTACCAACAATTTAATAAAAGTTTTAAAAAATTACTTTTTTTTTTTTTTTTAGGGCCCTACGTTTTATTCTTTCCCCTCAAATTTTATTTTTTACCAAATTCTGTTTTCTGGATTCCATTTTAATGGTTTAATTCCATTTTAATAATCAAAAAGCATGTCTAATTAATTGAATTCTTAAAAACAACATTCATTAATTAAAAAATTGAATTAATTTTTTTGATTTTTTTTTTTCTTCAGAAGTTCTGTTGTGTATTTAAAATTTTCTGGCAATCAAATGAACGCATACCATTTAATTTATCTTTTAAATCATGAAATTAAACTTTTTTGTCAAACAATGTGCTGCACAACAGAGCTTTACTGTTAAAATTAAAACATGGAAGAAACACTGAGATTATTGTTTAGAATATATTTTAATAATTTATTATTCTACTGTACAACAGTAATATGTTTCTGTCAAGTTAAATCAAACTTTTATTTTGACGGTTTGCCTAGAGCTTTGAGTTTCTCTGTGTTTATGACGGTAGTTTTCTCAAACGAAGCGGTTAAATGCTGATGAAGTGACTTTCAGAGCAGCTCTGGAGATGAATTTGTGTGTTCATATAGTGAGGTGACAGAAGACAAAAACACCGCGAGCGTCACGTGCTTCAGTGTGCGCCCGCGCGAGTGTGTGTGGTAAATGAAACCGCGCTTCCGCATTTCAGATGCACACAAACATGCAGGATTCATATTTAAATAGTCTTTTTGTGGTTTAATATTCATGGACACTAGTCTATATCGCGATTTAATTTAAGTGTACTGACCTGCTTTTAATTCATTCATCAAAAATTTTACAAATTCCGTGACATTCTGCGTTATATAGTAAATTCTGTTTTTATGACTGGATTCCGCGATTCCATCCGCGATTCCGTGATCGCGGAAATTATAGGGCCCTAGAAATGTATGGCACATTGCATGTAGGATATAAATTAAATATGATTGATAACTACTCTAAGTTGCATTAGGGAGGTTCTGATGGTACCTTTGGATCCACACAGAGCCATGATCAACGGACTGTTGCTTTTGTCCAGTTCTCTCAAACACGCACTGCCAGCGTGATCTCTGATGACAGACAGCTCCTTCAGGATTAACGCCTGGACACACACATATACATCACACAGAGATAATCAGCAGAGATCTAACACCACACTGACTCATTTCCTCTCTCACCTCCAGAGTTTCCTCAGCGGTGCAGCCCGGCTGCTGCTGTAATCTGCCTGTCTTCAGGGCTTCGATATATTCATCACATTTCTTATATCCATCGTCCAGTAGTTCCTGTTTGGCCTTCAAGAGTCCCTGTCCGGGCGTCACGTCTCCGATACCGATAGAGAAGCCTCGATTTGCTTCAACACAGAAATCATGAAAACATCAAACCCATCATGACTTTAACCAGACACACACAGAAACACACACTGGTGACTCACAGAGGTAAACGGGAGCCAGACGGGCCAGACGTGACATGGCATCCGCGGCCTCCTGCTGACCCCAGTCTCGCAATAGGATGTAGAAGATGTTGTTCTTGGATCCGGATCCCAGAGTTCCTTTATCCATACTGCCGCACATCAGCTCACTGTTCTGGATCACCACAACTGCATGAAGACATATGGGTTACAGCTTTAAATTCCCTTTAAAATCTGTTTTATTTTCCCCCCAAATGTCTAATCATGAAACTTACACAATTTAACAAATGTAATCATAGATGATTTTTCTAGTGCCTTGCGTGACTTAAAAGTGCTGCTGGGTGACTCACATGAATCATTGGAACACAGATCCTCCCCTTTACCGCAGTACTGCTTGCCTTTGGTGCGCAGGTTGGCCTTCACTGGACAGCTTTTACTGGGCTTGAGTATCAGACTAAAGATCTGCTTCCCCGTCCACAGCCTGATCGGCTAAAACAAAACACAAAAGTCACCTCACAGGTCAACTTCATTACACTTTTAAAGGTACCGTCTTTTTAAAAGATGTAATATAAGTCTAAGGTGTCCCCTGAATGTGTCTGTGAAGCTTCAGCTCAAAATACCGCATAGATTTTTTTTTATTCATTTTTTTAACTGCCTATTTTGGTGCATCATTAAATATGCACCGATTCAGGCTGCGGCCCCTTTAAATCTCATGCTCCCCTTCCCCGGAGCTCGCGCTTGCCTTAACCAGCATAAACAAAGTTCACACAGCTAATACAAAGTGTTCGTCATGCAGCATGTCTAATCGCGTAAGTATGGTATTTATTTGGATGTTTACATTTGATTCTGAATGAGTTTGAGGCTGTGCTCTGTGGCTAACGGCTAATGCTACACTGTTGGAGAGATTTATAAAGAATGAAGTTGTGTTTATGAATTATACAGACTGCAAAAAAATTATACAGACTGTTTAAAAAATGAAAATAACGACGGCTCTTTTGTCTCCGTGAATATAGTAATAAACGATGGTAACTTTAACCACATTTAACAGTACATTAGCAACATGCTAACGAAACATTTAGAAAGGCAATTTACAAATATCACTAAAAATATCATGGATCATGTCAGTTATTATTGCTCCATCTGCCATTTTTCGCTATTGTCCTTGCATGCTTACCTAGTCTGATGATTCAGCTGTGCACAGATCCAGACGTTAATACTGGCTGCCCTTGTCTAATGCTTGAACATGGGCTGGCATATGCAAATATTGGGGGCGTACATATTAATGATCCCGACTGTTACGTAACAGACTCACTGCAGACTCACTTGAGACTCACTGTATGTCATTTCCATGTACTGAACTCTTGTTATTTAACCCTTTAAGACCTGAAGGCTTTTTTAGAGTTTTTTTTTCTGAGCGACACACACAAAAGTAAAGACTCATAACTCCAAAACTCTAGCAAGGAGAGTCAAAAGGTAGGTATCATTTGATAGAAAACATTTTAAATTTTAAGAAAATATAAATTACATTACATTTGGACATTTTCTTGCTGAGAAACAGCTGATAAAAGACAAAAAATATATATAATTTTTTTTAAAATAATTTTTCTTTTTTTTTAATTTGACATGGAATAACTCAGGAACACAATAAGATCGCTAAAAAATTCTTTTTTGGTGATGCTCTCCTATATGTGAGCTGCATCTGGTTCAAATTTCGTGGTGATAGGATAAAGAATAGTTTGAAAAATTGTTGTTCATTTTTTCCGCAGCCAGGTGGCGCCAACGGGCGGTAAACTCCGGTTTAGAGGTGCTTCTCAGCACTCGTTAGGAGTTTTTCAAAATGGTTAGATGCATTAAAAAGATGAGATTCAAAGCTTTAAAATGATATCTATTATGTGTTATTCTACGTTGGAAAACGAACATGGATGGGTCCGGGAACATTGGATACACACTGCATCCCGGAGAGATGAGAGACATGTTTTTAGCCAAGTATGTTAAATCATTCCGTGAGTAATATCTTGTGATCAACGCAATATATTATATTGATTTTGGATTCATTTTAATCTTGAGAATCTGCTTTAAATATTGATGTGCAATTTTCTATGATCTGTGCATTTTTCATGAAGTTATGAGCACGTGAAATATACATACTTGTATTCAGTTAGCGGCTGTGCTATTTTTGTTGTAAACGCATATTACTCAGACTCATTAGAGGGTGAAAACAACGCAACAGAAGCATGTTGGAGGCTTGATATGAAAGTTTAAAGTCTCTGGTTTTGTATGCAAAAAGAATTTTTGTGCTACCTATATGGATTCAATTTTAATTGGCTTTTAAAGAGAGACACGCAAATGGGAGCGCCGACGCTCCATCCGGTCTTAAGGGGTTAACTATGCCAATATAAATTCAATTTTTAATTCTAGGGCACCTTTAAATAATATGTGCATAACCTTGAGGAAAAGTTTTGTATCTACCTTAAAAAGTCAAAGTAACCCCCACACAGAGACAAAATCAATTCAAACAACAAAAAAAAGTGTCTCTCCAATAAAGAACTTTCCTTTTTTCTAAGACGGCTCGGAAAAAAAAAGAGCATGTACAGCCTTTATAAGGAAAGTATCAGCACTGGAGGGGCAATTTTGTCATTTTCCCTCAAGAGAGCATCAATTTTACCTTTATGATAGACAGAAAGAGAGAGGGTGGGTGAGAGAGGATCATTCAATCACCTTGAGAATAGCAGGATGAGGGAGGGAGATCTTGATTTTCTCATCTTTCCCCACCAGGATGGAGGCAACGATCTGACAGGCTTTGGTTCGGTCGAAGAAAGTGTCTTTGAGCGTGAGCAGGTAGGCACCTGTTACATGATACAAAAAAAATATAAGCAGTTTAACAGCGCCATCTTCAGGTGAGACATCAAAAAAATCAGATGCTGAAATCTGATTGGCTCAGGTGGAAAAGGCAGAACTCACCTGTCAGGAAGTCCTGAATGGCTGCGATCAGCGGCTCACCGTTTCTGGGAGTGACCAGATTAGCCTTTGTCTACGAGAGGAACACATGAAGAGGGAATTATTTCATTAGCAGATGCTGTAATCTGACTGAGGGCGGTTTAGCTTCTCTTTCTCACCCCCATGAGGATGAGAGCTTCAGCTTTAGCTTCTTCTGTCTGCGGCAGGTGAAGGTTCATCTCGTCTCCGTCAAAATCAGCGTTGTACGGCGTGCACACACACTCGTTGAAACGAAACGTCCGATGAGGTTTCACACGCGCCTAGAACAGGAAACGAGCAATTTCACACATTGATTCAATATCAATGACTTATTTATAAACTATTTAATTATATAATTAGCAATAAAATGGAAGAGGTGATCGGTTCTACAGCGATCCGTTTCGCCACATTAAAGAGCGCCAAAACCACATTTATTATTTGTTTAAAATATTGACAATTTTGAAAGCTGAGACCGTTTCATATCAAAAGTAAAAGCACAAAGTTTATTGCGATTATTGGATGAGATGCATGCTTTAAATGTTTAGTGAAGTTTTGTTCACACATCAATTGAAAATAGCATAGACTAAAATATTGATTTCAGATTGAAGATCATTCAAATCTGATTCATCATGCTTTCTATCTTTAAAATGTTGCTTTGCGCCCACATAAATGGCCCCAAAGAGTTTCATTGAAGAAATGAGGAATAATAACTCACAATATGAGCCATGATACTGAGTTTGTGCAGAGACGGCTGCCGGTTAAACAGCACAATGTCACCATCAATCATGTGTCTCTCAACCACGTCACCGTACTTCAGCTCTTGAGCCATCTTCTCTCGGTTACCGTACTTCAAGAACCTGAAGCAAACAGCCACAACATTCAGACGATGAACAAATGATGAAGGAAGAGTGCATGGAAGAATGAAAAACTTTCTTTGAGAAGTTTTAAAGAATGCATGAATAATGAAAGTGGATGGTGATTTATACCATCATGTACCGATGATGCTATAATCCAATATTTTGAATGCATAGCTATTTTTTTTTTTTTTTGTAGCTGTGCTTTTATGATGCAATCATAGGATTATGATAACATAATTAAGAGTAAATGATGACAAAACATTCATTTTTGGATGATTTTGAGCAGAGAGAAAACGAGGAGTGTGTATTTGACCTCTTCATCTGCATGTGTCTCTGTTGAATGAAGTTTGCTCCTGGGTGAAGATCAGGACCGTTACGCACCAGCTTCCTCATCAGCTCAATGTTGGCTTTATTTACCTGAAAGAAAACATGCACATCAAATTTAAAACAAAAAAATTATATACTTGCACCCATCAATCATCCATTGCATTATAACCAGGGTTTGTTTAGCGCGTACGAACCGGAATGCATATGATACGCAAGTTATTAATATTAGAAACATTACAATTTTTCTTCCATGTTTTTATTTTAACAGTAAGCCTCTGACCTTCTCCGGGTAGGTGAGAATTTTGGCGACGTGCACAGGTACAGCGACCTCATCGATCCTCAGGTTTGGGTCGGGAGAGATGACCGTTCTGCCTGAGAAATCCACTCTCTTTCCAGACAGGTTACCACGAAACCGCCCTGAAAATAGCAAAACAAGGCAAGTTGACGTGACACATCGATGCTGGAGGCGTCTAATGTCAAAGCAGCAGACAAATATAACACTGCCATTTCTACAGAGACTCATGGGAAAGGCTGGCGGTTCAGATAAGCCCTTGAGCTCTCAGCAGGTCGTACCCTGTTTTCCCTTGAGTCTTTGCACAAAGCCGCGGGTCCATTTCTTGGGTGCCATATTGAGCGGGATGCCCGACAGCTCGCTGTTGATGTACAGAGCGCACTGGAGCTGCAGGAAGTCCCAGTCCTCCATGATCATCTGGGTTTTGGCTCCTGACATGCGGTGCTGTGGATTTACACAAGTACAATTACTACTAATTTACTGACACATGCATGTAGCAACACTTTTATCCTGAAGTCAAAATGAACTAAATAAATCATATGGTTTCTCAGTTGATACTCACATTTCTAAATGATCAACAAGATCAAAACTGCTGATAAACCAGCTCAAAATCCCCCACAGATCATTTATTATAGCTTGTCAAATTTGCCCCCTATTTGGGTGTGAGCAAAAACACGACGTTTTTGTGTGTGTCCCTTTAAATGCAAATGAGCTGCTGTTCCCGCCCCCTTTCCAGAAGAGGGCGGAGCTTTAACAGCTCAACAACAACAAAGCTGGAGAATCTCACCCAGTCAAAATGGCGATTTTGTTCAGCCTTACATTGTTCAAACCGGAGTCGACACTGATGGAGAGACTCAGGAAGAAGTTACAACTTTTAGACGTTTCTGAATGGTTAGTGGATAAATTGATGTAGTTGCTGTGGAGTTGATTCAACTCATCCACTAGCATGTGCCGTCATGTTCATCTTTTGTGCAAAACCCATATGGACGCGTACCTGTTTCAGTGCTTCCCACAGGTTTGAAATATTCTTGCAGTGGTAGCCGGGTGAAAAATCCTCCTATCACCCACGGCACAAAAATGGTCTACTACATGTGACAAACAACATATACTGTGTGATTTTTAATAGTATTTTTATTTATTGAAATTAATTTTAATTACATAGCATACTATTACATTTAATTACATACCAATATTATGCATTGTAAGTTATGCAAAATTACAGCATTTAAATGGTTCTCCTTGCTATGTCATATAGTGTCTCTCTCAGTGAATGGGACACAAATTTTACTAGTAAAATTTATATAATGAATAATATACATCAAATAATGTTCTTAGTCTTTTCTTCCTGTGGGGGAGACTACAATAATTTACTATGAATTAAATGGAAATCAAATTAAATACAATTTATTGTGTAACCAAAATACCAATAATGGTATACCAATAATTCTAAACAAGCCCGAAATACACCGGGACTCTTATTTTGAAATGTCTACACAACTGCGGGCTGATCTTTCAGATTCTTACAACCGTCTAAAACATGTTATACAAAGGCCATAAAGTAGACATTGTCATAATTCATCAACTTGAGTTCATTAGCAAGCAATTGATTGAGAATCACTTTGAAGCAGTCTGAAGTGTTGTTAATATACCTGGGCGGCCCGCCCAAGTAAAGTCTTTGTTTGGGAAGCACTGTGTTTGCCAAACAGAGTCATACACACCAGGCTATCGTTTATGATTGCTATCAAATGCTATGAATGGTCTAATATTTTTTTCCAAAATATCGCTCAGACAGAAACACTCCTTTTTTAGCAATTGAGCTTGCCAGGGTCAACTTGCAAGCTATCCAAGCTAACAAGACTCTAAATATTGTTCAGAACACCATGGCTTTAGAACTGGTACACCGTCGTCGCTTGCGAAAACAAAATGACGGTGCCGGGGGTGGAAACGTGCATATTAAGGGGCGGTAATATTATAAAAAGATCCCCTTCCTACGTCACTAGGGGAGTGAAATCTGAGCGGCTCCTTTTTTCACATGCTTGCAGAGAAAGGCTTGCCAAAACAAAGTTACTGGGTTGTCCTTTTTCACATTTTCTGTGTTGGCAGATGCACTGGTGACCCGATTACAGCACTTAAAGACGGAAAAAGTCAGATTTTCTTTAATTTAATGCATGTAATTATTTAGCAGGCATTCTTATCCAATAAAATGTCTTTATTCAACTAAAATTGGATGGAAAAGAGAGATTTCAGAGTAATTACACTGGATCACTTGTTTTTCACATCCTACTTTATGTAAAAGCAGCAATATTTCAAATGCATCCACTTCCATTGCATGGTAGATCTGCAACAACTAATCGGTAAAACTGATAATTGTCAACGATTATCAATTAATCGCGTCCGCACACTGTGTGGGAAAAACACGGCAGCCATTTCTATGGACAAAATGTTAGTTTTTCCTCTGCAATCGTCTACTAGGCATCTCAAACGAGCCTGATGTGACCTGCGTACCTTCTTGATGACGTCATTGAGGAAGATGATTTCCGTTAGCTTCATGGTAAGATCATCTTCATTGGTGCCTGATTTGAGGTCGCTGACGACGGAGGGCCGGATGCAGAGGGGCGGCACTAACAGGCGTGTCAGGATGAGGTCAGCGGGTTTTCCAGATTCTGGATTCATCAGAAGAAGAGGAACATCCTCGTTTGGAATTCTCCGGAAGAGATTCAACACGACCAGAGGATTGAGGTTTTCCTGGATGACAAGAAACGAGAAGAGGAAATATAAAACTTTCAGTTATAGCAGATTAAACAACACTGCAAAATCCACAAAACAGTTTTCCTGCATCCTGATTGGTGGATATTAACCTGTGCTCTGGTCAGTAGTGACTCCACTTCTTTGTTGTGTTCAATGGCCACATCAAATGACTGGAGGAAATCTGACACCATGGGATCGATGACTTTCTTTGTGGTCTTATACTTTTCATGAATGATCTTCAGCAAGCCACATTTCTTTACGGGGCCTGGAGAGACATGAGCAATATTTCATCACATTATAATAATAAATGCAGAAGAGTGCAGAATTCATCCAGCTGGTGTTTTACCGTTAAACGCGTTGCAGTTCGTGCATACGGTCTTCTTCCTGCATTTGTCAGAGATCTTCTTCTTGAGGCCACGCTTCTGCAGGTACGCCAGTCCAGGTCTACGCAAGTAATCCAGAAACTGAAGCTTTTCCTCTTTGGCGAGAAGGATGTGAGAACACGTCTTACAGATCATCTGAACGAACAAGAATATAAATAAGATTCACATAACTAGGTCAATAATATAAAATAATAAAACTATAAATTTAAATATTTATAATATAACTAATACAATATAACTCATAAAATCAATGTGAAAATTTAGCAAAAAATAATGATTTCTGCAGTATTATAATGTATAATGATATACGAATATGTAATTTATTAAAATCATAATTATTTATATTGGATAATTTATTATTATTTAGTTAGGTTTTATTATATTTACTAAATTACATTACATTTATATGATTACGACTGATACTATATTATATATTGTTTATATTTATAGTTTTTATAATAATATAAAAATATTAAGTCAATAATATGAGTTATAAAAATACAAATCAATAAATTCAGTAAATAATAAAAATAAATAAAGTCAATAATATACAATTTATAATATAAATCATAAGTACGTAATATCATTTTTACTAAATTATATTATATTTGATATACACATTTAATTTAGTAAAAATCATATTAAATTTATATTGTATAAAACATTATTTTTTATTATTTTACCAGTTTATATTATATTTATATGAATATAATTTATATTTATATAAACTAAAATATATTATATTTACATTACACATAATTTATTAATACTCATATTTATATTGTACAGTATATTTAGTTTTTATATTTTGACTATAAATTATATGACTATGATTTATATTGTAGATTTTATATTATTGACTTACTATTTTATATTATGACTCATACAATACATAAATTATACAAAACATTAATAAGTCGATAATATACAATAATTTATCATATAAATCATAAGCACATATTATTTTTACTAAATTATATTATTTGACATACACATGTAATTTAGTAAAATTCATATTAAAGTTATATTGTATAATATATTATTTAGTTTATTATTTTACCAGTTTATATTATAATTGAATGAATATCATTTATATATACTAAAATATATTATATTTGCAAAATATGTAATTTATTAAAAATCATATATTTATGTTGTATTGTATATTTTAAATTATTGACTTAATATTGTTATATTATGACTCATAATACAATACATAAAATATTATACAAAACATTTGTCAATAATATACAATAATTTACAATACAATTTAAATTATAATACATAATGTTGTTTTTACTAAATTATATTTGATATACATAATATTTTGTAATTAATTAAAAATCATATTATATTTACCTTGTTTAATATATTATTATTTAATTACCAGTTTATATGAATATGATTCATATTGTATTACATACTATTTATATATACTATATTATATTATATTTGATAAACATAACATGTAATTAATTAAAAATCCTATATTTATTATTAGTTACGGTTTTTATTATTTTTTACTTAACATTATATCTATATGAATATGAGTTATATTAAATTATAGATTTATATTTATAGGTTTTATATTGTCGACTTAATATTTTTCTGTGACATAATATATAATACGTAATAATATAAATACATAATACAATAAAAACAACTGTACGCCCAATTTTCTGTCATACATTTGTTTCTGTAAACAAGTGCCACAGTGAACTTGCCTGCAGGATCCCAACAATAGCTTTAAAGTATCCGATATGAAAGCAGGGCAGCTCCAGATCCAGATATCCGTAGTGTCCGAGACAGTCAGCAAGGTTCTTCCCACAGGTTTCACATGGTCTGTCCTTCTCGCTGGTACCCTGAACACAAAAGAGAGACGATCAAGCCTCTTTTAATCATCTAAAAAGCCATATTCCCATTTTATTATGAGTGTAGCGAGTGTATTTGTGCGGTCACCATGCGGTGGTCCAGGACTCCATACTGCAGCGGTGTGTGGCTGGTGTCTTGGCTGTAGAGGTTCTTGCTGACCACCTGAATGTGAGCCTGTTGTCTCATCTGCTCTGCTGATTTCATGCCAAAACAGATGTGACTTCTGATAAAACCAGAGAAACAAACATCAATAGACTTTTACATGCATGATTACATTCATATACACATGCATGCTCAGACACATAGCTGGCATATTTGTATATAAAGTTCTGATGAAACATGTTTATCCTGCATGCAACCCACAAACTTACATCTTTTTGGCCACATCCGTCTCTCTAAACTGCTCCTTCACCATGACTGCGGCGCGTCCACGCACTCAGCGTGTGAATTTAGTCAAATCAATATTAATTTTAGCGTACACTGCAGTGTTTAATGAAGATCTCGTCTGATCCTTGTGCCACATGCAGCACTGCTTTGACGTCGCGTCCATGCGCCTCTCATGAAGACTGAGCGCGTCACGGCGCGTCATCTGCGCTCAGCGACACCTGCCGACGGGGAGCGCTCTGAAAAACATAAACAATTAGCAAAGTCTTGTTAAAATTGTTATATTTGGAGCAAAATCAGTTACATATGAATGAGTATGATTTATAAACATTTTTGAGTTTAGTTGTGTACGCTTTGAAAGGTTTGCATTTTTAGACACAACCACTAGATGTCACTGCTCTCTTATTTATACACCGTAAAATACAGTATAAACATCTTAGAATAATTATTTTTCAACTAATGAGCACAGGAATGCCAAGCAGATGTTAATTAGCAATATTATTAATTTATTCAAGTATCTGATTTGCATAAACAAGCTCTGTTTGACACTAATGAACCCCTGCAGCCTGCAATTCTCATGCAAAAATTGACAAGTGCGCCTTCACGTTTAAGAAACAGGAACCTTGTGTTTTCATAATTATATTTTGTAAAATATAATTAAATACCTGAGGGTCAAATATCCTCTCTGATATATTTAGTGAAATATCATGACTTGTCAAATATCGCGAGGATTTGACTTGGCCCATAATGGCCCAGATCGATGATGTTTATATTTCACTCGAATTATTTGCACGGGTTTCTGTGAGCAGACACAATTATTTAATTGATTTTCCTGTCATATATAATAACATACTCATTTAACACACACACACACACACACACACACACACACACACACACACACATTTCACTCCCTCACCTGTCAATCATTTCATGACTGAACTAAACGCCGCCTATAAGCCCATGGGATCGCGGGAAACGAATGACCCCATCGGGGAGAAATGAAAACATGACTAAATATAGTATGTAAGTCTCAAATACTATAAATCCTGATGTTTTCTGTGAGTTTGGGAGAAGTAGTACCTTCTTTGCCTCTGTAATGCTGGATTAGTGGCGGTTGGCAGTGAGAAGTTTGCCGCCAAAACAGAAATAACCGTTAACAAGCTCGTGTCACTGATAAAGACTTTGATGTTGTTGATCTTCAAGACAGCCAAAGTGACTCGAAATACAGCCTTTTAACTCAATACAAGTGTATATTGCGTCTGATTGGTTGTTCCTTCTCAACGAAAAGCAAATTTGCTTTCCAGAGTCTTCATCCTCTCTGTTCCTCAGTAGTGGAATGCGATCTGATGATGATCCGATGAGACCACACAACGATCATGAGTAAAACTAAAAACCAGGGTTGCCAGGTTTTCACAACAAATTGCTCCTCAAAACTAGCTCAAAACTATCGCATTTCAGGGGGAGGCACAGTAAAAATCACGGTCTGGGGGGTAAAATTTGCATTTTTGGCAGGACTCCACAAGTAAAATTTGCATTCCAAGGACTAAATATCACGTTATTTTGGGTCGATTCAACCCTCAGACACGAAAAACAACCCGCCCAGTTCCGCGGGAAAACCGTGGACTTGGCAACACTGCCAAAAACAAAGGTACATCACAGGGTTGCCAGGTGTTCACAACAAAACCCACCCAATTGCTACTCAAAACTAGCCCAAAACTAGCCCAAATGCGTTTCAGGGGAGGTCCCCCAGTAAAAAAACGCGTTCCGGGGGGTAAAATCTGCTTTTTTGGTGGGGTTCCTTGTAAAATTCATTTCATGACTGAACTAAACGCCGCCTATAAGCCCATGGGATCGCGGGAAACGAATGACCCCATCAGGGAGAAATGAAAACATGACTAAATATAGTATGTAAGTCTCAAATACTATAAATCCTGATGTTTTCTGTGAGTTTGGGAGTAGTACCTTCTTTGCCTCTGTAATGCTGGATTAGTGGCAGTTGCCAGTGAGACCACTCCACTGGTTTGCCGCCAAAAAAAGAAATAACCGTTAACAAGCTTGTGTCACTGATAAAGGCTTTGTTGGTCTTCAAGACAGCCAAAGTAACTCGAAATACAGGCTTTTCTCAATACTCAATACAAGTGTATATTGCGTCTGCTTGGTTGTTCCTTCACAACGAACCCGCAAATTCGCTTTCCAGAGCCTTCATCCTCTCTGTTTCTCAGATCCGATGACGATCCGATGAGACCACACAACGATCATGAGTGAAACTAAAAAGCAGGGTTGCCAGATTTTCACAACAAAACTCTCTCAATTGCTCCTCAAAACTAGCCTAATCGCATTTCAGGGGGTCACAGTCAAAATCACAGTCTGGGGGGTAAAATTTGCATTTTTGTACTCCACAGGTAAAATTTGCGTTCCAGGGACTAAGGCTACGTCCACACGAAGCCAGAGCTTACCCTATCTGATCTTCGAGAAATTCGAATAATAAAAACCGTTTTGAGGCTCTTTAATGTGTCGTGACAGATCACTGTAGTGCCTCAGCTCAAGCGGCTCATGAACCGATCATCTCTTCCTACTAGTTAATTTATAGCATCAAATAAACACAAAATGAACATCAGAAGGAATGTTGTTTCAAATGCGAAAAGACGTCAGTACACACCAAGTCTATCTTCTAATCTTCTAACTCTTGACTGCTTTGTCGGACAAAATGGCGGATTCGGCATTATGATTGGTTAGATTGCTTGTCAATCAAACTCCCGGCGAAAACTGCGGACTTGGCAACACTGCTAAAGACAAAGGTACATCACAGGGTTGCCAGGTTTTCACAACAAAACCCGCCCGATTGCTACTCAAAACTAGCCCAATCACATTTCAGGGGAAGTCCCCCAGTAAAAAAAATGCGATCCGCGGGGTAAAATCCGCATTTTTGGTGGGGTTCCTGGTAAAATTTGTATTCCAGGGGCTGAATATCATGCTATTTTCATGTAGCTTCAACCCATAGACATGAAAAACAACCCGCGGCAACAGTGTTAAAGTAGCCCAATTCCACGGGAAAACCGCGGACTTTGCAACAAACTATTATTTTAAAATAAAAAACTCTCTCTCATGATCATGAATCATGATATTAATGTGGCAGTATTAAAATAGTCAGCATACTACTACTCAACAAACTTGCAGATTTGAATTTTTAACAGAATATGTAACCCTTTCTGGCTACTAATTTAAAAGTAGTAAAAATATAAATTATCTAATTAATTAATATATTTGTTCCTCATAAAGCATTTAATCTTGTGCACCAAACTCACCATAGACCTTCAGTGCTTAATATGTTTTGTTTTGTAATTGGACTGTAAATTTCAGTAGAATATGATTTCATGTTTCATGTCTGACTCTGTAAATCTGTTAAAGGATTTACGCGCCCAGGCTTTTAAAAACCTTTTAAAACGTCCAGGAAAGCTCTGTCAAGCAGAATCTCATTGCAGTGTTAATAACTGAAGGACCTTCTGATGGAATAGATAGATGAAGCAGACATCTAATGGGATCCAGCAGAGAGACTAAAAGATGTTTTCAGTGTGGAATAATTCGATTTTAATCTCAATAACAGTGAACATGCAATGATTTATTCATCTGTAGTTTGTTTACGGCGTCTATTGAGATTAAGAAAGCTTTAGTTAAGTTAACAGCTGACTAACAGGATGCTGAGTCTCATTAATGTGCTTTTATCCACTATCGTTGTGTAATGATTTATTGTAGATGTATTAAAACTGTACATATGGAGAGGCTTGTTTGCATATTTATTTGGCTGTTGATTTTTGAGAGCCTTGCGAGTCTTGTTTGATTTGGGTATTTGATCTTGTGCAAATCCCGTTCTGTGGATCATGAAATGATGAATAAATAAAGTGTGTTGTGAGCATGTGCATGTAATGGCACTGTATGTATGTGTGTGTGTGTGTGTGTGTGTGAAGAATGAGTCAGTAATGGGAACGCTGAGTTGAAGGAGAGGTCAGAAATATGAAAGGCACTGTGTGTCAGAGCAGAGGATGGTTATAAAAAGTCTTTTATCACAAGATCAGACCATCTGACCATTACTGCTCCATCACATATACTGTGTGTATGTAAAGATTCAGATTGTGTGTAAAGTAACTAATGATGTTTTTAGACAGCAATGCCCAATGCTTAACAGCAACACATGCATCGATACTTCACTGCAAAAAAACGAATCAATATTGTGTTGTCTTTTCCAATAAATATAGCTGCAAATATTTTGGAAGCAAGAATAATAATGCAGAATTAAATTCTTTTTTACAAGTTAAGATATAAAAATATTTTACACATTATTACTGCAGTATTTTTGTAAAGCTGCATTTAAACTGTGCATGGGAAAAGCAAAAATTAAAATAAAAAAATAAAAATAAAATTTAAATAATGGGAATGAGATTTTTTTTATGCATTTTGATGCATGCATTCAAATATCACGAGACATGACCTAGACACCTGTAGTCTATGTGTGTGTTTCAGGTAATGTCATTACTGTCCAGCAGATTAAGGTCAGTGTGTGAGGAGTCAGTGGCATATGTTAGCGTTTAAGCTTTAGTTAGTGTTTGTTAAGCTGTAATCGCTCCGCCGTTGTGTGTCCTGAAGCTTTACTGTGCCGATATGAGATTTAGCAGAGATGAAACCGAGAAGAGAATGCAATTATGGTACATCAAATAAAAAATGCTGTAAAAAAAAAAAAAAAAAAAATTTACACAATCGAGGCTCAATTCAACACAAAAGATTAACATGACATAAAACACAATGTACACACAGTATGTGAATTTCCTCTACAAATGTAATAACTGCATCTGCTTCACTTAGTATTTCAAAAAGGAATGATGCAATAGTATTTAGTATGTAGTAAGCTAGTATTCCGTTTAGAATATAGCTTAAAGGGGACCTATAATGCCTTTTACAAGATATAATATAAGTCTCTGGTGTCCCCAGAATGTGTCTGTGAAGTTTCAGCTCAAAATCCCCCACAGATCATTTATTATAGCTTGTCAAATTTGCCCCTATTTGGGTGTGAGCAAAAACACACTGTTTTTGTGTGTGTCCCTTTAAATGCAAATGAGCTGCTGCTCCTGGCCCACTTTCCAGAAGAGGGCGGAGCTTTAACAGCTCAACAACAACAAAGCTGGAGAATCTCACGCAGCCAAAATGACGACGGTGTTCAGCCTTACATTGTTCAAACCGGAGTCGACACTGATGGAGAGACTCAGGAAGAAGTTACAACTTTTAGACGTTTCTGAATGGTTAGTGGATAAATTTATGTAGTTGCTGTGGAGTTGATTCAACTCATCCACTAGCATGTGCCGTCATGTTAATCTTTTGTGTTGAATTGAGCCTCGATTGTGAAGCAGTCCGGCATAAAATGACGGCATGACAACAGCACTCTACTACAACCATCTCTTTAAGCAATCTGTAAAATAACATTGAAAGAAAGTTTAGAAAGTAGATCCGAACACTGGCGTAAATGCGCCAATTTCTTATTTAGCAACCATAATGTCTTAAAACACTGTTGTGTCTGTGGTTAATAAAGGGCCAGAGTGCAGAAGTGGTTCAGCATGTTATCTTCATGCAGTATAATGTGATGTCACTCCATCAGCAGCCAATCAGAGCTACGGAGCACCAGAGGAAGCCATCAGATTCTGTTTCCTGTGGTGTGTGTGGCACTTTATCGCTCATTAGAGCTCAGCACACCTGCATGTGATAATATTCATAACGCCGTTTGTGTTCTAGTACACGGCAATCTGTGAGATCAGGACCTGCAGGCTATAAATAACAGCTGTAGAGGAAATATGAGCATGTGTTTGCATGTTATCTGCTTAAGTATATGAGAGTTGCTCTGACTGACATTTAATTAATTGATTCAGATCATGTGAGTAAATGGACCTTTGATGAACCCACATGTTTAAATCTGCTCTGCCACACCTGAGCGCAATACACAAATGTGCTTCTAAAAGTGTTTCTGCATGCAAATCATATGTTGAGCTATATACGCACACTTCAAAACAAGGCATTTAAAGGGATAGCTCACCTGATTCTTGTCGTTTCAAACCTATGAAATGAGATGTTAAGCAGAATGCTCATTAATATGAGAGTAAAAGGAAGCGATAGGCTTAAAGTCATACACTGTAAAAAACAAGAAGTATAATTTATATAATTTTTCTTTTGCAATGTTTTTTAAGTAAATTTCAAATATGGAATTAAGTAACTCTACTTAACCAAGTTAAGTAAAATTAACAAAAAAAATATGTTATTTTAACTTGGCCAGTAAACGGTTGAGCACCCGTAAGACCTTCGTTAATCTTCTGAACACAAATTAAGATATTTTTGATGAAATCCGTTGGCTCAGTGAGGCCTGCATAGGGAGCAATTTCCTTTCTCAAGATCCATTAATGTACTAAAAACATATTTAAATCAGTTCATGTGAGTACAGTACAATATTATAAAGCGACGAGAATATTTTTGGTGCGCCAAAAAAACAAAATAACGACTTATATAGTGATGGCCGATTTCAAAACACTGCTTCATGAAGCTTCGGAGTGTTATGAATCTTTTGTGTCGAATCAGCGGTTCGGAGCACCAAAGTCACGTGATTTCAGCAGTTTGGCGGTTTGACACGCGATCCGAAATCATGATTCGACACGCTGATTCATTATGCTCAGAAGCTTCCTAAAGCAGTGTTACTTACAGTGTTAGTGTTACTTTTTTAAATTCTTGCCTGAACTAACTTTTTCATGTAAAAATTACGTTTGTTTATTCTGTAGTATTTACTTCACCATAAAATCATTTTTGACAGTGTATGAAGAGATTTTTGTGATAATTTATGGTGCTTTTTGTCCGTTTTGAAGCTTGAAAGTCTGTTGGATTCTGCTTAATATCTCATTCTGCTCTAACATCTAACAACAAAAAAAATAGAAAGCCATATGGGTTTGGAACAAAATGAGGGCGAGTAAATAAACCAAATTCTCATTTTCATTTGTCAACTTTCCTTTTAACCTTGTGTGAAACCTCATGTTTAAATCCAAATAACAGTGATGTGAACGGTTTGAACGCATCTCACGTCGGGCAGAGTAAGTCATTCGACGTGTGCGTCCCTGTCTGTACTCCCCCAGGGTGTATATTTGCATATGTGAAGATAGCAGAAAGGCTGCATGTGCAGATAAGTGGAGACGGGCAGAAATCAATGCCGATGGTGACCTTTAACACAACTCATGACCCTTATTGTTCAGTCCTGTCTTTCATACACACATGCACGCATTGACTGAGAACATGCATGTTTAAACAAAACAGTATAGTGCTGATTTGTACAATCTATGCATATATATAATTCATTTAGATATGTATTTTCATATATATCTAAATGAATTACACTGGTCACATGAGTCATATGGACTAATCTTATACCTTTATGGTGCCTTTTTGACAGTTTGTGTGTATATATATGTATATATATTTGTGTGTGTGTATATATATATATATATATATATATATATATATATATATATATATATATAAACTTACTGTTTTTCTTTTACATATTTATATTTTTATAATGCATTTGACTTTAACTGAAATCTTCATTCCAGGTGCACTGCAGCTACATAAACCTGTCAAGATTTGATACAAAGTGTGTGTGTGTGTGTGTGTGTGTGTGTGTGTGTGTGTGTGTGGCTCCCTGACGTCACCACTCAGTCGGGCTGCTGCTGCCGAGGATCTCAAATATGTTCTTTGTTACTTTGAGCTTTACACCGGGGAACCGCAAAACACGGAGCCCGGAGCACATGCGAGGATTACTTACTGTAACGACTTCAGCCTGTAAAACATTACAATAGACACAGATACTCTTACCCATATTTCATAACAGATAAACTATAATATTCTTACTGACCCAAAACATTTGAACAATAGTGTATAATGTTACAGAAGCTTTCTATTTCAGATAAATGCTGTTGTTTTGAACTTTCTGTTCATCAAGGAATCCTGAAAAAACACTGATAATAATCATAAATGTTTCTTGAGCAGCAAATCAGCATATTAGAATGATTTCTGAAGGATCATGTGACACTGAAGACTGGAGTAATGATGCTGAAAATTCAGCTTTGAAGGAAATACAGGAATTACATTATATATATATATATATATATATATATATATATATATATATATATATATATATATATATATATATATATATATATATAAAATAATTAATTTATATATAATTATATATATAAAATAATTAATTTATATATAATTAATATAATTTATTTTATAATTTAAATAATTTATTTAACAATTTGCACATATATAATGTATTTTATAATTAATTTTTTTAATTTATTTAATTTATAATTTAAATTATTAAATCATTTATTTAATAGAATTTGCATATATATATATATATATATAATTTATTAGATTTTTTAAAATTAATTCATTTATTTTTAATGTTATAAATTTATTTGTATTTTTTCTATTTATTATTAATTTATTTAATAGAATTTGCATATATATATTAAATATATATATATTTTATATTTTAAACAGATATTATATATATATAATTATAATTTATTTTTTAAATTTATTTAATCATTTAAATAATTTATTTAATATCATTTGCATATATATAATGTATTTTATAATGTATTTTTTAAATTTATTTTATCATTTAAATAATCAAATAATTTATTTAATATCATTTGCATTTACGTATATTTATTTTATATATTTTTAATTAATTTTAATTTAATACATTTATTTTTATTTATTTAATTTATTTATTATTAATGAATTTATTTCTTTAAATAATTTATCTAATAGAATTTATATATATACATATTTAACAGATATAACAGATATTTTATATATATATATATATATATATATATATATATATATATAATTTATATTTTAAACAGATATTATATATATATATATAATTATAATTTATTTTTAAATTTGTTAATTTTATCAGTTAAATAATTTAATTAATAGAATTTACATATATATAATGTATTTTTAATGTATTTTATCATTTAAATAATTAAATAATTTATTTAATATAATTTGCATATACATATAATTTATTTTATATATATTTTTAATTGATTTTAATTTAAAACATTTATTTTAATTGAATTGAATATATTTATTATTAATGAATTTATTTAAATAATTTATCTAATATAATATAATATAATATAATATATATATATATTTTTTTTATTATTATTATTATTTTTTTTTTTAAAATACTTCATTAAATTAGCGTAGAAGACTCTGTTCTATTTTTAATTTGTATGTAGGTTAGTGTGGTTACACTGACACTTTTTGCTGCTTACACTTGCACAATTTGGGTCATTGTACACTCGACGCGCCAGAAGTATTTGGATTGGGTTTCCGCCAGAATCCCGGATCATTAGAATCCATGTCGTGTTTTCCATCTGCCCGCAGTGTGTCTGTGGAAATAGAATGAGCTGGATGTAATGTGACACTGGAACAGACAGAGCTGCTGCTGCTCTCAGATCATGAGAGAACTCAACACACTTCAACAGCGCAGCGGATACTGTCACTCATCCTCCGGTGGGATTTAACCGGTAAGCCCGTTTGTGCCTTGTTCAGCTGCTTCGGGATGGTTTTGTTCTGGGCTCTGAGAGAGTTTATCTCCATCCTGCGGGATCTGGCCGGGACTCCGGTGCGCGAGCTCCCGGTGTTCTGACGGTGCGCGCGCGTGTGCGGTCAAGATTCAAGCGGGATCGCGATGCGCCGTGATTCGGATCATTAATTCAGCTTCAGTCGTCTCGATTCGGATGATTTATCTATGTTTAGATGATTCGGGCGATTCATTCTACTTGGTTCGGGCGATTATTCGGGTGTTCTGCACACATGGTTGCACTGATGCGCGTTCGTTTCATTCATAAAATCCCGAATATTGTGCTGCATTTGTTGAATGTTTGTGGTTGTTTTTGCTCACACTTTACATTGCAGTTCTGATTTTATTCTTTTACTTATTTTTGCACAAATAACAAAAATAAATAATATAAAAAAAAAATAGGCTACTTTTTTTTTGTAGGGCTGCTTGCAATTACACATTATTACAATAACATTGGTATTTTTATTGGTTGATTTATTTGAATACGGACAGTAAAAACATGATTCCACCCAAAAAATAATAATGCATTGTATAGAGAATTAAACATATGCTAATTTGCATCTCACCTTTGGTTAACACTTTTAACTAATATAATACTAAGGTCAATGATGTGATGGGTCTTTTTTTTTGTTAAAAAACAAAACAAAGATATGACATCCAAAGTATGTACAACTAGATCTCTTTTATTGAATCCTAAAGGTTCTATTTTGCTTCATATAAAGGTATTTTAAAGATTCTGAAGTGTCGAAAGGTCATTTGGTTTAACCGTTCAATACAGCCATTTCATTTGTGATTAAAATATCTTAAAATGTAATAAATGTATATATTTTTTATTCTGGCATGATTTTATAACATCATATATCAACATAGTGCAAAATGGTGTTAAAATTATGTGTAGAAGTCGTTGCTTTGTTATGAGAAACAATGTCCGAAAAAATTAATTTCATTGATGTCATTCAGAGTAACCAATTACTTTTGGATCGAGTCATGCGGTCAATATCATGTGACAGGATATGACATCATTCAGACACCTGCAAAGGATCACAAGTAACTAACTCTCTCTTAACTATTTGATAAATTCATGTTTTCTCTTGTTCATACGCATGTCCCAAAACATCAGGTCATTCGGTACAACCGCTATAAAACATGGAAAATGTTGTAATATTTTACTAAGTATAAAACTATTTGATCGTCCTTTTGCTAGATAGCTAGATATCAGCCTGTTAGCATTGTTTGAAAATGTCATCATTCGGTATAACCAAAAATTTCATTCGGTAAAACCGAAATCTTGGTTAAATAAAGTGACTTTTTTGGTGACAAATTTTGTCCATCCGGTAAAAAAATGCCACAAAATCAATGTTAATTGATTATAAAAACCACATAATATCATTGTAACACTTAATGAAACTTCAAAATGAATTATATCTCCATTATGTTTTTTAAAACCTTTTTTCGTCAATGACCCATACACATGCATACATAATAAGAGTGAAGAAAACACTAACTTTTTGTCACTACCATAATAATTTTTTATAGTAACACAGACAATGTAAAAGTATTACTTTTATTTTTCTTAAAGTGAAAACAAAAATGTCATTATTTGAATTATTGAGCATGAAAACTGTTCATAAATGTGTTTTTGTGGTTGTAAAGCAGGTGTGTGTGTGTGTGAAGATGCTGCTGTTTCATGCCCTGATGCAAAAACAACAAGAACCTAAAAACAGAAAATAGAGGTTCTTGCGAACCATTATAGATCTGTGTGTGTGTGTGTGTGTGTGTGTGTGTGTGTTCATGGAGGTATTTCTCTAGTTGAGTCATTGACCAGCCCTTAAATTCCACTTTGCAGAGTGGACTTTAGTCACAGTGTACTGTGAGTTGCATAATGCTCTATGTGTTCTATTGCGGTTTATACATAATTAAAAACGAACTCAGACGTGATTCTTGGTAGCAGGGTTTTGCTCGGAGAAACGAGAGTGATGTAAGTGAAGTGCAAGCTCTGATCGCTCTCGTGTGTCTCTGGTGTGTTTATAAACTCACTGTCCAGAAGCAGGAAGAGCAGACGTGAATCTGAGGAGGGATTTCATGTCCTTGCTCCTGGATGGGCCCCAGAGAGTGTGTTGTGAGGGGGTCGTCTGTCCTATTCAGCTGTAGATGTAGACGCAGCAGCCAGTGGACAAAAGACACACTGACACAGAGCAGTGTTTGTAGCACGTGTGTGAAGCATCATTTGTTAACTCTGCTTTCAGTCTTGATGGACACTGCTGTGAGGCTTTATAAAGTCGAGAGGGAGACGGGATGGTGCTGTGGTTCCCAAACTGGGGTACGCGAACAAAGTTTTGCTGTTTGTTTAAACCGAGCATGTAATTCTAATAGGAGTGTGAATCTTTTGGTTCCTCACGATCGAGTGATTTTGATTTGATATATGCATAGATTTGATTCTAGTTTACCGTTTTGTGTTACTTGTCCATTTTGACTGTGGTAGACAGTTTAATAGGTCTTTAAGAAAAATTAAATGTGAACTAAATTAAATGTGAACCTTGAAATTTATCTTGTTTTTCTTCTCATTTTAGTCAGCTCAATATTATAAAACAAATGCAATCATTACACACATGACTGTCTTCTGTAATAAAGCAAGGCAGGCAATTTTATTTTATATTTAATATTAAAAACAGGACAAAATAAGCAAATTACAAACAATAGGACAAATACAATAGAAAACAATTATTTATTTTTCAGGTGCAGTAGCCTAGGTTTAACGTCTTAAATACTACAGAAATTGTATAATCAAATGTAAAAATAAAATCACTCAGTTGATTCATATTAAAGATACAAAAGTGATTCAGTCAAAAACTGTGATTTTTAAAAAGAAATTAACATTAATGAAACTGACAGCAACAGTTTATTAGGCTGCTGTCCCTTTAAGAATGAATGCACGGATCTAATATACTGTTACACATCTGATTTTCTTCTAACTGTTTACATTCGTGTAGGACATAACAGACTGTGTTTACGTGAATACTGCACACGATGTGCATTTTCACATAATTTGTGTGTGTATTTGTCCATGCAAGCGCTATAGGCTATAAAAGAGAACTGAATTCGGGGTCACATGCATCTGTGTGTCCGTCAGCACGAGTCCTTTTCCGCTGCTTATTGTGATTAATAACACTCTAACTTGTCAATAACTTTTAGTACTGCGACGTTAAAGAAGCATAACACTTTAGAAAATCGATTTTTGAAATTTGATGCAAATCAGTAGAAGATAGAATGGTGATTCATATGCAAATTTATTTTTTTTCGCCCACCTCTTTTGCAATTAAATAATAGTTCCAACGAAAGCCACAGCAGAACTGTTGTGCATCTCTAAGCAACACACAGCATTGTTTCGTTACTGAACGAATCTGCGGCTTTGAACGAATCGGAAGAGTCAATGATTCAATTACATATTCATAAAAGCCACTTGATTCGTTACTGAATGAATTATGACTCACTCATTAAGACAGTGACCTGCTGCCACCTACAGACAGATTTAGTTTAATGTTTCGTAAAGTATCGCTTCGTTTTTTACCCTCATTTCATATTTCTCTATAGATTTTTTTTTTTAAATTTAAAACATCATCTCATAACATTATTTATGAGCAGCATTAAACAGTGTGTAAATACATCTAGATGCAGATCATCAGAGAAGAGATGTCGCTGCAAGAGGAAGGGAAGTTATTCTGATTATAGATTACTAGGCACATGAATTTAAAACAATAATGATGCACACGGATAAATCACTTAGAATAAATACTGCAATATTCCATTAAAAAATTCATGTGGACTTTAAAGCTACAGCTTTTCTGAACTCATATTAACCAGACGGATGGCAGTTTGTTTGTGTGTGTTCGCTGTGTTTTGGGTGTGTAATCTCCGTTGAGATAATCTATCTTGCTCCGCTGTGATGAGACGCCTGCAAGTCGGTCTACATCAAACACACACACACACACACACACACAGAGGTCAGGTCAGATGGCTAGCAAACACCCAACGTTAGATCTGTGGAAAGGTCACTGACCTCTGGCTTCATCCAAAATCACATCCGTTTGCACAGATGCCACACAAACACACAGTATCCTAGTTAATTATGATTTCCTAAAGATGTTTATTTGCCTCACAACACATGAATACATAGAGTAAATTAGGCTTCTCTCCTGTATGATTTCATACAAGAACTGTACATGATTTATGAGCTTCTACGTCTTTTGACCTCCAAACTGAACTCCTTTCCACAAATTGATCATAGAAATAAAAACAGTATAAATAAAAATGAATAACAGTTTTCTCTTAGTCTTATTATGTGCAAACAATAAGTGCAAGTACTCTCTCAATATTCAAAATACAAATAGAGACGAAATATTTCTTCAAGCATGATACAGAGCTAAGAGATGGATACAACTACTCAGCCCAGCCTAAGAAAGCTTTCATATTGGGAGATGTTTACATGCACCAGGGAGCTGGTTTTAAACTGCAAGGTATTGAAATCGCGTTTGAATGCGCACTCGCGTTTTACTTTCGCTTTCTATTTCACGGTCGTGCATACTCTGTTAATAGGGAGCAGCGGTGCTGAGTGCGCGTTGTACGAGATAAGACATTTGTCAGATGCTTATGCCGCCTTTATGTGCTATCAGAAATTTGATAATTCCCACTTCTTAAAGGTGCAATATGTAAGATTTTTGCAGTAAAATATCCAAAAACCACAAGGCCAGTGTTAAATATTTTGTTCACTTGAAGACTTACAATATCCCAAATGTTTCCTACTATTTGTAAATCGTGAGAAAATTGCAATTTTAACCAAGGCTCCGGGACGTGTGAGGAGTCGCCTGTCAATGGCGTCATACCCGCGTTACCCTCGGTTTCCGGTTTTATTTTGTAGAAACCATGGAAACACCAAAGACGCTTTAATATTTACATGTTTTAATAGACAAGAGAACAACTGTTTTGATATATTTACAGACAGAAAACTAATTATTGTTATATAGCTCAACACGTTTAGTCTTATTGTTTAAATCTAATTTTCTTGATTTTTTTGCGAGTCTCATGCTTTACCATGCCTCAGAGAAAAACACTATTTTGTGAAGTAGCTAACATAGCATAATCAGATGCAGCTCTATTTTTAGTAACAGTAATACAGCATTTTCTCCATCATACAATATGTTTTAAAATGAATTGCATGCCATTTATCAACACAATCATCCAGCATTTAATATGATATTGTAAAATCGATCTATCTTACTGCAGTGTGTAACAGTGTCTCACAGCAGCCGCCGAGCGAACGCACAGAGTAACGTTATAACATCATTTTCAACACACTCAAATGTATCTAATATGATAAACAGAGCTGCGTTACCTCACACTCATGACCGGAAAAGCGGTAGCGGCGCCGGCGACTGTGACATAATAAAAGTCCCGACCATTGAAGCGACCATTGAAGCGACCATTATCCAACTAAATTAAATGTTTGCTATTTCTATGAAATGCAAAATGACGCAATGTATTCTACCCTAATTTCACCCTCACACTCAGTCATGGCAATATCTCGAGACAGCTTTTCACATCTCGTCACATTTTAATCTCGCGAGATGTCGTGGCACGAGATCTCGTCACACCCCTAGTGGTAATGATATATATCGTCATACCGCCCAGTCCTATTCTGCAGTCCGTCAGCACACATTGGCTGAGCTGTGACTCTGTGCACTCAGCCAAATGAGTTTGATACACCAGATCTGTCAGGAAAATTGAGAAGAATTGCCAAGCCGGTGTCTGAGTGCACCGGATCCAGCTAATGGGTTCCAGAGAGACTGATATAACAGACCTTTAAGAGCTTGTCCTGCAATCACTACACATTTACATCATAGAAAGATTATCCTTTTATACAATTAATAATCCGTTGTTGGTGTTATTACAATAACTCTCATTATACAGATATAAAATATGTTGTGTATATATGTTATTATTATTACTATTAGTATTATTAAATATCATTACTGCACTAAATAAATAGAAAAATTCATAAAAATATTATTGTACAATATAACAATAATAACAGTTATTCTTAATGATTACAACTGTACTATGAAATAATGGAATATTTTTCATAAACATTTGCATAATAAAAAAGTATTATTTTAATAAAACATAAAGATATGTTAAATATTGAAATTATGTCATGAGTATATTGTATTTTTATTTCATAGTACAAAAGTAATATTACAGCAGTAATTGTTTTTTGTCTGTTTCTTTACATCCACATTTTAAATCCTCAAGAAATTGAGCATGTTTTATGTGCTCATGGTTCATTTCAGCAAATGGACATGAATGGTATCTCAGAACCCTTATCCAAAAAGAGCCAGAAAAGTCCTGTTTACATGATCTTACCTGTAAACTTACTGACGTGGGTTGAGATCATTCAGCCAACCTCTCAATGACGTGAGGAGGACGTTACTCAGTCGCGTGACGTAATGTGTTTGCTGTCCTCCAACAGCATGAGTCTCTGTTGAACTTCTGAAAACAAGAGTGATTTTATCTGTTATGCAGCCGAAGAGAGGCTGCGGTGTTTTCAGTCTATGAGTCAGTACAAAACCGCTCGCAAAACAAGCACTTATCAGCTGCCGAGCAGAGGTCAGTGTGTTTTTAACATTGTGCTCATGTGCTCTGATGTTATTGGACAGAATGTTAAATATGGAGACTCACGGATGCTTCCTCAGTTACACACACAGATGATTTTGGATGAGAATTATAAGAAATTTCTGGTTCCTTAATTATTTCATTAACAATTATTATAGTATGTTTTGTTGCTCCATCCCTTCATAAGGGCTTACCAAAAATGACTTAAATAAAGTAGCTTGTACTTAATTTGGTTGCCCCATTTTTTCTGAAAGAGAAAGTTCACCCAAAAATTAAAACAAATGAAAAAGAAGACTTTTGTCCGTGCATTGGACAACTTTCTAAAAATATATTATTTTTTGTGCTCCATAGACAAAAGTCAAAAAGGTTTAGAACAAAATGATGGCAAAATGATCATTTTTGGGTGAACTGTCCCTTTAAGTTGGAACTTATCTAGCAGCTTATATGCTTGTAAAATACATCT
This sequence comes from Ancherythroculter nigrocauda, assembly GCA_036281575.1. NCBI lineage: Eukaryota > Metazoa > Chordata > Actinopteri > Cypriniformes > Xenocyprididae > Ancherythroculter > Ancherythroculter nigrocauda. The sequence continues at coordinate 3,144,600 of VTFQ01000018.1, forward strand.
GTAATATGGCAAGCAATGTTTATCTTTATTGATCCAGTAAATTATCTTCAAATTTATTAAACCAAAATATGAATCATATTAGCATGATACAGTTAATGTTTCAAACTCCTTGCTTCGTATAATATCAACAGGAGGAAAGTTCTCAATCTACTGAAATATGATGCATAAATAATCATGAACTGTATTAAATGACATTTGAATATTCATACTAGCTATATGTAAATTTGACAGGGGCAACAAATAAATACTAGCACTACAACATTGATATGTGACACCAAACGTGAAAGTGCATGCAGGATCCCCGGGGGTCATAATACGTCTTAAATTTCCTTTTTTATCAAATTTAAGGTCATAAAAAGTCAAATTTAAAAGGTTAAATTTGGGGACATCCCTTAAAAGTGGTTAAGAGTGGACATTAATCCTGTTATCAGCATGATCACAGAGGGTTTTTTCACAGCCTACCTGACTGAAAGAGCTCATTAATATGCAGGTCATTAGAGGTCATTATGCAAATCTTTTGTCTTCTCAGGTGTGAATCACAGCATTATTCATGATGATTCACGCCTTCATGCATACTATGCTTCTTGACAAGAAGTGTCTTTAGAAAATTTAAATCTCTCTATTGTTTTATATGAAGGAGTAGGCAGGATAATTTTTACATAATTTTGAAGCAAAAACTCTAGTCTACAACCTCCAATACCCAGAAGTCATGTGAACACGGATTTAATATATATTTTTGGCCTTATTTCAGTGACTTAATTTTTTTGTTTTTTCAATAACCACACATAAACGTTATTCCTTCAAAAACACAAACATGTACAATCATGTTCCTCACATATTATTGTAGCCTAGTTTGTGCTGAATACAGTGTAATGACACATTTGTCAAACTTGTAGGAATAAAATAAGAGCAAATAAGCAAATTTATAAGGATAGCACACATAAATACAATAGAATAAAGATACAAATTAAATAAATTGCTTTAAGTTTTTCAGGTAGGTTTAACAGCACTAGGGCTACTCAGGTAAGAAATATTACAGAAACTGAAGTAATTAAATGTAAAATAACCTTGGATAGTCTTCATTGTAAAAATTAAATACAGAAGTTACAAAAGTTATTCAGTCAAGAGAAGTGAGTGATTTTCTTTGTCTTTTGTTGTTTGATTAACATTAAAAACACGAACAGCAGCATGTTTATTAGGCTGCTGTCACTTTAAGAGCTGACGCACATATCCAATATACTGTTACACATGCATTTTCTTTCTGAACTGTTTAAGTTCACTTAAGACACAACAGATTGCGTTTATGTGAATACTCGGCAAGATGGACATTTGACAATATTTTTGAGTGTATTTGACCATTTAAGCATAACAAGCCGTTAAAAACAAATCAAATTGGCACTCACAAGCTGGTTGAGAGGCATCTTTATGTGTGTAAATGTAAACGTGTGAAACGTCTAATAGTTGTAACTTCTTCCTGAGTCTCTCCATCAGTGTCGACTCCGGTTTGAACAATGTAAGGCTGAACAAAATCGCCATTTTTGGCTGCGTGAGATTCTCCAGCTTTGTTCTTGTTGAGCTGTTAAAGCTCCGCCCTCTTCTGGAAAGTGGGCCAGGAGCAGCAGCTCATTTGCATTTAAAGGGACACACACAAAAACGGTGTGTTTTTGCTCACACGCAAGCTATAATGAATGATCATTTACACAGTCTTTTTATGGTTTAGGATGTTACCATAAACATTGACCTGTCCTCCGCAATACAGTATTCATTTTATTTGTGCAGGTCATAAAAAATGCCTTCAATTTGATTTTACAAACCCTGCAGATAGCCTGTGCACGGTAGTTTAGATCCGTCTGTAAGGCTGAAAGAGACTGTTTTTCAGCTTGACAGTGTAATATATCGTGGTTTGAGAAGTTTTGGGGGCATTTACTGGTCACTGACTGGATGTGTGAGAGGGTGAAGGGTGTGTGTCTGCACATGCAGTGTTTGATCTTCATGTCTGTGATCTTCCATCACAAATCCTGAGTGTCTGCAGACTGCTGACATGATGATGTCACGCCTGACTGCGTCTTCATCACAATGAAATGGAAGCGTTCCAGTGCGGTGAACACCAGCAGATCAGAGTTATTACTTTCCTTCCAGGTGAACGTGTGTCCTGATACTGAGAGATGATCGTCTGGAGCTTGTGCTCAAACACTCTTGGATGTTTCATCTATGTGTGTGTGTGTGTGTGTGTTGACAAAAAGCAGAATAAACAGCCAGAGATCTTTTTCTCAGCAAGGGTGGAGCTGTTTTCATCTTTCCTCAATGATCAATGATTGAGGTGCCAAAGCTCATAAAATGAGGGAATGAAGCAATGGGAGGAGAAGGAAACAGGAGGAGGATGAAAGTTAGTCGCTTATGAGATCAGGACCACAAAGGCATCCTGTGATTGTTCACACTCATCTTTCTCTCATGATTCAAGATGCTTGTGATTAAAATCACTTACGTAGCCAAAGCAGTGTTATGATACTGATTTATAACGCAGATAGATCTGACTTTGAAGTCTGATTGGCTGAGCTGCGTTTGAAGCTGTAGTATAATAGCTGGTTATCGCATTCGGTTATAAGTTCATACAACAAATGTAAATAGCCTAAGGTTAAACTACACAATCTTTACATGTGTTTAGCACCCATACAGAAAGAAGTTCTCTCTCTCTATTGGAGCAGAAATCAGTCTGGATCTGGATCAGGGTGAGTCTGCCGTATTTCACTGCCATCTTAAACAAGTTTAACAGCTTATCAGTATGAAGAAATCAGACGCTCGCATAGAGAAACATCTGGTCAAATATGAATATAGCCAAATGAAGTCTAACATGAGCGATGTTGCTGTGCTGATTTAGACAGGGTTATTATCGTTAACTAAAACTAAATCCATTTTCATTACTTGAAACAAAATAAACATTAACTGAAATAAAAAAAATATATCTAATTGTTTTATTTTATCTGGTTGCCAAGGCAACATTTATAATTATAATTTATAATTATTGTAATATTATTATTATATATTATAATATATTAATCTCCAAATTAATGTAGAAACAATTTAAAGACAACTTTAAACATTAATTATAGACATTCAACATTGCAGTTTAACTATGACGGAAAATTGCATTAAATATTTTTAAATGCAATTAACGTTAAAAAATATGAATGGCATGCATTAATTGCGTGAAATATTTTTTACACGATTAAACTGAAAAATTAATCATGCATTACTTGACAGCACTACTTGAAATAAAATAAACATTAACTGAAATAAAAAATGTATATAAAAACTTTTTATTTCAGCTATCATTTTCATTATCATTTTTGTTTAGTTTAAAACTTAACTATATAGACACTTAAAAAAGAAAAAAACTAATAAAAATGCACAACAGATTTACTAAAACTTTAACTAAAATTAAAATGAAATCAGGAAATAAATAAAATCTACTTAAAAGTATTAACAAAAACTAAAATGGTACTAAAATACACTGCTGTTAGATCACGGTTTGATTTTGAAGGAAGAAAAATGTAGATTGAGACTTGATTATATCCACAAGGAATTGATTGAATGGTGGAAAGTGTCTTTATATGAAGGTGGTTAAAAAACAAGAGGCTGAAAGGGAAAGTCATTTCAGAGATGAAGAAAGTTAATTAAGTTATATGAGTTGGCTAACTCAGTATTTAAGTTCAGTTAACATGCTTGTGTGGAAGAAAATCAACTAACTAGAAGTTTAAAAACTTTTATGTAAGTATTTACCTCAATTTTTTTAGTTCTGCTAACTTATTAGGGGTTACAGTGTATTTTGATGAAAGATTATGAAGACAAGCATTTATTTCTATAAAACAGTCGCTGTTGAATCATGCACAGTAAGACCAGGATCATGAATTGAGAGAATAAATAGTCAGTTTTGATTTCCCTTTGTTTTTAATAGGCATCTGAGCATCTTCCATTATGTGTGTGTGTGAGTTTAACAGGATGATCTGATAATGAGTGTCTGATGTAGGAAATCCCTGGAGCTGCAGAAGCCTTAATGCAACCGAGGACTTTACAGCATCTCAGGAAATTCACTAACCGCAATTTCCTTTACTAAACAATCACACACAACAGACTGAATTATAAGAGTAGTTCAGACAAAAAATGAAACTTCTGTCATCATTTACTCACCCTCATGTTAATCTAAACTATCACTTTCTTCACGTTGCTCTTTTCCATACAAAAGTTCATAATGTCAAGCTAAAAAAACATTGTAAAAGACATCCATACGACTTGTGCACTATGTCTTCTGAAGTCATATGATAGTTTTATGTGAGAAACAGAACAAAATTTGGTTGTATGTTGTATGTAAGTTGCTTTGGATAAAGGTGTCTGCCAAATGCATGAAAATAAAATTTAAATGCAAAAACAAATGTTTGTGTTCCATTTCAAAAAAAAAAAATCCGCATGCAGGTTTGAGACAAACAATGAGTAAATAGTGTGTATGTGAGCAACAAAAGACCAGTACGGCGAGTTTGAACACATGCACGGCATGGATTTGCATGTTGAACACAGGCAGATGAAGGTGCACAAACAGTGTGACACGTTAACAGGCTCTGAGACGTCACGCCGAGGCTCTTCTGGGCTTTCACGGTTAAACGGTTATCTGTTAACATTGTCTTCACGCTGCGCTCAATAATAATACCCTACAATCATTCACTAGCTTCTGTTAATGCCCTTTTCTAAGCATGTAGCTTAGTGTAGCTCTCAAAGTCTGTGTGTTTACACAGCACAAACACACACACCGGACTCATTGTAATGGGATCTGATTATAGACGTTACACTGGTGAGGTGTGTGTGTGTGTGTTTAAATGGGACCTATAATGCCTCTTTCACAAGATGTAATAGTGTCTCCAGAATGTGTGTGTGAAGTTTCAGCTCAAAATCCCCCACAGATCATTTATTATAGCTTGTCAAATTTGGGTGTGAGCAAAAACACATCGTTTTTGTGTGTGTCCCTTTAAATGCAAATGAGCTGCTGCTCCCGCCCCCTTTCCAGAAGTGGGCGGAGCTTTAACAGCTCAACAACAACAAAGCTGGAGAATCTCACGCACCCAAAATGACGAAAGTGTTCAGCCTTACATTGTTCAAACCGGAGTCGACACTGATGGAGAGACTCAGGAAGAAGTTACAACTTTTAGACGTTTCTGAATGGTTAGTGGATAAATTGATGTAGTTGCTGTGGAGTTGATTCAACTCATCCACTAGCATGTGCCGTCATGTTCATCTTTTGTGTTGAATTGAGCCTCGTTTGTGAAGCGGTCCGGCGTAAAATGACGGCATGACAACAACACTCTACTACAACAACTCTTCCTCTTCTCTAAAGCAGCCCAACATGGCCTCACCCCCTTTGTTGTGTGTTCTCGGGGGCGGGGTTTATGTAAATTTTAGGGTTTGTGATGTCACAACCCGGGAAGAAGCTCAGCAACATTACACACTAACTAAAGTTAAAAAAGTGAAATCATAATCAATGACCCTTTAATGATATTGTGTTTCTTTGGAAAGCTACTGTGTTCAATTAAACTACCTTCCAAACTGACCCATTTACCTTTCATTTTTCATTTAACCCCGTTATCCAGAAGGAAACCGAACAGTGAGCGAATCATGCTGCTATAGCAGGAAGATATCAGATGTCTTTTATTGAAACTAAGCTGCAAAAAATGACTTGGATAAACAGGAAAATATAAATAAAATATTGTAAAGTCCTTCATTTAAACATGGCATGTTTGATTGGTAGAGTGAAAGATGGTCCAGAACATGACCGTCTTTACATCCTAAGTGTCCCTCGGGGGAAACTGTATGTTGTGACCCTTTTAAAAACGGATGAATCCGCTGATGCTTTGGCTCCAGGGGTCTGATCCACTCGTGGAACAGATGCTCCTGCCAAAAAAATGCAAGCGTTTTCCCTGCTGTGGGCCGCTGAGATCTTCTGGGAGATAAGAGGCGTGTGGGTGCCGTGTTTATGCGCGTCTGCTGGTGCAGATGAAGTTACTGCTGCCAGATGTTGTAAAACTCTGCTTTTGTCTTTATTTCATTTAAACCATTTAGAGAAACTGGATTTTTACATTGAAGATGTGAGTGTTTGCCCATGCAAAAGTTGATCCACCACTGTACTAGTGATGTTAATTAATAGTGATGCACCTAAATGTAGGAAATATTGTAGATTTGGAGCATTGATCATTGGTGCGTGTGCATATTGCTTGTTGTATTGAATTGGCTTATCCAATCAGCATCATCAAATTATCCTTTTAGCCTATATAATGCAATGTCAGTGAAATATTTAGATTCATTAACATTCAGTTAAACACCCCAAAGTCCCAAAAACCAAACGAGACCAGCACTCAAAAACTGGTGTTATGTATTATAAGACCTTTCAGTATATAAACACATTGAGCGTAATGTAGGTCTCTCAGCAGCAGATGATTTCATTAACTCATTCTCTGTTGATTTCTGTGAATTGGGAGTCTGGGATCTTTTCATAAGTGTTTTAGCAGTGGCGTATGAATGGCGGTGTGTGTGTGAGGTGTTATTCTGCTTAAAGAAATCAATTCCACTGCAGCTGGTACTTTCCTCTCAGTGTCTTTATGGCCTGTTTGCAGTTCTGACTCCATTGATTTTTTCCTCTCCGTCGTTCTTGCTTCAGGCTCAGAGGAGCATGTGATGAATGGCTGGAGGTGTCGGAAAGATCTGGAATTAGAGAGAGAAAGAGACTTTTCCTTCCTTTTATGCTTCAATGCATCATCTCTACACACACACACACATGCACACACACACGCTGCTCTCTTTAGGCCAGGGTTGAGGGATAGATGCAGGAATGATTGGAAGCTGTGACATTCCCAGATACAAAACTCTCTCCCGTTTGGAAAATGCTTCGGAAGCTGTTTCAAATGTGATGCCGTGTGTGCTGCTAACCAGATATCACACGACAGATTGTGTATGTAGGCACATAAACATTGACATTGATTTTAATATACTATTATATTATTTATTTATTTATGGAATTATGTACTTGTTTATTTTGTGATAATGACTGTACATTATCTGCTTTATTTCATGATTTCTTGTCATATAACTAACTAAATGGGCATTCTGGTTGCAGCAGTCTGAGATGTGGCACATATGATTAGAGCATTAGTCAGAGAAACAGAGAGAGAGAGATCTAAATAAATCAGCAGTGATCTGTGAGGGTGAGCAGGGGGTCAGACTGCAGTGAACGGCTGTCCTTAAACGCCGCCGAACACTCGTCTCCAAGAAACTCTAAAAATAACAACCTCCAGAGAGAGAGACAGACAGCGTCTCTCATCCCGCGTGTTCTCCTTTCTGTACTCCTGCTGGAAAATCACTCTCGCTGAGATGAATTTAGCTGTGATTTTTGTCTGATGGATGGGAGTGTTGGTTTGGATGTGTAGGATCTGATCCGCTCAGTCTGTTTGGATCTCTGTTTATGGCTACTGGCTCATTTGTTCATTAGATTAATAAATCACCCACTGTAATGTTTCATAATGATGATTTTGCCTGCTGTCGACCTAGGCAACATTTAAAGGTTCGGTAACGCTTTATTTTACAGTGTCATATGTTACATGTAGTTACTATAGTAATAATTATGCATTATTACATGCAACTAACCTTAAACCAAATCAAACCCTAATCCTAACCCTATAGTAAGTACATTACTTAATATTACTCAGTACTTAAATGTATAATTACACTCTAACAAAGACACCTTAAAATAAAGTGTAAACAAGGTTCTCTCGACTCAACCCCATAATACATTGCAAAAAAGTCCATCCAAGATTGTGGAAATGAGATAAACAGCGATTCTTTATATATTTAATTAATTCAATACCAAAATATTATCCATACTGAAGAATATGTTCAGTATGATGGTGTATGAATATGGTAATCATTCAGTATGATGGTGTATGAATATGGTAATCGTTCAGTATGACGGTATATGAATATGGTAATCGTTCAGTATGACAGTATATGAATATGGTAATCGTTCAGTATGATGGTGTACGAATATGGTAATCGTTCAGTATGATGGTGTATGAATATGGTAATCGTTCAGTATGATGGTGTACGAATATGGTAATCGTTCAGTATGATGGTGTATGAATATGGTAATCGTTCAGTATGATGGTGTATGAATATGGTAATCGTTCAGTATGATGGTGTACGAATATGGTAATCGTTCAGTATGATGGTGTATGAATATGGTAATCGTTCAGTATGACGGTATACAAATATGGTAATCGTTCAGTGAATATGGTAATCATTCAGTATGATGGTGTATGAATACGGTAATCGTTCAGTATGATGGTGTATGAATATGGTAATCGTTCAGTATGACGGTGTATGAATATGGTAATCGTTCAGTATGACGGTATACAAATATGGTAATCATTCAGTATGATGGTGTATGAATATGGTAATCGTTCAGTATGACGGTGTATGAATATGGTAATCGTTCAGTATGACAGTGTATGAATATGGTAATAGTTCAGTATGACGGTGTATGAATATGGTAATTAGGGCTGCACGATTAATCGCATGCTATTCTCACGCGCATTTCGTCAGTAAAGCCGGTTCCCTGATTACCGCTAAATCGGCATCACCTGTTTTTAAACGGAGCGCCTTTTAATAGACGGAGCCGTAGTTCACGGACAAGCCACGCAATATCGCGTTCATTATCGCAGGCGATTCATCTGCGATATGAACGCGATATTGCGTGGCTTTTCAGTGATCTACGGCTCTGTCTATTAAATGCCGCTTCATTTGAAAGCAGGTGATGGCGATTTAGCGGTAATCAGGGAACCGGCTTTACTGACGAAATGCTCGTGAGAATAGCATGCGATTAATCGTGCAGCCCTAATGGTAATCATTCAGTATGACGGTATATGAATATGGTAATCGTTCAGTATGACGGTGTATGAATATGGTAATCGTTCAGTATGACGGTGTATGAATATGGTAATCGTTCAGTATGACGGTATATGAATATGGTAATCGTTCAGTATGACGGTATATGAATATGGTAATCGTTCAGTATGACGGTATACAAATATGGTAATCGTTCAGTATGACGGTATACAAATATGGTAATCGTTCAGTGAATATGGTAATCATTCAGTATGATGGTGTATGAATATGGTAATCATTCAGTATGATGGTGTATGAATATGGTAATCGTTCAGTATGACGGTATATGAATATGGTAATCGTTCAGTATGACGGTATATGAATATGGTAATCGTTCAGTATGATGGTGTATGAATATGGTAAATGTTCATTATGATCTTGTTCATTCTTTAGTACTCTAAAACAGTATTTCTTTAAGTGACATTTTGAAAATGTAATTTTGTTGCGTTGCAGCTGTAGCTAATTACTACTTGGTGTTTTTTCTTTCAGGTCAGATGAGAAACTGATGGATTCGTAGCAAATTCCTGTTCGGTCCTGTGGATGCAGAACATACGCAGGTAAGAATTCAGCCATCTTGGGTCAAAAATGATGCAAAATGTGTGTGTGGGATGTTTCATCTGAGGAGGCTTTTACTCCTCAAAGTCTGGATGAGAAAACACTCATCAGAGGAGCGTTGTGGGTATAAACACACCTTTGTTTTAGCTGCATAGAAGTCAGAACATGTTCGTTCCAAATATTTCATGAAGGTGAGATCGTGGAGTGCTGCGTAATACGTGTTGCTGCATAAACTGACTTTTTTTTAGAAAAGTCTGGCTGTTTACCTGAGCCAGAAAATGATGGAGACTCTTTTAATTTGAGTTTTAAACTCACTAACATTTTCGGCAACATTTGTAATGTATTTGTAATGTATGTTATAATGCATTATATCTTTTCATTACCAATTATAACTTTGGTTACAGTTATTTGTTGAGTGTTATTGATGTCTATTTACAACATATTTTTGAAGCATTGATCATTGTAGCCAATCACAGACATATCATATGTACGGGGGAGTGGCTAGGCATGCAAATTCCACTTGCCAGTTTCATTGGTCGTTTTTATAAATCTGTGATTGGGGCTCCTAAGTGAGACCCCATACATCAGTGAATGTGACTGACAGAAAGGGAATGCGCATTACAATGCATAATTACTAAATTCTTTTAGAATGCATTATATAAAGGCTTTAAGTAAAGTGTTACCACATTTTCTTCAGAAAATGATGTTAAAATATGAACCATAATGTAAAAATCTTCTACTATGATAGAGAATGTATAAACATCAAATGAAACTGGGACGTGTGCATATTGCAACGGATGACTGTGCGTTTGTTTGCATATGTTGACACATGACTCGTGAATGTGTGTGTGTCTGCAGCTGGTGATGTATATTAGGTCGTATAATAGACTGTGTGTGTAAACTACGCAGTCAGAACAGCGCGTTATTGTTGAGCGTGTGAACAGTGCCAATTGTGAGCAGCAGTGACAACCGCCTCTGTCCCTCTCCTGTCTGTGCGTGTTATGAAGTTGTCTATATTAACGTCAACATGACATGAAAATGGACTACACATTCATGTGGTATTATTATGCATGTTAAAAAAAATCCATAAAAAATTGCAAATTTTACTTTTTCAGTTGTGCATCATTAATCTCTCTCATGTTGAATCACCTGATATATAAAAACACTTTCCATTGAGATAAATAAATTCCTGACTTACATTTTTTGAATATCCAGTTTCACTCTGAAATATGTCAGATTATAGACGTAAAACACTAGAATGTAATGCTAAAAAAGCAATGCCGTGTTTTTATCCCGATGCAGATCTGTTCTGTATCCGTGCACAGCATCATTTGCATTTGAAACCATGAGCAATGACATCATCATGATGACATCACAACCAACTGCAGGACAGACAGAGAATAAAAAATTATGTGCACAGAGAGTGAATTTAAATGTGATCTCAAATATGCTTTTCTCTTTTAAATTTCCACAAAAATGACAGAATTTTCAACAAAACTTAAGCACAAAAACAGCAGTAGACGTGAAGATGAGCCGGGCGGCGCTGCACAGGAGGAACGTGATGTGCTTCCTGTGTGTCCAGTAGCAGAACCATAGCGGTTCACAGTTCAGATGGCAGTGTTCCTCCCTACACCAGTTCCTGTCTGAGCCTGTAAAACTCTCTCTCTTCCTCTGACAGGAAAGGCCTCATTTCCTGAGGCTGATGTGAATCAGAGTCACAGAGGGAAACATTCTGTTATGAGCGCTCTGACGACTCAGCTTTCAAACGCACTTGTGAATGAATATTTCAGACCGCACTCAGGGCTCCAGACTAACATTTGAGAGCAAGTTCTACAGCTCCTGATTTGGCAGCATCGCACATTAATAATATTACATGTTTTATCTCATAGAAATGCACATTTGATAGTAGCTTACTAGCTTGTGCTTGAGTTGGGATGCGAATGTAAATGTAATCTCATTAACTTAACATCTGTAAAAATTGTAACAACCTCATTTTATAGGGTAAACTTTAAATATTCTGACTCTTTGAGTTAGAAATATACTTTTATTAAAATTGACCATAAGGTAAAACCATGGATGGCACCTCATTACCATTGTAAAAATATATATATGGTATATATATATATATATATATAACAGTAGCCTTTTTATTGATCATAATTGATGCTCTAACAGTCTGATACTTGAGAATCAATCCGCATGATGGTGTATGAATATGGTAATCGTTCTGTGAATATGGTAAACGTTCAGTATGATGGTGTATGAATATGGTAATCATTCGGTGAATATGGTAATCGTTCAGTATGATGGTGTATGAATATGGTAATCGTTCAGTGAATATGGTAAAAGTTCAGTATGATGGTGTATGAATATGGTAATCGTTCAGTGAATATGGTAAAAGTTCAGTATGATGGTGTATGAATATGGTAATCGTTCAGTGAATATGGTAAAAGTTCAGTATGATGGTGTATGAATATGGTAATCGTTCGGTGAATATGGTAATCGTTCAGTATGATGGTGTATGAATACGGTAATCGTTCAGTACGATGGTGTATGAATATGGTAATCGTTCAGTGAATATGGTAATCGTACAGTGAATATGGTAATCGTTCAGTATGATGGTGTATGAATACGGTAATCGTTCAGTATGATGGTGTATGAATATGGTAATCGTTCAGTATGATGGTGTATGAATATGGTAATCGTTCAGTATGATGGTGTATGAATACGGTAATCGTTCAGTATGATGGTGTATGAATATGGTAATCATTCAGTGAATATGGTAATCATTCAGTATGATGGTCTATGAATATGGTAATCGATCAATGAATATGGTAATCGTTCAGTATGATGGTGTATGAATATGGTAATCGTTCAGTATGATGGTGTATGAATATGATAATCATTCAATGAATATGGTAATTGTTCAGTATGATGGTGTATGAATATGGTAATCGTTCAGTGAATATGGTAATTGTTCAGTATGATGGTGTATGAATATGGTAATCGTTCAGTGAATATGGTAATCGTTCAGTATGGTGGTGTATGAATATGATAATCGTTCAGTATGATGGTGTATGAATATGGTAATCATTCAGTATGATGGTGTATGAATATGGTAATCGTTCAGTGAATATGGTAATCGTTCAGTATGGTGGTGTATGAATATGGTAATCATTCAGTATGATGGTGTATGAATATGGTAATCATTCAGTATGATGGTGTATGAATATGGTAATCATTCAGTATGATGGTGTATGAATATGGTAATCGTTCAGTATGATGGTGTATGAATATGGTAATCGTTCAGTATGATGGTGTATGAATATGGTAATTGTTCAATGAATATGGTAATTGTTCAGTATGATGGTGTATGAATATGGTAATCGTTCAGTGAATATGGTAATCATTCAGTATGATGGTGTATGAATATGATAATCGTTCAGTATGATGGTGTATGAATATGGTAATCGTTCAGTGAATATGGTAATCGTTCAGTATGATGGTGTATGAATATGGTAATTGTTCAATGAATATGGTAATCATTCAGTATGATGGTGTATGAATATGGTAATCGTTCAGTGAATATGGTATTCGTTCAGTATGATGGTGTATGAATATGATAATCGTTCAGTATGATGGTGTATGAATATGGTAATCATTCAGTATGATGGTGTATGAATATGGTAATCGTTCAGTGAATATGGTAATCGTTCAGTATGGTGGTGTATGAATATGGTAATCATTCAGTATGATGGTGTATGAATATGGTAATCATTCAGTATGATGGTGTATGAATATGGTAATCATTCAGTATGATGGTGTATGAATATGGTAATCGTTCAGTATGATGGTGTATGAATATGGTAATCGTTCAGTGAATATGGTAATCGTTCAGTATGATGGTGTATGAATATGGTAATTGTTCAATGAATATGGTAATTGTTCAGTATGATGGTGTATGAATATGGTAATCGTTCAGTGAATATGGTAATCATTCAGTATGATGGTGTATGAATATGGTAATCGTTCAATGAATATGGTAATTGTTCAGTATGACGGTGTATGAATATGGTAATCGTTCAGTATGATGGTGTATGAATATGATAATCGTTCAATGAATATGGTAATTGTTCAGTATGATGGTGTATGAATATGGTAATCATTCAGTGAATATGGTAATCATTCAGTATGATGGTGTATGAATATGGTAATCGTTCAGTATGATGGTGTATGAATATGATAATCGTTCAATGAATATGGTAATTGTTCAGTATGATGGTGTATGAATATGGTAATCATTCAGTGAATATGGTAATCGTTCAGTATGATGGTGTATGAATATGGTAATCGTTCAGTATGATGGTGTATGAATATGGTAATCGTTCAGTGAATATGGTAATCGTTCAGTATGATGGTGTATGAATATGGTAATCGTTCAGTTTGATGGTGTATGAATATGGTAATCGTTCAGTGAATATGGTAATCGTTCAGTATGATGGTGTATGAATATGGTAATCGTTCAGTGAATATGGTAATCGTTCAGTATGATGGTGTATGAATATGGTAATCGTTCAGTGAATATGGTAATCGTTCAGTATGATGGTGTATGAATATGGTAATCGTTCAGTATGATGGTGTATGAATATGGTAATCGTTCAGTTTGATGGTGTATGAATATGGTAATCGTTCAGTTTGATGGTGTATGAATATGGTAATCGTTCAGTGAATATGGTAATCGTTCAGTATGATGGTGTATGAATATGGTAATCGTTCAGTGAATATGGTAATCATTCAGTATGATGGTGTATGAATATGGTAATCGTTCAGTTTGATGGTGTATGAATATGGTAATCGTTCAGTGAATATGGTAATCGTTCAGTATGATGGTGTATGAATATGGTAATCGTTCAGTGAATATGGTAATCGTTCAGTATGATGGTGTATGAATATGGTAATCGTTCAGTATGATGGTGTATGAATATGGTAATCATTCAGTGAATATGGTAATCGTTCAGTATGATGGTGTATGAATATGGTAATCGTTCAGTATGATGGTGTATGAATATGGTAATCGTTCAGTATGATGGTGTATGAATATGGTAATCATTCAGTATGATGGTATATGAATATGGTAATCGTTCAGTGAATATGGTAATCGTTCAGTATGATGGTGTATGAATATGGTAATCGTTCAGTGAATATGGTAATCGTTCAGTATGATGGTGTATGAATATGGTAATTGTTCAGTATGATGGTGTATGAATATGGTAATCGTTCAGTATGATGGTGTATGAATATGATAATCGTTCAATGAATATGGTAATTGTTCAGTATGATGGTGTATGAATATGGTAATCATTCAGTGAATATGGTAATCATTCAGTATGATGGTGTATGAATATGGTAATCGTTCAGTATGATGGTGTATGAATATGGTAATCGTTCAGTATGATGGTGTATGAATACGATAATCGTTCAATGAATATGGTAATTGTTCAGTATGATGGTGTATGAATATGGTAATCGTTCAGTGAATATGGTAATCGTTCAGTATGATGGTGTATGAATATGGTAATCGTTCAGTTTGATGGTGTATGAATATGGTAATCGTTCAGTGAATATGGTAATCGTTCAGTATGATGGTGTATGATTATGGTAATCGTTCAGTATGATGGTATATGAATATGGTAATCGTTCAGTGAATATGGTAATCGTTCAGTATGATGGTGTATGATTATGGTAATCGTTCAGTATGATGGTATATGAATATGGTAATCGTTCAGTGAATATGGTAATCATTCAGTATGATGGTGTATGAATATGGTAATCGTTCAGTTTGATGGTGTATGAATATGGTAATCGTTCAGTGAATATGGTAATCGTTCAGTATGATGGTGTATGATTATGGTAATCGTTCAGTATGATGGTATATGAATATGGTAATCGTTCAGTGAATATGGTAATCGTTCAGTATGATGGTGTATGAATATGGTAATCGTTCAGTGAATATGGTAATCGTTCAGTATGATGGTGTATGAATATGGTAATCGTTCAGTGAATATGGTAATCGTTCAGTATGATGGTGTATGAATATGGTAATCATTCAGTGAATATGGTAATCATTCAGTATGATGGTGTATGAACATGAATAATTGTTCCTTTCATGCTGATTTATTTTTAAGTTCTGCAGAAATGCATCTACACAGGTTTATTTTGACCCTATTTTTACTCCATTTGTTGTCTTTATACTTTCTTTTTCAGTTATTCCGCTCAGTGATTATTCTCTTCCTCATTCTTGACGTCTGTATTAACGTGATGATTGTAATCCTCTTAATCCAGCATGTGTGTGTCATTCAAGAGCATCAGAGACGTGTGGAGCTTTAGCGCATGTCTCGTGTCTGACGTGTCATCTTATGCTCAATGATGCAACACAAACGAGACTCGTGTGATTAGACTAGTTTGACTGACGTTCACAATAAACAACAGGAAACACTCCCTCTGCTTCTCTACAAGTTTCCCATCGTCCTTCAGTCCTGCCAGGGATGTTTACGCATGTGCTTGTGTGTGTGTGTGTGTGTGTGTGTGTGTGTGTGTTTATGCTTGTGTGTGTGTGTGTGTGTGTGTGTGTGTGGTGTGGCCTGTCTCAGCACATCATCTGCTAGTTACGCAAGTGTTCCAGCCGCTACAGCCCACAGTCTGACACAGCTGATAGCTGCGAGTGCATGAGAGATGGTGCGTCTTTGCCAGACTGTCTGAATATACTGCATATACCCTATAAATCACCATCTGAGACAGATGATGCAAACGGGATATCATGTGATTATGGAATCGGCTCTCGTATTCTGCCCTGATTTCATTATTTTACAGCAGACACAGAAATGCTTCCTGCTCAAACATGCACACAAATGCGTTTATCTTAGTGTTGAAAAATAGCCATGAGTTTATGTACTTCTTCATGCTGTAAATAATGAAGAAAAGATGCAAACTAAAATATGACAGAAGAGAAAACTCAGCAATATAGAACTGGATATTTACTAGTGATGCACCACAAAATATTGCTGTTTTGGCCGCAACAGTTTTTCAGGGCCAAAATCATTTACTGATATGGTGACGTTTAATTTTCTGCAGAGTAGTGATGAATATTGTATTTTGAGGGCTTTGCACACTCCCACATCTCTAATCCATAAACTCACATAAACAGAGTAATAAATACATCATGACAGTGCAGATAAAAGGATAAAGTTATGTAAACCATGCTTTTCTGTTACTGCTATTGCTTCTCCGATGACATTTTATGCACTCAACGTGGATAAACTGCAACAGAGAACTTGAATTTCGGTTTGTGTAAAAAATTCATTTTGCATCAAGAAATTGTGATTGTAAGATGGTTACTAGGGTGTTCTGGGTGGTTTTGTTCCTGTCTGGTGTGGAATTTCTCACTTGTTTTATGGTCCAGCAGGAGAAAATGGTACATCTGATCACTTCATCTGGCACTGTGTCTAAATCGGGTGTGTTTTACAGGGACTGAGTGTTGATGGCCGTGCGGTAGGGACAGAGAGGGTCCTGCAGGATGAATTCTTTCCCGTCCATGGACAGACACATCCAGCAAACCAACGACCGGCTCCACTGCATCAAACAGGTGAGAGAAAACAGACATGATGACCTTAAAGGGCACCTACGAGCATGTTTTGGAAATGTCCCGCCCCTTACCATAACCGCCAGTTTCAACACACTACTAACTAACTCAACCAGGCCCCGCCCCTTTATTTTGGGCAGGAATTATTTAAATGAGGAATATTGTGACGTGTTCGTTCCTGGAAGAAAGACTACAATGGAGGCGTTTCAGGGAGTTCAGTGACACTGATATAGAGAAAAACTCCCGCTGGAGGGTCTTTGTAGAGCTTATTCATGCTCAAATGGCAGCATTACACATGGAAAAAAGCAGAATAGTCCTCTTTAAAAACACTAAGGATCTTGTCTCATCTCATCTCATGTCAGTGTTTCTTCATCACAGCTGAGACGTCAAAATGTCATTATTGAGATCATGTCAATCATTCAGGAATCAATGCTTCTGCATTTACAGTGTGTGAGTGTTTTAAAGGTTTCCAAGTCATACTCAACGCTGTGACGCCCCCTACAGGACACCTGGAGAGCAGATGCATTTATTAGACTTCATTAGGGGCTCATACTCTCAGAAACAATCTACAGAATTTTCTGTTGATTAGTAATGAATATTTCACACATTATCATTTCAACTCACATAAACAGAGTAATAACTAAATACATTCTTATATGCCTGA
The DNA here is from genome assembly GCA_036281575.1 of Ancherythroculter nigrocauda. Classification (NCBI taxonomy): domain Eukaryota; kingdom Metazoa; phylum Chordata; class Actinopteri; order Cypriniformes; family Xenocyprididae; genus Ancherythroculter; species Ancherythroculter nigrocauda. The sequence continues at coordinate 3,162,437 of VTFQ01000018.1, forward strand.
ATCATGACAGTACATATGAAGGGATAAATGAAGTGGTTTGTCATGTGATTTTCCTCTTATCAGCACCTGCAAAATCCAGCAAACTTCCAGACGGCAGCAACGGAGCTGTTGGACTGGTGCGGAGATCCACGAGCGTTTCAGCGGCCCTTTGAGCAAAGCCTGATGGGATGCCTAACGGTGAGGTCAAATTGATCAAATTTCAGTTTCAGTCAATTAATCAATCAGCATTCATCTGCTAGTTAGTAATAAAAACAATCGGCTCTGACAATTTCCATCTGGCCCCACTCACGGAACATTAAATATTATATTATATTATATTATATTATATTATATTATATTATTATATTATATTATATTATATTATATTATATTATATTATATTATATTATATTATATTATATTATATTATATTATATTATAAATTAGGGCTGTTCGATTAATCCTAATTGATCGCTTTCAACGATTATGAAAACAAGATAATCGAGGTTAAATTAGCCAAATAAGTGAGTTTTATAAAATGACGTTTACTATTGCTAAACTGCGGGATGTGTTTTGTATTAAAAAAGAGTTATTAAAAGTGCATTAAGCTACAAAAAAAGCCTTTTTGGAGAGTATTCACCTAAACACAGTGGGTTATATCTTAAGTAAACATACACAGTTGAGAAAGAAAATGCATGTGTAACAGTATATTGGATCCGTGCATTGGCTCTTAAAGTGACAGCAGCCTAATAAACCTGCTGCAATCTGTCTTCAATGATAATGACATAGAAAAATCACTTACAGATCTTGACTGAATAATGTAAGCAGCTTTAATGAGGATTAAGCTATATTTAATGTGTACAGTAAGACTACACAGTGTTATTTTACATTTGTTTATGCATTTTATGTTGTTGTTGGCTTTTACTTATCTCAGTACTGTGCCTCAGACACTTTTATTCTCTTTCTGCCGTAACGTCTAATTGTGCTTATGTGAATTCTGACATGTTTCCACAGCAGAGAAAGAGCAGATCTAAGCTGCATTTAAGGAGAATGTGGAACGACGGCTCAACCAAACCTCCCTCAGATGTTTAATTATGTGCTTTAGACACACATATATCTCTGCCTTATGTGTTTAACTGTAATTAAGACGCAGATATGAGAGATTGCTTCCTGCACGTCTGTGTTTCAGAGGGAAACAGGCCTCAGGGTGTGGTGGTGTTGTGCGTATGGGCCGACCTGATGAGGGTTTGCAAATCAGGAGTGAGATTTCATTCTCACAAACCCCCAAAACCACAACAACCCTGTGCAATTTTACTATGACAAATCATGCATGCCTGAATGCTGATATTTCAGTGATGTTTGAATATTGTTTGTCGGTCTCTCTGTCAGGTGGTGAGTCGTGTAGCAGGTCAGCAGGGCTTCGACATGGATCTGGGGTATCGGCTGCTAGCCGTTTGTGCAGCAAACAGGGACAAATTCACCCCAAAATCAGCAGGTGAGACTCCAGGATCTTCTACGATTGTCTCGACACCCGTTTTTAAGGCTTCTTTAATCACAGAGTGTGACATCAGTGCCCATATGAGCATATGAATGAATGACCTGATGTTCAGCACAATGATGACGTAACTAACTAGTTTACTACATCACCTTCCCACAAAGAAGAAATTGTTTCGAGTCTTATTCCTAGTTTTGAGAAGATATTTTAACTTCCAAAGTAATTTCAGACCATGTAACACTTAATATATAATGAATAAAAATTTGGTGTAATTAATTCATATATATAAAATTTGAAAACCTGCTTAAGTGTGGGTTATTATTGTTAACTAATACTAAAACTATTAATAAAATTTCTGTCAGTTGAAATAAAACTGAAATACAATAAAACATAAATATTAGTTGAAAAACGTAACCTTGTAAATAATCTGAAATTAGTTGAGGTTTGAGCACTAAAATTATTAAAAACTGAAATAAAATAAAATTAAATCTAAATATCAGCATTTTAAATTAATAAAAATAATTTTAAAAAATGGCAATTGTATATAACTAAATCACTAAAAATTAAACTAAAATTAACATGAAAACTAGACCAGTATGCTGATATGGAAGGCCAAAAGGTTCAAAAACACGTGAATTTTAACACATTAACAACGCATAAAATATGCATATTTAACACGTATTTCATGCATTAAATATGTGTTGTTTACATGTTAACATGCTGATTTTTTATGTGCAAACATGCATTTAACGCGTGAAATATGCATTAAAAACATGTAAAATACGTGTATTTAATGTGTTAAAATTCACGTTTTTGAACCTTTTGGCCTTCCATACGCTGATAGACGCCTGCTTTCAAACACTCCTGTGTGTATCTGTGTAAGCGCTCGGTGAAGAGCGTCATTGATGTCTATTTACAACGTTTTTGAAGCATTGTAGCCAATCACAGACATATCCGATGAGCGCGTGAACACAATGACCAATCAGAGGTGTTAACGAATCCGCTCAGCAGCACATAAAGCATCACATTTTTAAATTTCAGTACCGACTAGGTACCGAAGTTGGTACTTTTGACAACACTGGAGTGTCTAGTTTGTATTTGGTGAAGACTTTGTCTGTTAGTGTTATCCAACAGTGTCATGAGAGATGGTTTTTGTCTGGTGTTAGCTTGACTGAATTCACTCTGAGATGATTTTTTTCTACTGTCTGAGAATGATTCTGCCATCAGAGGAATCAGCAATGCCAGAAACAAACATGTTTATAGCTGTCTGATGTCGGTCTCGACTGGGTGTGTGTGGGGTTTTCATGCACTTCTTCAGTTCGCTGCTGAATGAATGCCAAGGAGAAAGTCTGACAGCAATCTGTGTAATCCTAGAGTATGACATTGACACGTCCTGTTTGAAGATCGCTTGATGAGCGTTTTTTTAATATGAGAGAAGGGACCAGCGTGAGCACGCAGGAGATTACGGTACACTTTAAGATCATTTATTACATGACTCAAATCAGTATTCATGTCCATATTTATTCATATCTATATGTATGTATGTATACATCAGTGTTGGGAGGGTTATACACATTCCACACAAAACTTTTATGTTAGATGCAATTAAATGCAATTAATCGATTTGACAGCACTATATTTATATGAACATTATGAATGTTATTGAGGTTTCAGAGAGTTCAAAAAATATTTTAGGTCAAAAAGTTTGGAAATCCTTGTCCTACATGATTAAGTATTTGCATGCATTTAACAAAACGCAATCCAATTATAATCCAATAGTTTGAATGCATAAAGTAATTAAAAAAATACAATAAAAATTGTGTGTACCTTGAATGCAATGTAAGTTGCTTTGGATAAAAGCTATATATATATATATATATATATATATATATATATATATATATATATAATTTTATTTAACTGTTTAAAGGTGTTTTAATTTAAAGAACCTTCGTTAAGTCTTTGATATAGTGCCAGCGTCTGTATCTCACTGGTGGTTTTCCCTGTGGATCAATCGCTCCTAATTGCTTTCACTTCAGTAGACGGCAAGAATTCCACAGCTGCTCTTGCAGAAGAAGACGCTCAACATTAACCCTTCATTTACAGCAACTTAAAATCGGCTAAAATATGACACAACAACTCCAGACTTGAGTGTTTTCATTATCTTGTGGATGTGTGTGTGTGCCATTATGGTGGTTCAGGGTATATGAGAGATCAGATGATAGGCCTTTGCTCAGACTCCTGATGGTTTAACTAGTTCAAGCATGAACGACACAAGCCACTCGTTTAATGGAATGTGAAACACGCTCGCGCTGTTTTCTGCACTAAGTGGAAGCATTTAGAGTCAATAGAGCATTTAAAATGCTTGTCTAGAGGAGGAGATGCCACACTTAAGGGCTTATGTTTCTTACCGTAACTCGGAGAATCATCCTGATACAGAGAGAGCGAGCTGTCTCTGTTTTCACCGAAGGTGTCAAAAATGAAACCTTGTATCCGTTTGAAGCTGAAACGCTCTGAGAGATTTTTGCACATATATGTGTCAGTGTTTCCGAATGCAGGATTTTTCAAACTTATAAAAAGGAATAAATCATTTTAAAATAGAAACACTTCAAAAATAGAACACTTACTGAAATAAGAGTATTATATTCGTTCATCTGCATGTCATGTGACCATTAACCAACATCAGAGAACTGCGAACATGCAAATGCAATGTTAATATTAACTTATCCATTAGGAATCCTTGTCCTACAAGATTCAGTTTTTGTATTGCATTTAACAAAATGAAGTGATAAAATGCATGTGTGCCTTGAATGCAGTGTAAGTTGTTTTGGATGCTCTGAGATGGTTTAAAGGGAAAGTTTAACATCAGCATTTACATACAAAACCAAACATTTAAATGCATGACAGATGCCACCTGGAAACTTTTGTGAATATTTTTGCAAGCAAATTACTGAACGAGAGTTTTGAATGGATTCATTGAATTGTGTATACATAGATATATTTAAAAATAAACTCTTAATTATCTCTCTCTCTCTCACACACATAGAGATTTCACAGTCTGTAATTTTGTACGGGTGTCTCTCAGGGTAGAAACTGATAGTTAAACTGTGGCTTTTCCTAAATAGAAAATGACACAGACATCTGAGTGAAGCTGACAGCAGCCCTCTAGTGTGTGTGTGTGTGTGTGTGTGTGATTCATCAGACTGTAGCTCTGTCCTTGTCTTCTCATATCTGTTTTAGCTCTGATAGATCATACATACACACATCATCACATTTCTACTTCAAGTATAAAGTATTCTGACGGTATTATTGCTTTTATTTTCTGATGGTATTATAGCAGTCAGTCAGCAACTGACCAATCAGTTTATGTGCATGTTTAGGAGCAGATAAATCTGGAATTGCATTTAACAACATTGGCTCAACCAATGGCGTTAATTGGGGGCGGGGCTACCTGTTTGGCAGACCAATGGCAGATAAAATGAAACATTTGGAACTTGTTTGAAAACAGGATTTGTTTTGTTTTTTTTGTAGTTCCAATCAGAGAAATCGCACATTTCACCTTGAATTAATCTTCTGGCAAAGCGAATATAATGCTGAAATCTGCTGAAAATATACAGCTGTGCTCATGGATATGTTGTTTACTTGCTGCTAATCAACTGTTTCAAGATTTGATTCAACTAACTTGACAATCTCCTTCAGATCCAGTTTTTATTTTATACTCAAAAGTGCTTTTTCATCCTTTAAGAGATGTGTTAATGTTTAATGAAATAGTTTGAAATACAATTTAAAGGTTCAAATGCCTTAGATCTTGCAAGTTAAACTAAAATAATAAAAAAAATGTTACTTGAAATAAAATAAAATGATTAATTTCAGCTAGTTCAGCTCATTTTCATTTAATTTAGCCTGATGTACTAAAATAACTAAAACTAAAACTGAAATAAAATTAATTAAAACTATAGATATATTAAAAAACTAATAAAAATGACAAAAACACAACAAAACTTTAACTTAAAAAAATGGACAATATAAAAACTAATTCAAAATATGAATAAAACCTATAATAGTTTCTCAATTATACTCAAATAACACTGTAAACCTTTTAATACATGTGATATAATAGTCTTTTAAAAATATTTTCTACAAGTGGTAATAAATTAAAATGTAAATTTTTATAAAATATTTTTTTAAAGTGGTAAAAATGCATCAGCAATTAAAGGCTAATATTATAAAGAATCAATATTCTCTTGATCTTTTGATGTTTCTGACTCAAATCTTCCTCACCAGACCATATAATTTGAGTGTTTTTGACAGGAAAAAACTCCAGGACCTCAAGGAAAACATCAAATAATATGACCCATATTTTAAATATGACCCATTTAATGTGTGTTTGTGTTTGTGTAGCATTGCTGTCCTCATGGTGTGAGGATCTGGGTCGACTTCTGCTGCTGCGTCATCAGAAAAGCAGACAACCCGATCCATCTGTGGGCAAGAACCCGATGCAAGCCAACATCAACAACATGAAGCCGGCGCTCTCACACGGGTCAGTTTCTTCCACACACACACACACACATTGACTCACACAGTGTTCCACACATTAACTGTTTACATCCTTGTATAATCTCCATAGTGATGCATCATTTCAATATGACTCCGTCTCCTGGCAACAAAACACCAATCAACCGCCGGGTTCTGTGTCCGTGGTGACCACCGTATGGGGTGTGACCAATACGTCACAGAGTCAAGTAAGAATGTATTTAACACCGTTCAGAGCACACACTGCTGTTTGAGTCTGTGTTGTAACTCTGTGTGTGTGTGTGTGTGTGTGTGTGTGTGTGTTTAGGTGTTGGGGAACCCCATGGTAAACCCAAACAGCCATATGAACCCCATGACCGGAGGTAACGGGGCTATGAACCCGGGACAGTTTACTGCACAGCAGCAGTTTTCATCCAAGGTTAATGCAAACCAGGCCTACGTGCAGCAGGGGATGTACGGGAGATCCAGCTATCCTGGAGGAGGAGGAGGAGGAGGAGGAGGAGGGTTCGGAGGAAGGTCAGTGTCTCTTGCTTTTTTATTATTCATATAATTTTTGAAAAAGGCCTGTCAGTTTTCCATCCGTTTCAAGCTACAAATATATAGATCACATCTCAAAAGAAGAACAACAAAGAAATCAGTAAAAACAGTGGGATGCTGAAAAACACTCTCTGATGTACTTAGAAAATATTAAAAGATCAAAGCAGATTCGATGAAATGTTTTTGTTTTCCCCTAGAAAACCATTATAGCTTCACAAGAACCAATGAGGTTCATTCTGGTGTTACGTGGCACGTTTGAGCTTCACAAGAACCAATGAGGTTCATTCTGGTGTTACGCAGCACGTTTGAGCTTCACAAGAACCAATGAGGTTCATTCTGGTGTTATGCAGCACGTTTGAGCTTCACAAGAACCAATGAGGTTCATTCTGGTGTTACGCAGCACGTTTGAGCTTCACAAGAACCAATGAGGTTCATTCTGGTGTTACGCAGCACGTTTGAGCTTCACAAGAACCAATGAGGTTCATTCTGGTGTTACACAGCACGTTTGAGCTTCACAAGAACCAATGAGGTTCATTCTGGTGTTACGCAGCACGTTTGAGCTTCAGCAAGAACCAATGAGGTTCATTCTGGTGTTACGCAGCACGTTTGAGCTTCCTCAAGAACCAATGAGGTTCATTCTCGTGTTACGCAGCACGTTTGAGCTTCACAAGAACCAATGAGGTTCATTCTCGTGTTACGCAGCACGTTTGAGCTTCTGCAAGAACCAATGAGGTTCATTCTCGTGTTACACAGCACGTTTGAGCTTCAGTAAGAACCAATGAGGTTCATTCTGGTGTTACGCGGCACGTTTGAGCTTCGGCAAGAACCAATGAGGTTTATTCTGGTGTTACGCAGCACGTTTGAGCTTCGGCAAGAACCAATGAGGTTTATTCTGGTGTTACGCAGCACGTTTGAGCTTCGGCAAGAACCAATGAGGTTCATTCTGGTGTTACGCAGCACGTTTGATCTTCCGCGAGAACCAATGAGGTTCATTCTGGTGTTACGCAGCACGTTTGAGCTTCGGCAAGAACCAATGAGGTTCATTCTCGTGTTACGCAGCACGTTTGATCTTCCGTGAGAACCAATGAGGTTCATTCTCATGTTACGCAGCACGTTTGATCTTCCGCGAGAACCAATGAGGTTCATTCTCATGTTACGCAGCACGTTTGATCTTCCGCGAGAACCAATGAGGTTCATTCTGGTGTTACGCAGCACGTTTGAGCTTCGGCAAGAACCAATGAGGTTCATTCTGGTGTTACGCGGCACGTTTGATCTTCCGCGAGAACCAATGAGGTTCATTCTCGTGTTACGCAGCACGTTTGATCTTCCGCGAGAACCAATGAGGTTCATTCTGGTGTTACGCAGCACGTTTGAGCTTCACAAGAACCAATGAGGTTCATTCTCATGTTACACAGCACGTTTGAGCTTCACAAGAACCAATGAGGTTCATTCTCGTGTTATGCAGCACGTTTGAGCTTCGGCAAGAACCAATGAGGTTCATTCTGGTGTTACGCAGCACGTTTGATCTTCCGCGAGAACCAATGAGGTTCATTCTCATGTTACGCAGCACGTTTGAGCTTCACAAGAACCAATGAGGTTCATTCTCGTGTTACACAGCACGTTTGAGCTTCAGTAAGAACCAATGAGGTTCATTCTGGTGTTACGCGGCACGTTTGAGCTTCGGCAAGAACCAATGAGGTTTATTCTGGTGTTACGCAGCACGTTTGAGCTTCGGCAAGAACCAATGAGGTTTATTCTGGTGTTACGCAGCACGTTTGAGCTTCGGCAAGAACCAATGAGGTTCATTCTGGTGTTACGCAGCACGTTTGATCTTCCGCGAGAACCAATGAGGTTCATTCTGGTGTTACGCAGCACGTTTGAGCTTCGGCAAGAACCAATGAGGTTCATTCTCGTGTTACGCAGCACGTTTGATCTTCCGTGAGAACCAATGAGGTTCATTCTCATGTTACGCAGCACGTTTGATCTTCCGCGAGAACCAATGAGGTTCATTCTCATGTTACGCAGCACGTTTGATCTTCCGCGAGAACCAATGAGGTTCATTCTGGTGTTACGCAGCACGTTTGAGCTTCGGCAAGAACCAATGAGGTTCATTCTGGTGTTACGCGGCACGTTTGATCTTCCGCGAGAACCAATGAGGTTCATTCTCGTGTTACGCAGCACGTTTGATCTTCCGCGAGAACCAATGAGGTTCATTCTGGTGTTACGCAGCACGTTTGAGCTTCACAAGAACCAATGAGGTTCATTCTCATGTTACACAGCACGTTTGAGCTTCACAAGAACCAATGAGGTTCATTCTCGTGTTATGCAGCACGTTTGAGCTTCGGCAAGAACCAATGAGGTTCATTCTGGTGTTACGCAGCACGTTTGATCTTCCGCGAGAACCAATGAGGTTCATTCTCATGTTACGCAGCACGTTTGATCTTCCTCAAGAACCAATGAGGTTCATTCTGGTGTTACGCAGCACGTTTGAGCTTCACAAGAACCAATGAGGTTCATTCTCATGTTACACAGCACGTTTGAGCTTCCGCGAGAACCAATGAGGTTCATTCTCATGTTACGCAGCACGTTTGATCTTCCGCGAGAACCAATGAGGTTCATTCTCATGTTACGCAGCACGTTTGATCTTCCGCGAGAACCAATGAGGTTCATTCTGGTGTTACGCAGCACGTTTGAGCTTCGGCAAGAACCAATGAGGTTCATTCTGGTGTTACGCGGCACGTTTGAGCTTCGGCAAGAACCAATGAGGTTCATTCTCATGTTACGCAGCACGTTTGATCTTCCGCGAGAACCAATGAGGTTCATTCTCGTGTTACGCAGCACGTTTGATCTTCCGCGAGAACCAATGAGGTTCATTCTGGTGTTACGCAGCACGTTTGAGCTTCACAAGAACCAATGAGGTTCATTCTCATGTTACACAGCACGTTTGAGCTTCACAAGAATCAATGAGGTTCATTCTCGTGTTATGCAGCACGTTTGAGCTTCGGCAAGAACCAATGAGGTTCATTCTGGTGTTACGCAGCACGTTTGATCTTCCGCGAGAACCAATGAGGTTCATTCTCATGTTACGCAGCACGTTTGATCTTCCTCAAGAACCAATGAGGTTCATTCTGGTGTTACGCAGCACGTTTGAGCTTCACAAGAACCAATGAGGTTCATTCTCATGTTACGCAGCACGTTTGAGCTTCACAAGAACCAATGAGGTTCATTCTCGTGTTACGCAGCACGTTTGATCTTCCGCGAGAACCAATGAGGTTCATTCTCGTGTTACGCGGCACGTTTGATCTTCCGCGAGAACCAATGAGGTTCATTCTAGTGTTACACCACATGTTTGAGCTTCAGCAAGAACCACTGAGGTTCATTCTCGTGTTAAGCAGCACGTTTGAGCTTCAGCAAGAACCACTGAGGTTCATTCTCGTGTTACGCATCACGTTTGATCTTCCGCGAGAACCAATGAGGTTCATTCTCGTGTTAAGCAGCACGTTTGAGCTTCAGCAAGAACCAATGAGGTTCATTCTCGTGTTAAGCAGCACGTTTGAGCTTCAGCAAGAACCACTGAGGTTCATTCTCGTGTTACGCATCACGTTTGATCTTCCGCGAGAACCAATGAGGTTCATTCTCGTGTTAAGCAGCACGTTTGAGCTTCTGCAAGAACCAATGAGGTTCATTCTGGTGTTACGCGGCACGTTTGAGCTTCAGCAAGAACCACTGAGGTTCATTCTCGTGTTACGCATCACGTTTGATCTTCCGCGAGAACCAATGAGGTTCATTCACGTGTTACGCATCATGTTTGATCTTCCGCGAGAACCAATGAGGTTCATTCTGGTGTTACGCAGCACGTTTGAGCTTCCTCAAGAACCAATGAGGTTCATTCTCGTGTTACGCATCACGTTTGATCTTCCGCGAGAACCAATGAGGTTCATTCTCGTGTTACGCATCACGTTTGATCTTCCGCGAGAACCAATGAGGTTCATTCTCGTGTTACGCATCACGTTTGATCTTCCGCGAGAACCAATGAGGTTCATTCTCGTGTTACGCAGCACGTTTGAGCTTCCGTTTTTTCTTCTAGAATGTTCACTGCTTAAGTCAGATACATAAAACCGTAGATTGGTCTAATTTGTTACCGAAAAGTAAGACTGATTACCCCTAACTAACTGCTAGTTAGTCATACTAGTTCTTAAGACACATAATGGCTATGTTTATGCAACTCTTTCTCTCTCTCCTGCAGTTATGGGGGAGGTCCTAACTACGCAGGTGGGATGGGCCTGCCTTCACAGACACGCCCCCCTTCGGACTTCAGCCAACCAGCTGCTGCCGCCGCCGCTGCTGCTGTGGCTGCTGCCGCTGCTACAGCGACCGCCACAGCCACGGCGACGGTTGCCGCCCTACAGGAGACGCAACACAAGGACATGAATCAGTACGGCCCGGTGAGGGAGCGTCTATTATCATGACAATTATTTCTAAGTGAAAAGATAAGTTTGAACAAAGTGTTTTGTTTGTTTGTCTTCTAGATGTGTTCCTCCTTTCAGATGGGACCAAACCAGGCTTACAGCACTCAGTTTGTGAATCAGCCCGGCCCCCGGGGGCCCCCTGCCCACCCTGGCACCATGAACATGGGCCAGCCTCGGGGGCAGATGGCACAGATGGGGCCGTACGGGGGTCACCCACAGAGAATGCCCCAGCAGGGCTACGGGTCACGACCCATCCAGGGGGTGAAGAGACCATATCCTGGAGAGGTGAGGAAACCTTGTCTTACGTGTCAAATAAACAGTTAGTGGAGGTACAGCAGGTCAATAGCTTAGTTAACAATGTTCTTGAATGAAACTGTTTTACTTTAGGGGAGCTACGGGCAGCAGTACGGACCAAATGGGCAGTTTTCCTCTCAGCAGGGGCAGTTCCCGAACCCCGCCGCCACCAGAGGCCTCTCCTCGCCCCATTACCCCACGCAGAGGACACCGGCACAGCCCGGGACCGCAACACAGTACCAGACCGGCAGCATGGGACACTTCTACAAGGTCTGTTAGGAAACAACTAACGTTATGCTGCCTTCTAAGACAACTTATTTTAATATTTTTTTTAATTTATTTTTATTTATTTATTTGTTTTATTACAAAATATATTTTATTAGTGGTAGACAAAAATCGACTGTTTTAATTTATTATTTTTTCATTATTTTATTATATTAAATATTCTAATAAATTGATGTTGAAATAATTGATTTCATTTATAAAATAATTGATTTTAATTTATATATATATATATATATATATATATATATATATATATATATATATATATATATATATATATATATATATATATAATATTATTATTATTATTATTATTATTATTAATTAAATAATAATACATTATAGTTGATTCTAATGAATTGATAATTAAATAATTGATCCAATACAATTTAGCTGTAATATAATGGACTAGAAACCACTGGTTTAATTTGTTATATATATTTTTTATTATTTTATTTCAATAATAAATGTAATAAATAATATATTCTGATAAAATAAAAAGTAACAGTAATATTGGATTACACACCACTGTTTTAATTTATTATATTATTTATTATCCTATTATAATAATAAATTTAATAAATAATTCTGAAAAGATTATTAATACAATAAAAAGTAACTATAATACTGGACTACACACCACTGTTTTAAAGTATTATATTATTTTATTATAATAATAAAATAATAAAAGTATTACATTCTAATAAAATCATGATAAAATTGATGCAATAAAAAGTAGCAGTAATACTGGACCACACCCCATTGTTTTAATTTATTATACATTTAGCAGACTCTTTTATCCAAATTATATATATTTAAATTATTTTATTAAAATAATAAAATCAAGAATTGTTTATGATAATATATTTTATTATATTCTGATTTTATAATATAAATATTATAATATGTTTTATTATATTTATGTTTTAAATATTTTATTAAAATATATTTTTATATTACATAAGGCAGTCCTGTGTATATACTTCCCAAAAACATTCCAATCCCAAAATGCTGAGAAGCTCATTAAAAAGAATCTTCCGAAATGGTGGATGAGATAAATGTGTGTCACGTTTTGTTCATGTTTTCAGTCCGTGTTTATGTTATGGATTAGATGCAATATTTGTCAAATATGAAGCAACAGAAACACATTTCATGTAGTGCATAATACAGCAACATCTGCACAAGAATAAAGTACTATTTAAATACCAAAAAACTGGGTCTATATCAGATTTATTTTGATAAACATGACACAATATAACATTATGGTTACATGAAATGTTTGCAACAAAACTATGCATCTTTCTCTCCATCTCTACTATAGGAACCCAGTAATAACTTCAACACGGGGAACTTTCATTACAGCCAGTCCAGCGTGAATGGGGTATGTTAGTACGATGTCCAATCAGAGGCAGTTTCAGCTGTTTACCTGTTGTGACTTCATGTGCATGTGATTTATTGATGTGTTTGTAGCCTCAGCGGACGATGGGCAGTTACCCCCACTCCCCGTTACCGGGAAACCCCACACCCCCTGTGACGCCAGGAAGTAACATGCCACAGTTTCCATCACCAAACCAGGACATAAAGCCCCAGTTTCCTCCCGATATCAAACCCAACATAAATGCACTGCCGCCCCCTTCAGGTATGAGCCTCATCCAGCCGTGGACACACTCTATAAAAGTCATATTCTTCCTTGTTTTCTAGTATAATATCTTGTCATTTTTGTAATATGCCCTGTAATGTGCACTAGCTTGTCGTCCACATCTTGTTTCCCAGGTAATCCTAACGAGGAGCTCCGCCTGACGTTCCCGGTTCGGGACGGTGTGGTTCTGGACCCCTTCAGACTCGAACACAACCTGGCCGTCAGTAATCACGTCTTCCACCTGCGGCCCACCGTCCACCAGACGCTCATGTGGAGGTGAGACGCGGCCACACAAACACACAGTGTGTGAAGATGCTGCTATGTTTGCATTTTTCTAAATTAATGTCATGATCATCATGCCCTTCAGAGCCACCAGGGGGCGCTCCAACCCAGAGTGACTTTTGTCACTCTCTCACAAACTACATTCCCCATAATCCCTTGCCTGGACTCATCAATATTTGCTTTCAGCTGTCACATCATCTCATTATCAGCCTTCACGTCCCTGTGCATTTCAAAGCAATTAATAGACAAAAAAATTTATTACAAATTATGTTTGGGGAAAATCAGTTCTGATTCAGATCGTGATTCTTGAGACATCTTTTAAATTGTCACTATGATGAAAAATCGATTTTTAAATGCTGTGATTTATACAATTAACTGTAATATTGGACTACACTCCACTGTTTTAATTTATTATATTTTTATTATTTTATTATAATATTATTAATAATAATTAATATTTAATTAATATTAATATTAATTAAATTAATAATAAATACCGCACACCACTGTTTAAAATTTATTATAATTTATTTTTATTATTTAATAATAATAATAAAATTAATAATAGTTTATTATAATATTTTACATTATATATTTTATTAAAATGTATTTTTATTTTATTACTACAAAACTTTTATAATTAAATATTTAAAGCAGTTAAACAGAAATCAATATTTTTATTATTTTATTATAATATTAAAATTAATAATAATTAATTATAATAAAATGATGATAAAATAATTTATACAATGAAAAGTAACGTAATACCGCTCACCACTGTTTAAAATGTATCATAATTTGTTTGTATTATTTTATTTTGATAATAAAATTAAGAATAATTTATTTTATTATTACAAAACCTTTATATCTATTTTTAGAATTAAATATTTAAAGCTATTAAACAGAAATCATTATTTTTTTATTTTATAATAATATTAAAATTAATAATAATTTATAATATTTTATATTGTTTATATATTTTATTCAAATGTATTTTTTTATTATTACAAACCTTTTATAACTATTTTGAGAATTAAATATTTAAAGCGGTTAAACAGAAATCAATATTTATTTTATTTTATAATAATATTAAAATTAAATATCATTTATTATAATATTTTATATTTATATATTTTTATTAAAATATATTTGTATTTTATTATTAAAAAACTTTTATAATTGTTTTTATAATTAAATATTTAAAACAATTAAACAGGAATCAATATATTTATTATTTTATTATAATATTAAAATTAATAATAATTTATTATAATATTTTATATTGTTTATATATTTTATTAAAATGTATTTTTATTTTATTATTACACAACTTTTATAACTATTTTTTAAGAATTAAATATTTAAAGCAGTTAAACAGAAATCAACATCATGTCAATATGTGTAAAATGCTAAATGCATAAAAAATAATTTTCAGTGCATATTGAATCTCGCAGCTAAATATTGCAATATCAAATCGAGAGGTCTATGGCAATTTATTAGCACTCTACTATCACATAAATGCTCACACATGTATAAACATTCAAACACCCAATCAAAGACTCTCAGCTCACATCTGTGTGTGTGTGTGTGTGTGTGTGTGTCAGGTCTGATCTGGAGCTTCAGTTCAAGTGTTATCATCATGAAGACAGACAGATGCACACTAACTGGCCGGCGTCGGTGCAGGTCAGCGTCAACGCCACACCTCTCACCATCGAACGGGGCGACAACAAGACTTCCCACAAAGCCCTGCACCTGAAACACGTGTGTCAGCCGGGCCGGAACACCATCCAGATCACAGTGACGGCCTGCTGCTGTGTGAGTTTACACACACACACACACTCTTGTGCTCATCAGGTGGACGTCGTGTGAGCATTTGTGGTCTGTTCTCTCTGCAGTCGCACCTGTTTGTCCTTCAGCTGGTCCACCGGCCGTCGGTTCGATCGGTTCTGCAGGGGTTACTGAGGAAGAGACTCCTCACCGCTGAACACTGCATCACTAAGGGTAACGCTTCAGTCTGTCTCTCTTTCTGTTAGTCAGTGTTGCATTTCTGTGCCTTCATTCTCTCTGTCTCTTCAGTGAAGAGGAACTTCAGCAGTGTAGCCGTGTCTGTGGCCGGTGCCGGACTGAACGCTGACGATGGGGTGGAACAAACGGCCATCAAAGTGTCTTTAAAATGTCCAATCACATTCCGGCGTATTCAGCTGCCGGCGAGAGGCCATGACTGCAAACATGTGCAGGTCAGGAAGTCTTTCAAACACCTGCTTTGATGTCTAATGCATGGGCCGCAAGAGGCTTCTAGGGGGGTTTTACAAAAATAATATTAATTATAAAAATATGAATAATTTCTCCTCAGGTTTATACATCCAAAATTAGTCTAAAAGATAGGACTGGGCAAAGAAAATCTTTTTTTTTTTTTTTGATGATGAATTGTTTTTTAAAATGTGGTTGACTCGATATTGATTCTCAAAAACCAAGAATCAATCTTTTTCCCGTATTTATTTTCACAAACATTGAACATAATATCTGATTGACGTTAATCTTATTACTAGTCTTCTAGATGTCATCCTCTTATTTACCTTACGCGATGTTACAGCGGGGACCCTGTCATTCATTCAGTGCTTAACACGGCTTTCAGCAGGAAAGACGTTCCGGAGAGTTGAAGGAAATGTCAGTGTCCCAGTGCTGCATGGTTCACGAAAGTTTATCATTTGCATGCTTTTTCAAGCCTTGCCAATTATGGAAGCTTGTTTTCCACTACTGAATAAAAAAATAAAAATGGTATAACGACATTTTATCTCACAATTCTGACTTTTTTCTCAGAATTACATGTTATAAAGTCAGAATTGTGAGATATAAAGTCAGAATTGCGAGATATAAAGTCAGAACTGTGAGTTATAAAGTCAGAGTTGCGAGATATAAAGTCAGAGTTGCGAGTTATAAAGTCAGAGTTGCGAGATATAAAGTCAGAGTTGCGAGATATAAAGTCAGAGTTGCGAGTTATAAAGTCAGAGTTGCGAGTTATAAAGTCAGAGTTGCGAGATATAAAGTGAGAATTGCGAGATATAAAGTCAGAGTTGCGAGATATAAAGTCAGAATTGCGAGATATAAAGTCAGAGTTGCGAGATATAAAATCAGAGTTGCGAGATATAAAGTCAGAGTTGCGAGATATAAGTCAGAGTTGCGAGATATAAAGTCAGAGTTGCGAGATATAAAGTCAGAGTTGCGAGATATAAAGTCAGAGTTGCGAGATATAAAGTCAGAGTTGCGAGTTATAAAGTCAGAATTGCGAGTTATAAAGTCAGAGTTGCGAGATATAAAGTCAGAGTTGCGAGATATAAAGTCAGAATTGCGAGATATAAAGTCAGAGTTGCGAGATATAAAGTCAGAGTTGCGAGATATAAAGTCAGAGTTGCGAGATATAAAGTCAGAGTTGCGAGATATAAAGTCAGAATTGCGAGATATAAAGTCAGAATTGCGAGATATAAAGTCAGAATTGCGTGTTATAGTCAGAGTTGCGAGTTATAAAGTCAGAGTTGCGAGATATAAAGTCAGAGTTGCGAGATATAAAGTCAGAGTTGCGAGATATAAAGTCAGAGTTGCGAGATATAAAGTCAGAGTTGCGAGATATAAAGTCAGAGTTGCGAGATATAAAGTCAGAGTTGCGAGATATAAAGTGAGAATTGCGAGATATAAAGTCAGAGTTGCGAGATATAAAGTCAGAATTGCGAGATATAAAGTCAGAGTTGCGAGATATAAAATCAGAGTTGCGAGATATAAAGTCAGAGTTGCGAGATATAAAGTCAGAGTTGCGAGATATAAAGTCAGAGTTGCGAGATATAAAGTCAGAGTTGCGAGATATAAAGTCAGAGTTGCGAGATATAAAGTCAGAGTTGCGAGTTATAAAGTCAGAATTGCGAGTTATAAAGTCAGAGTTGCGAGATATAAAGTCAGAGTTGCGAGATATAAAGTCAGAATTGCGAGATATAAAGTCAGAGTTGCGAGATATAAAGTCAGAGTTGCGAGATATAAAGTCAGAGTTGCGAGATATAAAGTCAGAGTTGCGAGATATAAAGTCAGAATTGCGAGATATAAAGTCAGAATTGCGTGTTATAGTCAGAGTTGCGAGTTATAAAGTCAGAGTTGCGAGATATAAAGTCAGAGTTGCGAGATATAAAGTCAGAGTTGCGAGATATAAAGTCAGAGTTGCAAGATATAAAGTCAGAATTGCGAGATATAAAGTCAGAGTTGCGAGTTATAAAGTCAGAATTGCGAGTTATAAACTCACGGTTGCAAGTAATAGTCACAAATTGCAAGTTATAAAGTCAGAATTGTGAGTTATAAAGTCAGAATTGTGAGTTATAAAGTCAGAATTGTGAGTTATAAAGTCAGAATTGTGAGTTATAAAGTCAGAGTTGCGAGATATAAAGTCAGAGTTGCGAGTTATAAAGTCAGAATTGTGAGTTATAAAGTCAGAGTTGCGAGATATAAAGTCAGAGTTGCGAGATATAAAGTCAGAGTTGCGAGATATAAAGTCAGAGTTGCGAGATATAAAGTCAGAATTGCGAGATATAAAGTCAGAATTGCGTGTTATAGTCAGAGTTGCGAGTTATAAAGTCAGAGTTGCGAGATATAAAGTCAGAGTTGCGAGATATAAAGTCAGAGTTGCGAGATATAAAGTCAGAGTTGCAAGATATAAAGTCAGAATTGCGAGATATAAAGTCAGAGTTGCGAGTTATAAAGTCAGAATTGCGAGTTATAAACTCACGGTTGCAAGTAATAGTCACAAATTGCAAGTTATAAAGTCAGAATTGTGAGTTATAAAGTCAGAATTGTGAGTTATAAAGTCAGAATTGTGAGTTATAAAGTCAGAATTGTGAGTTATAAAGTCAGAGTTGCGAGATATAAAGTCAGAGTTGCGAGTTATAAAGTCAGAATTGTGAGTTATAAAGTCAGAGTTGTGAGTTATAAAGTCAGAGTTGCGAGTTATAAAGTCAGAATTGTGAGTTATAAAGTCAGAGTTGCGAGATATAAAGTCAGAGTTGCGAGTTATAAAGTCAGAATTGTGAGTTATAAAGTCAGAGTTGTGAGTTATAAAGTCAGAGTTGCGAGTTATAAAGTCAGAATTGCGTGTTATAAAGTCAGAGTTGCGAGATATAAAGTCAGAGTTGCGAGATATAAAGTCAGAATTGCGAGTTATAAAGTCAGAATTGCGAGTTATAAAGTCAGAGTTGCGAGATATAAAGTCAGAGTTGCGAGATATAAAGTCAGAATTGCGAGATATAAAGTCAGAGTTGCGAGATATAAAGTCAGAGTTGCGAGATATAAAGTCAGAATTGCGAGTTATAAAGTCAGAGTTGCGAGATATAAAGTCAGAGTTGCGAGATATAAAGTCAGAGTTGCGAGATATAAAGTCAGAGTTGCGAGATATAAAGTCAGAATTGCGAGATATAAAGTCAGAGTTGCGAGATATAAAGTCAGAGTTGCGAGATATAAAGTCAGAGTTGCGAGTTATAAAGTCAGAGTTGCGAGTTATAAAGTCAGAGTTGCGAGTTATAAAGTCAGAGTTGCGAAATATAAAGTCAGAGTTGCAAGATATAAAGTCAGAGTTGCGAGTTATGAAGTCAGAATTGCGCACAGAAAGCTACCTGTCTCAGACAGTGCGCGAATAATAAAATTGATTCACTTTAACGTCTACTTGTGGACAAATTCACACAAATTTATCTCAAAATGCCCACTTTGGTGAATATCCTAGTAAACATAGTCAGTTATGATTTAAGTGAACGTGAACAGTAGAGAAAGACATCAGTATGTTGGATCAGTGCATTAGTCTTAAAGTGACAGTAGCCTAATATTCCTGCTGCTGTTTTTAATGTTAATCAAACAACAAAAGAAAAAATTATACTGACCCAAACTTTTGAATGCCCTTATATTTTAGAAAGGAGTATGATATCATCATAATTGACATCAGAAAGATTGAAAACCCCTGATCTAATGTTCTAATGTAATTAACATTGTGTTAATGTTCTCTTACAGTGCTTTGACCTGGAATCGTATTTAGAGCTGAACTGTGAGCGGGGCACATGGAGATGTCCGGTGTGCAAGTAAGAACCTCCAGTCAGTCCTGAGATCACATCTGAGATGGTTGAATTGTGCAGAACTGATCTTCTGTTTCTCTTCTTCAGTAAATCAGCTCTGTTAGAAGGTCTGGAGGTCGATCAATACATGTGGGGGATCTTAAACGCTCTCCAAAAGTAAGTCTGCCCTTGATTTGGCTTAAAAAGCTAGCACTCACTTTTGGTTTTGTAAGTTTGTGCGATTTGTCCCATTCATTTTCTCATAAAAGGATTTTTAAAAAGAGTTTATAAGCCTTGAAACAAACCAGACCATCTCACTAGACTGATCACAGATCCTCTTTCAGCTCAGAGTTCGAGGAGGTCACGATAGACCCGTCGTGCAGCTGGAGGCCGGTTCAGATCAAATCTGAGCTGCACATAAAAGAAGATCCAGACGGGCTGATGTCCAAGCGCTTCAAAACCACGAGCCCCAGTCAGATGGTGCTGCCCAACGTGACGGACATGATCGCTCAGCTCGGCCCGGGAGCGTCTCCATATCCTAACCAGAACCAGCAGAACAACAGCACTAACCAGTTCAACAGCCCAGGTACAGACAACACTCACATCCTACTGAATCACCCACAACACTGGGGCTGCTCCATATCGGAGAAGACTTTTTCTGCGATATACACAAAAGTTTGGAATAATTAGGATGTTTTTAATGTTTTTGAAAGAAGTCTCTTCTGCTCGCCAAGGCTGTATTAATTTAATCAAAAATACAGTAAAAAATCTGATATATTATTACAATTTAAAATAGCTGTTTTCTATGTGAATATATAGTAAAGTGTAATTTATTCCTGTGATCAAAGCTGAATTTTCAGCATCATTACTCCAGTCTTCAGTGTCACATGATCCTTCAGAAATCGTTCTAATATGCCGTAAGAGGGCCGCCAGTGTATATTGCAATATGAAGAAATAAAGGAAGCTCAACCAGTTGACTTGAATAGCTATATTTGGAAAAAAATAATCATTGTGAAATGAGCGGGGGGTGATTTTGTTGGGAATTGAAAAATAAAAACAATTGAAAAAGAAGGAAAATATTTTTTTATTCCTGAATAATTAGTCTGATTTTATACAGCATATTATTCCTAAAACATGGTGAAAATTGAGGTTTTTTTCTGGCTGTTCACAGTATTTTCTGATTTATGAAGTGATAAAAAGCGAAATCACATCAGCAAAATGAAACAAGATTTTGAACCTGCCTTTTCTGTTCTGAAAATGTATGCAAATTAGTGCATGTTTAATCAGATAATGCATCATTTGCATATTTAAACAGAAGAATTGTAATATAAAACATGACTGCTGTTTTATTTTTGTGATGTTTTTGCAATTTTCTCTCTATATGTATGTAAATACTTATGTAGCACTCTGTGATTGGTTTTTACCAGGAAACAGTTTCCAGGGCCACAGTAAGTTTGGTGACTATCCCCATGGCAACCCTGCAGCATCATCAGTTAGTGAGTTCGTTCAGGGGCCGCACCTGTCACACCCCCCCGCTGACCTGCTGACCTCTGAGAGCGGCCTGACACACGCGCTACACAACACGGTGAGTTACAAAACCACTATTCTAACAACGTAAGGACCGCCCACTTAGTCAGCCTAAAGTGACCAATCACAGTTTTGTTTTGTTCAGCATCATGTTTAAGGACAGATACATAATAACCATCAATACTTTAATGTGTACCTGCATATGCCACAGATATATATTATTCCATTAGTTAATGAACTTTAACACTTTTCCCTTAATCAGACAATATGATATTTAAAAACATTAATATCAGTTGATGCTGATATGCGAGATATAAATGTCAATTCATGTATATTTTCTGTTCTTCACAGGTGCATCGCCCACTCAACACAGATCAATCCCACAATCCCCTGCAGCACAGTATGCATGGTCCGCCCAACAGTCAGCCGTTACATCACAACGCCCCGCCCCACCCCTGCAGGCCGCCGCCCACCCAGCAGAGCTCCGTCCCCGGCAGCCACATGCACCCAGAGATGACCTTTAACCCCTCGCCGGCCAACCTGGAGGGTCAGAGCAGCGCTGACGCACACGAGGCCTCTTTAGATGTGAGTTCAGACTGACTCGTGACACTTTTGATCATCTGGTTTTCCTTGATAATAATCCAGATTTTTTCACTCCTGCAGCTGCTGCCAGATCTGATGAATCCAGATGATCTTCTGTCCTACCTGGATCCTCCGGACCTTCCCAGCAGCAGCAACGACGATCTGCTGTCGCTCTTTGAGAATAACTGAGACTGTCAAACCCTCGACTAGCAGCTCCTCCATACTTGACAAACACAAATGCACTTACCGTCGTTTCCTCTTCCTGTACAGATTTCAAAACCAGCGTGAACAGACGCGTCCGCAGAGGTTGTGCTACAAATAATCATTCATCACTAATGCTTCACTGTAAGGTTTCAGTTCTTAACATTAGTTAACTACATTCTAAAGCATTTAGTCATCTTAGATAAGTTTAAGTTCAACATTCACTAATACATTATGAGCTCTCTGGTGCTCTTCTGTCATTTTTGACGAAAAAAAATTACATTTTGGGGCTTTTTTTCAGAATTTTTTACTTCATTGGAATGATGCAAAACTTGGTAAAGGTAATGATGCAAAACTTGGTTTTCGGAAGCTTGCTTCCACCATGAAATAAAAAAAGAAAAGGTAATTGCGAGTTTATATCTCACAATTCTGACATTTTTTTTCTCAGAATTGTGAGATATAAAGTCAGAATTGAGTTATAAAGTCAGAATTGAGTTATAAAGTCAGAATTGAGATATAAAGTCAGAATTTAGTTATAAAGTCAGAATTGTGTTAAAAAGTCAGAATTGAGTTATAAAGTCAGAATTGAGTTAAAAAGTCAGAATTGAGTTATAAAGTCAGAATTGTGTTAAAAAGTCAGAATTGAGTTAAAAAGTCAGAATTGAGTTAAAAAGTCAGAATTGAGTTAAAAAGTCAGAATTGAGTTAAAAAGTCAGAATTGAGATATAAAGTCAGAATTGAGTTATAAAGTCAGAATTGAGATATAAAGTCAGAATTGAGTTATAAAGTCAGAATTGAGTTATAAAGTCAGAATTGAGATATAAAGTCAGAATTGAGTTATAAAGTCAGAATTGAGTTATAAAGAATTAAGTTATAAAGTCAGAATTGAGTTAAAAAGTCAGAATTGCGATATAAAGTCAGAATTGAGTTATAAAGTCAGAATTGAGTTATAAAGTCAGAATTGAGTTATAAAGTTAGAATGGAGATATAAAGTCTGAATTGCGAGTTATAAAGTCAGAATTGAGATATAAAGTCAGAATTGAGTTAAAAAGTCAGAATTGAGATATAAAGTCAGAATTGAGTTATAAAGTCAGAATTGTGTTAAAAAGTCAGAATTGAGTTATAAAGTCAGAATTGTGTTAAAAAGTCAGAATTGAGTTATAAAGTCAGAATTGAGTTAAAAAGTCAGAATTGAGTTAAAAAGTCAGAATTGCGATATAAAGTCAGAATTGAGTTATAAAGTCAGAATTGAGATATAAAGTCAGAATTGAGTTATAAAGTCAGAATTGAGATATAAAGTCAGAATTGAGTTATAAAGTCAGAATTGAGTTATAAAGTTAGAATGGAGATATAAAGTCTGAATTGCGAGTTATAAAGTCAGAATTGAGTTATAAAGTCTGAATTGCGAATTTATACTACACAATTCTGACTTTATAACTCACAATTGCAAGTTTAAATCTCACAATTCTGAGGAAAAAGTCAAAATTGTGAGATTAAAAGTCGCAATTACCTTTTTTATTTTATTATTTAGTGGCGGAAACAAGCTTCCATAGGTTTTGGCACTTGCTATGGGAACACAAAAAAATAAATAAATAAAAAATAATGTACATGATATGAAAAGGTTAAATTGTCCTGAAAAAAATAGTCACACTTGTACTTCTCGCAGTCAAAAATTAGCATATTGGATACGAATGGGAAGCAAATCTAGTGGAGACTTTTGGTACTGCACCCAAACAAATCTTACTGAAAGCTCATTTTTTGAGATATCAACATTAAATTTGGAACACAACTTGTTTAGATGTGGCTTTGATTTATTTTGGAAAATATGTATTTCATGTAAAAACTGAAAATAGTATTTTTGTTCATTTTTCATAATAATAAATGTAAAATTCTAAATGTAAAAAGTTCACTTTTTAAAACATTTGTCACATCAGCAATAATCTTTCAAGTGTCTTCTTTAAAAAGAGACCAAACTTCAGTCTGTGATCCAAAACATTCAAGATTTACGACAGTTTAGAAATGTAATTTTCAGGTCTATGAATAAATAGATTATAACTACTGCATAAATATAATTTAATTAATATAATAATAAATATAATGTAACATAAAATTCCCTAAAAATTAAATAAAAAACATTATTGAACTAAAATATAGTACATTCATTTCATTGAAATAAAAAAACTCAAAGTGAACAGCACCAGAGGGTTCAAATCAAAAGTTGTTCATTAGCATTTATTCGACCTGAGCAAACATTAACAAACAAAGAACAGTTGAATTTTTATTAATAAATACTGTAACAAATGCATTGCTCATTAACTAATGTTAACTAACAGGACCTTATTTTAAAGTGTTTCACCTTATTTTTATCTGTCAAAATTACAAAGCATTTCCATTATCAGTCAGCGTTTTTATCATTAAATGATGGAAAGTTAGCGCAACCTCTGAGCGTTCAAGCTGAAATTAACTTTGCAGCTAAATTCAGTCTTTTTTACCACATGAGAACAAAACTCGTGAATATATGTGCAAGCGTTTTTCTACTCGCTTTGACTTTGATATGAAGAACCAGACAAACATCCGTCCGCTGTCGTACTGAATCCTCTGTTTCCGCCACAGTCGGCTCCGTTTTTGTTTTTCATTCTCAAATGTCCACGCAAACATCTCAAAGCACAGCTCTTATTTGAAACGATTCACTCTGTTTGGAAATGTAAAGGGAAAAAAAGGAGTTTCAAATTACATGAGAACAGAAAACATACACATGTGATTACCCGTCTAGTTCACTACTGTTCATAATGCAGTTGTATTATTTTTGAGAAGCTCATGTAAATATTTGTGAATACATTTGTAAGGTCTTTTGTATCGGTTGGTCATCCATGTTTCTTCTGCCACTGTATGTTTATGAATATTCATTGCAAGAGCGAGAGAAAGACACGAGCTGCGTTCAGAATGCAATACTGCATACTAATTTATAGGTCGGCTTTAAAATATTCTGTAAAAGTCAAAAGTTTGGGGTCGGTGAGACTTTAAGAAGGCTCTTCTGCTCAGCAAGGCTGCATTTACTTGATCAAAAATCTGGGTTTTCAGTGTGATACCGTACCTAGTATATATATTTCATACTGCAAGAAGTCGTATGTTATTCTGAAGGCAGCCTGTGTCACGTCCACACGCAGAAACAAATACACTTGCATTTAAGAAAACCAGTTGTGTGTAAAGCAGTCGGAGGCTCAGTTAAGGATATTTTATCGTAATACAGAGTTTCATGTTAATATGAGAAATATTGTTAATATGTACAAGCAAATATAACAGCCTTATGTGAAATAAATCTATACATGTTTGTTTATTTGTAGAAAGGGCAGCTTTATGTAAAAGCTAACAGGTTTAAAATGTTGAGTATTTTATTATTTTTTGTTTCGGTAAATTATTTTTTATTGTTTTTCTTATATTTTAATGCTTGTTCTGATCACATAGCAAAAAATTATACACATGCAATGAATTTTTTTAATGAATTTGAATATGCGACACAAGTCTTCCCTTTTTTATGAAAGAGACGGATGATTTTAATATCTGATTCTAAATCGTTTTTATCTGTGAAATCGTTACATTTAAACACTGAGCGTCAGGATTTCCTTTCTTTAGAAATAAAGTCTTTCATTGGGATTTCTTTGGTCTGATTGTAGTGAGCAGCAGACGATTCTCTAAAAAGTCTTCAGCATCACAGTCTGTCCTCCTCAAACATTTCGAAACTCAATAAACTCATCTGAAATCTCCAGCTCAGTGCCCATTTGACTCGATATTTATTGTTCTTAATCTGAATTATTGATCATGAACTGCTTTCAGCCGTTTAATCATTTACTAATACTCAGTTCAAATTAATTTTTGCCATGCTGGATGTCTTTAACAAAAACTGAATCATTGTATTTATCATTTATCTCTTAAAGACATTTTCAATCATTCAGGGTGTGATGTTATAGTCACTTTTGACCTTTATGTCATTGTGCATTGATGACAATAGCTAGTCGCATACTTTCCTACTATATAGTAGGCAAAAAGCAGCAGGCAAACAAATAGTATGTCTGAATCCTCATAAATCAGTAGGCGAGAAATACCTGGGTGGTGTTTTATTTCACGTGAGATTTGGGTGTGAGTATACTAATGTTGCGTCCAAATATGCCTACTTGCCTACTATACAGTAGGAGAAAACAGTATGTGAAATAAGTAGTATGTCCGAAACCTAAAAGTAAAAAAAATTATCATAAAAGTGTAGGCAAGAAATTCCCCGATAACCTACTGCTCCCCCCCAGATTCTGAAAGGATTAGTTTGCACCAAAATAGAAATAAAAATATAACAAAATAGAAATTCTGTCATCAATTACTCACCCTCATGTTGGAAGACTTTCGTTCATCTTCAGAACACAAATAAAGATATTTTTGATCAAATCTGAGAGCTTTCTGTCCCTCCATTCACTGCCTTTGCAACGGCCACTTTGACACTTCATAAAGTTCATTAAGAGATCGCAATACTAATCAATGTGAATTAAGCGGTTTAGTCCAAATTTTCTGAGGAGACTCGATTGCTTTTTAAGAACAGATTGAATTCAGGCATTTTCTCACATTAGCAGAAGCTCAGCCGAACCTGAATGACGGAAGCTCAAACGTGCTGCATAACACATGAGAATGAACCTCACTGGTTAAACAGCATGATTGAGCTTCTGGAAAAGGTTCTTGTGCATCATTCATCATTGTTCGGTTGAGCTTCTGTTCATGTTCGCTGAACTATATCCGCTGCTGAAACAGAACAAAAACAGTCAATATTGCATCTAAAATGTAAGTGACTTAATTGCTACTTTAATTATTAATTTGACCACATTAATTAAAGGTGCCCTAGAACCAGTTTTTACAAGATGTAATGTAAGTCTAAGGTGTCCCCTGAATGTGTCTGTGAAGTTTCAGCTTAAAATACCCCATAGATTTTTTTAAATTAATTTTTTTAACTGCCTATATTGGGGCATCATTAAATATGCGCCGATTCAGGCTGCAGCCCCTTTAAATCATGCGCTCCCTGCCCCCCGAGCTCTCGACTATAATACAGTGCATTTACAAAGTTCACACAGCTAATATAACCCTCAAATGGATCTTTACAAGATGTTTGTCATGCATACTGCATGCATGCATCAGATCATGTGAGTATAGTATTTATTTGGATGTTTACATTTGATTCTGAATGAGTTTGATAGTGCTCTGTGGCTAACGGGCTAAAGCTAACATTACACACTGTTGGACAGATTTATAAAGAATGAAGTTGTGTTTATGAATTATACAGACTGCAAGTGTTTAATAATGAAAATAGCGACGGCTCTTGTCTCCGTGAATACAGTAAGAAACGATGTTAACTTTAACCACATTTAACAGTACATTAGCAACATGCTAACGAAACATTTAGAAAGACAGTTTACAAATATCACTAAAAATATCATGATATCATGGATCATGTCAGTTATTATTGCTCCATCTGCCATTTTTCGCTGTTGTCCTTGCCTGCTTACCTAGTCTGATGATTCAGCTGTGCACATCCAGACGTTAATACTGGCTGCCCTCATTGATCATGGGCTGGCATATGCAAATATTGGGGTCATACATATTAATGATCCTGACTGTTACGTAACAGTCGGTGTTATGTTGAGATTCGCCTGTTCTTCGGAGGTCTTTTAAACAAATGAGATTTACATAAGAAGGAGGAAACAATGGAGTTTGAAACTCAGTGTATGTCATTTCCATGTACTGAACTCTTGTTATTCAACTATGCCAAGGTAAATTAAATTTTTGATTCTAGGGCACCAACCTTCTATTGGACCCATTTGGAAACTAAAAAGTCACAACAAAAACATAAAAAATAAAAGCAAACAGTAAGAATCAAAGAAAATTAGTTACAATTAATTTGCATAATTTATTCAGAACGTAATGCATGCTGGGAGCAATGGGTGCGTTTTGATTGGTGGTGCCCAGCATGCATTGCCGCATGAAGCTGTTCATTGATTGTCACCATTGTTGAGATTCATATGCTGATTCTTGATGTCTGTGTGAGTCTAAGTAATGCTGTAGATGTTTTTAAAAAGTTGCATATTATTTGATAACCACAGCACTGCTAGATATCCTACTGTGGAATCACATGGCCGCTATTATGAATAAAACAAAATTAATAACACATTACCTACAGGTGCTGGTCATATAATTAGAATATCATCAAAAAGTTGATTTATTTCACTAATTCCATTCAAAAAGTGAAACTTGTATATTATATTCATTCATTACACACAGACTGATATATTTCAGATGTTTATTTCTTTTAATTTTGATGATTATAACTGACAACTAAGGAAAATCCCAAATTCAGTTTCTCAGAAAATTAGAATATTACTTAAGACCAATACAAAGAAAGGATTTTTAGAAATCTTGGCCAACTGAAAAGTATGAACATGAAAAGTATGAGCATGTACAGCACTCAATGTCTTGCATACGTCTGTGCGTAGTGGTTCTTGAAGCACTGACTCCAGCTGCAGTCCACTCTTTGTGAATCTCCCCCACATTTTTGAATGGGTTTTGTTTCACAATCCTCTCCAGGGTGCGGTTATCCCTATTGCTTGTACACTTTTTTCTACCACATCTTTTCCTTCCCTTCGCCTCTCTATTAATGTGCTTGGACACAGAGCTCTGTGAACAGCCAGCCTCTTTTGCAATGACCTTTTGTGTCTTGCCCTCCTTGTGCAAGGTGTCAATGGTCGTCTTTTGGACAACTGTCAAGTCAGCAGTCTTCCCCATGATTGTGTAGCCTAAAGAACTAGACTGAGAGACCATTTAAAGGCCTTTCCAGGTGTTTTGAGTTAATTAGCTGATTAGAGTGTGGCACCAGGTGTCTTCAATATTGAACCTTTTCACAATATTCTCATTTTCTGAGAAACTGAATTTGGGATTTCCCTTAGTTGTCAGTTATAATCATCAAAATTAAAAGAAATAAACATGTGAAATATATCAGTCTGTGTGTAATGAATGAATATAATATACAAGTTTCACTTTTTGAATGGAATTAGTGAAATAAATCAACTTTTTGATGATATTCTAATTATATGACCAGCACCTGTATAAACAGACAATTACAGCAGCCAAAATAAAAGCTATCATTAAAAGTAAAGGGTCAAGAGCCCAACTAAAGCCATTGCAGGTCTTCATCATGGTGACTTCAAATGAAGCTATTATTTGCTACAATCAGCAGGGGGTGCTCACTCCCAGGCATTACCAGATTCACTTATTACTAACCAGGGGTGTGTTTCCCGAAAACATTGTGACTTACCTATGATCGTAAGTCCCATTGAACTCTATTGGTTGCGACAGAACTTGTGACCATAGTTCGCTTTGGGAAACGCACCCCTGATTGACTTTATTTCTGTCGTAATGAATATAATAGTTTCATTTGAGATCACCATGATGGAGATCAGCAGTGACTTTAATTTGACTCTTGACCCTTTAACTTTTAATATTAGATTTTCTCTGGTTGTTGCAACTTTGTGTTTATAAAGCACATTTGTTATGGCAAGAGAAAATGTGATCAGTTGACGTTGGTTATTAATTGATAATGTAATCACTGTCTAAATCACTGATCTGATGCTCTGGTTATGTAGGTTTTGTGTTATTCTTAGTAGTAGCTCTGTGATTCTACAGCATGAGATTCAGTGTTGTGGTTATTGAATATGCAGGATTTAAAAGGGTTTGAATAATCACAGACATGAATAATCAGCATATAAATGGTGACAATGATGAAAATAAGTTTTTTTCAATAAAATGTTTATTGAACTGTTGTATGAAATCAGTGTCACATGTTCAGGAAGAAGACACGCTTGGTCATGTGATGTTGCTTAACTGTATCATATGTTATAAATATAAAAATCACATTTTGAATTTTTACCGCAGTAAGTTAACATTTGATTCGATTCCTCCTTGAGAGGCTGCGCGAGCCTCGACGGCTGTATTTTTTATGTTATTATCCACTATCGATCGTCATTTATAAAATAAAATCATTAGAGTCATTATTGTGTTTTGGAGATTCCCTAGTTATTTATTTATTTGTTATTAAAGTTTTAATCAGGTTGCTTGTCTGGCTGGCAGGTAAAATTCTCTTTCACGTGTCCCTTCAAAAAATCCGGTGTTTAAAACCCTCATATTAACCATATGCTATATAAATATAATACAAATACAATAGTACTTGTTTATTGGCTAATAATTGGCTTGGCCAAATATAAATAGTTACACAAGAATATAAAATTACACAACAACAGAAATGAAAACACTGTACAAATGCCACTGTACATTTGAAGAACTACGCAAAATAGTACGTTTATAAACATTCTTAGATCTGCTATCATAAATTGGCAATAGAATGGAATATAAAAATGACAGATTTATGCGTTACTGAACACAAATCATTGGTGTGCTCTGTACATCAGTCTCTGGAGTGTGAAGTGAACGAGCCGAGCTCATGTTCTCAGGTGAGCTGTGAGTGACGACAGGCCGGTTTTCTCCAGGATCCAGTGATTGTAGTTGCTCACTTTGGCATAAACACCAGGACGAAACTCTCTGGAACATCCCTCTCCCCAGCTCACCACACCGAACAGGAACGCACGGTCATGGACGCGACACACCAGCGGCCCGCCGGAGTCACCCTATGAGAGCAAACACATCAAACTCAGAGGCTGCTCATGGCTCTCAGTGATAAAAATCTGCAATCATCTTACTTGTGCCAATATACACTACTGATTAAGTTTTAGATCTGTTTTTGAGAGAAGTTTCTTCCAAGGCTGCATTTATTTGATCAAAAAATAGAATTTTCCCTCTGCATGCATGATTTTGCACTAGTCTGGAATGCAGCCCACTAAATCAAATCAACTATTTTGAGTTCCTGTGTAATTGTATCCAAAAATTGGATACATTTTAAGATATGCTAATGCAAAAATAATATATTTCTTTACCATTTTGTCTTTGTGATTATTTGTTGATATCTCTTGAATAAAATGATTCATTGTTTCATGACAAGAAAATACCTTTATGGTGCTTTTAGCTGAAATTTATTTATTAAGATACACAACCGTTTAAAAGTGTGGAATAATTATGCATTTTTAATTATTTGCTGTTTTGAAAGTAGTCTCTTCTGCTCACCAAAGCTGCATTTATTTGATCAAAAATACAGTAAAATTGTGAAATATTTTCACAATTTAAAACAGCTGTTTTCTATGTGAATATATAGTAAAGTGTAATTTATTCCTGTGATCAAAGCTGAATTTTCAGCATCATTACTCCAGTCTTCAGTGTCACATGATCCTTCAGAAATCATTCTAATATGATGATTTGTTGCTCAATAAACATTTATGATTATTATCAATGTTGAAATCAGTTCAACAGATTCATATTTTGTGGAAACCTTAATACATTTTTTTAGGATTCTTTGATAAATAGAAAGTTCAAAAGAACGGAATTTATCTGAAAAAGAAACATTATAACATTTTGTAACATTATAAACACCTTCGCTGTCACTTTTGATCAATTTAATGCATCCTTGCAGAATAAAAGTATTACTTTTTTAATTTATTTCCCCAAAAAATATTCATGAGCAGCAAATCAGCATATTAGAATGATTTCTGAAGGATCATGTGACACTGAAGACTGGAGTAATGATGCTGAAAATTCAGCTTTGATCACAGAAATAAATTACACTTTACTATATATTCACATAGAAAACAGCTGTTTTAAATTGTAAAAATATTTCACAATTTTACTGTATTTTTGATCAAATAAATGCAGCACTGCTGAGCAGAAGAGACTTCTTTTAAAAACTCTTACAGATCTAAAACTTTTGAACAGTAGTGTAAACAGTCAGTGAAGAAAGTAGTGCCTCATTTTTATAATTAATATTCCAAATCATCCGTAAGGATCATTATTGTGTCTCACCTTACACGCGTCCGTGCTCCAGTCAGGACTCGCGGCACACAGCATGTTGTCTGTGATCATGTTGCCATAGTATGCTTTGCTCGAGCACAAATTCGGTGACACCACTTTGACCTTTGCTTCTCTGAGATACTGAGAGTAATACCACGACCCTGCTCCACACACACACACACACACACACAATGAATGAACCCTTCATTATAGTGCAAACAGAACAGACACTCTCGACACACACTCAGCTGCTGTACCTTCTTGCTCTTTGCCGTATCCAGTGATCTCACAGGACGTCCCGTGACTGAGTGTCTGATGTGGTCCAGGGATGCAAACCGTCTTCACTGAACTGGACTCTTTTGCACAGCGACCGTCAGGACTGTGAATCTTCAACAACGCTGAACACACACGGATCAATCAGATGTTCATGAAAATCTGCTGTATGCAACTTAACTAAGCTATTTTGACCTTGCTAAATAGACCAAACCAAATCTGAATGCTTCTTTATTAGCTTAACCTGCCAGACTTTATTATAGTAGTGATCAGCATTACCGATGTCGTTATTGAAGTTGCCGTCTGTGTTGTCGAAGTGTTCATGGATGATGAGCTCAGAGACGCTGAACTCCTGCTCTTTCTGAATGTCCGTCTCATTTATGGCGTTCTTCCCCAGAACTACTGAGAGTTTATTAGTCTGAGTGCTGAAAACATGAAGGAAGAGACAAATGTGAGAGTATATTTCCAAATCCATCCATCCATCCTTCCTTCTTAGCATCCATTCATTACTGCTTCTCATTTATTCAAATCAAATCTGTTAAAAAGCAGCAAAAGGGAAGGTGATGTAAAAATATGAGATGCAGGAAAATTTATATTTTAAGGCTTTTGCATTTCCTGGAGGAAAGCAAATGTTTTGTGCGCAAATACAAATGCATTCTCAAATATAATTTTCCCATCAGCAGACCTTTGGTACGGAGTGGAGGAAGAAAATGAAATGGGAGGAAAAATAATAAGCCGATGCTTTTGCATTCTCCTGAGAAACTTTGCATTCGCTTGCAAAAGCTTTTGAGCTCTTTGCGAGGGAAAGCAAAGTTTCTTAAAGTGTTAGTTCACCCAAAAATGAAAATGATGTCATTAATGACTCACCCTCATGTCGTTCCAAACTCGTAAGACCTCCGTTCATCTTCAGAACACAGTTTAAGATATTTTAGATTTAGTCCGAGAGCTTTCTGTCCCTCCATTGAAAATGTATGTACGGTAGACTGTCCATGTCCAGAAAGGTAATAAAAACATCATCAAAGTAGTCCATGTGACATCAGTGGGTTAGTTAGAAATTGTTGAAGCATCGAAAATACATTTTGGTCCAAAAATAACAAAAACTACGACTTTATTCAGCATTGTCTTCTCTTCCGGAATCCTTTCCATTGAATTGATTCCACTGAATTGATTCCACTGAATTGATTCCATTGAATTGATTCCACTGAATTGATTCCATTGAATTGATTCCACTGAATTGATTCCATTGAATTGATTCCACTGAATTGATTCCATTGAATTGATTCCACTGAATTGATTCCATTGAATTGATTCCATTGAATTGATTCCACTGAATTGATTCCATTGAATTGATTCCATTGAATTGATTCCACTGAATTGATTCCACTGAATTGATTCCATTGAATCCTTTCATCTGTCAGCGTTGGTAATGCACTTTTACATCGCCATAGTTGTTTTTGGCGATTAGGACATCCGTTGCGGATGGAATCAGTGGAATCAATTCAATGGAATCAATTCAATGGAATCAATTCACACTTATGCACCATTTTAAAAAATATAGCAATACCAAAATACAAACAATGTAGAATAGCTTGAATACAGCGTGCGTCTCCCTCAGACTGTAAACGAAGCTCTGGTGCACCGGATAACACGTCAGCAGCGTCATACATCAGCAGCGTCACTGCGGAGTTGTGAACCACACTCCGGAGCAGAAGGGGGCGGTAATGCACCAATATTTTCGATGCTTCAAAATGTCGCGGATGTCCTAATCGCCAAAAACAACCACGGCGACGTAAAAGTGCATTACCAACACCGACAGATGAAAGGATTCAATGGAATCAGTTCAATGGAATCAGTTCAATGGAATCAATTCAGTGGAATCAATTCAATGGAATCAATTCAGTGGAATCAATTCAATGAAATCAATTCAGTGGAATCAATTCAATGGAATCAATTCAGTGGAAAGGATTCCGGAAGAGAAGACAATGCTGAATAAAGTCGTAGTTTTTGTTATTTTTGGACCAAAATGTATTTTTGATGCTTCAAAAACTTCTAACTAACCCACTGATGTCACATGGACTACTTTGATGATGTTTTTATTACCTTTCTGGACATGGACAGTCTACCGTACAAACATTTTCAATAGAGGGACAGAAAGCTCTCGGACTAAATCTAAAATATCTTAAACTGTGTTCCGAAGATGAACGAAGGTCTTACGGGTTTGGAACGACATGAGAGTGAGTCATTAATGACATCATTTTCATTTTTGGGTGAACTAACCCATTAAGGGAGCTAGAGAAAGCGGAAACATTGACAAATAATTTTTCTTTCATCTCATATTTTTTTCCACCGCCACATCCCTTTAGGTGCTCCATACTTTTGTGTTCCCCCAAAGAAAGTTTGCATTTTTGCAGGCGAGCGCAAATCATCTCAAGGGGAATTTTTTTTTTTGGAGTGAACACAAAAGCACTGAAATATAATTTTTACTCCAATCTCATATTTTTCCAACATCACAACTTTTGCGTTCACATGCATAAAACCAATGCACGAAAAACAAAATTTTTGCATATGTGAAAGCATTGATTCGAGTAGGACTGGTTACATTTGATGCCGTTACCCAGATGGGAGTGAGGGTTAGGGGGGTGACTATAACGTCGTTTTTCAATCGAATGCATGCATATTTTTCATAAATTTTACTTTCGTTTTGTTTGCATTTGCAAAACCGCAAAGTTTCTTTGGGGAACACAAAAGCATTGACATGTTCATACTTTGCTCTCGTCTGTTCGGTTAGCTTGTGTACTGACCCGTCGGGGAAGCAGTGCGCGGCCGTGAGGACCCAGCAGGGCGAGATGAGACTCCCGCCGCAGGTGAACGCTCTTCCCCGTGACCTCCTGCTGAACACCGCCGCCATCCAGGGGTGGAGCTCCACCGCGCTCAAAGCCCCGCCCACAACCTTCATGCTCCGCTCCTCCCTCTGGCCACACTGCCAGCCTGGACACATGAGAGACAGAGCCGCCTGTCAATCAAACAGACACTGCACTTCTACATACAGCATCTCAGGTCAGCTGGCAACAGATAAAACGATCTCATTCTCACCTGACTGTGCACCTGCCGGACTGTCAGTAGTCAGATCAGAACCTGCAGAGATCAGGTGGACAAAACCATTCAATATGTGTTCAACATTAATACAGATACTGAGTGTTATTATATTAATAGAGTGAAAAGGACAGAATCAGTACTGTGATCTCTTGCACAGCGTGGAATATCACAGTCCTCTCTCATGATCCCAGACGGCGTCTGGACGTAACACCACGGTCTGCGGCTGTAGTCTGGGTTTCTGTTGGTGTTAGAACATGTACAGTAAGTTATGATGGATGTAAGTGACATGATAAAGAGAAATGAACACAATAACCACATGTACACGTGCAAGAATATTCCAAACAACACTGGAATGTCACAGGCTCGGGCAGGAGTGGGAAGGTGTGTATTTTTGCAGGAGATTTTCACGTCTGGACTTGAGAATAAGGGGGAGTATTACAAATCTGATCAAGAACATGTGTGGGTCACTTTTCACTCAAAATGTAAGTAAGTAAGTAAAAAATAAATTGCTTTGCACTGTGACCAAATTCTCACTATACTGTATTGCAAAAATATTTATCATTATTTAAACTGATTATGTATACATCATGCTGATATTACTAAAAATTATTATATAAAAGCTCTGATTTACTGTAATACAGTAAAATATAAATAAATGTGTTAAATTATCATGAAAATAAAGTCACAATGCAAAAATCTTAATCATCCATCAAGCTTTATTTTTTTTATGCAAAACTATATAAAATAAAAATAATTATTTATTGTATAATAGTATTGGTTTACTTTAAAACAGTAAAATTGTTAATGGGGTAAATGTGTTTCACTGTTTAATAATGTCAAAATGCAAATCTTAATTAGTGAAAAAACCTTAATTTTCTTTATGCTTTCTTTATACTTTCTTAAATGAAATACAATTAAAACAATTACAGTATTGATTTACTGTAATATATATATGAATGTTAATGGGGTAAAGGTGTTTAATAATGTCAAAATGCAAAAAAATATGAATTGTCCAAAAAGTTTCTTAAATTAAATCAAATTAAAATATTTTTTCATTGTATAAACGTATTGGTTTACTTTAAAACAGTAAAATATAAATTAATGTTAATGGGGTAAATGTGTTTTATTGTGTTTAATAATGTCAAAATGCAAATCTTAATTAGCAAAATCTAATTAATTTACTTTATGCAAAACTTTCTACAATTAAAAACAATAACAGTATTGATTTACTGTAATATATATATACATATATGAATGTTAATTGGGTACATGTGTTTAATTGTGTTTAATAATGTCAAAATACAAAAGAATATTAATTGCTAAAATGTTTCTTAAATTAAATAAAATTAAAATATTTTTTCTTTGTATAAAAGTATTGTTTTACTTTAAAACAGTAAAATTAATGGGGTAAATGTGTTTTATTGTGCAATGTCAAAATGCAATAAATAAATAAATAATAATAATAATAATAATAATAATAAAATAATAATAATGCAAAAAAGTCCAAAAAGCTTAATTTAATTTATCCAAAAAATCTTATAAAATTAAATAAAATTAAAATAATAATTAAATTATTATTATAATTACTAAATTAAAATTTATTTAAAAAATAACTTTTATTTATTTGTTTGTTTGTTTGTTTATTTTAAATTGGTTAAATTTCATTACATTTAATATCTCAATTATTTCTTCTAATTTCAGGGTGAATTTTGCCCAAGACATGTTCTTGGCTTGTTTTCTTGTTCTATTTATATGCAAAGCTTCAGGACAAAGGCATGTTGATTTAGTATTTTTCAGCGTATTTGTGGTTGTCAGGTCACTCCTAGTAACGGAGGATCACGGCAGGTTTGGACAGAAGCTCTGCAGGGTCTGTTTTGTCTCTGTCAGTATAAGCTCGACTCGCCTGCAGTGTTTGTGTCGGCCCGGCCCGAGATTCTTGGGATATCCTTCGATTTCACGCACTCTCTTTAAATCCCATTGCAGACATTCCCGCCCACTCTCTGATTTAGACACGGGACCTCTGTAGTTCCAACCGGACCGGTCAAAGCAGGAGACGGATTCATCTACCAGAAAACAACATTATCTGACGAACATCACAGAGAGAATCAGTATTCATGAATCCAAATGATGATAAACACCTGTTTCACAGCTGGACCCGCTGAAGCCTTCCGGACATTTACAGAACAGGTGAAGTCCTGACAGAGACGGGACAGACTTCCCACCGTTCAGACACAAATCCCCTGCAGGAACACAAACACGACCCAGAGATCAGACAGAGGGATCTGCGTGTGATTAATGTGACATGATGTCTGAATGATAAAGCACCTGATTTGTCCTGTAAAGCGCTGGAAAAGTGTCTGCGCTGGGCTCTCTGGAGGTCAAAACAAAGAAAACAGGAGAAACTGCACCATTAAAACCATTCTCCAAATGGAAGAGAGTGAAGTATGTACTTGTGAAGCACACTTACACACACTGTGAGCACTGCTAATGCTAGAATCAGACTCAGACAGCAGAATCCAGCCATTTCTCCTGCAGTCTTCAGACGCTGGAACACAGTGCATGTGATTAAAAGCAAAGTAAAGCAAGATTTTGATTCACAACTGAGAATCCATGGCATGAATTTTCCTGGAAACAGGCCAGGATCAGACGGAACAGGCCCGGAGCGAAGATTAAAGCACAGAGATCCGCACCCACGGGAAACAAACATCACAAATGAGACGTGTGTAATAACAGCAGAGAGAGTTCGGCTGTTCTGAGAATACGAGCCAGTCCTCTCACGTGCGTCTCAACAAGCTCTCAGACTGGAGATTTGTCGAGATATCAAACGTATGCAATCAAAAGTCAGAGATCTCAAATATAAACTCATCAAAATCTTCGCAGAGCAAATGATCTGAAACTATCCAGCATTATCCAAATAAAATAAAATAAAATAAT
This sequence comes from Ancherythroculter nigrocauda, assembly GCA_036281575.1. Lineage (NCBI taxonomy): Eukaryota > Metazoa > Chordata > Actinopteri > Cypriniformes > Xenocyprididae > Ancherythroculter > Ancherythroculter nigrocauda. The sequence goes on from VTFQ01000018.1 coordinate 3,200,615, forward strand.
AAAATAAAATAAAATAAAATAAAATAAAATAAAATAAAATAAAATAAAATAAAATAAAATAAAATAAAATAAAATAAATAAAATAAAATAAAATAAAATAAAATAAATCTTCCCAGAGCAAATGATCTGAAACTATCCAGCATTATCCAACATATCCAAATAATATACAATAAAATAAATAAAATAATCTTCCCAGAACAAATGATCTGAAATATCCAACATATTCAAATAAAATAAAATATAAAATAAGATAAAATAAAATAAAAAATCTTCCCATAGCAAATGATCTGAAACTATCCAGCATTATCCAACATATCCAAATAATATAATATAAAATAAAATAAAATAATCTTCCCAGAACAAATTATCTGAAATATTCAACATAATCCAACATATACAAAAAATAAAATAAAATAAATTAAAATAGAATAAAATAATCTTCCCAGAACAAATGATCTGAAACTATCCAATGTAATCCAACATATCAAAATAAAATAAAATAATAAAATAATAAAATAAAATAAAATAAAATAATCTTCCCAGAACAAATGATCTGAAACTATCCAGCATTATCCAACATATCCAAATAAAATTAAATAAATAAATAAAATAAAATAATCTTCCCACAACAAATTATCTGAAATGTCCAAATAAAATAAAATAAATAATCTTCCCAGAGCAAATGTTCTGAAATATCCAACATATTCAAATAAAATAAAATAAAATAAAATAAATAATCTTCCCAGAAGAAATGATCTGAAACTATCCAACATATACAAATAAAATAAAATAATAAAAATCTTCACAGAGCACATGATCTGAAACTATCCAACATAATCCAAAATATACAAAAAAATAAAATAAAACTATCTTCCAAAAAATAAAAATAAAATAAATTAAAAATAGAATAAAATAATCTTCCCAGAACAAATGGTCTGAAACTATCCAATGTAATCCAGCATAATAAAATAAAATAAAATAAAATAAAATAAAATAAAATAAAATAAAATAAAATAAAATAAAATAAAATAAAATAAAATAAAATAAAATAAAATAAAATAAAATAAAATAAAATAAAATAAAATAAAATAAAATAAAATAAAATAAAATAAAACAAAATAAAATAAGAAAAATCTTTCCTGAACAAATAGTCTGAAACTATTGAACACATCCAAATAAAATAAAAAATATAATAAAATAAGACAAATACATTTCAGTATAAATGTTCTGTGTTGCCTCTTAGGGTTCATTAAAACAGCATGTAATAATATAAACATTTGGAAACAGTTTTATATGAAGTATATCATGTTATATCTACCAGCATGCATTGGCAGTGTTCACAGTGCACAGATCATCTTGTCACTATGAATATTATGCAGTTGGATTATTCTCAAAGCAGTTTAAGTCCCAGCATGCATTAACTCTGGTGTCAGCAGTAACTCACCTGTATCAGATCTCACCGCAGGTCTGGAGTGTGTCGCTCTGCGTCCGTCCGATGCTTTAAATACAGGCGCGTTCACTCTGATTGGCTGCTGGAACAGAAGTATTTGTGTGGGAAGTTTGTCTGTCTGGTGAGGCAAAAACACACACATGATGTTTAACTGAAACTAGATCAACGAATAACAATAATGAAGGAACATACTTGATTATCCACACATATTTAATAGAAAAATCATGAGTATCAAATATGATCAACAGGCTTTTGAGGAAGTTTATTTGTTCATCATTGTATTGCATTGCATTATATGTTTTAAAACAGAGTTTTGTAGCATTAAATACATTTTATTGGCAGATAATGATATTTTTATGCATTTTATGTATATATCTGCTGCACTGTTATAAAGATCTCATTGATTTACATTAAGAATTTCATCACTTTTTGGCCATATAAATATCAGCATCTGCACCAAATTGCATATTTTTGGGCCCAAATTGCATAAATTGAGCTGTTTATTCTCATATGATACTGGAAAAAAATTGATTTTGTCCAAAAAGGTTCAATAAACTGTTCAATTTTAAAAAAAAAAATACAGTAAAACTCATGACAATATGACATTAACAGATGTTTTCCCCCAGTAATCAGAGTCTGAAAGGGATAATCCGAGTCTGGGGCATCAGCGGGGTCACTAAGCGCCGTTCCGGTCAGCAGATGGGCATTTTCTCCAGAACAATGACACTGACGCCCACCCGCTGGAGAAACAAGTGGGCAAACTGGGAAATCAGTTTCACGCTTACAAACATCCAGCTGTGCACTAACACTCTACGGGCCACATTTGGCCTACATCCCATGATGCGCTCACTTCCTCTGGGATAAAATATATTCAGTGAGTAATCAGTGTAGGTGTTGGTCGATAGCTCATCATTTCGGGAATGTACAGATATGATTCAGTGTGTTTGAGCCTCAGACTCTTGATTCACCTTCCACTGTTGTAGAGGCCGTGAAGGCGTCATCACAGACTCGGAGCTGATTTTAGGTCAGTGATTAAGGCTTTTGAAAACGTGATGGTTAAAAATGGAGCTCCACACCCGACTGACTGAGCGGATGAAGAGCGGCGTTCATCATCTCTGACGGACGCAAAACAAACAGGATGTAGGTGAAACTGCACAATCATTTGAAGATTTTTGCAAGACAAAAAATATTGGGTTTTGATCAGTGTTGGTGCAATATGTTGACAGTTAATGTCAATTAATTATATATATATATATATAATATATATATATATATATATATATATAGACAGTATATATAAATTACTAAAATGTAAAAATAAATAATAATAAAGACAATAACAATTTTTAAAAGTAATTAAAATATATTATATTGAAAAGTAAAAAACAAAAAATGAAAATAATAAAAAAAGAAACAAAAAAATTCAAATGTTTTAATTAAAAAGTGAAAAATAAAAATATATAATGAAAATAAAAAATATTTTTAGACTAAGTAATTCTATATATGTATTTTATTTAAAAAGTAAAATATAAATCAAAATATATAGACAGTATATATAAATTACTAAAATGTAAATATATATAATAATAAAGACAATAACAATTTTTAAAAGTAATTAAAATATATTATATTGAAAAGTAAAAAACAAAAAATGAAAATAATAAAACAATTGAAACAAAAAAAATTCAAATATAGGTTTTAATTAAAAAGTGAAAAATAAAATATAATGAAAATAAAAAAATATTTTTAGACCAAGTAATTCTATATATGTATTTTTTAAAAAGTAAAAAATAAATGAAAATAATAATAAACAATATTTTTAATTCAAATATATATTAGTAAAAAAACAAATAAAAATAAACTATTTTAAACAAATTCATTATATATATATATATATATATATATATATATATATATATATATATATATATATATATATATATTAGAAATAAAACTATACTAAACATTTTTTTAACCAAGTAATTCAAATATATACTTTCATTATTAAAAAATAAAAAATAATGTTGAAAATAATAATAAACAATATTTTTTAAACCAAGTCATTCAAATATATATTATATAATAATATAACATAATATTACATATATATATATATTTTTTTAAACTATTGATTAAAAACAATATTTTAAACAAATTCATATATCATCGCTATGGTCTCATAAATACAAGATGTTGAATTAAAGAAAGCTGAAGCAGAGGTTTCAGGAGTGAATTCTATTTATTTATTGCAGTTAAATCCCCAAAAAACATTTACATAAATACATTTATACAAAAAAAATCAAGCATAACCGAACAATGACGTTCCAGTCGAGTAGTGCGTTATGAAGCAGACATCTGAGAGAGAAAGGAATCATGTTTGTCACAAAGTGAAACCAGAGACTCTGTTGCTATGGTGAAGGAGTGGGCGTGGCCTAGGCAGAAGTGTCAAAGAGCTTGTCAATCATTTCTTCCACCTGCTCCGGGGCGTATCGGTGATATTTCTCTGGGTTTTTGGTGAATGAAATGTTTGCACATCTGTAAAAACAAAGATTAGCATGTAAACATGATCTGTATATCACACATCAGATATGAACCGATTGGTCGGTGATGCGTGAATGTGAAAGCCTCACCGCTGAAGGAAGGCTCTATAAGCCTCTGAAACCACTCTCTTCTGAGCCTGTCTGATGGCGTCACGCTGCTCTTTATCAGGAACCGCCCAGCCCTTCTGGATCTTACACAGTTCCTCCAGACCCTCATTAAAGCCCTGAAACACACACACACACACACACACACACACACACACACACACACACAAACAGACGCACCTATCTTAGTGGGGTCTCTCCATAGGCGTAATGGTTTTTATACTGTACAAACCGTACTTCCTATCCCCCTACCCTACCCCTATCCCTAAACCTAACCATCACAGGAAACATTCTGCATTTTTACATTTTCAAAAAAACATCTTTTAGTATGTTTATTAATCCATTTCCCTCGTGGGGACCGCTGGCTGGACCCCACAATGTAGGTGATCTCAGGTTTTTATTACATTGTGGGGCCATTTGGTCCCCACGATGTAATATAAACAAGAACACACACACACACACTCACTCTCAACACGAGATCATGATGCAGACAAAATGGAAAAGACTGAATATGTGTTTTTGTTGAGTGCCATATTTGATCCATCAGGCTTATATAGTCTGATATAGTGAGAATATGGAGGAAAAAACAGCTCAATCTTATCCAGAGGAGCAAACTGAGCAAATAATTGCAATTTGGTGCAGACGCTGATATTTATATGCTCAAAAAGTGATGAAATTCTGATGCTTGTAATGCAGATCAATGAGATCTTTATAACAGTAGCAGATACTGACATAAAATGCATGTAAATATAATGTCTTAGTAAGACGATATTTAAATGATGAAAGCTCTGTAGTTTTAAAATATATAATGCAATGCAATACAATGATGTTTTTCAGCAGTTTTGATCATTTAGAGGCTTTAGAAATGAATGCATCAAATATGATCCAATAGGGTTAAAGAAGATGCATGCGTCTCTCTCACCTTGAACTTGTCCTTGATGATCTGTCGCTCCTTGTCTTTCAGCTGCTCATGCAAACACATCAGAGAAGGGTTAAACTGAGATCATTTAATGATGATGAACCAAACAACATTTTTAACAAAAAAAAACTCAAAAAATAAGTTGCACTTGACTGCAGAAGTTACAAAATGCCTCAGAGCGGCCATATAATAAAGCATTAAAGAGGATCCAAGTCTTAACGTAGTTTTGTTGGCTCTCCTAGAACAGGTTTTCATGCTTAAATGTTGACTATTTTCCTCATTGTTGCAGCTCCTCTTTTCCCAGTCTGTCAGTAACGCTCTGTTTAGTTCCTGTCTCTATGAAGCCCCTCCCTCTGAGAAGCACAATGTGTTCTGATTGGTTGGCTGAAGCAGTGTGTTGTGATTGGTGTTTGGGAAATGTCCCGCCCTTTACCATAACCACCAGTTTCAACACACTACTAACTAACTCAACCAGGCCCCGCCCCTTTATTCTGCATGTGAATTATTTAAATGAGGAATATTGTGAAGAAAACAATGGAGGCATTTCAGGGAGATCATCTTACTTTGGTTCCAGGCTGGAATGCTGGGATGTTTCTCTCGGTCAGATGCTCCGTGACCTTCAGCCAGCTGTATGTGAGTGAAGGTCAGAAGGTCATTCATTGGGTCATTACAGGACGGTTCTTGCATTTGGATGATGCCGTTTTACCTGCGCTGATAATTCTGGATCTCCAGCTCGATCAGCTCTCTGTATGACGTCTCCACCTTCTTATGAGTCACAGCAACCAGCTGAATCAACTCAGACCTGCACAACAGGAAACAGCACTCACAAGCCATTTTACTTTGGAAATGTGACTTATTTTATTTTCCAGTGTCTGATTGGTCAGTGAACTGAACCCGTTCAAATGAACTGAATGAATCAGTGCGTATACTCACTTCTCCAGGGATTTCAGGATGTAGTTGTAGTTGTTATGGAGGAAGACGGCTCGCAGGGCCGGATCTTCGTACACTTTAGCTTTGTTTGACAGATTCAGCTGCAGGTTACCGAGGACTTTATCTACAAACAGAGGAGCACAAAAACCATCATCTATTTATCTACACTCTTAAAAACAATGTGTTGGCGCAACAAAAAAAATAATGCAACAGTTTGCATCAGTTATGACATCTTTAAGTGAACTTACGTTCAACCAAAAAGCTACAGTGAGTTAAAGGAACTTAATTATTTTTAGCATTAACACAAATTTTACTCAAAAAAATTAAGTCACTCCAACTACCAGAGTTGTAGCCCTGGAATCAATTAATCAGTTCAAATCAACAGCACATGCTAGCATAACTTATTTAACATGTATATTTCTTGAACAAGATATTACTTGTCACTGGCATTAGCGCAGTCTTTGATTATAGTGTTTACCTTCATGTATCTACTCTTCAAGTTACCACAAAAACTTCAACATTACAGAAACTCTTTTAACCCTCTGGAGTCTGAGGCTGATTTGGGGCTTGGAGAAGTTTTGACATGCCCTGACATTTGTGCTTTTTTCAGTTGTTCATAAACATATAAATGACAAAAGTGTCATTACACTGTATTCAGCACAAACTAGGCTACAATAATATGTGAGGAACATGTATGTACATGTTTGTGTTTTTGAAGGAATAATGTTTATGCGTGGTTATTGAAAAAACAAAAAACTTAAGTCACTGAAATAAGGCCAAAAAAAGTATATTAAATCTGTCTTCACAAGACTTATGGGTATTGGAGGTTGTAGACTAGAGTTTTTGCTTCAGAATTATGTAAAAATTATGCTGCCTACTCCTTCATATAAAACAATATATTGATTTAGTTTTTGTAAGACACTTTTTGTCAAGAAACACAGTATGCGTGGAGGCATGAATCATCATGAATAATGGGTCGTTTACACCTGAGAAGACAAAAGAATCGCATAATAATGACCTGAAATGATTTGCATATTAATGAGGCCTTTCAGTCAGGTAGGCTGTGAAAAAAACCCTCTGTAATCATGTCTCAGCTCATCAAAAACAGCAATACTGTGAAATATTACAATTTAAAATAATGGTATTCTATTATATTATTTAAAATATAATGTATTTCTGTGATGCAAAGTGTCTGAACAATTATGTTACCTCTATGGCATTTCATATAGGCTTTTAGCTTAAAAGCATGCACATTTGGAGAAATATTGATGGATTCTTATAGGTTTGTCAATTTTCTATACTGAGAAGTAATATTTATTGTCATCACTGTGAGTGCTGGATACTGTGTTTTCAATTCATACTTGCAGCCGGAGGGCGCTCTTTACACCTTTAGGCCACAGATTCATATAAAGAAGAAAAGGAACTAGGAACTAACGGCATGTCTTCTAGAGATCGCTAACCATGGCTTTAACATCCAAATAAACACTTTTCAAGACAATAAATACACGATTGAGACAATGTATACATGTATTGCCTCTGAATTTGCTGGGCGTGGCCACATTAGCAGGTAATGAGCTGAATCTCAGACTTCTGACATGGCTCACTTTTCATACAGATTACATAAACACAGAATGTTTGTTTTCTATTTGACTCGCACGATTTAAAACCTGACATTTCAACGTTTCTTTGGACATAAGTGTCATTTTTTTTGTCATTAGTATTCATAAGTTACAGTTCATTTTCTGAGAACTATCAGATTGGACTTCGTTCAGAGGGAGAGGAGAGATCACGCATCATGTTAGTTTTCTTTATTTTACAAAAAGCACAACATTGTGTTTTTACTCTGAGTGTACACAAATAAAAGAAGACATTCTATAGTTTCAATTGATATATTACTTATGTCTCTATGACAAGAAATGACAGAGTATTTTAAGTCTGCTTTGCTGCAATGTGAAAAAAATCCTGCAAAACGCGCCGCCGCGTTTTTGGACCTCAGGGAGTTAAACGTCAAACACTAACAGATCTTTCCCTTCACTAAAAAACTAATTATTTAACGCTTAATTTCAACATTTATTCTCCTTATCCAGTCCTAGGTAAAGCATGCTGGGAACTGGAAATCCACTGCCTAATTTCTGAAGTTATCAAGACAATTTTATTAAGTTACTACAACCTAAAAATACGTAAAAAAAAAAAAAAAAGAAAAGAAAAAAAAAGCTAATTAATGCAGAAATTTGAGTTTAAATTGAGTTTAAATTAGGGCTGTCAAACGATTAATCGTGATTAATCCCATACAAAATAAAAGTTTGAGTTTGCATAATATATGTGTGAGTAATGTGTGTAAATAATATCTATATATAAATACACACAAATTAATGTATATATTTAAGAGAAATATGTTATTTATGTACACAAAAATGTATTTATATATAATATAAATTATATAAAAATATAAATAAATCCATATACTTGTAAATATTTCTCAAATATATACATGGATGTGTTTGTATTTATATATACATAATAATTACACACTGTACACCCACATATATTAGGCAAACTCAAACTTTTATTTTGTATGCCATTAATCGCGATTAATCGTTTGACAGCCCTAGTTTAAATTACAAACGATAATAAGTTGATGTGATGATCAACATTATTATGTAAACAGAACTCAACAAATTAATGTTTGCAACTTAAATTTTTTATTTAAAACAATAAATTAGAATTTTTAACTTGCAATCATGCATTTATTTAAGTTGTGGTAACTACTTTTTAGATTCCAAACACAACCAGTGTTAGTTTACTATTATTTATACCTATTACATTGAATTAACATTTAGTTAATTTTAGTTGAATTTAAATATTTTTATTTAGCTTTAATTTATTTTTTACTTCAGTTTTAGTAAGTCCAAGGAAACATTTTTATTTTAAGTTTTTAATCTAATATTTATATTTTATTTTATATTTATTTCAAAACAATTTTAATAGTTTTAATACTTTTTTTAAATAATAACACCGAGCACAATTTTTTAATCTACTGTATTACTACTACTAAACTAAGTAGATGTTTTGTTTTTTTAATGCAATACATTAAAAAAAAATCAGTGCACACTTAAAGGAGCTCATATCATTAGGAATCAAATTTTATGTGATCTTTTAATATAAAAGAGTTTGATGATTATGAAAAAATCTGTAACTTTTGGGACTCAAAACTTCCTCTTGATCCTAAAAAAGAGCATTCAATGAAAATGGGCAGACAATTCTGAACGTCTGCAACTCAGAGAGATCAGACAGCAGAAAATGACCTGAGGGAAAAGCTTATGCATGATATGACCCTTTGAAACATCAGTTATTTGTGTGTGTGTGTGTGTGTGTGTGTGTGTGTGAGAGGCTTACAGATGTATGTGCTCAGTAGTTTTCGGCTGAACTCTGAACTGTAGCTGCTGGCGGATGAGCTGCTCTCTGAAAATGACAAGAGACACATTTCAACAGCCGTTCATTTGTTTAACATGCAGAAAAATCTCACTTCCTTCTGTCTGAGCCATTCTGTCAACCTCTGAATCTAAATAACTTAATGCTTAGACTGAATCTAATCCGACCTTACATGCATAACATACACTGAGAAGAGAAACTGGTCTCAGATCAGTTAAACTGATTTTGCCTCAGATTAAATTACATCTCATGCTTTAACATTCTATACATCTCAATAACTTATTGACTTAATAACAAAGTTATTGTTTCATATCCTGTTCGCTACAGGGGATGATATGAAGATCCGCCAATAACATCACATGAAACTTTCCATAGACAGATTATGTGATTCAGCACAAACAAAAGTTCCTGGAAAGCATCATAAACATCACATTTAAAGCCTGCAACTCTTTCAGAAACATCTGCATGTCTAAAAAGCAAGTACAGTAAGCGATTCAGAAAGACAGTTATGGGCTTGAAGTCAACATGAAATCAAATCAGCCTCGTTTACATTCATAATAAATGTTTTTGGTCATATTGTGAATGATTCTGATGTGTTATCAAAGTCTCTGTCTGAAACAATTGCCATTTTCTGCTGATTTAATTAAGGCCAGGCAAAATGACACCAACTAATAATATTTTACCCCACTGTATGCATGCAATCAAATCCCATCCTACATTATTTATAGTTTCACTACAAAATACTAGTCAACACACAGTAAAATCCCCAGAGTTAAATCAACTCTGCTCAGAGTACATATGTTCCCTCTCTAAATAGTGTTAAAGTAACACTGAAGCAGAGTTAAAGTTAATGAGATAATTAAGTGATTAATGAAGTCAGTTGTAGTTCTTGTGTTTCTCTTCTCTTCAGTGATTCTGCTTGTTAACAGCAGGCGTTCATCACTAATGCACAATCATCACTTAATTCATTGCTTAATTATCTCTGCCTCAGTGTTATTTTAACACTATTTAGAGAGGGACCATATGTACTCTGAGCAGAGTTGATTTACCTCTGGAGATTTTTTGCTATGCATGAAGTGCTTTTTACCCATCATACTTAGTGAAACGCTTATAAATAATTTACTTTAGAATAACGAGCATCGACAGATCATGTATTAAGAAAGTAAAGCGAGTCAGTTCAGCTTTCATGTTGCCTGTAAAGTCGGAGGAGTCCCGCTCTACTCATCCGCGTGGCTCTTACCTCGGGGGTCTAAAGGAATATTGTAAGTGTCCCCGAGTACTACAGGGCAGAAGCAAAGCAGAACAGAGAGAGAAAGAGAACAAGAGAAAGAGGCAAAGGGCAAGAAGTTAAAATAGTTCTGTTAGTGTAGAGCTTAACCACTGATGGCCAGCCAGGGTGGGAGAGCAAGATCATGTGACAGAAGCAGAGGTGAGTGGGCGGGGCTGAAAATCCAGTGGGAGGAGCTACAGAGTGGCATGCACTGCTGTGAACATGAACGGTAGAGGACATATTTAGTTTTCGACCATTTTCACTGACCATAAGGCAAGACTTCTTAGCAGATCCAACTCTAAATAGTCGTTGATTGCCAAAATGGTACTTTGAGCAGAATACTGCAATTTAGAGGCTAAATTATTATTATTTAGTGCACCCTTGCAGGGTGGAGAGAGATGGGAAAAACAACAGCAGAGAAGCTGAAAATGGTTGAATTTGCTTTCCAAATATGATTGACTTCAGGAAAACCAAAGGAAAAGGAAATGCAGACCACAGAAAATGTGAAAAGATGACAAACAAGGAGAGAGGAGGGTGAGGATGGCGGTCTGTGTTATGAACATTAATGTGATAAAAACAGACATCTCAGTTGTCCAATATAGAGCTCACATCTGCTCTTTAACTACAAACAATCTTCAGCTCATTGCAGAATGGCAGATTTATAATTCAGATATATCTATTGGATCTAATATGTCTGTTTTTAATGTGTACATGACTGTGTTTGTGCTTTACCCTGAGAGGCCAACATCGCCCCTGCGGTTTCCTGGAAATCCAACAGCTGCTGCAGGAACAGGATGGCCTGAGGAGAAACAATGAGAAAAAGAGCATCTTTGTCTGGTTTTATAACTATTTACATTTAATATTTTAATGTAGTAAATGGATAATGAAGAGATCTTACATTGCTTGTGAGCTCATGCACAGTCCCGTCTTTCGGCATGTTGTACTCTTTATCTGGATCGTTCTGTTGGAGTAGAGAAAATCACATTGCCGGAATATAAAAATAACCGTTATTAAAATGGCAGGGCATAATGTATGGAATGTAATATGTATTATTATCATTATTAATAATAATAAATGTAATTAATTATTCATTATTAATACTTATAATAATTGCATTAAAAATATTGTTTACATTTAATGTAATATAAAAATTATATTTTTAATAATTTTACATTATTTCTACATTAAATTAAATCATAAATACTATTTTAATAACTAATAGAATTTAGAATTAATTATTTATCACTTTTATTATTAATAATAATTGATTTAAATAAATTAATTTATACACATATATATATATAATTTATTATTTTATATTAAATTAAAAATATTTTAAATATTCATAATTTTAATATTCATAATTATTAATTACATCGATATATATATATATATATATATATATATATAATTTTTTATATTAAATGAAATATTTTCAAACAATAAAATGTAAAATTAATTACATTTAATAATAATTCTACTAATGATAAAGCCTTAAAAAGAAAAAAAAAGTTAAATATTAATATTAAATATAAAACGACTTTAACTAATAATATATATTATTAATAATATTAATAATAATTTATATTTAAATAGATTTAAATAAAATAATTTATATAAAATTTAAATAAAATTTATATATATATATATATATATATATATATATATAAATAATTTCACATTTTATATTAAATGAAATATATTTTAAATAATAATATTCATAGTTAATTATTAATTACATTTAATAAATAAATAAATATATAATTTTTAAATAATTGAATATTTTACATTAAATTAAATCATAAATATTTTCATATAATTAATAAAATTAATAATTAATTATTAATTACATTTAATAATACTAATATTAATACAAATAATAAAGCTATATTTCATTATATTTACATGAAATATAAAAATAATACATTAAATAATATTAACTATACTAAAATTACATAAATTAATACATTAAAAGGGGGATGGTCATGTGACCCGGAGCTACAGTAGATGGTCGCTTAAGACTTCGCTCTGCTTCAGGCCAGGGTTTATTCTCTTATTTTCTCCAAGTAAATGTGACATTATCAGTTAATTATTGCCACAAAAAGCAAATAAGCAATAAGCACAATAAACATTCTGCACAGACACTGGCCATTCTGGGGTTTGCAGCCTTTTGATGACTGAAGCAGAGCTCTGGGCTGCGTTTCCCAAAAGCATAGCAAGCCTAAGATGATCGTAGAGATCAACGGTTCTACAATCAACTTAGGCTTACGATCCTTTTGGGAAACGCAGATTGATCATTACACTGCAGTCAGCAGTTACCTTAATACTGTCAGCGAACTCCTCAAGTGCTTTAGCTCCGATGGTCTCCATAGAGGTGATGAGAGCTGGGAGCTTGTTCTTGGTGCTGGCAGCCGTTCCCTGCACCACAACACAGGATATGACATCATCAGCTATGACACCTTACCAACAAAATCCAGTGCAAAATTGTATATCATTTCATATGCGTGTAGTCTCCTTCTCCTTTATACCTGTAGTGTGGTGTCAAAGTCCGGTTTGGTCTGTTTGAGGTGGCGCAGGATGGGGAAGATGGTCAGCACGGCGGAGTAATCGTGTCTCATAATGGCTCTGCGTGCCGCTGAGACGATGTTATCGCCTTCCAACATCAAATTATCCAATGCCTCCTGCAATGACATAAAATTAAACACAAACATATAAACAGGAACCATATAAACACACAGCAGTGATCTGCACGGACCTGAATGAGCGAGTCGAAGGTCTTTTTCTGGTGATGTTCTGGGATGATCTCAGTCAGTAAAGCGTACTCGCTTTGAGCCAGCTTCACAAACGCACTGATGCAGTGGATGTACGAATCAATCTCAATGTCCAATACGTCATCCTTCCCTGAGAAAAACACACACAATCACACACACACCTGTAAGATCTCAAGAAAAACAATACTCAAATGCACTCATTTTGAAATATGGATGATATAATAATATCTAAAGAGGAAGGAAACCAAATCTGAGGGGCCTGGAATGTTAACACTTGCTCAACCAATGGCATGCGTTTTTCCTGTAACTCAAATGGTAGATCAAGGCGCTTGCAACACCAAGGTCATGGGTTCGATTCCCAGGGGAATGCATGAGTTGATCAAATGTATACCTTAAAGAGCAATGCAAGTCACTGTGGACAAAAGCATCTGCCAAATGCAAAAATGCTAATGCGGCATCACTATTGATTAGCAGACTTTATATTTCATAATTGACTGAGACAATTCTGTCTGGTGCTTTAAATAACTAGAGCTATAAATAAAATAGATCGATATGAGACCAAAAACCTACAAAGAGTAATTTCCATCGTTTAAATTTGCCGGTTTCAATTCTTTCATTGAATATGGTTTCTGAAATGATATTGCAGGAAACCATATTTACAACATAATTAAAAGCAAAATATAGCTGCAAGCAGCAATTATCAGGGTTCAAGCGCTTTAAGGTCTTTCAGCACATGCCCAAAAAGGTATAATGTTTTAATTAGCAAGCCTGTAATCATCTCGATCAAGGATGGAAAAGACCATTTACAGCCAATACAGGCAATTTACCATTGGAAATGTATGGTTTATAAATCTTTTATTGAGTTTGAGCCAATAACCTAGGACTAGTTCGCCAAAGTTGGTTTTTGAAATAATCTCCAATATTTACGATTCGATGGACAGCAGCGGTCCTAGAGACAAAGTTGCTCAGAATGAGGAGTTCTACCATGTGGTACAAATGTCATGGGCGTGTGCGAAAAATCGTGCGAAACACAATCCTTTACGCACATGAAAACGCGAAGGCACTCCCCGGTGGCCGATTTCTTTCGAATTTCTCATAAATCTGCTCAAAATCCATTGGCTGATGACAGACATGTTTTTTTTGAGATACATCAGTGTCCTCATAGACAATCATGACACCTTGGACAAAGACACTGCATGCCAATTTTGATCGGACTAACAATGAAGTAGTTATAGCCATTTTCAAGTTTTTTTCCTGTTATAGCGCCACCAAGTGGCCAGTCGCCGCATACTTTTTCACACAACCACAGAATGAGCTCTTACATAGATGTGCCAAATTTGGTGAAAATATCTCATTCCGTTCACGAGTTATAGCCATTTTAGTAAAAGTGGCTCCGCCCACTTTGAATGTTTTGGCGGCCCTTAGAGACCGTGAATCGAAATTTCAACTTTTTTTAATAATTATTGACAATCAGACTGCAGAGAATCTCACTGCACTGATTTGGTTCCGATCAGGCCAAAAAAACTAGGACTAGTTCGCAAAAGTAGGTTTTTCAAAAAATCCAAAATATCCCAAAATTTCACAAAACGACAAATTCAAAGCATTCTGCCCATCTTGAGCCAAGGATTCCAACGATATATCGGCCTACACCGACAATACTGATATTAAAATGGCTTGATTTACCTTCAAAACCCTCCAGCTCTGCTTTAACCTCTCTTAAACAAACGTTTAGGGTTTAAAGCTTTAAAACCAAAGCTCTTACAACATCAGCATCTTTGACATACTGTTGATCATGACCGAAAATAATTTAGACTTTGTAGAAACACTAAAACCCACCTGGATAATCATTAAAACACACATTATTTTGAACATAGAGACTAATAAAATATCATTTCACAAGGACAAGTCAACATAATTTCCTATTGCTTGTTTTGAACACAAAACTACTTTTAATCAGAGTAACTGGTATTGAATCTTTGAGGTCAGACTCACCTGTAGCCGCCCCATGCTTGTCGTCAGACAGGAGCTTAACCCCACGAAGGTCATGATCCAAACCTGATTGGTTAGGATATAGTCACATGACCTGGGTCACTCTCCCCAGGCTATAGAGGGAGTGTTGAACAAGCTCAACCCGCCCCCACAAAAGCAAAGGCCACTTGTTTTAGGATGTTAGTGGGGTTTCTAAGTGCACCGATGGACCCAGCAAAGCACAGAGACTTATGGGAAACAGCGATGGTTTGAGAGAGCACACTCTTCCTGCTGCCACACTCATCCTTTTGCAACTCAAAAAGTCAACTTCCTACTTGGAAAAGTGCAACAGAACAATTTAATTTGGACTTACAATTTGGAAAATTCAGATTTTGACAAGATTTTAAATAAATATATTTAAATTTAACTAATAAATTAATAATTACACTTAATTTTACAATTTTGCTTAGTTAAACATTCTTATTTTGAATTTGTTTTATTATATTTTTAAACATTTTAAAAATGTTTTAGTAATTTTATGTGCTTTTGTCTTTTTTTTTAATAAGAAAATCTATTTAGCTTTCATTTATACATTTCAGTTTTTTATTTAAATTTAGTAAAAATTTAACTTATTTTACTCATTCAATTTTTTTTCTATCTAATATTTTTTCTAGTTTTTTTAATCTAATATTTATTTTGGATTTATTTCAATGAACAAAAACTATTTTTAATAGTTTTAGTTAACAATATCAACACTAACAGTTTGATATCAGACATGACGGCAGTTAATTATCAACTTTTTTAAAGCAAAAAACAATACATCAATAAGTCAAAGTTCTTACAACATATTTTAAAAAATATTGTGGCAAAATTTACTTAAATGGTGTTGTTCATCGCCATATTTTCAACTCACTTGTGTAAATTCGATTTTTTTTTTTTTTTTTTTAAGTTTAACAATGCCACCTTTATTTAAATCCATGTTTTTTGTGTGTTCTGATTGTAAACATAAATTCCAACATCTGATATTAATATTAAAAGAATACGGACAAACAGCAGAGTACAGGAAGGCGCCTCTCTTTCTCTCTCCATCCTGAGGCTGATTTAGGACGAAACCACTGTGGCCCATAAGTTTCTGTTTTCTCCGACTGTTGTCTTCCCGAAACGCAGGAACAACAGTTCAAAAACACAGCAAAAGTGAGAGAAAACGTAGAGAGGGAAGGAAACCAGAAAGACAGCGTGCTTTACCTTCCAGAGGAGTGAGGTTAGAACCCTTTTTTCCATCCAGGCCATGCTGAGAGTACTGTTTGAGCAGATTCTGAGCCTTACGGATCGTGCCTGCTCCCATCAACACCGAAACAGAGAGAAAGAGACAGAGAAGGGGGGATAGTAGCAGGGTATTCAAGGAGGAAAACAGAGGAAGACACCGTGAGGTAGAGGAAGAGGAAGGGCGTCTGAAACCCTGTTCACCGACACCAGAGGAACAACTGAGAGAAATCCAGATCCCTCCGTGACTAAAGCACACCACAGCTATCACAATCACACGGTCCAACGTTAACCTCTGACCAACGGCGAATGAGAGTTACAGAAATAAACGGCAGGTAACTTTATTATCACACAGTCAAACTGCTTCCAGTGCAAATATCTGAACATTCTTAAAGGGACAGTTCACCCAAAAATAAAGATTCTGGCATCATTTACTCACCCTCAAGTTGATCCAGACCTGTATGAGTTTCTTTCTTCTATATTTTATTTTGATATTTGAAAACGGTTGACAGTATTTTTCCCCCCATAGTATGGAAGTACTACACATACAGGTTTGGAACAACTTGAAGGTGAGTAAATGATGGCAGAATTTTTATTTTTGAGTGAACTATCCCTTTAAATCAAGATACAGTTACTTGAGACGCAAAATGACATTAGATAAGAAGTCTTGTTTTCTGAGAAATTGCTGGAAAAATTAAGTGAATTCATGCGGCGAGACACCCCAGGTGAATAGGGTAAAAAAATTAACTAATAGATATCACCATACTAGCCCAGGTGATTGATTACGTTAAAAATTGCAAACATTTTTTGTATTACAAGATTTCTAAAATGTAATGTTTAAATACGCAAATGAGGCATTATCTAATTAAATATGCGCTAATTTGCATACATTTCTAGAACAAAAATCTGAATATTGGATGACGTCAGGTTCACAGACATATTAAATTCAAAGGTTTTTACAGAGGGAATTTTGAATATCTCTTTTTTTAGGAATAAAATGTTGTATAAAATCAGGCAAATTATATATCAACAAATCCCTCTGTAAAAACCTTCAGAATATAGTTAGGAAGAAAACTGTAAAGTATGGTGTATATAAGATTTGTGACTCAGAGCAGGAGAAAAAACTCATTTTGAGAAAACGGCCTTTAAAGATATTTACTGTAATTGAAATCTATAGATGCAAATAAATAAAGTGCTTTAAAATATACACTTAAAAGTGTATTTTGGATGTTTTCTTTCCACCAGTCTGAAAAAACACTTTATGAAAAGCCCAAAAGTGCAAAATCTCAAAATTGACAGATTTTGCCTGACGTGTTTTTGCCTGACGTGTCTCCCCTTAAACAAGAAAAAACATCTGCCAATGTGGTCAGAAAAATAAACTTGTTTTCCCTTTGAATAAAGATTATTTTTCTGACCACATTGGCATAATCTGACATGAGCAAATTAAAAATATACAAAAAGTATCTTAAAGAAAACATTTGTTGTGACTTGCATGTATTTGAACGATTTTAACTTAGTGTAAAATTCACCATCAAATCTTGGAAACTTAAAATTTTAAAATATTAAATTAAGATATGAATTCATATTAAAAAATTTTAACCAATTTACCTAAAACTTTATAATTTGCTAGGGGGAAAAAATAAAATAAAAATAAATGTGCCTTTACTCTAAAATTTAAAGTGAAATTTGTTTACTTTTCATTTAGTTAGTAATTGTTATTTGCTTATTTTTGGTAGAAAAAATACAGTATGGTAAATAGTCTAATAATATATTTATGATTTTTTTATTGGTATGTTATTATTATAAAGTGTTTTACGTTTTGTTTTGTTGATATTTTTATTATAATAAAAATAGAAAATAATTATGTATAGAAGTAAACTAAAATATTACAAAAATATAAACACAAATCAGGATGTCATAAAAAGACTTGTATATGATACCACAAATTACTTATTAAATTAAAAATGTTTTAGCATAATGACAAAAATGTATTTTTAATAAAAAATAATGCAAAATATATACCAACGTTTAATGGCATGTAAAAATATTTAATACTTATTTATAGCTGGTAGACTTTCTCAATTGACTCATCATTAGCAGGAGTGGCAAAAAGTTAATTTTGGACCTTGCACACACACACACACACACACACACACACACACACACGCTTGCAGTGCACACAAACATCACATCACATATCATCACAATGTCTACAACTGAACAAAAAGAACACGTCAAACACACTGAGGAGAAAATACAACGGTTAATCAATCACAGCTATTAAACTACAGCATTGTGTCATAAACAGTGATGTTAATACACTCATTAATATTAGCGCTGCTCAAAAGCATCAGCTGCTGCCAAACATCACAACAATCTGAAACCTATTAACATCAGAAACTTATACTGAACACAGAGTTAAACACGTGAGAGTCATTGTGCGGCGTGTGTCTTAAAGGGGTCATATCAGCATTTTATATCCTATTAGTTTTCCACAATATCTTTGTTAAAGTTTCCTGGCATCATTTAATTTTTCACAAGCATTTCCACTCCGTAGCTGTAATTAAAGACTTGAATATGTAAATGAGCTCTATTATGATTGGCTAAACTTTAAATATGTGTGTTGATATGTAAAGAAGGATGAATCATAATCATGAAGGTTTCTGAAAGAGCCGTTCTTGCAGATTAGAATGTTTTCAAAGTACGATGAACTAAATCGTACTAATAATAATAAATAATACAAAGATCAAAATATCAAAGAAAATGTGATTAACCCCTTTAATAAGCAGTTAAAGTGCAGTAGATGTTTCTTCAAGCATGACAAAGACACTGGCAGTCTGTTAGTGAGGGCTGAACAGTCACAGCGCCTCCGTGTGGTGGAGATGTGCACATGCAGTGAGTGTTAGTAGAAAACAAAGAGCTTCCTTTCTCACTGTTGAGACACTTCATAGCAATACAGTGCTGTTAGTTGACAAAATGTGCCCTCCACACAGAGAAAATACACGAACACCACTGTGAAAGAGCGCTTCAAACTACACAATTTCAACAGACAGGAAGGAAAGCGTCTGCTATAGCCTACAGCTTAAAATACTAACCTGATTAATAACAATAATATGAAAATGAACAAAGCCTGGATGATATATCAGTCTATCTCTACTGTGTGTAAAAGCCTTTTCACATTGGGCCTCATTTAAAGGTGCAGTAAGCAATTTTTGAGAAACGCTGTTGAAAGTGGATCAGACTGGAGCGCCAAAACACACTTGTAGCCAATCAGCAGTGAGGGGCGTGTCCACTCATGAAAGGGGAGGTGGCTGTGTTGCATAGTGTGTTTGTGAATTTGGGGGCGGAGCTATCTAGATAGGGGTGTGATCCTTTTGGGTGGGGCGTGTTTGTTTTGGTGATTTCAAATATCAATAGTGTTTCTCAGAAATCGCTTACTGCACCTTCAAGAAACCTGAATAGAATGATTTCTGTCTAAATGGTTCATAAAATATTCTTAAATAAATTGCCATTTGATTTGCATGACAATTTATGCAAGCACGGTCTGATAAAGTATTTAAATACTGAGCTGAATGCAGAAAAGACAAAAATGGCTGTATAAAGATTTTAGAAAAAGTTGTCCTGCTTGTTTTTAATGAATGCAAATTGGGGTATGTAAGATTTTTTTTTTTAAAAATACTTAAAATACTCTTAATTTGGTAAGGATGCATTAAATGGATCAATAATAACCATAAAGACATTTAAAATATTACGAAAGATTTCTATTTAAAATAAATGATGTTAGTTAACTTTCTATTCAGAGAATCCTGAAAAAAATGCATGAGAGTTTCAACAAAAATATAGAGCAGCACAACTGTTTTAAACATTAATAATAATCAGAAATGTTTCTTGAGCATCAAATCATGATCATGTGACACTGAAGACTGGAGTAATGATGCTGAAAATTCAGCTTTGATCACAGGAATAAATTACACTTTACTATATATTCACATAGAAAACAGTTGATTTACATTGTAACAATATTTCACAATATTACAGTTTTTATTGTGTTTTTGATCAAATAAATGCAGCCTTGGTGATAAGAAGATACTCTATAATAATTATATTTGATAATTTAATTTAAATATTAAATTAAAAAATTAAATATATTTATTTAATAAAGTAAATAGTTTAATTTAAAATATTAAATTCATTTTTTTATATAGTATTTTCAAAAACATTACAAAAATCTTACTGACCCCAAACTTTTGAATGGCCATTTTTTTCCATCAAAATAAACATTTGTGTCACGCTCTGTGTGTATAAGGTACGGAAGAGGATTAGGGCCAAGCAATAATAAAAAAATAAAACCATCTCGAGATTAAAGTTGTTAAATTTCGAGAAAAAAGTCAAAATAAAATGTTAAGAATAAACTCATTAAATTATGACTTTATTCTCAACATTTTATCTCGACTTTTTTCTCGAAATTTAACAAGTTTTTTCTCATAATTTAACAAATTTGTTCTCGTAATTTAACGACTTTTTTCTCGTAATTTAATTACTTTATTCTCAACATTTTATCTCGACTTTTTTCTCGAAATTTAACACGTTTTTTCTCATAATTTAACGAATTTGTTCTCGTAATTTAACAACTTTTTTCTCGTAATTTAATTACTTTATTCTCAACATTTTATCTCGACTTTTTTCTCAAAATTTAACACGTTTTTTCTCATAATTTAACGAATTTGTTCTCGTAATTTAACGACTTTTTTCTCGTAATTTAATTACTTTATTCTCAACATTTTATCTCGACTTTTTTCTCAAAATTTAACACATTTTTTCTCATAATTTAACAAATTTGTTCTCGTAATTTAACAACTTTTTTCTCATAATTTAATTACTTTATTCTCAACATTTTATCTCGACTTTTTTCTCGAAATTTAACACATTTTTTCTCATAATTTAACGAATTTGTTCTCGTAATTTAACAACTTTTTTCTCGTAATTTAATGACTTTATTCTCAACATTTTATCTCGACTTTTTTCTCGAAATTTAACGAGTTTTTTTTCATAATTTAACGAATTTGTTCTCGTAATTTAACGACTTTTTTCTCGTAATTTAATTACTTTATTCTCAACATTTTATCTCGACTTTTTTCTAGAAATTTAACACGTTTTTTTCTCGTAATTTAACGAGTTTATTCTCAACATTTTATTTAGACTTTTTTCTTGAAATTTAACAACATTTTTCTCATAATTTAATGACTTTATTCTCAACATTTTATTTCAACTTTTTTCTCGAAATTTAATGAGTTTTTTCTCGAAATTTAACAACTTTAATCTCGAGATGGTTTTAATTTTTTATTATTGCTTGGCCCTAATCCTCTTCCGTAATAATGTTTGGGTGTACCTGGCCAGCAAATTTTACTAGTGAAAAATACTTGCGTTGCATGTGAACAGGCCTTTCATGGACACAATGAATCCTGATATGTCACATGTATATGTGTGTGTGTGTGTGTGTGTGTGTGTGTGTATAATGTGAAGCTCTGGCTCTGCGAACAGAAGCAAGCGATGGACACGTCACACAATACAGCTGCAACTTTACCTGGGATGTAGACTGACATCATCAGACACGAGTGAGACAGAGAAGAGAAACGGGCAGAGGAGAGGAGACGGTTAGTGAGAACACACACTAGGAATAGGAAAAGAGGAGAACTCTCGACAGGAAATGAGGTCATGGAAGACAGATACACCTGATTGCGATCCATCAGGAACCCAAAGAGACCCGATCTGGTGAGGTCAAGGGCTAAAGGTCACTGACCTGGTCTTTTCGGAGCCTTCTTGGTGGGCGTCTCCTTGCGTTTGGTCTGTACGGCGGGGGAGTGGATGGCAGAGCTGGCGCTGTTCTTACGGAAATGCTCCTTCAAACCCTTGATGGACCGATCCAGCTGACTGGATCGGACCTGGAAATACACGTTCATGAAGTCTGCAGATCAAAAAAACACACAACGTGAGATTTCAAACATCCTCGTGACATACGAATAAGATAAAAGCGTTTGCGTGTGTCCACCTTGGTTGCGTCCATACTCCACCAGCCATGCAGAGATGCAGATGATGTCCTGCAGCACGGCTTCGGGCAGGTGCTCCAGCGTAACGTCTTCCTGCACCTCCATGTCCTCGTCTCCTCCGATGGCGTCCAGGATGAGGACGGGCGGCACTGGCTTACTGTACCGCGTCAGCAGGCTGCGAAACTCCGCCTCCAGCAGCTCCTTTCCTTTCTCGAAACGAGCTTTCTGCAACACGACAGCCCTCGCTGATGAATGCTTCATTCAAACTGAAGGAGAGTGAGGAGTTTGTGAGAGGAAGAGGAACGTACCACTGTGTTGAGCTCAGGACTGTCGGGATTATTGTCCTGGAAATACTCCACGGCCTTCTGGATCTTTGCAATGCAGGCCAGATACTCGTCCAGACGACCAGCTGGGCTGCAAGAGTAGTGATTGACTGATATGAGTATATATATACACCTCATATGCACTCTTCTGCTCATTAAGGCTGCATTTATTTCATAATAAATACAGAAAAAACAGTAATATTGTGAAATATTATTACAATTTAAAATGTTGGTTTTCTATTTTAATATACTTTAAAATATAATTTATTCCTGTGATCAAAGCTGAATTTTCAGCATCATTACTCCAGTCTTCAGTGTCACATGATCCTTCAGAAATCATTCTGATATGATGATTTATTATCAATGTTGAAAACAGTTGTGCTGCTTAATATTATTTTATAACCTGTGATACTTTTTCAGGATTCTTTTATAAATAAAAGGTTTAAAAGAACAGCATTTATTCAAAATAGAAATATTTTCTAACAATATAAATCTTTACTCTCACTTTTTATCAATTTAACACATCCGTGCTGAATAAAAGTATTAATTTCTTTCAAAAAAAAAAAAAGAAGAAAACTGACTGACCCCAAACTTTTGAACGGTAGTGTATATTGTTACAAAAGATTTCTATTTTAAATAAATGCTGATATTTTTTTACCTTTTATTCATCAAAGAATCCTGAAAAAGTATCACAGGTTATAAAATAATATTAAGCAGCACAACTGTTTCCAACATTGATAATAAATCATCATATTAGAATGATTTCTGAAGGATCATGTGACACTGAAGACTGGAGTAATGATGCTGAAATTTCAGCTTTGATCACAGAAATAAATTATATTTTAAAGTATATTAAAATAGAAATTTTAAATTGTAATAATATTTCACAATATTAATGTTTTTTCTGTATTTATTATGAATTAATGCAGCCTTAATGAGCAGAAGAGACTTCGTTCAAAAACATTAAAAATAGTAATGTTTCCAAACTTTTGACTGATAGTGTGTGTGTATATATATATATATATATATATATATATATATATAAATTTAAATAAATATTTATATTTATTTATTTATATATTCATTTATTTTTATATATTTATTTTTTATTTATATATAATTATTTATTTTTGTATAAATAAATAAATAAATAAATAAATATATAAAATTTAGGGATTCAGTGGTTTTCACTGGCCACAATTTTTGACAACGAGACCATGGGGAAATACTGCCATATAGATATTTTTAATATTATCTCATAATTTGGCAGCAGGTTTATTAGGCTGCTGTCACTTTAAGAGCTGATGCACGGATCCATTATACTGTTACACATGCGTTGTCTTTCTCAACTGTTTACGTTCACTTCTTAAAATATAACATAACTGCGTTTAGACCAGCATTTTTTACATTATTTTGTGTGTATTTGTCTGTTTAAGTGCAAAAAGCAGCAAAAAAGAACTCAATTTAGTACTGAGAGGCGGCTTTATGTGTGCACACTTTGGGTGTGAGAACAAAATCTGCGTGAATGAGTAAAATTATGCGCAATACGTGCAATCCCATGCTGAAATTCAAGCCCTGTAACACATTAATTGGTAGATTTTGGAAATGAAATAAGGTGGGAATGACAACTTCTACTAACTGCCTACAGTTTTCAGTGGATAACATCTGACCGATATATTTGCCTAGCACTAAACACGAGTCTCAGGTCACACTCACCCTTCCCGGATGATCTTGTCGGTGTCTTTGGCCACATGATAGTAGCTGATCACGTGATCCATACAGGAGAGAGTTTTGTCCACATTCTCCTGCAGTCGCTGCAGATTCTCAGTCTGTTTATGAACTGGGATTATGGAGTTCTCCAGCTGCATCAGACGGCTCTCAAACGAGGACAGGATGGACACCTGGAGGAATCAAAACACATTCATGGTTTTATTGATTAAAATGAATAACAAAATAATATTTACAATGGATGTAACAGCATATTATCACTGTACAGCACTGCTGAAGTCAGTAAATTCAGTGTTTATCATCTTATATCTCAAAATCAGAATGACACAAACATGCAATTTCACTAAATATATGAACTGATCATCTCTTACCATTCCTTTAGTGAGCTGATCACTCTTCTCCAGGCTTTCACGAATAAAAGACAGAGTTTCTTGCTCCTGAAGATTGTAAATAAAACATACAAGTCCATATCTATATAAATTAGGCAAGTTAATACACCCTCTCAACATAACATTATCATTTTTCCATTATTAAGCTTCTAAAATGCTTTATGACATTATTTCCATGACAATGATGCAGATTTTCAGTCTAGTTTCTCGCAAATGACATTAATAACATCCGCTCCCTGATCACGGGATTCTCATGTTATTCTTCATTCTTCCTGTTTTTTCCTCATTTTACGGACCTGTTTGAGTTTGTCCTCGATCTCCCGCTTCCGAGCGGACGCGTCTTCGGTCGGGATCATCCTGACGGTCAGAAATGTGATGGAAATGACAGCTGGATCCGTCCAAATGAATGAAAAATTCACTATAATATTGCAACATTAACGTGAAGACAGCGGAAACAATACAACACAAACGGCAAGATGGCGGCGAAGTGAATCACAACATATACAAAATAAAAGTCCTCAAAACGTCATTCAATTCCAGCAAAATAATACAGTTTGAAGTCACCGTTATGGTGGTAAGCATTTGCTTTAGTTGGGCTCTTGACAAATTGACTTTTTTTCCCCCTCTGGCTGCTGTAACTGTGTGTTTCTGAAACACATTTAGCAAAAGTTGAAAGAAAGAACACTGGTGGTAACTTTTTGATGATTCACAGATCTCACCCAGAGTCTGATCTCTGAGGACACTATTTAGATTGAATAATTTCATATAATAGTAGCCCTCGAATACCTCTGCATGAGATATTGACTTGCTTCAATATTTTGAACGTTTTTAAGTCATTATGCAGAAATTATTCTGATAGACATCAAGATTCAGCGTATGAACCTCAACAATGGTGACAACATTTTCAGCTCAACAGAACAACTATGAACATCACACACACACACACACAAAAGGTTTTTGTTGATTGTCACCATTGTTGAGGTTCATATGCTGATTTTTGATGTTTGTGTGAGTATAATAAATAAAAAACTCAGAATATCTGATTTTTTTGTCTGGTAATTTCATGTCATATAAAAGCTAATAAATTTGACTGTTTTGTTATTGTATTAATTTCAGTTTATTTTTGTAATTTTACACACATTTGTATGCAATTTAAGAAAACATAAAAATATTATATTAAAAATACAGTAATTGTTCTGTATAAAAATGGGAATTACTGTAATTTGTCATTCATTTTTATTCCTTCTGTGCAGAAATATAAATGGAAGGTCTTATCGAACATTAAATTTCAACAGAAACAGAGCGTGGGAAGCTGCCTAATCTGCATGAGCCCAAAGGTACAAAAGTTGCTCTGGGCCCGAACGGGCTGGCCCACAATGTGGGAAGTCCGCTAGTATGGGCTGCTCTCAGAGAGCCCACAGTGAACCCAAAGCTGTGGGCCTCACCTGGGCAAGCCCGCACTGGGCCTGTTTAGGTTTGCATTATAACATTTCAGTGACATCTGTTTTGTTTGGCTGTGAGATCTCAATTGGTTTCATTTTGATATGAGATTTCAATGACAGTCGGGTTTGTTTTTGTTATTTTACGAGATTTCAAAGACAGCCGATTTTGTTTCGTTACGAAATTTCAGTGATGGTAGGTTTTGTTCCTTTAGGAGATCTCAACGACTGTCAGTTTTGTTCCTTTAGGAGATCTCAATGATGGTCTGTTTTGTTCCATTACGAGATTTAAATGATGCTCGGTTTTCATTGTCAGTCAGTCAAATTTTCATTTGTTCAGTTACGAGAACTCAATAAGGTATGATTGGTTTTGTTTCTTTACGAGATTTAAATGACGCTTGGTTTTCATTGTAAGTAAAATTTTAATTTGTTCAGTTACAGGAACTCAAAAAGGTATGTTTTGTTCTTTTATGAGATTTTAATGATGGTTGGTTTTGTTCCGTTACGAGATCTCAACGACTGTCAGTTTTGTTTCATTACGAGATCTCAGTGATGGTTGGTTTTGTTCCTTTACGAGATTTAAATGACGCTTGGTTTTCATTGTCAGTAAAATTTTAATTTGTTCAGTTACAGGAACTCAAAAAGGTATGTTTTATTCTTTAACAAGATTTTAATGACAGTTGGTTTATTTCCATTTCGAGATTTCACTGACAGACGGTTTTGCTGGGTTACGAGATCTCAATGACGGTTGGCTTTATTCCTTTAGTTTCGTTTCTTTAGGAGATCTCAACGACTGTCAGTTTTTATTCAGTTATGAGATTTCATTGAAGGTCGGGTGTGTTCCTCCACGAGATTTCAATAACGGCTGTTTTTTTCCACTCCGAGATTTCAGTGTCACTCAGTTTTGTTCCCTAATGAGGTTTTGTGTCACTTGGTTTTGTTCTGTTATGAGATTTCAAAGACGGTCGGTTTTATTCAGTTACGAGAGTTCAATGACTGCCTGTTTTGTTTGGTTAGATCTCAATGACGGTCAGTTTGGTTCCTTTATGAGATTTCAATGACAGTTTGTTTTCATTGTCAGTCAGTTTTGTTCCGTTACGCGATTTATATGATGGTCAGTTTGGTTCAGTTACGAGATCTCAATGATAGTCGTTTTTTTCTGGGTTATGAGATTTCAATGACAGTCGAGTTCTAAACGATTCAATATCATTTGTGATGTGAAAATGTAGGGATTATTTTTGCCCCAGGGTTACACCCCTTATTTTCTGGGGTTTATTTGAACCCTTTATTCAGTACAGTTTACAGTGACTGTACTGGGGCGTCGGGTGGTATATGATGTGCTGTATGGACTATTTTACACCAGGGTTGCACCCATTATACAGTACAGCTTATTGCGACTGTACTGGGGCATTAGAACCCACTCAGACCACAGGTTGATCAGACCTGCTGGCCTCTCTAACACCTCTTCCTGCAGCTACCCAGCCTCCAAGGACGTCTCCCATCCAGATAAAGACCGGGCTCAACCCTGAATAGCTTCAGTGGGTGTGCAGGTGAAAGCTTCAGGTTGACTGCTGCAAGGCTTCTTAAGCACGTTTCCAAAAATAGACCCTCTTTGTAGAACTACAAATCTCAACAATGGTGACATGCTTCATGCATTCTATAACAAACTATTATTAAGTTTAAATTAACTGCATTACATGGCCCAATTCATAAATGATTTTAAATTGTCCAAAAAATCCTCTATTGTGTGGTGTCATTGGCTATCGCATAAGAGGCAGCTCGATCAGAAATCATAAATATTAAACATGTTAAACATATTTACAATTGGGAGCAGTTAAATAATCGCAATGACACCACACAATAAAAGTTTTTTGTTTGGACACACATTGACATCAACTATCACCATACAAACATCAACAATGGTGAGAAAACAAACTACTAAAAATCCATGCCGCAATGCATGCTGGGAGCCATGGATGAGTTTTGATTGGTGCACCCAGAATGCACTGCAGCATGAAGCTTTTTGTTGATTGTCACCATTGCTGAGATTCACAGGCTGATTCTTGATGTCAGTGTCTGAATGATACTGTAGGTCAAAACTTGCTGTCCAGCATGATTTTTATTTAGTTCTTCAAATGATGAGGCACAATTAAAGGAAACACTATTCAACAAAATGGTGAACTCCATTTATTTCTTGAATTCACTGAACATGAGATACAATCACTCAATCATTAACTTTCTAATCATTAACTAGAGAAAATACATATAATCCCCCCCCCAAAAAAAATTTACAGTAGTATATAAATATGTACATCTGTTGTTTTGTGTCACTGTCGGCAAAACAGAAGCATAATACATAATGTCATGCAATATTTTATAACAAAAATCTGTATTCTTTAAGTTAGTTCGTTAAAAAATAAGTAATATAAAGAAGTTAAACGTATTTTTAAATGTCAAACATATTATTTAACAGGTTGTGGTTAACAAATTATAGAAAACAAATAACACAAATCAGCTAACCAAGTAACCATTTCCTTAATTTCAATCAGTTTAAAAATAAACATGTTAAAAGTTCATTGTGTGAATTTTGAAGGTCAGACCTTCCTTCCTAAGATTCCTCTTGTTTTGTGAAAGCCTGAAAATAAAAAGAGAACAAAATGGAGTTACATACTGTACCATCAGAAAGTGTAAACTGATATTAGGACACTAATAAAGTGACAGTTCACCCAAAAAGTCAAAGTTCTGTCATCATTTCCTAACCCTCATGTCATTCCAAACCCAAAAGACTTTTACTCATCTTCAAAACACAATTGAAGAAATTTTAATGAACAAACATGGCGCATTCAAATATGGTAAACTGAAGCTCAAACATGCATGACTGACGCATGAGCACCAATGAGGTTCATTCTCACGTGTCACACGGCATGTCTGAGCAAGAACCAATGAGGTTTGATCTGGCAAATTAAAGGATTAGTCTGAAGTTTGAACTAATTGTTATATACTTGCACTAGCATATTGTATATGACAATTTAGTTCAAACTTTGACCTGTGGAGGGCAGTAATACACTTAGCAGCGTCTACACTGCCGGAATTCCAATAGAGAAGAAGAAGAGAGCTAGTTCAAGATGAGCATTTATGGTTAAAATGTAATTTTTTTTAGAAAACGAGTGATGGTTTCGCTAGATAAGACCCTTATTCCTTGTCTGGTATCGTATAAAGCCCTTTGAAGTTGCACTGAAACTAATTTTGACCTTCAACCATTTGGAGGCCATTGAAGCCCACTATATGGAGATATGTCTTGTGAACACACCTGCTTTAGAAACTGCCTTCCAAAGTAATTTGTTGCCATGTTCTTCAGGTTTGTTCTGGCTCCCACTTTACAGCGCACATATCCGTAGAGGTTTGCTCCCTGTAACACCACTCCCATAATCACCACCGCCTGCCAGAGGAAACAAGATTACTCACAGAAGAACGTCAAAGATGTCTTAGTGTCTATGCAACACCTCATAAAGAGAGCCAGTAGACAGACAGATGAAGCTCAGAACTCACCAGCCATTTTATCTTAAAGGAGATGAGTGTAGAGAAAGCAAAAACGACCCAGATGACGGGGCAGATGATCAGACCCAGCCAGAAGATTCGAGACTCTGCGTTTGAGGTTCGTGATGCTGAAGACTGAGTCCCTGTGGCCTGTAAACACACACGAATATAGACAGAACACACAACAAATCACACAGATGTGTAATGCAAAAGCAAAACAAAAAAGCAAACTCACATTTAACACTCTGGTCTTCTTCATTTAGGGGTCACACTTGGTGGTCAAAAGTGACAAAAGCCTTGAAATGTAACTTTTGTTGTTTTTCAGGAAAACCAATGTAATATATTTTTGTTCAATAATATTTTTTGATTATTATTTAAAATTTTAAGGGTATTTTATGATATTATGCAATATTTATAAAAATTTTACTAGCTATTTTTCCCTATTGAAAATACTACACAATTTATTTCTAATATATGTTTAAATAATTTTCCAACTAAAGCTGTATTCCATGTTAAAATAGAGACAATGCATTTAAAATCCAATTTTTTTAAGGTAGATTAGTGCCATCTGGTGGGTGTAAAAAATAGAAAAAATGTATGTAATGCCATGTTGTAACCACTAGATGCATATATAGTTCTATATTTGAAGTGTCTCTAGTGGTTTTTAGACATAAATGCTTATTTTATTAAGTTATGGATTTGGATTTATACTTATGACAATCTCAACGACTACTTTTTGTCAAGGTTTAGATTTTTTAGTTTGAAATGCTGATTTTAAAGTGTCAGTTTTTGCATTAATTTTACTACAGTCAAACCTGAACACAGAAGAGAACATTTTGTTAGAAATTAATTAACACCTTTATTCAGCAAAGAAGCATTCAAATCATCAAAAGTGACATTTAAAATGTCACAAAAGATTTCTATTTAAAAAAAAATTCATCATATCAGAATGATTTCTGACAGATCATGTGACACTGAAGACTGGAGTAATGATGCTGAAAATTCAGCTTTGATCACAGGAATAAATTACACTTTACTATATATTCATATAGAAAACAGCTATTTTGAATTGTAAAAATATTTCACTATTTTTACAGTATTTTTGATCAAATAAATGCAGCCTTGGTGAGCAGAAGAAACAATCGTACCGACTTTTAAACAGTGGAGTTAATAAATCATGTTTTTCTATGAATAACAAAGCAGTATACATCTACTGTAATATAAATGGTATAGCAATAAAAATGTTTATTTTAGTGTAATCGTACCTTTCTGGACTCAAACACCCAATGGCTTTTTCCATCATCATCCACTTGATTCCACCAGCGCAGACCCACCATCAGACGCCCTGTGATATTCTAGAAGACGACAAACACATATGCAGGACAAGTTACATGCTGAAGTGTAATATTTCAGCTCAGAGGTTTGTCTGAATCTGTAGGTGTGAGTGAAAGTGATGCTCGACATCTGATCAGTTATTCCGAAACCAGAATATAGACCTTCACAGTCCAGAAGTCACATGACAGGAGGAGGATGATGGTGACCATACAGGCGATGAAGCTTCCGCCAAATGAGCCACACAGCAGGTAAACCAGAATCGCACTGATTCGGAAGAACAGGTGGAAGAAGGACGCCAGCGGATGTCTGGAACCACACAAACATAATAATAGTAATTAATATTTTTAATAATTACTGTAATAATTACTATAAACTAAACATTTAGCATTTTTAGAATGAAAAATATTGTTTTGGTAATACATTTAATTAATGATAATAATTTATATAATAAGCATTGTATTAATAATACAAGTAATTATTAATAATAATAATTTATATATTTTTATTAAATGAGGGCAACCCTGAATGTCCTTAAAAATGTACAATTTTACGTAAAATATTAATGATTAAATACTATAAAAACAAGTCGAAACCGGAGTCATTAAATACATGGAAAAAAGCGATATTTACGATCTAAACAGACTAACTAATGATGACACACTTGATTTTGCTCTTTCTTGTGGCTGAATCTTCCTCAGCATCAAATAAAGACACATCTTCATCATCATTCGGGTCCTGGAAACGAGATGAGAAGATGACAGCTGTCAGTCTTGTGAAGAATAATTAAATCGCAGATAAAACTCAAAACTGAGTTGTTTACTGTCAGAGGAATGCTAAGCTAAACCAGATTAGTAAAACATTTCTTATCTTAAACTCATAATGGAGGAACGCAAGCATTTTGTACACATGAACTATGTTTACAATGTTTCAAAAGTATTAATAATACTAAAATAAAGGACATTTTCACACTCACCAGCCTCATTGTTGTGACTATCTGCAAATGTTTCGGGTGCTACTGATGATGTTACGCGACACGTCACTTCCGGATCTGTAAGGACTGGCTACAATGCGCCTGAACCAGCATGAGCAGATTTTATTTTTTATTTTTTTTGTATTACAGCAGTAACAGCAAAACAGAAACAAAATATGATAATATATTGAATATGATTTATTAATTATTTAGTAAATAACATATTTTATATCACGTGTAATCCATAATTCACTATTAATATTTAACAGTACAGTCTTTAAAATACATTTCTGGATTAAATTATATATATATATATATATATATATATATATATATATATATATATATATATATATATATATATATATAAAATTAAATCCAGAAATATATATATATATATATCCATAAAATACAATCATATTCATATAATCATATTCAATATATTATATATATATATATATATATATATATATATATATATATATATATATTGTAGGCCTATACATACTGTGTGTGTGTGTATATATATATATATATATATATATATAAAATACATTTCTGGATTAAATTATATATATATATATATATATATATATATACACACACACACACACAGAGTATATATAGGAAATGATAAATATAAAAAATAATAATAATAATAAAAAGAATATATATATATATATATATTTAATCCAGAAATGTATTTTGAAGACTGTATTGTTAAATATTAATAGTGAATTATGGATTACACGTGATATAAAATATATTATTTACTAAATAATTCATAAATATTCAGTATATTATCATATTTTGTTTCTGTTTTTCTGTTACTGCTGTAAATTTAATTTATTATATAACTTTATGTTTATATATATATAATATATATATAAATTTTTAATACCCACTTCACTATATTACTTTAAAACTTTAAAACTACCTCTTCATTCCATTCCTTTGCATATTGCATATTTCTCTCTATATTACACAATTATATATATATATATATATATATATATATATATATATATATATATATATATATATATATATATATATATATATATATATATATATTTTATCCTTGTGTGTGTAAACATACTTGGCAATAAATTTAATTCTGATTTTTATGCATTGATTCAGTGTGATTATTGTTGAAAGTAACACTCTAATGTGTGAATTATTTAATAAAAATGTCTTCAGAATTTAGAATAAATACACATAATTGATCAGTTATGCACTGAAGCATGACGCTGTACCCGTAGGCGCTGTAACATTCTCTCTGTAGACTAGTGGAACCGGTTATGACAACAGAACACATGGATAAATACCAGCATTTCACTGTAATCATTTTGTATTTGCAGAGACAGATGATATTTATTTTGTTGGCAAAATAACTGTCAGTCTGTCAAAATATAACATAACACAGGAAACAGCAGCAGGAAACAGTGTGCAGTGTCATTATAGAGTCATATCTGTCCTGTTCACCCACCCAACCTCACCAGTGACCAACCCTAGTGAAATGTGCTGGAATATTGAACTACGTCAAATGGGTTTGGTCACTTGAGCAACATTACTGTAAACACGAGAAACTTGTCTTATATACTTTAGCATGGATATATATATATACACACACACATTAAGTTTTTTTTTAAACATTTTTAAAAATAGTCTCTTAGACTCACCAAGGCTGCATTTATTTGATCAAAAATACAGTAAAAACAGTAAATTGTGAAATATTATTATTAACCGGTCTCTGTTGTAATATATACTAAAATGTAATTTATTCCTGTGGTCAAAGCTGAACTGTCACATGATCCTTCAGAAGATCATTTCTTATTATTATTAATGTTGAAAACAGTTTTAGCATAATTTATTTATTTAATTATTTGGGGAAATCATGATACACTGCCATTAAAAAATTGGCTTAAGATTAAAAAAAAAGAAAAAGAAAAGAAATTAATACTTTTATTTAGCAAAGACACATTAATTTGATTTTTAAAAACAAACAAACAGTAAAGGCATTTAAGATTAATGAATGAATGAATTAATTAATTGGTAACACTTTCTATGAAGACCATGCTTATAATGATTTATAGGCCCATTTATAAGTAAGTATTGCTATTCTATAAATATATTTATAAAGACTCATTAAGACCTATACTGCATTATAAGAACAGTTATAGATACATTTATATTATTTTTATAATTACTTATAAGCCATGCATTTGCTTTTTCAATGCTCATGTTCATAATCCATTATAAACTGATTTATAAATGATCATATATAACATATGCCATATGCATGGTATTGCCAATAGCAGTTTGGAATTATACTTTAAAAGTATTGTTGCAGTGTTTTGCAAATATGTAACATTAAAAAAGTTACCTTTTTTCCAACTGTTTGTATTAATGATTTCTGTTTTTTTTTTTTTTTTTTAAATTATTAATATTACAGGAATTATTTTTCATTAGTTACATTTACAAGTAAGCAACTTAAAATGTATAATGAGGACATCCTCATGATTTCTTGACATTTGCTTTAGGAAAATTGCATGTTTTCACTTTACTTAAAGCCAACAATATTGCATTTATACAGAGTAGTAACTATTATTACTCACAATAAGTATTTATAAGAACAAAACAGGGCTATTAATAACAATATATTCACTTATTTGACAAATAAATCTGAATTACCAATGCAGGTTGCATCTTTATAAAGACATTCATGGAACCATACGACTGACTAATTAATACTTATAAATCAGTGTATAATGGATTATGCGCATGAGCATTGAAAAAGCAAATGCATGACTTATAATTAAGTATATAAATAATACAAATGTAACTATAACTGTTCTTATAATGCGGCATAGGTCTTAATAAGTCTTTATAAATATGTTTATAAAATAGTAATCCTTGCTTATAAATAAGTATAAATGGAGCTATAATTCATTATAAGCATGGTCTTCATAGAAAGGGTTACCATTCATTTATTAATAAATATTACAAAAAAAGTTCTATTTATAATAAATGCAGTTCTTTTGAACTTTCTATTCATTAAAGAATCCTGAAAAATAAAATTCACAGTTTCCACAAAAATATGAAGCAGCACAATAATAATCATAAATGTTTCTTGAGCAGCAAATCAGCATATTAGAATGATTTCTGAAGGATCATGTGACACTGAAGACTGGAGTAATGATGCTGAAAATTCAGCTTTGATCACAGAAATAAATTACACTTTACTATATATTCACATAGAAAACAGCTAAATCTATGTTCTAAAAACATTTCTCTGTTTTTAATGTATTTTTGATCAAATAAATGCAGCTTCAGTGGGATTAAGAGACTAATCTCAAATTTCAAAAACATTAATGTTTCCAAGCTTTTGATCAATACAGTTTTTTTACATAATGTTTGTTATTTAATATTGTTCATCCATGCTGATATATATATATATATATATATATATATATATATATACACACACACACACACACACACACACACACACCATCAATACAATGTATTTTTCTAGAGGTATTTTAATATAAATGCACTAAAGCAATCATACAACTTTTATATCAGTGTCAGTTTAGATCTCTTATGATCTCTTATGAATGGGACATTATACTAAGGAAATGCTGTGGAGCAAAAGCAGTTTATTTTGGAGAGGAAACAGGAGACGGGGTCCTCAGAGATGATGATGCTCCTGTGGGCTCCAGAAGAACCACGTTCTCCTTCTTGGGAAGCCAGAACGCAGGGTAAAGCGGCTCCAGAAACTGAGCCTGGAACTTGTGGATGAGCGTCATGTCGTTCTCCACGTCATAGAACGCCAGCTCGCCGCCGGAGTAATCCATGTACACGCCGATCCGTGTGGCTTTAGGGCTGCTGAGCGGCGTCTCCACATCGCTGTGCCACGCGGAGAAGCTGCGTCCGTTCCACTGCAGACACCAGGAGAAGTTGTTTCCCGTGATGCAGCAGTTGCTCTCGGAGCCCTTGCGGTCGATGCTCTTGTACGTCAGGCCGACGTGAGTGCCCTCTCCTCTCATGTCCACCTCGAAATAGTGGCGTCCCAGGTAGAAGCTTTCGACCGTCAGCACCTGTTTGAAGTGCTCGAAGCGCTCGGGAAGCTCCGGATAGCTGTGCTGCCACGGCGTCGTGTTCGTGACCTTCTTCCGTTCTTCTGTCAGACGCAGGAACTGATGAGCCGTATCTGCATCGAGGTTCAGAGGCGTGACGTCTGTGAAAGAAAATACAGTCAATCACCCAAAAATACATTCTAATTATATTAAAGGGTTAGTTCACCCAAAAATGAAAATTACCCCCAGAGCATCCAAGATGTAGGTGACTTTGTTTCTTCAGTAGAACACAAATGATGCTTTTTAACTCCAACCGTTGCAGTCAGTCGTATAATGCGTGTCAATGGGAACTCTATCAATAAGAGTAAAAAAAACATGCACAGACAAATCCAAATTAAACCCTGCGGCTCGTGACAACGCATTGATGTCCTAAGACACGAAACGATCTGTTTGTGCGAGAAACCAACAGTATTTATATCATTTTTACCTCTAAAACACCACTATGTCCAACTGCCTTGAGCATTCGGTTAGTGAGGTCAAAAAAACGGGCTCTGATGCCGGAAGTGACCTCACCAACTGGATGCTCAAGGCAGTTGGACATAGTGGTGTTTTAGAGGTAAAAATTATATAAATACTGTTGGATTTCTCGCACAAACCGATCGTTAAAGT
Source organism: Ancherythroculter nigrocauda (assembly GCA_036281575.1). Classification (NCBI taxonomy): domain Eukaryota; kingdom Metazoa; phylum Chordata; class Actinopteri; order Cypriniformes; family Xenocyprididae; genus Ancherythroculter; species Ancherythroculter nigrocauda. The sequence goes on from VTFQ01000018.1 coordinate 3,237,782, forward strand.
CAGAATTGCAAGATCGTTTTTATTTTTATTTTGAATTTGCTTTTATATTTCCATAGTAATGTTAATTTTTAGTAATTTTATTATGTGCTTTTGCCATTCTCATTAGTTTTGTGGTTTAATTTTTTTATTTCAGTTTTAGTTTTTATTTATTTCCAGTTAGTAATTTTAGTGATTCATATGGAAGCTTGTTTACGTCACTAAATAAAAAAATGTAAAAAAGTAATTGCAACTTTTTGTCAAAATTCTGACTTTTTTCTTGCAATTGCGAGTTTTTAAATCACACAATTTTGAGTTTATTACATGCAATTGCAAGCTTATATCTCACAATTCAGAGAAAAAGTCAGAATTGCAAGATTTAAACTTGCAATTGCGACTTATAAAGTCAGTATTGCATGGTATAGTCAGAATTGTGAGATATAAACTTGCAATTCTGACTTTTTTTCTTGCAATTCTGACTTTAATTCACAATTGTGAGTTTATATCTTGCAATTCTGAGAATTGTGAGAAATAAACTCGCATTTGCGAGAAAGAAAGTCAGAATTGTGAGATAAAAAGTCACAATTACCTTTTTTATTTTTATTTCATGGTGGAAACAAGCTTGCCTTTCATAGTTTATAACTTAAACTTATTTTAGTTTAGTTTTTTTAATCAATTTATCCAAATTAAACCCTGCGGCACGTGACGACGCATTGATGTCCTAAGACACGAAACGATCGGTTTGTGCGAGAAACCCAACAGTATTTATATCATTTTTACCTCTAAAACACCACTATGTCCAACTGCCTTGCACATCCGGTTAGTGAGGTCAAAAAACGGGCTCTGATGCCGGAAGTGACCTCACCAACCGAATGCTCAACGCAGTTGGACATAGTGGTGTTTTAGAGGTAAAAATGATATAAATACTGTACGGTTTCTCGCACAAACCGATCGTTTCGTGTCTTAGGACATCAATGTGTCGTCACGAGCTGCAGGGTTTCATTTGGATTTGTCTATGCATGTTTTTTTTACTCTTATTGATAGAGTTCCCATTGACACGCATTATACGACTGACTGCAACGGCTGGAGTTAAAAATCATCATTTGTGTTCTACTGAAGAAACAAAGTCACCTACATCTTGGATGCGCTGGGGGTAACCAGATAAACATTAAATTTTCATTTTTGGGTCAACTATCCCTTTAATGTAAAGCAGTTGAGAAGCTGTATGTCGTTTAGTTTCATTTAACACTAATAACCCTTGTGAACACTCACATTTGAGGAACTCGTCTCTGGTCTTCGGATTCGAGATTAACATGTTCTGTCTCGCAGCGATCATGGCATAAACCGTCGTCTTTATGCCCATGTTATCTGTGATTTGAAACAAGATATTTGGGTAACTTAGTAACATTTCACAGTGCTTTATAAAACACAAATGATGTTTCTGAAATTCATGTAGTTTTGCATGCTGACCGTTTTTACAGGTGTCTTTGAGTTTGTTGGTGTACGAGGTCAGCAGGTTGGCGCACGTCTCTTTCGTGGACTGTTTGACTACACGACTGAACAACTGCAGTCGATCCATGAGGCCGATATAAACACCAGGTAAAGACACATCAACAGCTTCCTTTTTCCACTCTGAATACTCCTGGAAAAAACACAATATTGATTAATCTGATCCCTTAAAACTCATCAAAATGGCATATTTATGTTTTTCCCTCCTGTGAAAATAATTTCTTCATGCCTTACAATAGCTTGAATGTAACTCGACACCTTTGCTGTATTTAGTATACACGGAACCATGAATATGCAAATTAGTCTCCGCCTCCACTCACTCACACCAGCTCGGATTACCTGATGCATTCGCTCAACTGCAGTTAAAGCTGCACAATGGCAAGTGGAATTATTGGTTTAATTAAATAAATTTAAATAACTTAATATTTTATTTAAAGCCATAAATGTTTGAAGCAGAAACTGATTCAGAAGAATAAAAAGAGGAAGCGTGAATTATAGAGGCTTGTCTACACACAGAATGGTAATGCGTCGGACACATAATGAATCATAATGTTTACCATTATATGGCTAAATATATGCATATGCAAGCGTTATTTCATATACCATTATAGTCTTTTTATTTTGAATTTGCTTTTTTATTTCCATAGTAATGTTAATTTTTAGTAATTTTATTATGTGCTTTTGCCATTTTTATTAGTTTTGTGGTTTAATTTTTTTATTTCAGTTTTAGTTTTTATTTCCAGTTAGTAATTTTAGTGATTCATATGGAAGCTTGTTTACGCCACTAAATAAAAAAAAATTAAAAAAGTAATTGCAACTTTTTGTCACAATTCTGACTTTTTTCTTGCAATTGCGAGTTTTTAATCACACAATTTTGACTTTATTACATGCAATTGCAAGCTTATATCTGACAATTCAGAGAAAAAGTCAGAATTGCAAGATTTAAACCTGCATTTGTGACTTATAAAGTCAGTATTGCATGGTATAGTCAGAATTGTGAGATATAAACTTGCAATTCTGACTTTTTTTCTTGCAATTCTGACTTTAATTCACAATTGTGAGTTTATATCTTGCAATTCTGAGAAAGAAAGTCAGAATTGTAAGATAAAAAGTCGCAATTACCTTTTTTATTTTTATTTCATGGTGGAAACAAGCTTGCCTTTCATAGTTTCAACTTAAACTTATTTTAGTTTAGTTTTTTTAATCAATTTATCCATCTAATAATTATATTTTATTTTATTTCAGCTTCATTTCAATTAACAAAAATGTTTCTAATAGTTTTAATTTTAGTTTTTGTTAACAATATCCCTTTTGTCGATGCATTGCAACTTTTAATTTTAGTGCAGTTTAACTGTAACCCACAACACATGCTTAAAATAATATTTAAGGTCATGAACGGATCTCCATACCTGCAGGAAGTCAATGTCATGTTTGTTCTTGGTGATTTTCTCGACTCGACTCTGGGTTTTCTTTAGTTCAGTGCAGCGCTGCTCCAGATGAACTCGGATTCCCTCGGCCTGCCGCAGCGCCTGCCGCTCCTCCGCCTCCAGGATCTCGCTCACTTCCTTCTTCACCTGCTCCACGGCCGACAGCAGCGTGTCGAACTGCTCCTCGATCACTCCTCGCACCTCCTTCACAGACGCCTGCGGGCAGACAGAGTCATTACACATCATTGAGCAATAGGGTTGTTCTTTCTAAAGCCGGAGAGACCTGCCTTTGCATAACATCTGTCATCTTTTGAATGAGACGTATCTGAAGCTCCAGACACTTTCTGAACATGAACATTTAGGATGTCAATAATCAAATGTCATCAATAAATGCATAAAGCATAATGCACAACAAAACTGCCATTTATAGACCACTGTGATGTGTAGACTAACACGCATGATATCCGAATTAAATAAAGAGTCTTTTAATAAACAATGTGAGGAGAAGTCCGAATAGCAGCTACACTTAACTTAAACAATACCAGACAAAGACATGAGGAAACACAGAGCTTAAACACATGAGGAAACAAATTTAGGATGAAACCGAACAAGTGTGGGACGAATTAACAAACTAACTAGGAAATCAGGCAAACAGGAACAGATCAAACAAGCACAAATAAATCTCAAAATAAACCCAGAAAGGTTGATCAGATCTCACACACCTGAATCTGAATTCAGAGAAGGAATGAGCTCCATTACTTTATAGTACAGTTAATATGTAAACTATTAACACTAGTCAAGCATTGTGGTCTTGAACAGTAAATCCAGAGTGACTGACTATACAGCAGATGGATTGGTTGGTGAATATTTCTAGGTTTCAGCTCGATCAAGTGAGATTCATCAAATCAAAATTGACCCTTGTGTGGATAAAGAATAATTTAATTTTGAATATTCTGATTCACTTGGAAATGCCTCATGCTACAGAAGTACAATGGGTTGTGAACAGGTCTGTGGACAGACTGTAAATGTGGTATTTTACCTCTATAGACACCGTGTTGACCTGTAACTTGTTGATGGCGTTTTCTGCTGCTGTGACCGTCTTCATCATGTCCGTCTGTTTGTCATGAAGCTCTTTCTGTAAACACAAACACAATATTGTTTTAACAAAAAAAAATGCAGTTCCTTGTCATTTATTTAAAAATAGCTAATTATTTAACATTAATCATATTAATTCTTACACTAATAGTTTTTAATAAATCGGTCACTGGTAAAATATTCTGTAATGTAAAGAAATATTGACAATTTATACTGTATGTTTCCTGAAATTTTTTTTTAAAAAAGATCAAATATATTATAAAATGGTAATACAATATGACAAGATCTATGTCAGAAAAAAATAATCTTAATTATGTCAGATAACATTTAAGCAAAACATGGTCAGGTCAAAGTGTCAATAATTTTTGGTCACAAATGTTTTACTGGTAGTCCACTATATGAAGAATTTTTGGGTACAATATGTCACTTTATTTTGCTATCCTCACTTACATAAACGAACTATAGTGTCCTGCACCCACTAGTAAAAAAATATCAAAATATAAAAAATGTCTGAATAATATTTGGTTTGATTGTATTATATATATGGTACGGAAGAGGATTAGGGCCAAGCAATAATAAAAAAATAAAACCATTTCGAAATTAAAGTTACATTTCGAGAAAAAACTCAAAAATAAAAAAAAATAAAATGTTGAAAAATAAAATGTTGAGAATAAACTCATTAAATTATGAGAATAAAGTCATTAAATTACGAGAAAAAAGTCGTTAAATTATGAGAACAAATTCGTAATTTAATGAATTTGTTCTCGTAATTTAACAAGTTTTTTCTCGTAATTTAATGAGTTTATTCTCAACATTTTATCTCAACTTTTTTCTCGAAATTTAACGACATTTTTCTCATAATTTAACGAATTCGTTCTCGTAATTTAACGACTTTTTTCTCGTAATTTAATGACTTTATTCTCAACATTTTATCTCGACTTTTTTCTCTAAATTTAACGAGTTTTTTTCTCGTAATTTAACGAATTTGTTCTCGTAATTTAACGACTTTTTTCTCATAATTTAATGAGTTTATTCTCAACATTTTATCTCGACTTTTTTCTCGAAATTTAACGAGTTTTTTCTCATAATTTAACAAATTTGTTCTCGTAATTTAACGACATTTTTCTCATAATTTAACGAATTTGTTCTCGTAATTTAAGGACTTTTTTCTCATAATTTAATGAGTTTATTCTCAACATTTTATCTCAACTTTTTTCTCGAAATTTAACGACATTTTTCTCATAATTTAACAAATTTGTTCTCGTAATTTAACAAGTTTTTTCTCCTAATTTAATGAGTTTATTCTCAACATTTTATCGCGACCTTTTTCTCGAAATTTAACAAGTTTTTTTCTCGTAATTTAATGAGTTTATTCTCAACATTTTATCTCCACTTTTTTCCTCGAAATTTAACGAGTTTTTTCTCGAAATTTAACAACTTTAATCTCGAGATGGTTTTATTTTTTTGTTATTGCTTGGCCCTAATCCTCTTCCATAATATGGAGAGTAAAACATGACATAACATGGAGTAAAAAGATAAAAAAGCTAATTAAGACTTCTGACTTTTTTCACAATTCTGAGAAAAATTCTGAGAAAAAAATTCTGTATTGTGAGATAAAGTTGCAATTACCTTTTTTATTTTGTTATTCTGTGGCCGAAAAATTTAGCGAGATGTAAACTCAGAATTCTGAGGGACAAAGTCTGAACTGTGAGATGTAAACTCACAATTGTGAGGAAAAAGGTCAAACCAAATCAAGCATCCCTCTGAATCAGTGAGTCAAAGGAGTAAACAGATAGGGATCATTATCTTTATTCATCTTTTGCTCTGCATTCCACAGACAGGTTCAGACCAAAACTTCATCTGCTGAGCACACAGCTCATGTTCAGCAGTTGTTACTCTTGTTTTGTGTAAGTTTTCTAAAGGGAACATCTCTAACAAAAGAGCTTTGACTTTCAAATTAAAGCAAAAAAAGAGTTTTCCCTCCACCCTGACAAGCCAAAACGTAATCAGATTACTTTTTCAAGTAACAAGTAAAGTAACACATTACTTTTAAATTTACAACAAAACATCTGAGCTACTTCAAATAAGTAATTTGTTTGACTATTTATTGACTGACAGCTCTCCTGTCCCCATGTAGAGAGAAATTGGAAGTAAGTACAGAGGCGTTGTGTGTGAACATGATGGCTATGGTAGCTCTAAACTAAGTGTCAGATTTAATTGCGCCAGGGCAAACCCTCTTTTGGCATTAAAAATTACTAAAGACACGCAGTGAAAAATAGCGCTGGAAAGCTGACCTTATTGCATATGCATTTGTAGGAGTTTCCCTTTCAGACGCAAGATTTAGTATTTTACGCAAGGTGATTTACTAAGGTTTGTGCTAGTCAATATACTTGTATTTGCACCATTATTTGCCGCCCAAAGATGCATGCGTTAAACCAGACGCTAATTTGCGCTGCTCTTGATAGATTGTGTTGTTCATTATGGAAATGTTATGGCTGTGTTCTTTCATTTGCGTGTCGTCAGTAGATCAAGAGGAGAACTTTCCACTCACATCTGCGCTTTTGTGGAATTGCGATCTCACGCCCTGTTTAGTAAATCTGGCCCTATTTGTGAACATGCATTTACTCAGCTCACTTGCACAAAAACAGATTCAGCATTCCTCAAAATTAATAAAAACAATGAAATGCAAACTCAGAATATTACGCAAATCTGTAATAATTAAATCTGTTAAATAACACAAATATACTTTATGTATTTAATCTCACTTTATTAACCAATATCTTTGCCCATTACTTTCCATAAAAAGTAATCAAGTAATGCAATTACGTAACGCAATATTGTAATGAATTACTTTTAAAAGTGACTTTACCCAACACTGTATCTGACAGTCTCTCACTGCATTATTGTCAATGAGAACCCCTCCCTGCTCTCTCTCCAGTTAAAACATGCTTAGATACGCTCTCTGAGATGCACACATAGATTTTTGTTCTCTGATCCTGAGGTAACAAGTCCCACATTTCAAAGAAAAGGCCGTATTGTTCTCATAAACATGTCCTGGTAACTATTTTGATGTTATAATGAATGATTTGGGTGCAAAATTTCAGGTGAAAACTGAACAAGGAAACTTTGCAAGGTGTTTTGTCAGACAAATATTAAAGCAAAGTTTAATATTAAGTGCATAAAGAGATCAATCCTATAGACACTTACTAAAAAACCCTAGAAATGGTTTTAGCAACACACACAACAGTCTAGCATTTTAGTGTTGTGTTTTGCACAGGTAATCACATATTGCTCAGATTACTAGGACACTGTAACGTAAAGTGTCTGGAATTTCAGTGGATTATCATCACTGAGAACGACATGACTGATGAGTATGCAAATCAGTCAGTAATGTCATGACTTCAGTGGTTAAACTAGATATGTACCAGAGATCTGTGTGTCATAGTTTCTCTGTTCATCAGCTGAGATGAAGTTTCTGGAAAGATAACTGGACATACTGTGCCTGTTAGTTCTGTCATCCAGTCAGGCAGGATTGCTGAACATGTTACTAATGTTGTGCAACGCTGTAAACTAATTCTACTGTCAAAACGTCCCTAAGAATGCCTTGCCTCGACTCAGATCCATGAAAAGTGCGGGACACACCCTGTTCTGCACGCGGCAACAATACATCAAACACTCTACGGTTGAGAGGAAACTCCCTTACAAGCACACACACATGCAGGGTGGATTGTTTTGCTCTACTGCGTTTACAGTAAAAGTTTTCCTAATGTCAAGGACATTAAAGGAATGGTTCAACAATTGAAATGATGTCATTATTTACTCAACCTCATGTTGTTTCAAACCATTTAAACAAGTTCCAAACCCAATTTTTCAAGTTAAAAGCACCTTGAAAGTATCTTAAAAATGGTCCGTGTACATGCATTATATCCTATGGTAGAATTATGCAAGGAACGGACATTAATACACTGAAAATAATGAATTGTGTGGCTTCAGAAGATTTGGTTAATAATCTACTGTTATGATTGATTATGAAAAGAGATTATAATGTAACAAAAGATTTCTATTTCAAATAAATGCTGTGCTTATGAACTTTCTATGCATCAAAAAAAATCCTGAAAAAAATGCATCATGGTTTACACAAAGATATAAAGCAGCACAACTGTTTTCAACATTAATCATTTTAGGAAATGTTTCTTGAGCTGCTTTCAAACTCAACCGGATAAAAGCCCTTTTATTTGTTTAGCATGCAAATATGCCAGAGAACTTGACTGTAAATAACCCAACAGCGTTCATATGCGGCCACAGCCAAAAAAACAACCTAGAAATGACATAAAGGAATGTTAAAAGCATGTTAAACACACACCTGTTGAGGTGTTGAATCATCATGAAAACGTCACATGTTATGAAAAGAGTGTTTGCGTTCTAGTTCCGGTTACATTGAGTAACCAATCTGTGAAAAACACCATACAGATTTTGCTGCTTCCTGATGCACATTGTGTTTCTAAGTTTATCTATTGAAATTCATGAGGGTCTTGATTATCACAGAAGTTTCTGAGATGTTTTGCATTCTTGAGGAGATGATATCACACAGACGTCATTAACCGACACGCACAACTGGATGCAGAATAACGAAACCAGTTTCAGATCAGACTACACCAGAAATGCATTAACTGACACATGCGTCAATGAGGTGTCCGAAAGAGAAATCCCATGAGATCTTTCACAGCAATGAGACTGAATGGAGAGCAAATGGGTCAAACTCACACATGAGCCTCAACTACACCCTAAACACATAACTAGTCAAGCATAACCAAATACTAACCTAATTAAAGACGAATCAGCACTGTAATATATTTATATTAAACATTTTTCTTTTGTCAAGTCAAATTAGATTCACTAATGTTGATCAGATTACATAATCTTTTGAGTTTCTGTTAAACCAATCTTTTTTTTTTTTTGTATTAACTAAAACTTTTAGTTTCAATGAACTCAATTTTAATGCAATGAGGTTACTTTGCTTTTTAAGTTAAACCAACATTTTTAAAACAGTTTATTACTTGATATTTGACCATTTTAATAAGTGAATCATGAAGACTATGCGATTAAATGATCAAAATAATGTCTCTTTCTGAGTGATTTAAAAAATGATATGATCAATAATAAGTTTTTTTCCATTACTTTAAATTATCAAAATAATTTAACCAATTTCAACTTCATTTTTTTAAGTTATACAGGATTCAACTCAATTTTTAGGTTAGTTTAATATAATTTAAACTGAACAGATTATACTTAAAAAGGAAGCAACTGAACTTAGTGATGGAAATTGTATACTTTTATGTTTTGGTTACATTGTAGCATTGTTGAAAAATTCATCACCATGCTGTTTGAACAGTTAGTAACAGCAAAACTCTCCCCAACAGATGATCTGAGGAATCATTCACACCTAAGGCACTAAGCATTAAACTTCATTGTGTGAGTTTGATCACATCACTAACCTGATGGGTCTTTATCAGGCCCATTGTCAGGTCTTTGAAACAGTATATGCTTATGTGACCTGTTCTTTTAAATCAGAGACAGATATAGCATGATGACTGACTCTTGTTACAAATGATCTGCACAGAGAGATGTAGTCTGATATGATTTAGTTGATCTCTGATCATTTAATCAGAGCGAGGAAAGATAAAGTCCCTTATTTCACTGAAAAAAATCATTAGATATAAGGAACAGTTAGTGTTTTATTATAGGAGACAATGGGACTAAAATCCACCTTAAAAGTGAAATGTTTTAGGTTTCTCCCATTTTAGCTTAAAATACAAAAACAACTATAAGTAAGGCATTCATAAGATGAGAGTAAATGCTGTGGCTGAATTCGGAGGAACATACTACTCTTACTATTTGTGATATACATCTTTACATGGCAGAACTAAAAAGAAAGTACTACTTTTATTCAGCAAGGATGCATTAAAATGACAAAAGAAATAACAGCAAAGATATTTATAATGTTATAAATGTTTTCTATTAAAAAAAATGCTGAAAATCACCATCTACAGTTCAGTTCCTGCTGGTGTTCCTCAGGGCTCAGTGTTGGGCCCGCTTCTATTCATTATCTATTTACTCCCTCTTGGCCACATTTTCAGGAAATATGGTTTCCATTTTCACTGCTACACTGATGACACCCAGATCTGTCTCCAGAACCCTCTAGTTCTTTTCTTTGTTCAGCTGTTTAACTGAAATTAAAGATTGGCTTTCAGCTAACTTTTTAAAACTCAGTAGTGATCAAACTGAGGTCCTACTTGTAGATTTTTTTTTCTTAAGAAAGTAATACTTTTATTCAGCAAGGATGCATTAAATTGACAAAGAAATAAATAAAATAAAAAATAGAAAGGTTTTCTATGTAAAAATGAAAAAATATGTTCCATGTATGCTGAAAAAACCGTGACATTTTTCAGGATTTCCACAAAAATATGACGCACAACTGTTTTCAACATTGATAATAATCATAAATATTTCTTGAGCAGCATATCATCATATCAGAATGATTTCTGAAGGATCATGTGACACTGAAGACTGGAGTAATGATGCTGAAAATTCAGCTTTGATCACGGAAATAAATTACACTTTACTATATATTCACATAGAAAACAGTTATTTTAAATTGTAAAAATATTTCACTATTTTACTGCATTTTTAATTAAATAAATGCAGCATTGGTGAGCAGAAGAGATTCGTTTTAAAAAACAACAGCCCTCGAGTCGTGCGGTACCTCTATTTTCCTGCGCGCCTCAGTGATGGGCACGGCGTTGTGCCCGCGGTGTTCCTCTGACGCGCACTCCTGACACAAGCAGCGCGCGTCCGCGCAGCAGTACAGCTCGAGCGGCCCGCGGTGAGTCTCACACGTCCGTCTCTCGATGTCCCGCAGCGGCTCCACCAGCTTGTGGCTCTGAAACTTGACGTTCTCCAGGTGCGGTCTCAGGTGAGCCTCGCAATACGACACCATGCAGGTCAAGCAGGACTTTTTGGCCCGGCACGGCCGGTCGATGCAGGAGTCGCACGTGACCTCATCTGGTCCTAGCTCCTGCTCTTCATCCTGGGGCTTCTGAGGGTCCTCTGATTCCTGGAGGTCTTCTTGAATCTTGCTTTCCTCGGTGATCCTGCTGTCCTTTTCTCCTTCTGTCTCTGGAGATCCATTCACCTGAATCTTCTTCTCCTCGTCTGTGGACTTCAGATTGCTCTCCTTCTGCTGGAGTTTATCTGAACCCATGCTGCATTCCGGGAGGTCTGCTGTCAGCACCATGTCGCCCATGACTGCTTTTCTTCTGTCTGTCCTGAGCTTTGACTTCAGTTTAAAGTTGCAGCCAAGCCCAAACTTATGACAGGTGAGTTGAATCCAAGCCACTCCCCCTGAAACTCAACCATTTCCTTATATTCCCTCTCGCGCTTACAGCCAGAGGCGGTGGGCGGGGTTACACTATATTGTGGGCGGAGTCAGCATGAGGGCATGTGGTTGCTGTTGATTCTGTAATTTAGTTTCTTAAGTTACAGGCTGATATAATTGTTTCTATGGCTTACTGGTAATAATTCATTTACTCATCCACAAACCCATCTGACCTTCTTTCTTCTGTGGAACACAAAAGGAGATGCTCTTTTCCATACAGTGAAAGTGAATGATGAAAATGTAACAATTTATCATGACTCACACCAGATGCATTCCTGGATTCTTGCTGAAGACTCATCAATGATAAACACTTTCACAGGCCATCAACAAGACTTTTATTCGTAAAGGATTAGTTCACTTTCAAATTAAAATTTCTTGATACTTTTTAACCATAAATGCTCATTTATGAACTAGCTCTCTTCTTCTTCTTCTCTATTAGAATTCCAGCTGCTAAGTGTATTACTGCCCTCCACAGGTCAAAGTTTGAACTAACTGTTATATACTTGCACTAGCATATTGTATATGACAATTTAGGTCAAACTTTGACTTGTGGAGGGCAGTAATACACTTAGCAGCTGGAATTCTAATAGAGAAGAAGAAGAAGAGAGCTAGTTCAAGATGAGCATTTATGGTTAAAATGTATAAAAAAAAATTTTTTTTTAGAAAATGAGTGATGATTTCTCTAGATAAGACTTTTATTCCTCGTCTGGGATCGTGTAGAACTTTCTGAAGCTGCACTGAAACTGTTGACCTTCAACCGTTTGGGCTCCATTGAAGTCCACTATATGGAGAAAAATCCTGGAATGTTTTCATCAAAAACCTTAATTTCTTTTCGACTGAAGAAAGAAAGACATGAACATCTTGGATGACATGGGGGTGAGTAAATTATAAGGAAATTTTAATTTGAAAGTGAACTAATCCTTTAAATACATAAAGTATATTTGTGTTATTTAACAGATTTAATTATTACAGTTTGCATTTCATTGTTTTTATTAATTTTGAGGAATGCTGAATCTGTTTTTGTGCAAGTGAGCTGAGTAAATGCATGTTCACAAATAGGGCCAGATTTACTAAACAAGGCGTGAGATCGCAATTCCACAAAAGCGCAGATGTGAGTGGAAAGTTCTCCTCTTGATCTACTGACGACACGCAAATGAAAGAACACAGACGCAGCCATAACATTTCCATAATGAACAACAAAATCTATCAAGAGCAGAGCAAATTAGCGTCTGGTTTAACACATGCATCTTTGGGCGGCAAATAATGCCGCAAATACCAGTATGTTGACTAGCACAAACCTTAGTAAATCACCTTGCATACTCATTAAAATACTAAATTTTGCATCTGAAAGGGAAACTCGTACAAATGCATATGCAATAAGGCAAGGCAATAAGGTGGGGGTGAGTAAATGATCAGGAAATTTTAATTTGAAAGTGAACTAATCCTTTAAGAATGTTTTGTGAATCCGACCCCTAAAGTTAAATAAATGCTACTTCGGTAAAGTTGGTTTTATATTCGCACATTCAGACTTCTGATAAATTCAGACTTTCCAATAAATGTGCAATAAATTATTGTTTGCGAATTTTAAGCAGCAACATGATATTGACAACCAACGATTGTCAACTTACAACATTTTTCACAGTCGATCAAAATAGGCAAGTATTGTTTTAATGGCATATTTACTTGTGAATGTCCACTGAATGTCCAATGTAGTGTGATTAACAAGGCTATTGAATACGGATGTCCGAATGTGCAAATATAAAACCAACTTTACCCAAGTATAAATGCTTTATGTGAGTTAAAGTCTCACATTTCAGTCATTATTCATTGAAAATCTTGCCCTCTATCATAGCTGTCAATCTCATTCATTCTTCTACATATTTAAAATAGGTGCTGATGTTGTAAATAGTCCCTGTAATAAGTGCACTCTAAGTTACTTTTAATATCAGCATCTGCTAAAAGAACCACCTGTAAACAGCTGATGTAGTTATTAACCATACTTGAGCGCAGCCTTTCATGCCATCTCACATGAGATACTCATTGGCAGGTTAGTTTCTATGGGGATCACTGGCACCCCCTGTCCTGGTTTATATCACATCTCTCTGGTCGCACTCAGTTCATCCAACTTAAACATTGCCGTTCTACAGTTCCTGCTGGTGTTCCTCAGGGTTCAGTGTTGGGCCCGCTTCTATTCATTATCTACTTACTCCCACTTGGCCACATTTTTTAGGAAATATGGTATCCATTTTCACTGCTACACCGATGACACTCAGATCTACCTCTTTTCCAAACCCTCTGGTTCTTTTCCTCCACCTTCTTTGTTCAGCTGTTTAGCTGAAATTAAAGATTGTCTTTCATCGAAACTCAGTAGTGATCAAACCGAGGTGAACCCTGTTCTTTAGAAATCTTTCTGTGTTGTTGCTAATGGGATTTGTTTATCATTTAGTTTACTTATTAATTTTTTTAATTCCTTTTTATATTACTGTTTTGATTGCTTGTAAGGTGACCTTGGGTGTTATGAAAGGCGCTGTTAAAAAATGCATTATTATAATTATTTATTATTAAAGGTGCCCTAGAATTAAAAATTGAATTTACCTTGGCATAGTTGAATAACAAGAGTTCATTACATGGAAATGACATACATTGAGTTTCAAACACCATTGTTTCCTCCTTCTTGTGTAAATCTCATTTGTTTAAAAGACCTCCAAAGAACAGGCGAAACTTAACATAACACTGACTGTTACGTAACAGTCGGGATCATTAATATGTACGCCCCCAATATTTGCATATGCCAGCCCATGTTCAAGGCATTACACAAGGGCAGCCAGTATTAACGTCTGGATCTGTGCACAGCTGAATCATCAGACTAGGTAAGCAGGCAAGGACAACAGCGAAAAATGGCAGATGGAGCGATAATAACTGACATGATCCATGATAACATGATATTTTTAGTGATATTTGTAAATTGTCTTTCTAAATGTTTCGTTAGCATGTTGCTAATGTACTGTTAAATGTAGTTAAAGTTACCATTGTTTCTTATTGTATTCACGGAGACAAGAGCCGTTGTTATTTTCATTATTAAACACTTGCAGTCTGTATAATTCATAAACACAACTTCATTCTTTATAAATCTCTCCAACAGTGTAGCATTAGCCGTTAGCCACGGAGCATAGCCTCAAATTCATTCAGAATCAAATGTAAACATCCAAATAAATACTATACTCACATAATCAGATGCATGCATGCAGCATGCACGACGAACACTTTGTAAAGATCCATTTTGAGGGTTATATTAGCTGTGTGAACTTTGTTTATGCACTGTTTAAGGCAAGCGCGAGCTCCGTGGGCGGGGAGCGTCAGCATTTAAAGGGGCCACAGCCTGAATTGGCGGATTTCTAATTATGCCCCAAAATAGGCAGTTAAAAAAATTAATTAAAAAAATCTATGGGGTATTTTGAGCTGAAACTTCACAGACACATTCAGAGGACACCTTAGACTTATATTACATCTTGTAAAAAAACGTTCGATGGCACCTTTAATAAAAATCGATGTTTAATCTTGTGGATGCTCTTCAGTCTTAACTGGAGAAAAAGCTTTCAGATGAAGAATCATTTGAGATAAAGGTCAGTGCTGCCACCTGCTGGACACCTGCTGCTCACACGCACATCTCAATATCAGCAGACACACTTACATTCATGTGCATTCAGTGAAAGCAAGTCGAAAGTCAATGATTTTGGTAGATTATTTGGATTATCCTTATCCATTAGTTTTTTTCTTTGTAACTTGTTCCATTGAACTTTATTTGTTTATGCTGCATTCTAATTTTAAAACGATTAATTAAATTATTACATGAAATAAAATGTTTAACACTAACAAAAAATTAAATTTCATGCAGCATAAACAAATAAAGTTAGTTCTATATATTTATTCAATATACATTCTATACATATATAAACTATATATATATATATATAATATATATATATATATATATATATATATATATATATATATATATATATATATATATATATATATACAGGCTATTATTTACACACACACATACATATATATATATCACACACATAGAATCTCTCCAGATCCTTCAGATTCCAGCTCCATGTTGGTGCTTCTTCTCTTCAGTTCACT
Organism: Ancherythroculter nigrocauda; assembly: GCA_036281575.1. Classification (NCBI taxonomy): domain Eukaryota; kingdom Metazoa; phylum Chordata; class Actinopteri; order Cypriniformes; family Xenocyprididae; genus Ancherythroculter; species Ancherythroculter nigrocauda. Next base: position 3,253,373 of record VTFQ01000018.1, read on the forward strand.
CCACTCATTTTCTTTAGGGTTCAGGTCAGGTGACTGAGACGGCCATGGCAGAAGCTTCATTTTGTACTCAGTGACCCTTTTTTGTGTTGGATTTGATGTTTGTTTTGGATCATTGTCCTGATGGAAGATCCAACCACAGCCCATAATAAGAGTTCTAACAGGGACAGTCAGGTTTTGATTTTTTATCTTTTGGTATTTGATAGATACTTTAATGTTGTGGGCCTATTTTTCTGCTGGAGGTCCTGGACATCTTGTTCAGATACATGGAATTATGGATTCTATCAAACGGCAAAAGATAAAAAATCAAAACCTGACTGTCCCTGTTAGAACTCTTATTATGGGCTGTGGTTGGATCTTCCATCAGGACAATGATCCAAAACAAACATCAAATCCAACACAAAAAAGGGTCACTGAGTACAAAATGAAGCTTCTGCCATGGCCGTCTCAGTCACCTGACCTGAACCCTAAAGAAAATGAGTGGAGTGAACTGAAGAGAAGAAGCACCAGCATGGAGCTGGAATCTGAAGGATCTGGAGAGATTCTGCATGAAGGAATGGTGCAGATTTATTTTCACAGCCTTCTTTGGTCATATTTACCAAGGGTATGAATAATGAACTTATTTTTGGATTTTTGGAACCTGGATTTCCTACTTCTGTGGAATACTAAAGACATTTTAATTTTTTTCTTTACATTAGCAGTTTATATAGTGATGTCAAGCTCCAATAAATAAATAAACACACACACACACATACATTTATACACGTTTCTCAGGGAACACAAAATCTTCATGTCACTTTAGGGGCCCCATAATACAGAATATGTATAATGTTGAGCAATATCTATTCATTTAAGACTGAGATAAATTAAAAATTACTATATATAGATGAATAATAATTTTTTACTCGCCTCGATGGTGTTCCAATCCCATCTGACAAACTTGAAAACTTGGTGCTATTTGTATGCAATGCATATTAAAAGGGGACAGACAATAAAACACCATGAAAGTCGTCTATACGAGTTGTGCGTTCAAGTGTTTCGAAGTCATACAATAGCCTTGTGTTGAATGTTTACTTGAATTTATTTGGTCAGTAAAATCAATGTGCCATATCTTAAATCTCTCACACGCACATCTCAGTATCAGCAGACACGCTTACATTCATGTGCATTCAGTGAAAGCAAGTCGAAAGTCAATGATTTTGGTCAAAATCACACAATCATAAACGAAACACCCTCAGTGCATAACTACTACTGTAATACTGTAAATATGACTATGTGTTTAGATCATATAAATGCATTTTCCACATATTCATTACAGCTAGGCTACATGTGCTCTTCTGTGGACTTTATTAATATTGTATTCAGATTATAGGATTGTTAGCAAATTCAAATATATGAAGCTACAACCGTAATAAATGTTTCTGCTTTAATCTACACAAAAGCTCTGTTCCAAAACCTAGTGAGCTGCCTATCTAGATAGCATTCATAAGATGCAGACAGCAAAATTACCTTCAAGATAGCCTCATTTGCCTAAAATTTTGCAAGCAGCATCACATTTAACCTTTGTGGAGAAGACAATCCCATAATGCATGGCAAACTCTATTGGAATCAAGATGTACAGAGTCACGGCTTATTAGGAGACAGCAAAGGCAGCTCACTACGTTGGAACAAGGTTAAAGTGTTTCCTATATAGATTAGGTGAAGTTTTATCCATCTTTTAAGCTGGGTCAGAGGTCATGTGTGCTGAGAGCTGCAGTGCAGTGTTATCACTGATCTGATGTCAGCGCATAAGGCAATGATCTTTACATTCAATAATGTCATTTAGCTAAGTGCTGTCTTAATGGAAATACTTCTTTTCTTCAGTGTATCTATACACATTTTATACAAAAGCGTCCATTTTAAACGATGCTGTGAGTGACATCGCTTGTTAAAGTCAACGCGGAATCAAAACTGATCCCATTTTCTTTTCTTATTGCGCATTCCTTATCTTTTTTTTATGATTCATCAGTGCACATTATTCTAAACCAATACATGTTTGTCTTCATGATCTCTAAAATGATTTTCCTTTTCAGCATTCAAGGCTTATCCTACATTTTTTGTTCTTGTTGAACTCCCTGTTTTACTCATAAATATGTCACATTATGGGTTGCGAAACATTCAGTTCTAATGCCTTCATGCACCAACTAAACGTATATATATAAAATTTGGAAGCATTTGGAAACACATGACGCTTGGTCATGATATCAGTGTCCGTGTTTTCTTCATCCTCTCCCTCTGTCATTGCACTCCCACGAGCTCAGTGATGGGCGGAGCGAACACCATCAGCTCCTGATACCTGTGGAAGAAGAGCCGCAGACGGGAGACGTAACCGTCTTCCTGATACGGGAGCTTCTTCTCCTTCAGATACTGAGACACGATGGGCTTCACCTGAGCAGAAAAACACAGAGAGGGACAATAAACTCATGAAGATTCGTTATATTTATTTGGCAGATTATCCTTATCCATTAGTTTTTTTCTTTGTAACTTGTTCCATTGAACTTTATTTGTTTATGCTCCCATTCTAATTATAAATGATTAATTAAATTATTACATGAAATAAAATGTTTAAAATATATATATATATATATATATATATACACTCTAAAAAATGCTGGGTTAAAAACAACCCAAGTTGGGTTGAAAATGGACAAACCCAGCGATTGGGTTGTTTTTAGTTTTATTTAAACCAACTATTGTTTAAAAATTGCTATATGGCTAGCTTAAAATGAACCCAAAATAGTTGGGAAATTAAAAACCAGATGCAATTAGAGGCAACAATAATAGACAAAAGGTGAATGTTTATTAATAAGCTTTAATATTTTATTAATATAAATTTAATAGTTTAATAGTTTATTAATCTAAAATTATTAATAAGCAATTTAATAAATGTTTATTGTTTAATAATTATTCATTGAACATTAATAAATGTTCATTTCCAACATACTTTGGGTTAATTTTAATTAAGCAATACAGTAATTTTTAAACAATAGTTGAGTTAAATAAAACTACCCAGCAGGTTGGGCAAACATTTAACCCTACCACTGGGTTAAAACAACCCAATTGCTGGGTTTGTCCATTTTAACCCAGCATTTTTTAGAGTGTATATATATATTAGGGCTGTTCAACGATAACCGTGGTTATCGTGTACAAAATAAGAGTCTGTGTTTACGTAATATATGTGTGTTTGTTTTGTGTATAATTATTATGTATATATAAATACACACACATACATGTATATTTAAGAAAAATATCTTATATTTCTATACAAATATTTACATTTATATATAATTTAAATATATAAACATATAAATATATTTATATATTATACATACATGCTTATATTTCTTTCTTAAACACAGACTCTTATTTTGTACACAATAACCACGGTTATCGTTGAACAGTCCTAATATATATATATATATATACATTCTATACAAATATAAACTATATATATATATACAGGCTATCATTTAAAATTAGAATATATATATATATATTCTAATTTTAAACGATTAATTCAATTATTATTAGAAATTCAATTTTTAACACACACACACACACACACACACACACATATATATATATATGCATTAATTTATTCATTTCAGTGAATTGTATTGTAACTTTATTTGTTTACTGCATTTTAATTTAATGCAAATATTAAATTATGAAATAAATCATTTACATTAAATCATTTACTTATTATATCTATTTATTTGGCATATTCATATCCATTAATTTTTCCTTTTTAATTAATTTTGTTTGACTAATGTTACTTCATTAATGTATTCCTTTTGTGAAATGTATACTTACCTTGTTTATGCTGCATCTTAATTTAACTTAATAATTTAATATAATTAAAATATTACATAAAAAATGACATCTTTATTACATAAACATTTAAATAATTTAATTTAAATATTAAATTAAACTATTTGCATTAAATAAATAAATTAATTAATTACTTTAATTTATATATATTAATAATAACATCTTATTTAATTATTAATTAAATTATTTTATTAAATTAAAATGCAACATACAATAAAAACATTAACAACACAATATTGAAATAATCCAATAATATATGCAATAATAATTAAAATAATTTAAGTATTATTTTAAATGACAATTATTTATGTTATTACATTTTTTGGGGGTCTGGCATTTTGAGAAACACTAGGCTCCATGTCCATATAAGTTGTGTGTTCGTCTCAGTTTGAACGCACCTTCAGGCACATGTTGTCCGACAGGAATGGGAAAAGGTGATGCTCGATGTGGCAGTTGATGAGGGAATGGCCAAAGGTCCAGTCCAGCAGCGGGTTTCTGGGAAGGTTCAGGACTCCGTGCGTCATCTGGTAGATCCGTTTTGGACGGCTACTGGCAGAAAACATTGGCAGTCCGATGTGCTGCAAAAGTAGAGACACAGAGAGCAACTTAATGAGGTCTTTTCATGAAAACTGCAACTACAACTACATTACAACAATAAAACGACCCTTTTTAGAGATTCAATCTTTAGTTCAGTGTGTGTGTGTGTGTGTGATCTATGAAGGGGCTGAGCGGCCTGAGAGGCGCCACTGACGCCACAGGAGGCCCAAACTAGACAAAACTGACACCAGCACACAAGACAATAGCACATAAAGGCATTTAGCACACACACATACTGTAACACAGCATGCTGCACAACTACAAACCAGCAACAAGGATTACACACATCACGTCGAGGTCTCAGAGCTGACGGCAGCCCTTTAAAAACCTTCAAACCAGCAGAAATACCTCAGAGGATCAGCACAATAAATACAAAAGTACTGTACATTCTCCCTTTGCCCTGCCTGGGAAAATCACGCGTGAATTGTTCTACAGACGAACCCCGTGAACCTCGGCGAGCAGGAGAGGAGAACAAAGCTGTATTGAGTGGGTCTCCGGGGAAAGATGGAGAGACACACAAAGAGAGGGATGGACTGATGCAGACTTCAGCTGAATAGCTTGGAAAGTTCACACTCAGATTACACTTATGAGCCGAGAGAATAATGTACTGCTGGAGTGTTACTGTACTGGAGACACTTTCTGTTGTTAGTGGGTCATGTGATGCACTGGTTCAAACTCAGGACCACAACAAGTTTAGATACACATCTTTTTTGAAGATAAGTGGTATAAATTTAGTTTATATTTTCTGAGCATGCATAAACAGCTATAGCATGCAAAAACTATTATATATTTTTTGAAGATAATTAGTGTAAAAAATTAATATAATTTATATTTTCTAAAAATGCAAAACTATATTTTTTATATTTTCTGAAGATAAGTTGCTTAATTTTATTTATATTTTTGAGCATGCAAAACAAATATATTTTTATATTTTCTTAGGATAAGTACTGTAAATAATATAATTAATATTTTTTGACCATGCATAAACAACTATAGCATGTAAAAACTAACATATTTTTATATTTTCTGAAGATAATTGGTGTAAAAATTAATATAATTTATATTTTCTAAAAATGCAAAACTATATTTTTTATATTTTCTGAAGATAAGTTGCTTAATTTTATTTATTTTTTTGAGCATGCAAAACAAATATATTTTTATATTTTCTTAGGATAAGTAGTATAAATAATTTAATATTTTTTGACCATGCATAAACAGCTATAGCATGCAAAAACTACTATATTTTTTATATTTTCTGAAGATAAGTTGCTTAATTTTATTTATATTTTTGAGCATGCAAAACAAATATATTTTTATATTTTCTTAGGATAAGTAGTATAAATAATTTAATATTTTCTGACCATGCATAAACAACTATAGCATGTAAAAACTAATATATTTTTATATTTTATGAAGATAAGTAGTGTAAATAAATTTAATTTATATTAAACTGAGCATGCATACTAAACAACTATAGCATGCAAATATTTAATTTATATTAAGAGCATGCAAAAACAACTATTTTTATATTGTCTGAAGATAAGAGTGAAAAATGTAATATAATTATATTTCTGAGCATGCAAAAACAACTATATTTTTATCTTTTCTGAAGATAAGAGGTATAAATAATTTAATTTATATTTTCTGAGCATGCATAAACACCTATAGCATGCAAAAACTACTATATTTTCATATTTTTTGAAGATAATGTGTAAAAATGTTTATAATATTTATATTTTAGGACCATGCAAAAACAGCTATATTTTTATATTTTCTGAATTGGTATAATTTTTCAAATTATATTTTCTAAACATGCAAAAAACAATTATATTTTTTATATTTTCTGAAGATGAGTGGTATAAATAATTTTATTTATATTTTCTGAGCATGCAAAAACAACTTTTCTGAAGATAAGTTGTGCAAATAATTTAAATGAATTTTTGAAGATAAGCGGTGCTTAGTCATGATGCTAGGATGGTGTGGGTGGTTGTTAGGGTGTTGCTAAGGCTGCTTTTTGTTCATCAGGTAAAACTGTAGCTACAGTCAACAAAAAAAGTAATTGTAAAGACCATTCCTGTATTTGAGCAATCACGCAGAGCAAGTTTTACCACTTTACGTTCATATCACTAAGATTAAGTAACCTTTGCAAACACAACTAATGACTGTCAAAATGCCGACTTAGGGTGTTAAATCTCACCTGAAATATGTTGACGTGTATGAACGTCACGGAGAACATGGCTCGACACAGAAGCATGACCATCAGAGCAGAGCCGCACGACAGCCCTGACACACACCTGAGCAGGTAATACTGAGAGAGAAACCCCACACACACACACACGACGGTGCGTGCGATCTGGAGCGGAGACTGACCCTTCAGCTGACCTGAAACACATGCGGTCAAATCACAAATGAGAGAAAATGTTGGAGGTTGATGATGAGGACAGAAGAGGTCAAATGCAAACCAAAGTCAGTTTCTATCCACGCTGTACTGAATGAAACCACAAAACCACAGAAGATTTCTGATGTTTAAAGGAACAGTTGTTCTCACCGACGGCGACGACAGGTGTGATGATGGGGACGGCCAGCGGTGCGATAAACAGGTAGACGGATCGAGGCAGGAAGGGCATCTTCCAGGTGCTGGAGTCTCCCAGGCCGATCACATTAGTGTGAGCGTGATGCATCTTAACATGAGCCTGAACACCTGCCCGCGCTGAGAACGAGCCGCACACCTGAGAGACCGGGAGAGACGGTCGTCAGCACGCAGGGGAAGAAATGCTGAGAAGAACACATTAAAGTTTTGGGATTTCGAAGCATTTCAAATGAAAAATTGTGCACCATTTCTAGGAGATTCATCAAATGTCGGTAAATGAGTGTCATTGATCATGTGACTCTTCGGAACATCTCAAATCATGCTGGATTTTAATTTATACAATTCAATTATTTAATGTAATCATTTGATTTAAAGGGATAGTACACCTAAAAATGGAAATTCTGTCATCGTTTACTCACCCTCCAAAACCTGTATGAGTTTCTTTCTTCTGCTGAACACAAAAGAAGATATTTTGAAGAATATCGTTCAACTGTTTGGTTACCAGCATTCTTCAGAATATCTTCTTCTGTGTTCAGCAGAAGAAAGAAACTCATAAAGGTTTGGAACTTGAGGGTGAGTAAATGATGACAGAATCTTCATTTTTAGGTGAACTATTCCTTTAAATATTAAATTAAAATACTGAATAAAATACTACATTAAATTAAATAATTTACATTATTAACTTATTTACTTATACTTGTTTAGCATATTATCTATATCCATTAGTTTATCCTTTTTAATAATCTTGTTTGACAAATGTTAATTCATTACTTTATTCCTTTTTGTGAATTGTAGTTACTTTATTTAAGCTGCATTTTAATGTAATAATTAAATTAAAATATTCAATTAAATTATTTACATTATTAAATATTTTAATTTACTATTTTAATTACATATGGTAAATAAATAATGTAATTATTCAATTTATTTTTTTAGTTTTAATATTAATTTATTATAATTTAATCTTTATTATTTATATTGAATTAATTTAATTAAAATTAAATGAAATAATTAAAAAACTAGATAAAAAGGTTTGTAGACAAACTTTAAGTAGGCTTGAAAAAGCCTAGCCTTTCAGTTTAAAATAGTTTAAGTTTTAGATAGACAGATAGATAGATAGATAGAGTAAGGGTACTCAAGGTGGTTGCTAGGGTACTCTGAGTCGCTAAGGTGTTGCTATACGGTAGCTAGGGTACTCGGGTCAGTTGCTAGGGTGTTCTGGGTGGTTGCTAGGGTGTTCTGGGTGGTTGTTATGCTGTTGCCATGGTGTTCTGGGTGGTTGCTATGCGGTTGCTAGGGTGTTCTGAGTGGTTGCTATGAGATAGATAGATAGATAGATAGATAGAGTAAGGGTACTCAAGGTGGTTGCTAGGGTACTCTGAGTGGTCGCTAAGGTGTTGCTATACGGTAGCTAGGGTACTCGGGTCAGTTGCTAGGGTGTTCTGGGTGGTTGCTAGGGTGTTCTGGGTGGTTGTTATGCTGTTGCCATGGTGTTCTGGGTGGTTGCTATGCGGTTGCTAGGGTGTTCTGAGTGGTTGCTATGAGATAGATAGATAGATAGATAGATAGATAGATAGATAGATAGAGTAAGGGTACTCAAGGTGGTTGCTAGGGTACTCTGAGTGGTCGCTAAGGTGTTGCTATGCTGTTGCTAAGGCACTTGAGGTGTTTGCTAAGGCACTGATATGCGGCTGCTAAGGTATTCTGGGTGGTTGCTAGGGTGTTGCTATACGGTTGCTAGGGTACTCGGGTTGGTTGCTAGGGTGTTCTGGGTGGTTGTTATGCTGTTGCCATGGTGTTCTGGGTGGTTGCTATGCAGTTGCTAGGGTGTTCTGAGTGGTTGCTATGAGATAGATAGATAGATAATTAAATAATTAAAAATTAAATTAAAATATTTAATAATGTAAATAAACATTAGTAATGAGATATTTAGTAATGTAATTCATTTAATCTAATCATTTCACTAAACTGTTGCAGTGAACATTGCAGAAAAAAATGATAAAATGTGATATTTTCAGCAGTTGTCTCAGACGTTTGGGCCACTATATATGTGTGTAGTGACTGTTACCATGATCAGCATTATGACTCTTTTACATTCTTGAGAGGATGGAAACTGTAAATAAATCTAAATCCTCTTAATCTCAAAATTTAATCAGTCAAATTCTTTCCATTCTTCTGCAGTTTTTACGTTGCAGAGAATGATCTGCACTGAAACATTTATGAACACCATTTTGAAAAATGGAAATGAAATGAATAAACTGTAATATAATAAACTGTATCATGGTGCTTTGCAAGGATATATTTCCCCATTCACTATATTGATCTCCAGCAAACTCATTGTGAAAATATCGTGGATATATTCGGATCTCACTTCGATGAAGAAGACGGCCCAGAAGTCGGCCCAGGCCGGAGACTCGCTGAGCGCGCCGTGACTGGCCAGATGTGCGCCTTTAACAGTGATGACAGCGTGAGCCACGCCCATTATCAGCAGACCCGACAGGAAATACAGCAGCTGAGACGAACCCAACAACAGGAACCCTGCAAACACATGAACAACAGGAGGATCGACACCTGCATGAGGTTTATGCTTCATAATCAAAGCTATAACACATATTGCTCAGAAAATATGAATTTGTGTTCCATTTGATGTTAGATTAAATGCATATCAATGCTATTCATCAAACACCACCAACAAGTAACTATTATGTTCTATAATAAACACATATTGATGTAAAAGTGGACCTATATTTATTAGAGGTTGTCAAATATGCCCCTATTTGGGTGTGAGCAAAAACACGCCGTTTTTGTGTGTGTCCCTTTAAATGCAAATGAGCTGCTGCTCCCGCCCCCTTTCCAGAAGAGGGCGGAGCTTTAACAGCTCAACAACAACAAAGCTGGAGAATCTCACGCAGCCAAAATGACAATTTTGGTTCAGCCTTACATTGTTCAAACCGGAGTCGACACTGATGGAGAGACTCAGGAAGAAGTTACAACTTTTAGACGTTTCTGAATGGTTAGTGGATAAATTGATGTAGTTGCTGTGGAGTTGATTCAACTCATCCACTAGCATGTGCCGTCATGTTCATCTTTTGTGTTGAATTGACCCTCGTTTGTGAAGCAGTCCGGCGTAAAATGACGGCATGACAACAACACTCTACTACAACAACTCTTCCTCTTCTCTAAAGCAGCCCAACATGGCCCCGCCCCCTTTGTTGCATATTCTCGGGGGCGGGGTTTATGTAAATTTTAGGGTTAGTGATGTCACCAACCCGGGAAGAAGCTCCTTGTAGTCCGAACCAGCCGTTAAAAATCGATTTCTGTAAAAGAAAATATCTCCTTTGCATTGAACTTCGAGCGTCGTAACGTTGCAGATGTTGTTTATGATCAAACAGCAACATTACACACTAACTAAAGTTAAAAAAGTCAAATCATAATCAAGGACCCCTTTAAAATGTTTTTATTAACATTAACTAAGATCACTAAATTCTGTAGAATTATAGTTCATTGTTAGTTCAAGGTCATTTCAGCATTCACTAAAATCAAAGTTTCTGTTTACATGAGTGAATGTACTTTGAACTAACATGAATAAACAATGAACAACTGCATTTTGTAACTAACAGTGACAAAGATTAACAAATGCTGTAAGAAATACATTGTTAGCTATAATGCATGAACAAATGAGACCTTGTAAAGTGTTACCACGTCATATTTCATTTTTGTTTTGCTTTGTTTGTTCTGTAAATATTTTTTTCCATTCAGAGAAAACACTGCTGAATTTCAAAGGATAATGAAATGATTGTGTTTCATGTTGTTTTGGCTGATATAACTAGTCTTTCCCCTCATGATGAAGCAGTTTGACCCCCTCGCCGGAGCCGTTGGTTTCTCCCTGAAAGACGAGTCACTGTGCTGCAGGAAACTGGATCTTCCCTATGGGAGGGGAGGACACAAATCGAACCGGTCACCATGACAACCCCCCCACAGGAGTGCCTCAGTAATTTGGATATTAACTAGCCAATGTCTGAAAGGTTAAAAAGCTTTAATATACTGTTTAAAGAAGCTGATTTGTTTGGATCGAGAGGGAAAGAACCTTTGGCACAAAACTGAAGTATTACAGACTTTGGCTGAGTTTCTGTGTCACTGTTAAACCGAAATAACCATCTGACTGTCACACCCGGGACAACAACACTAAACAATTAGTTTTAATTGCACATTATCCAAAACACTCCCTATTAATAACATCACACACCTTCATATTTGTACAATTACATCATATAACGTCATGTTATGATATAAAAACACACTTTGAATGTTCCATATTCTCTGAAATTTAAAATGCAAATATTAAAATGCAAACTTGAGACAACATACAAGCCATTTATACAATATTTAATATGTTGAGATATGAATGGGTTAATGTAAAAAACATTTTCAAAACAAAACAAAAATATTTTAAAATATATCAAATAAAATGATAATTTTTGAATGCACATATATATATATATATATATATATATATATATATATATATATATATATATATATATATATATATAATATATATGTACATTGTGACATTTTTATTAATTTTCCCCACACACATTAGACTGTGTTGCATTACAGCAATGAGCATTTAAATTGGAAATGTGGTTAATTGTTATGGAAATGACATAATGGACTTCAAAATAACTTTAGTTTGAGTATGTTTTGTTTGTTTCACGAGATTCGCCCAAAGCAGGTGAATTTTTTTGAAAAGCACTTTCCCCACATACAAGCCATGTATACAATATTTAATGTTGCATATGAATGGGTTAATGTAAAAAACATTTTCAAAACAAAACAAAAATATTGTAAAATATACATATAATATACATATACAAAAATAAATATTTTGCATTTAAAATTTTTTTTATATATATATATATATATATATATATATATATATATATATATATATATATATAATTGCATTGTGACATTGTGACATTTTTATTCAGCAATGAGCATTTAAATGAAAAAGGAAATGTGGTTAATTGTTATGGAAATGACATAATGGACTTCAAAATAAGGTTAGTTTGAGTATGTTTTGTTTGTTTCATGAGATTCGCCCCAAAGAAAAGCACTTTGGTTCAGCCTTGGTTGTATTAAGTGTTACCTCGCAAGAACAAGAATAAAGTGTGCCTAAACAGGTTTGTGGCGTCTATTTTCTAACTTTGCATTACCTGCAGGTAAACTGATGAAGGCTGCGGTGAGGATGGTGCAGTCTATCCCTCTCTTCTCCCACCAGCTGCTCTCGCGCACACTCTTCTGCACCAGTCGCGTGAGCTCCATCATCAGCGTCTCCCGCTCCGCGTCCGCCTGCTTCCCCTGCGCGTCCCCCTCGGAGTCCCCGCGTCCTTCACCATCCCGGGACGCGGGCCCTCGCAGGCTGTCGGTCTCTCCCCTCTTCTCTGGAATGTTCTGCATGATAGCGCTAGTGCTCAGAGACGCATGGCTCACGTACGCGCTTTCCGTCCCGTCCGCGAACAAGGCAGTGAGGGACTTTACTGCTGACTGCGCTAAACCGATCTCCTCTCTCGAACGCGCGCTCTCTCTCTCTCTCTCGTTCCCACGGCGATGCCTTTGGCAGGAGTGTCCTTAGAGCTGCAAGAAAACAACACACACACACATACAGACAGAGAGAGAGAGAGAGAGAGAGAGAGAGAGAGAAACACTCCTCATACAGCTATAAAATGCATTTTAAAACAATGAAAATCTATTCTATACGTTTTGCATTCACTTTAATTTTTGTGCATATTGTGAATGGTTTTAGAAACAATTCATGGTTGCATTCAACTCAACAATTCACTTAAAAATACATTTTTTGTTGGAAAAAATGCAAAAATCACACAAAAATCTTGTGCAAGAAGTGTCTTATTAATGACTGAATGGCAAGAACAAAAGCGCGAGCGCACACACACGTTCAGTTCTCATAATGATTATTACAAACTATATATTCTATCCCATAACCCTAAACCCAACCCTCACAAAAAACTATGCATTTTTATATTTTCAAAAATCCTTCATTTAGTATGATTTATAAGTAGTTTTCCTCATGAGGGCCAAAAGTGTCCTCGCAAGGTCACAGATTTCTGGTATTACTCCTGAAGCACACACATACACTCCTCATACAGCTATAGAATAAATCATCCCTCTCTTATCTGTTGACTCGCTCATGTATTTAGCAAACCCTGTTCTCCCTCCTTTCTCACTTTTACTCTACTTGGCAGAAGACAAAAGAAAGGTTTCAGCAAAAGAACAGAAGGTCCGGGAAAAAGAAAGAAAAAGAAAAGCAGGAAGGATGTGATTCTATACAGCACACTGAACACAAACAACATTAAAATACAAATAAATAAATATCAAAGAACTCAAATACAGGTCGGTTCACAATGGTAATAATGACTAGTTTATTAAATTAACATTTGAACACAGCTATCCACAATTTGTCACTGAAAATATTGGCAATATGAGTCTGGTTCATATTTCTTTTGATTTTATAGGGTGAGATTTGACCTGGCATAGTCAGGGACAATAATAAATTATATTTTGAGTATCATAAAAAAATATGCAAGACTTCAAAAGATGAGAGAAATGAGCAGAAAAACAATGTGCCTCATGAAACAATGCAAAATGACTTGCTTTCATCCTCTTGCAAGGGAAGGATTTGTAACTCAAGATACAAGGATCAATGTTTTTGAATTACCTGCACAAAAATGTTCTGTAATTTACAATTACAGCCCAAAATAATGTGACACAAGAATGGTTTTAGAAAACATTTACACAGAAGTATGTTCTGCTTGTGTGAATGAGTTAAAATACACGGGAACATTTGTATCCAGACAAGCACTGAACATAACGGGACAGCAGTGTGTAGCTATATGTGCAGATGGAGAGGAACTGTTGAATAGACAGCTAAAGTATCAAGAGTAATATCAGCTTTCAGCATATCAGCCTCTAAAACCTTCTGCACACACCCATAAATGATCAGATAGCACAGGAACACACTATCCAGAACAAACACGTCACCTGCTGAGCCACGCTTTGACTGCAGTCGATCAATATGACATACACAGAACTGTACAGTACATCAATAAAACTGTACAAACATCAGCTGGAGTCAGTATAGTATACAATCATTACCATCCTCAGAATGCTGTAAATTGCCAACTTATAGTAACATGAGTCAGACTGCAATGTGTTTTGGCTGGACATCAATGCTGTCCAAAGCTCCATATACAGTATGTACGAACAGCTATAAACATAATCCCAAATATAAAACACTGAATAATTCTTAAATGCATATGAATTCAGTTGCAAAGTGCAATATTTATATAATGTGTACAGAAAGCTTTGCACATGTCTGACCTGGATAAATGATCTTAAAGATCTTTTGATCTAAATGATTCTGCTGAAATGTTTGAAATTAGTTTATTTACTATGTTAGATTTTGTAGTACATTAAATTAATAAAGGTCAGATAAACCATACTTTAATATAATCTGGGAAAATGTGGGAAACTAAAGCTCTGATATATAGATTTTTTTTTTTTTTTTTTGCTCCATCACTAGCAAATCTATGTTAAAATTGTCATATTTAAGATGGGTTGTCATGTGGCCTCAATTCCTGGTCTGAAATTATAGAGTTGAAAATTGCTAAGTATTACTCTAATTTACCTTAGTCCTAAAAAAACAAAACAGTATCAATATGCAAGTAAATTCACAGAGTGAATCAGGAACCACAGTGCCTTTGTTGAACCTCAAGCTGGTAAGAGTTTATGCAAATTATACCACAAAAAACAACAAAGGGCATTCGAAACTGCATGTTTACTTCATTCTCCAACCTCTTTTGTGAGCAGGAAGCAGTGCTGGATAGACAGTCATGTGAGACCATAGAAGACCTGTAGTTTTCCTCCCAACCACAGGGAGGCAGTAGTTTCACTCACTCTCTCACACACACAATGGCTCTGTTTCAAATGCAGGAATAAGAAGCATTTCAAATATGTGAATTGCATTGTGCAACCCATATTACTTCCGCAATGTCATGCATTTCAAAGTGAAACTGGATTTGTAATTTGAAGACTAGTGTGGAACTTGATTTCATCAATCTGCTATTGACTAAACAGGTTTTAGAGAGAGCATTGTAGACAGAATGTAGTCAGAACGAGTTTACTAAAACAATGCATAAGCAAATTTTGGCTATAATAATATTATTCAATAGCCTGTACAGATGTCAGGAGAAAAACATCCGTAAAACAAAAAGTTACTGTATTTTTGCTTAAAAATATAAAGCCAAAGACATTTTTTTTTGTAATAAAATGAACATCATAATGTGAATGCACATTTAGTAAACAGGGTCAATTGAGGCATTATTGACACACTAGCTCCTGAGGAGAAGTGGTTCTAAAAAGTAGGCAGTTTAATTATCTTAGCGTTATTATATTGCCTCCTAAAATACAGTGTTTTGGCCAAATTCTTAGACAGAATCACATTTATGCCTCACAGAGAAAGAAACCCGAGAATGCATTAAGCTCAGTGGACAAGAGGAGAGAAATGCTGGTTATAAAGTACAGATAAAAATGCTCTAAATGAAATTGATTTACTCCATACTTGTGTATCAAATGGGAGTCAAGTCTCCCATGCACTTTGCGTGAGAAGCGCTATTTTTGTACCGTGTTAAGTTGCTGCCTATGAGGATTCAATTCAGCAAGGTTGCTGCTTTAAAAAGCATCCACTTATGCAGGCAGCTAGTGAGTACATTAGGTTTTGGAACAGAGTCAATAACAGACACACACTCTCCTTTAAAGCATAGTGTCCTGCATGCCGTCAGCTCCGTCGATAGCACTGTTGCGTCTGCTGCACGCATCCAGGAGTTTTTTGCGGGGTCCGAGTGGGATGTGGATGCTGATGAGGTCCTGCTCAGAGCACAACAGCAACGCCTCCAGGTCCATCTGCTCTCGATTGAAGATGGATAGGAAGTCGCTCAGTCCTTGAGATGCCAGGAATACTTCCAAAGGAGCCGACGATGGGTGTATCTCGTCATCCTCCTCCTCCAAACCTAGGTCTCCTTCCTCCCAAGGCAAATCCTACAGGACACCGCCAACATGAAAACTATCATTATAATTATCGCTTACACTTTATTTTGATGCTCCCCTTTAGACATTCTGTGTTGACTATAAGTAACGTTGCATGTCAACTAACTTACATAAGAGTATTAGTAGACTGTAAGGGGTAGGGTTAGTAGAATAAGTTGATGTACTTGCAAAGTAACAGTCAATACAGTGTCTGTTGGGGAGCATCAAAATAAAATATTAGCAGAGGTTAGGGTAGCAATATTGGCCATTGTGTTAATTCGCTCAACAGATATGTCTGTGATTGGCTACAATGATCAACCCTTCAAAAACATGTTCTAAATAGACATCTTTGATGCTCTTCACCGAGCGCTTAGATACACACGGGAGCATTTTAAAGATCCCTACTATATCCGCTGAGACGCGGACAACGGCAACTAATTACATGTTTTTGAAGGGTTGATCATTGTTGCCAATCACAGACATATCTGTTGAGTACGTGAACACAATGGCCAATCAGAGGTGTTTAAGAATCCGCTCAAAGGCGCTCAAAATGCAAGGGGGAAATGCTTGTATCGTCACATTTTTAAAATTTCAGTACTGACTTGGTACCGAAGCAAAACCATTTATACTAAAATAGGGCCTTTTTCTGTTCCAGCATGATGTCCGTGTGCACAAAAGTCAATAAAGAAATGATTTTCTGGTGTGGAAGAATTTGAATGGCCTTCACACACCCCCTGCCCTGAACCCCAGTGAACACATTTGGGATGAATTGGAAATGCAGACTGTGAGTTAGTTGCCAGACCGTGTGTGATTGGGAGCACATCCCTGCAGTCATGTTCCAACATTTAACGGAAAAGCTTCCCAGAAGAGTGGAAGCTGTAACCAACACCCTATTAATACCCTTGGTACTGAAATTGCATGCACATATGAGCATAATTTTTGGGTGTTCATATTTTGGATGGTCAACTCCGGGTCTGAAGAGCCACTGTCCTGCAGAGCTTAACTCTATCTCTACTCAAACACAAGATATTGATTAGATTGGGGGTGGAGCTAAACACTGCAGGATAGTGGACCTCTAGGACAGGAGTTGCCCATCCCTGATGTAGAGCAGGTACAAAACAGTAGGAGTCTAGCTCAGGTGGCAGAACAAGTTCATATACATCTGCTGAATTTTGTTTGTACCTGCAAATTCCTCTCTTGGAGGCTCAATGAGCTGCCTATGCTGACTTCATCGAGACTGGGTGTCCGTAGTGGCAGTCTCCCTCGTAATCGGACGTTCGGGACTCGTCCCACTGGTTCACTCCCCACCACGCTACCCTCATTCCGTCCCATTCGTAACAGCCCATCAGTCACATAATTCCGACGGAATACCATGGTACCGAGTCCTGGACGGTTGAACAAAGAATCCCGACCAGAATCTGTACTTATTTCGGAGTATGCAGCATCATATAGACCTGGATCACTGAGTGCCCGGGAAACAGTGTCTACCTCATCATCATCTTCATCTTCCCTTATGTCCTGTTTACCAGAGAACATGTTACGGATGTTGAGTCGAGGGCTGGACTGCTGGCGTGGGTTGACGTATGTACCCTGCTTCATGAACATTACATCATTACCCAGCTGAAGACCAGAGAGCGAGCGGACACTCCTTCGCCCATCTTCAGAAATCTTGAACGTTCCATCACCTTGCTTCTTCTTCTCTAGACGCCGCTGAATCTTGGTCCGGCCTCTAGTTGTGGACTGAAGCGTTGCCTGCAAAGAGAAATCATGGTAACTTTCTTTGTCTTACTTCATGCTGTATAAAAACTTGTCAGCATTGCCTCACAGACATCTCTAGGTCTCTAGTACCCCATTGAATGACTATTGTTAGTGAATTAGCCACCCTGAACCCCACTGAACACCTTTGGGATAAATCAGAAATGGAGACAAACAAATATGAGCCAGGCTACAATCTTATTGGTGTCATACTATGCTCTTTTTCAGGGGTGTCCAATACTGCTCATGTAGGACCAATGTTCACTGACCTGCCCAAACACACTTGCCTGGACTTTTCTAGTGATCTCGAAGACTTTGATTAGCTGATTTAGGTGTGTTTAATTAAGACTGGAGCTAAACCCTGCAGCAAAGTGGCCCTTCGGAAGTATTGGACACTTCTGCTCTTGTTGCTGGCTGAAAGCATAGTGAATTCACCCAGAATATTAGATAAATGAATGAACCACATAGGCGACTTGACTGATTCTTTATAGTGCCTACCCTTTAGAACAGGTTTTGCAATAGGAGTGTGCCTTAAAATGCCATCTAGGTAGCCAGCTCACTAGGAACAGAATTTATAACTTGCTTCTCCATGCTGACCTAATGGTTGACTCCATTAAGCAAAGGTTTAATGTTGAGTGTTACCGATTCAATGCCCTTTTGTACCCATGTGTTCAGACACAGTACCTGTGAGTACGTCATGTTGGAGTCAAAGGTGTTGAACTGAGGGATCCTTTGGCTTAAGGTACTGCTGAAACTGCTGTAACTCATCGTATCCGACATGTCCATCGCAGCATTCTCTCTCATGAAACGCTTCTCCATGCGTTCGTGATGCTTGCGCTGAAGCTTTTCACAGTGCTTAATACGTTTCTCTGCATGACGGAAGGCACGGTCCTTTAGTTTGCTCACCAGCTTGGGGTTGATGGTGATCTGTTTGGCGGCGATAGAGTCCAGATATCGCACACAGTCCATGTGGCTCCTAGAGGCCGCCATGTCCAGTGGCGTGTGGTAGTCATTGTCCAAGCACCACACGTTGGCGCCAAATGACACCAGAAAGGACAGACAGTTCAGATGGCCGTTAGCCGCCGCCAGGTGAAGGGGAGTGTTTCCCCAAATATCACATTTATCTGGATCTCCTCTGTGGACCAAATAACAAAAGCAATAGTGGATTGGTTATGTCCAATTCTATTCTGCTGATTCTAACATGGTTCGCATGGTCAAAAAAGTGGTTGGTGGATATGGTTTTGGATGGCTGATGGCCAATATTTAATGCATTTTAATAACGGTTCCTGGCCAAAATGGTTTCTGGCCAGTGCTGATAATCTCAAAATGGTCAAACTGGTTGATTAATTGGCCTAGCCAACACACTGATCAATTACTAGTGAAAATATAGAGTGTGTGAATACATGTGTATGCGCACATATGCATGTTAGTGCATGAGTGCATGCATTCATGTTCTGTTGTGTGGCAAGGTGTTAATCTGAATACGTAACATGATGCTTTGGAGCTCCACTTACCCACTGTAACACACATGTACACACATTACGCAAACTGCCTTTGTGACTCACCTCTCGAAGTCATTAAAAACTGTGCACCATGTAATGCATTCATCATCTGCACTGAAATAGACCCGCAGTATTCATTACCAACCTACTTTTACAGACTTTCTTTCTGCTTGTTTCATGCATGAGACTCAATGTTGAAAATTTAGCACAAATGCAAAGCCCTGTTTATTGTAAGTCAGCATTACATTAACCAGTAATCAGGGTGTCAAGATTATGTATGTTACCAGACTTAAGTCCAACTGACCTTAGTCAATACAAATGCAATGATGAAATGATGCTGTATATATGCTGCAAACAGGGCTTGACATTAACACCCGCCAACCCACCAAATGCGGGTGGATTTCAGCAGTGGCGTGTAATGCAGTCACACCAACTAGACACTTTGGTGGGTTTACATTTATATAGATTTTTAAATTGTAGTCTTTTAAAAAGGGATCTGAAATAGTAAGTGCATTGTAGGGTTGCCAAAAATATAGATTTTATTTGATACGTATCGATACTGAAATATCTGAAACGCTTCCAATACTAATTTTTCGCAAAAACACGATACCAGCTGTGATTTCTCTCTTTCTCTCATCTCTCCGACAGTGAGTTGACACACAAACCCGCCTCCGGATGAATATTGTTGGCGTTACAGGGCTTGAATTTCAGCGTGAGATTTCACGCTAAATTGGCAAAATTGCCAATTTTGCTAATTACCGCAGATTTTGAGCTCACACCCAAAGTGTGCACACATAAAGCTGCTTCTCAGTACTAAATTGAATTATTTTTTGCTGCTTATTGCGCTTAAACAGTCAAATACACACAAAATCATTTCAAAATGCCGGTCTTAGCGAGTATTTATGTAAATACAGTCAGTTGTTTTAAGTGAATGTAAACAGTTGAGAAAGACAACGCATGTGTAACAGTATAATGGATCCGTGCATCATGTTTTAAAGTGACAGCAGCCTAATATACCTGCTGTCAAATTATTAGATAATATTAAAAATATCTATATGACAGTTTTTCCAATGGTATCGATGTCAAAAAACTTTGGAAATCCACTAGCGACAGTGGCTGATAAGCAAAAAATTTAAAGTCAAGCCCTGGCTGCATATACAGTAGTCAACATTAGAAGTGGATCAAAACCTTTCATCAAACCTTCTTCTTAGAACAACTTTTATGAACTTTTTTGATCCACTTCAAATGTCGACTACTATATAATATGCTGTCTGCCCTCACTAAAGTCAAAAAGCCAGTACAACCGCTCCACGTTTTCTCTTTTAATCTTAAATTCTCATGTCTGCAAAAAATATAAAAGGAGTTGCTGCAGTACAAATGGCTACCACTCATTAACATAGACCAGAACAAACTATGTGAGATTTTATGGGACCATGT
This sequence comes from Ancherythroculter nigrocauda, assembly GCA_036281575.1. Lineage (NCBI taxonomy): Eukaryota > Metazoa > Chordata > Actinopteri > Cypriniformes > Xenocyprididae > Ancherythroculter > Ancherythroculter nigrocauda. The sequence continues at coordinate 3,274,226 of VTFQ01000018.1, forward strand.
GGGGTCACGGGATTGAAATACTGCCTACAGAAAGCAAAAATGTGAAAGACTGAGGTGTATAATGGTGCTGACATTCAAGTTAACAAAATGCCAACAGACAGAGAAACAGGAGGCGGCAGAGGAATAGCCCTAATTCATTATGTTGACCTTTAACTGTGAACATTAACATCTTTCTCCCTGTCTGGCCATGTGTAAAATTCCTCTCCATGAATGTGCATGAGGCCATGAACTCTCCTTAAAAACAGCACTAAAACGTACTAAAATGTAGCACAGCGTTCAGCGTCCGAACTCTAGACATGCTGGAGTCGTTTTGTAAGTAAAAGCTTTTTCGGCTACCAAGAAAAATGTAAAATAATTATGAAATTAAAATTCACTACACATTTTGGTCTGCATAATTTATCTGTGCATCATATTCCAATTTTTTTTGTAATGTTTTTTTAAAATGTTAAAACTTGCTATGGAATGACTATCCTTTTTTTTTCGATGACAACAACCTGACTATTTAATAATCTAATGCAACTTCTTATAATCCAATCAACACCAGATGGTTAAAATCTAGGGTTTACCTTCATTTTTGTTTTTAAATTGAATATCCTGTTTTATTCAGAAATGCATTGGACATTAACATTACTTAAGTATAAATCAATTCCACAGAATTCCATAAACATTATACTTTAAAATGCAAATGCATGGATCGAAAATGCAAAAACACACTGCAGATTACATCTGGGCCTACTCATCACGTCCAAATTGTTATCAAAGTGATTCTCTCTCCTAAACACACACACTTTGGGAATCATGCACTCTAAACGTAGAGTTATCACTCAAACTGCATTCGTCTCTTCCTCTGAATGTGTTTCAGAAACAGATCTGGTTCAGTTAGAGATCTGGACGGACTGATGCAGAACACTAATTAGAGAACGGTGAGGGTGTTCACAGAGCAGAACATTTAGCTTCCATTATTAACCTTGTCATGAGATAAGAGCCAGGTTATTTAGATCTAATTACCTACTGACTTGATAAGAAATACAATGCTACAGCTTTCTCCTAAAGCCAGTTCCACAGTAAATTAAAAATAACATTATTATTATTCACTTTCCCTCATGTTGTTCCAAAGCCATATGATGATATTTTCCACGATACACATAAGTAGAATTTTTTGAAGAATCTTGTTGCTGCCCTTTCAATATGTAAAAATGAGAATACAGCATTATTTTGTGAACTATTCCTTTAAAAACATCAGTAAGACTGAGCTGAATGCTGCAGTATGCCTTTATCTGCAACTCCTCTGCATGCAGTTCATTATTTATTATTTAATATTAGTACTTTTAAGCAGTAGACATGACAACAGAAAAGCATCAGTCTAGAGAGATGCATTATTATTACTCCTGAGTGACCTTTATTTTAATTAGCTCAGGGCAATAAATATGCAAATAAAATTTCAGATATCCATCAGTGAAGCGGCTGGGTTTAGGACTAAATGATCTCAGTGCAGATGTGATCTGATACAGGAGAACACAGAACTGCCATCCTGTTAATGAAACTGTATATGCCAAAACATATCTAGACCGGAGAGGCTTGTATATCATATGAATTACTTTAAAAATGTATAAACTTTTAAAACTTCCTTCTTCAAGCAGAATCAAAGATATAAAGGGCATTACAGACTGATGCTGTAATCATTTAAAGCTCCACAAAGATTTTTTTTTTTTTTTTTTTTACAGTATTCTCTTTACAAAACCATGCTTACTAAATGCTTAAAAGAAAAAAATCAATGCACCGATCAGTATGTAACAGTATAAGACATCTTCTCTGAAAATATTGCATTGTTGAGGGTCTCAGGTATGTATAAAGATTTTCAGATTGCATGAGTTTAAGTACACTGCCAGTCTTGTTATATTGTATTTTTGCATTCAAACTGTTACTATATAACAGTCCAGTTCTGAAAAGAAATGCCTACAGTCTTGATAACAACTGTCTGATGGAATCTGACTCAGCCAAATATTACAAAAAAAAAAAATCTATAATTATTATTATTTACATATTTTATTTTTATATTAAAAAGTATGTTACAAAAATATATCCATGACTAATTACTTAAAAATACATACATTCTACATAAATAATTCAAGCATCACTCACCCTCGCGCCACCAGCAGTCTGAGCGCGTCCAGGTTGCCGTGGTGCGCGGCCCAGAGCGTCGGCGTCATCCCATCCTCATCCGGCGCGTTCAGATCTTTGCGCGTCGCGTCTTTCAGCAGGTGCAGGTGACCGTCTCGAGCCGCCCGGTGGTATTTGTCGTTCATGGCGGCGGCTGAACCCTCTATCCCGGCTCACGGATGGTCATTTGGCGGGTGTTGTGTTGGCGAGGTTTCACGTGCGCTTCAGTGGTCTCCACTCGAGCAACTGCAGGCAAGGCAAGCTCGAGCGGTTGCTATGGGGAGGCCTCCTGGGGAAGGCCACGCCCACTTCCTCTCAGTGCACACCTGAGAGATGAGAACTCACACCTGCGGTGACACATTCATGTAAAACCACACTCTGTTAAATGAATATTAGAATAATTATGGTTATTGTTGCACAACATGATTTGAATGTCAATTATATTTAGATAAAAACAAATATGTCCTATTTTACTGTAAACGTTTGCATTCATAATTTTGAACCAAAATGTAATAACTCCTTTAAAATTATTTTTTTATATGCTTCCCTCTAGTCTAAGCACTTGTCAGATATACACTTTTTAATGTCCAATCAGTTTCTGATGGATTAAATAAAGTGTCATACTACATTTTTCCTCATTGAATATCTTGTATCATTCAGATATAATATTGCATATTCAGAGATTATATAATATTCCTTCTCAGTACTTATATATATATATATATATATATATATATATATATATATATATATATATATATATATATATATATATATATATATATATATATTATTTTATATTATATTGGATTTGCAAACAAAAGAAGTGGACCAAATGGCATTAAAGAAAGTTTTTATAGTATTTCTATACATGCAGCATTCAGTTTTCAAATGATTAAGTTTATATACAGAGTTCATTCACACCCTCCACACACAGAACACTATTACAGTAAAAATAACAAAAAAAAAACAAAACAATATAAACACGCACTCCTCTCGCTGTTCACGAGGTCAGAGACCTGAGGGTTATGTGTCCGTTCTCATGGATCGACTCGCAGCGGAAAATGAAACAAAAATAACAGAACAGTTTGACTGAGCAGTATCAATTCATTCATATATATACACAACACAAAAAGAAGGCAAGAAAGACAATCTTAGACTGCAGTGAATTCAATTTTGGAGAGATAGTGTGAAGTTAAATTCATATTTCTGAGTGTCGAGTTGATTCTCTTGATGTCATTAAATCCTCTGGATCTCAAACAGTTTGACATCAGTGTCGTACCAAACAGGAGGATCCACGGTACTAAAACAAGAAAAAAAAAAAAAAAATTTATTATGTTTTATGAGATGTTAGCCGCATTTCAACACATCATACAAAATATATTACTAGATCATAGTAAAATTAAATTGACATTTGTATTCATGCTTCTTGATTCTTCAGAGTGTAAATTTTCCACATTGTCCTGCAGAGGGAGACAGAGAGCAGAACTCACCGTAAGTAGATGATGCCCCACATGTACGTGCGGAACCACAGAGCCGTGCCCTCATTGGCCTGATACTTGCGGATGAGGATGGGATGAGGAACCGGCAGCAAACCCACCAGAGTCCCATGCTGCAGGAACTTCAGGATCTCGGACTCGTCCGTCAAACCTCTATGAGAACAACAAGAGCCTGTCTCAGTCAATCCAGTGCTGCAGGGATGACTTATTTTAGCACTTCTGTTTACATCACCCGGAATCAATGAGTTTTTGGTTAAACGCCACTATAAATGATGAAACCACATAAAAAATCTGGGATTAAAATGTACTTTAAACTTGGTAATAGGACTGTGAATCATTTAAAATGAAGCAATGATTTAAACTACAGATTCTGCACTATAAGAGTCTTATCCAGAGAAACCATAAATATTTATATACTTTTTAACCATAAATGCTCATCTTGCACTGCTCTGTGATGCACCATGCATGACGTAATCTTGTTGGAAAGGTCACGCGTGATGTAGGCGGAAGTATGCGATGTTTTCTCTATTTCCTGATGGCATGATTTTTTTTTTTTTTTTTGTTAAATTCATTTTCATTCTTTTTCTATGTATTTTGCCTTGTTTATTGCCTTTCAGACTCTCTTGCTGTGACACCTGTGATAATTGATTGTTATTGTGCTAATTGATGATTGTGATAATTGGATTAAGCTGATGGCTCTGTATTGCTTGTCTTTCTAGAAAAAGGGTGATTGTTTGTTGCATCTTAAGCACAGAGCATAGCAAATTGCTGAAACGTCTGCTCCTCTGTTTTTAATTCACTTGCACTTTATTGCACCATGCAATTTATTTAAATAAAAATTTTTCTAGACTTTAGTCTTTTTTTGGATTCAGTGTGGAATTCACTGGATCTGTACTTCCGCCTACATCACGCGTGATCTTTCCAAGGTGATTACGTAATGCGTGACATCGCAGAGCAGTGCAAGATGAGCATTTGTGGTTAAAAAGTATGTATTTTTTCAGATCATTTCACTACATAAGACTCTTATTCCTCGTCTGGGATCTTGTAGAGCTCTTTGAAGCTGCACTGAAACTGACATTTGAACCTGTTGGTCCCTGTTGAAGTCCACTACATGGAGAAAAAAGAAAAATCCTGTAATGTTTTCCTCAAAAACCTTTTTTTTTTTGACTGAAGAAAGACAGACATAAACATCTTGGATGACATGGGGGTGAGTAAATTATCAGGAAATTTTAATTCTGAAGTGAACTAATCCTTTAAGTGCAAAAGAGAGATTATTAATTATTAAATTCTCATGTTGTTTTTTTTTCACTTACACTATTATACTACAAATAATATAATTTGTAATGAAACCATATGTATTAAATTAGAAAAATACAAAACAAAACCATTTTAATGCTCTCAGATGCATGGACTCCACTTTGTGTATTCAGGTTGTGCAATTTCCCAAAGATTGTTTGAATAAATATTAAATGATAAACTAGTAACACTTTATAACAAGGTCCCTTTAGTTCATATCGGTTATTGCATTAACTATCATAAAGCAATACATTTATTTATTAATCTTTGTTAAATGTTAGTTAATAAAAATACAACTGTTCATAGGTAGTACATGTTAGCTCAGGTCCATTTATTAATATTAAGAGACAACTTTTGATTTTAATTATGTCTTCGTAAATGTTCAAATTAACATCAAGATTAAAATTAAGTAACACTTTACAATAAGGTTTCATTAGTTAACATTAGTTAAATGAACAATTCTTCTACAACAATTAATCATCATCATTTACTAATACATTATTAAAATCAAAAGTTGTATTTGTAAACATTAATGCACAGTGAGCTAACATGAACAAACAATGAACGAATGTATTTTTATTAACTAACATTAACAAAGATTAATAAATACTGTAACAAATGTATTGCTCATTGTTATTTCATACATTAAAGGTGCCCTAGAATCAAAAATTGAATTTACCTCGGCATAGTTAAATAACAAGAGTTCAGTACATGGAAATGACATACAGTGAGTCTCAAACTCCACTGCTTCCTCCTTCTTATGTAAATCTCATTTGTTTAAAAGACCTCCAAAAAACAGGCAAATCTCAACATAACACCGACTGTTACGTAACAGTCGGGATCATTAATATGTATAACCCCAATATTTGCATATGTCAGCTCATGTTCAAGGCATTAGACAAGGGCAGCCAGTATTAACGTCTGGATCTGTGCACAGCTGAATCATCAGACTAGGTAAGCAAGCAAGAACAATAGCGAAAAATGGCAGATGGAGCAATAATAACTGACATGATCCATGATATCATGATATTTTTAGTGATATTTGTAAATTGTCTTTCTAAATGTTTCGTTAGCATGTTGCTAATGTACTGTTAAATGTGGTTAAAGTTACCATCGTTTCTTACTGTATTCACGGAGACAAGAGCCGTCGTTATTTTCATTATTAAACACTTGCAGTCTGTATAATTCATAAACACAACTTCATTCTTTATAAATCTCTCCAACAGTGTGTAATGTTAGCTTTAGCCACGGAGCATAGCCTCAAACTCATTCAGAATCAAACGTAAACATCTAAATAAATACTATACTCACATGATCCGATGCATGCATGCAGTATGCATGATGAACATCTTGTAAAGATCCATTTGAGGGTTATATTAGCTGTGTGAACTTTATAAATGCACTGTATTATAGTCGAGAGCTCGGGGGGCAGGGAGCGCATGATTTAAAGGGGCCGCAGCCTGAATTGGTGCATAATTAATGATGCCCCAAAATAGGCAGTTAAAAAAATTAATAAAAAAAATCTATGGGGTATTTTGAGCTGAAACTTCACAGACACATTCAGGGGACACCTTAGACTTATATTACATCTTGTAAAAACTGGTTCTAGGGCACCTTTAACTAATGTTAACAAATAAAACCTATTTGTAAAGTATTACCATAAATTCTATAAAGTATATTTCATGGTTAGTTCATGAACAGATCCTTATTGTAAAGTGTTACTGATAAACTGTGTGTGTGTCTCACCTGTCTATGCAGATTTTCTCCACCTGAGGCACCAGCACCTGCAGGAGTCTCATTATAGTCTGTAGAGGAAGTTTACTCTTCCAGGAGAGGACCTGACAGAAAGCATGCAGAGATTGTTTTGCATTTACTTTATTTTGCTATTCTTTCTGAAAACATTCACAAATATTGTAGTCTATACGAGGTCCTCACAAGCTCTGGTCTATAACTGAGGTTTTATGACTCACCCAGTCCGGAGCAGGAGCCCAGTCTGATAAAGACGACACACTTTTCCGACTTTTCCGATCACAATCTCCATTTAATGAATTCTGATGAATTCAAAAAGAATATTTTATTGATATAAATAGAATAAATAAAGTTATGTCGCTATTAAATGTCAAAGGTGATGCTGTACCTTGTCATCTTCACCCGAGGTCACTTCAGCGTCTCTGACTGGTGTCTCAGAGCTGTGATCTGATTGGCTGTGAGGCGAGTCACTGTGCTGCAGTAACAGTGTCGATCCGTCCTCAGAAACCTGCGACGTTTCTGTTAGTTTATCAATGCCTGTAACATAATAAACAAACAGTTTATTCATTTTTTTACAGCCATGTCATTAGCAAGGATCTCTTCATGGCGAGAACAACTTGAATAATAAAAGTCAATTTACAAAAATTGTCAAAAATTCTAAAATACATCCAGGTTACATCAGTTAAACATTTCTGTGAATAAAAACAATGTCTATTTACATTAAAAACAGTCCAGTAAAATATGTTTAACAGTCATTGGAGTTAGGCAAGGAAGGCTCTTCACCGTTCAATAAATTTGATTATGAATAAACATGAATCTTTAATAACCTAATCTTGAATGGCACCTAGTAAAAACGACTTTAAAAACGAGCCCCTTTTCACAAGATGTAATATAAGTTTCTGGTGTCCCCAGAATGTGTCTGTGAAGTTTCAGCTCAAAATACCCCACAGATCATTTATTATAGCTTGTCAAATTTGCCTCTATTTGGGTGTGAGCAAAAACACGCCGTTTTTGTGTGTGTCCCTTTAAATGCAAATGAGCTGCTGCTCCCGGCCCCCTTTCCAGAAGAGGGCGGAGCTTTAACAGCTCGCGCTTCCTGGAGCTCATGCTTCCACAGCCCTACACAGTTTAGTGTACAGAGAACGTGGGATACGTACGTGGCGTGGCCTTCAAGCTAGCGTTCAGAGTGCCTGTTTGAACCGGTGTGGTTTTATATGGTGCCTCACTGCAGGTGGCGCTGTAAGGGTTGTTGGTCTCCATGAAGACTGCATTATGGGTGCTGTTGCTCCTGGTTTTCCTCTGCATGGCTTTCTGGATTGAGATGATGTCTGTAGGCAGGTTAGCCAGCTGGTGAAAGAGGTTGCGCTTGCGGATGATGCCGTACACCAGGTTAAAGTTACCTGATTTTTAGATAGAGACATGAATACAAATGCATGTAATGTAAATAAAAATGTTATGCTTTTGAAAAAACATTCTCCATAAGTATGTCATTCTACCCACCTATTTTGCAATGTGGAAGGAGGCGATTTTCTTTGAAAATTGATGAAATTTACACAGTTATTGAACTAAACTGGATCAACATTGAACTGACTTGAGCTGAATAATGAAGCTATTGTCTTATAGAGCTGCTTTACAGCAGAAATCGAATTTGTCTCATTTGATGTTGGAAGTTTGCATTGCTGATTCAGTTATTTTCCTGTTTTTTTTACTGCAAAGTATAAAGTGCATTGCATAAAGCGCTATAGAATAAAGCTAACTTGACTTTGAATGTGCGAGACTTCTGATTGACAGTATTAGCGCTAACTAGAAGAACTATTTGCCCTACAAACCAGTATGTTTACAATTAGGCTAGTAAATTAAAATAATATGATAACTAGTAGCAGAAGCAAAACAGACTGTTTTGTACAGGTAAAATAACCGAAGCAAATGGCATCAGAAGTCTTGAACATTCAAGTTAGAAATGCATCTGTTAAAAATAAGGTGGATACAAATAAGAAAAGAGTTGTAGGGTTTATGTTATATTCTAAAATTATTTGCATTCAATAAACAGACTTTTGCTGCTTCCACTTGTTTAATTTATTATTCATTTAAATGCAGAACTGTGCAGACTGTATTTACAACAGCTTCAAAACACTTACCATCGAACTGGTACTGAATGATGTTGTTAAAAACTTCCAGCAAGAAGAAAACCAGGTGGTGGTTAACAGGTGAGCAGAACAGGAACCAGGTGTTTGAGAAAACCTCCAGCAGGTGGAGTAGTTTGTTGGCCGCTACCATTGACAGACTTTTCAGGTAAGGAGAAACTGAAACAACAGCAGCAGCAACGATCCATCAGGAAGTGAACACAACCTCTCAAATCGTATGTGCTTTTCTCTGAGCAAATGCACTTACCATTGACTATAATAGTGAGAAGACAATCATACAGGGGCTGCAATCGCTGATGGCCACTGGTGATGATCTTATGGAAAACCTGTTGATCAAAAGAAGAATTATTTTATATTTCAATTCAAATCAGTTCTAAATAATTATGATGCACCAAGATTTAAAATGTGTATGTGCAAATAGGATTTAAGAGCTAATGGGAAGACAAGTAAAATCTGTGAATAACTCACATAAATATTAAAAAAACTGTTAGGATGTTTTTATTGTTTTGCTTTTTAGCTTTTAAATAGTCTCCAATAGCAAAGGCAGATGTATGTATCTGTTGATCTCACCACTATCAGCAGGTCGGCGTGAGTCCCAGCGAACACTGAAATATCCATTGGCACACGCACACAGTACGGCTTATTCAGACGCACACCAAAATTCCTCTCTCCGCTTAACAGCAACAAGATGAACACGCCGATATGCACCAGACCCACACGAGCTGTGAACACATGCATATGCACAATCACTGACACATATGCCTATATTCTACATATCCACACTTCATAAATATAAGACACCACTAAAAAAGGGCAATACATTTTATAGGATCAGAAACAAATGAGAAAATAATTAGAAAATAAGTACACATTCATTTATTTCAAACCATCATATTATTTATATTGCAAGATGAAATCTAAGTCTCTGGTGTCTCCAGAATGTGTCTGTGAAGTTTCAGCTCAAAATCCCCCACAGATCATTTATTATAGCTTGTCAAATTTGACCCTATTTGGGTGTGAGCAAAAACACGCCGTTTTTGTGTGTGTCCCTTTAAATGCAAATGAGCTGCTGTTCCCGCCCCCTTTCCAGAAGAGGGCGGAGCTTTAACAGCTCAACAACAACAAAGCTGGAGAATCTCACGCAGACAAAATGAGGATTGTCAGTAACGGTGTTCAGCCTTACATTGTTCAAACCGGAGTCGACACTGATGGAGAGACTCAGGAAGAAGTTACAACTTTTAGACGTTTCTGAATGATTAGTGGATAAATTTATGTAGTTGCTGTGGAGTTGATTCAACTCATCCACTAGCAAGTGTTGTCTAAAACTAAAAATGTTTTATGCTGTACGTGTGACACTGAATGCACCAATTACTCACACTGATTGGCACGAGAGTCATTCAGATAGAACAGAATTGGCACCAGAATATCCAGCACATCACTGCTCTTCAACACATAGAACAGGAACTTCTGAAACACAGAGATGAAGAAACGTCAAAGTCTGAACTTTACAGGTATATAAATGCAGTTGATGGAAAAGTATTTAAAATTCATATGTAAAAGAGCTTCTAAAGAAGAAACAATGCCATATCAAGTCTGTTCGCAAGGCTAGAGCTGTTGAATTTTTATGTCAATTACATAATTATATTTCATATTTTATATTAAATTTTAAATAATGTATTTTAATTATTTTTATATTTATATTTTATATTTATTTTTTTATATATTTTCTATATTTTTTATATATTTTTTATATATTTTATATTTATTTATTTTAAATAAAAATATATTTTATTAAATTCTTTATTTTTTATATTATTTAAAAATAAATAAAATAAAATAATAAAAAAAATAAATAAATTACAAAATAAAAATAAAATAAAATAAAATAAAAAAATAAAATAAAATAAAATAAAATAAAATAAAATAAAATAAAATAAAATAAAATAAAATAAAAGGTGGCACCTTATTGAGGTCACATAGTTTCCAGAAAAGCACTAGCAGCTCCTGATGAAACTGGATCTTCTTGCAGGAATGGGGCAGGTACGTCTGCATCAGGGGGTTATTGAGCAGCCGGCCGATTCCTCGCAAGATTAAATGAAAATCCTACAGGCAAAAAAAGAGATAAGCATTTATAAATATACAAGTATTATTCTTATAATTGTAATATATGAGAATACTGATCACTTACAGTGTTAAGAGGGCTATTACAATTATAAGGTAGGAGGGGTTGTGAAGTGTTTGCATGTGTCTTACCTCTTCTCTGTGAATTCGAGACAGGTAGTTTACGAACAGGTTTTCACCTCTGGTGGCCTGAAACATATCATGAGGAAAAATCTGATATTCAAGCTGAGTGTTTGAGATACTCAACTATCATAATACAAAACACGGGCTCTCTTTCAAAGCCTAGCGGCCCGCTTTGACAGCATTCTTGGGAATTACATGCTTTGTTTCGGTGTGAAATGTACTGAAAACTATACCACCTTACCACTGCCAAGGGAATATTCTACCTTGGATGTACGGAAATGTCAATTCTAACCATTTTATTCAGCACTAAATCTAATAAAACTGAATTAAATCAATAAATTGCAATTATTTGTATGAAAATTACTTGTCAGCACTAAAATCATGATCATTACAGGCCTAATGAAATGCAACGCAGTGCTTTCACTAATGTAGTCGGTATATATATAGAAAATTCACATACTATTCACAACAAACATGTGTGTCTGGTTACCTGGAATCCTTCAGTCGTTGTGTTCTTGTTGTAATCAGCAGAGCTGGTGTCAGTATTCGTGCTCGGGTTCAGGCTGCTGTTTGTGTTAGTGGCATCGACAATCTCTTGCTCCAATGAAATGATCAGAGTCTGCAGCGCCAGCTCTGCTAGCGCCCCCCGCTGGTCAGAGAACATCAGGTGATTGTAGGGGATACCGTACCCGACAGGGTCATACGCACACACCACGTTAAGAAGAGAGGTGAAGAGAGGCAGGGCATGTCTGAGAGACAGAGAGAGCAGACTTTAATCCGCTGCACCAACCAATGAGAATAAATGAGAGCGTATGTGGTTACCTGTTTTCTCTAGAGCAAAAGAACGAGACCCAAGGGTTGAGTGCGTGTGTGTCAGATGGAGACTGGTACATTTCTTCAGAGAAACATGTCAATAAAAGCTTCAACAACTCTGCCCTGAGAGAAAAAGAGAAAGGTAATTTAATCAGAAATGGTGCATTAAACTGATCACATGTGACAGTAAAGATTTATAATGTTACAAAAAAAAATATTCTTTTGAACTTCATCAAAGAATCCTGAAAGAAATGCATCACTGTTTCCATAAAAATATGAAGCAGCATTGATAATAAGCAGCAAATCATCATATTAGAATGATTTCTGAAGGATCATGTGACACTGAAGACTGGAGTAATGATGCTGAAGATTCAGCTTTGATCACAGGAATAAACTACATTTTAAAACTGTAATAGTAGTTCACAATTTTATTGTTTTTACTGTATTTTGATCAAATAAACACAGCCTAGGTGGGCAGTATGGACAGGGACGTATGAAGTGGGCGGATCTCTGACCTGTTGGAATCATAGGTGTGATTGAGAGGCGGAGTCTGAGCAAATCCAACGCCAGCTTCCCAGATGAACTCACAGCTGTCTATAGACTGGATATCAGCAGCACCATCCTGCACACACACACACCACAACATTATATTATATTATATTATATTATATTATATTATATTATATTATATTATATTATATTATATGCAAGATTTGCAAGATTTACTTTGAAACGATGAGCACTTCTGAGGAAATCTAATTATTGGGTTTGACAAAGTCCAACACAGATTGATGGAATTAATGCAATTATGAGATACTTACTAACTGTTAAACTACACATCAACAAGCAGAGCTATTGTTTGTCATGAAAAGCTAATTAAAATATATATTAAAAATATAAAAAAGAATAAATAATTAATATAAAAAAATATAAACAATTTTTTTTTACTAAAATAGTAAATATTACTAAAATTTTGTAAAAACATTTACTAAATATTTGTTTACTTGTATGTAATGTGACATTGGAGAACTGTGAACATGCAAATATATGGTCAAATTATTGAAAATATTTTGTCAAAAAAGGTTCAGCTGATAAAAAGTTTGGGAATCATGCAGGAAACAAACATACTGATAAAATCGTTACCCTAAATGCAGTGTAAGATGCTTTGGATAAAAGCAAATCTGCCAAATGCATAAAATGTAAATCCCTACACATTTTCTACAGATTTCTTTAGTGTTGTCTGTGCAACCTTGGAGACTGCCGGGCAATTTATTTAAATGAGTAACCATTTTGTTGAATGGTGGTTTACTAAAACAAAAACTGTTGCTGGTCACTTCTCTTTCTGTCTAAGCAGGTGGTTCTTGGCCAGAATAAGTAATGATGTGCATCTAACTTAATCAGTCAGAAGCTCTGGCACACTAGGAAGGATGGAGATGGAGAGGTTTATACCGCAGTGGTCCTGCTGTGGCTCTCCACAGTGAAGTCTGGACAGAAAAGCAGATCAGATACCGCTGTGAGGAGAGACTCCGCCAACGGCCGCGTGGACTCGTCATCGCTTTCATCCTGCGGCAACAAAATCGGTCAGGCTACAACTCATGTTTTTAAATCAAAAAAGCAGTAATTCATTTTTTTTTTTTCAAACAGCACAAACACCATACGAGACAAGCTTGTCTGACCAGTGTTTGAGGAGCTATTGGCTTTCTGAAGAGTTTCATACACACAATCACATCATCAATACACTCATTCTGCTCCCTAATCACAGGATATTTAATACGCATCGTTCTTTGAGACGCACACAATCAGAGCAGTGTTCAGGCTGGTAACAGGAGACTGTAAAAATGCACTCTCTCTCACACACGCAACTCATGCTTTAAAGTTAAAGCAAGGCAAAGGTTTTTGTGCATCCTTTTAAAACCGGCTTGCACAGCTCATGCATGCTCTGGGAGGGTGTGCATACTGCACAATTTATTTTACTGCATATTCAACCATTTGGAGAGCTTTATTAATCACACTGAAAGCAACTTTGAGAAATCCCTCAGTGAAATACTCACAACAGACTTGCCCACTTTTGGCACGGTGGACCAGAAGAAACCACGCCAGTCTGGATCCTCAAAGATGTACGGCAGAATCCGAGTCAACAGACGAGTGCAGCTCAGAACGGTCTGTCTGTCTCTCTCACACACACAGCCGGAGTCTGCGTTCAACACGAGCCTTTCCACTGCCTGCAAAACACACAAACACACATTAAAGGTGCATAATGTTTTTAAGCTAAAGAAATGATCAGTTCTAGAAAATCAATTGATTTAATTAAATTCCTTGTAACTCATGACTGCTCAAAAATAGTCCACATTTTGTGAAACCTACATACTAAGAAAACAACATTAATATTATTGTGGAATATATTAATTTTACTTGCATATAACTAATATACATATTGCATATATATATATATATATATATGCATGTTTATACTAATATGCATATTTATGTTTATCAACAAAATTCAGTCCCAAAAGTGTGAAATATTAGAAAGAATCTAATAATATTTTTACAAAGTCATGCACAACATTATGTGTTAAGCCTCAGTTGATACCCGTGTCAAAATGGACCTGGACACAAAAAGTGGTTATATCTATTAAAAACTATTTAAAAAAAAAAAAAAAATCTAAATAAATTAAATGACATGCATTTTGATAGTTTTGACACATTTCCAAAGTTTGGCTCTTGTATTAAAACTTTGCAATTTTTATTTTATTTTTAATGATCTCTTACAGGTCAAAGCATAAGACTTCAATCATATTATTGGTCTAGAAAATGTTTTATTTGTTATATCAGTGGTCCCTCTATGTTGTGACCACATTACCACTTTTTTCCACATTAACCTCTATTATGGGACACAAAATGCACCTTGTAACAGAGGGTTGCCAGATTAGACGGAGACTCTTCTCTCACAGCACGGATCTCAGCGGCAGGAACTAGAGCAAAAATATCCTGTGCCGTCAAGTTGAGGTCAGTCCAGAATTGGTCCCAGAACACATCCTCAGAGGCTTCTACAGGCTGGAGAAAAAAAAAAAAGAAAAAAAAAAAAAAAAAAAAAATCACACACGGGTCAATTTTCATAAGTTAAAATGAATAAAAACGCAACCATTCAATGAATGTGTTAGGATTTAGTGACACTATAGTCTGTGTACAACTTCTTCCATTACACTATACATCTTGCACCTTAATTCTCATTAATTGTCATAAAAATGCAAAACATGTTCTTAATTTTTAGGCAAAATATATTTTTTCTTTGTTTATAAAATATAATCTTTTTATTTTCACCAGTTTTAGTTACAGAACAATGTGTTAATAGAGATTATTATTTCAAATCCTTCACAAACAAGACTTGTTTGTCAAAACTGAAGCACCTCAGCTTCACCTTAAATGACCATCACCTGTAAAAACTCACTAAGAAACGACAACAGCAGATGAATGTAATAAAAACACAATTTTACTGCACACAGCTGTCATATGCATAATTTTTTTTTTATTTTTGTGAATAATTTTGAATCATTTAACATGAAATTATACACTTAAGATTTCAAAACCTAACATTTAATATTAAATGAAAGCTTAAATGTCCAAACGGGTGTATAAAGTTTAATAATTTTAGATTATAAGAAAAAGACATCAAGAGATAGTCTTCCATCTGTTAGACTTTAACAGCGTTTTGGAACATGTTTTAACTCAACACAAACATTTATAAAAGTCACATCTGTCAAATAAAATAAACCTGACCTGTGTTTTGGTAGTAAGTTGAATCACCGCTTTTCTAAAGTGCAGTTTGGAGTCTGAATTACCCATCTCACTCCGATCTGTCCACCGCGCACCTGTGGCGCAGGTGAACACGACGCCAAATTACCAATCCTACTACAGCGAAGGTTTCGCTCATGAATATTAATTACGCCATACTGACGTTGACGTTAATCTGGCTGGCGCATCCAATCACATAATGTATTCAAATTTGAGCGCCAAGCAGGATTCGTTGATTCGTCATCTGCCTGGCGCCCTTTTCAGCCTTTATCCAATCAGTTTGATTCTCTGAGGTAACTTTCCGGGATTTCATGAATATTCATGAGGCACGTCTTAGCCATAGTGGGACTCGTTTGTTCGTGACCAGGATCTAAGAATGGTTGGTTTCCGGGTGTGTTAAGTAAATATTTGCTCAAAGATTACTCTTTAAAAGTCGTGTGGCTTAAGCATACTTTAAATGAATATTAAGTTGTTACGTTAGAGGCGTAGTTAACATTGAATACAATGGACGGTGTGCTCAGAATAACACACGTCACTATCCATGGGTGATTCATTTAGTTTACACTGTTTCATTAGATTCTTTGTGCTTTAAATACAAACATAAACACACAAAGAGTATATTATATCTCCCCAGTGTAAGTATATGTTTTTCTTGAAGGTGTTTAACAAGAAATGGATGTGGATGTTTCCTGCTTCATGCAAATATATATAGGCCCTAATCTACAAATGTCTTCTAGGCTATTTGAAATACTACAGCTTAGTTACTTGCTAGAAATGAAACTGGGAATTGTAAATACTTGGATGTTGATAGGCCCAATTGTGAGTTTGTTTTGGATTTGCTCCATATGTCATCGGTTTTTAAGAATATTTAGATGCAAAAATAATCGTTTCTCTACTGTTATGAGCTCATAAAAGCTGCATGCATAATAATTATACAAGAATCAGACGGTATCTTTAAAAAAAAAAAAAAAAAACATTTAGTAGGAAGCACAACATGTCACAAAGCTGCTGGATAGACTGTCAACGTTTTTTTTTTTTTTTTCATGTCAACCTCACATTTAGCAAAGTTATATGCATATACATGGTCACACAGGTCCAAATTCCAGGTTTACTACCTAATTTCACAAATAAAAAAAACTTATTTTTTACACTGCAATGTTGGGGATGATTGTTTCAACTTCAAGCTGATATTCAGAATGTAGCCATTAACCAATGCTCTGTAAATGCAAAATTGTTTTTGCTTTGGCAATTTAAAATAGTAGAAGAAGCAGAACTGATGACAACATTTGGCCAATTATTACAAGTAGATGTTTATATGCACAATTGCACATCATTTTCAGATACAAACTTTATTCAGGAAAAAAAACAAACAAACTGCTTTACAGCTGTTGGAATAGTCTTGTTTACATGTAATGGACATTTAAATTTGGAAAAACTTGTGCATGTTCATTTATTTTGGAAATGCTGTTAAATGTACAAGCTAGAAACCATTAACATCTGAATTAAAACCTCCAAAATGACAGTTTTTTTTAAATATTACATAAAGTTATGTGGGGAGTTATTTCACAGTGATTGTCATTTCTTTCCTTGAATTTCGCTGTTTATTCTTCATTGTCCAACAGAATAAAAAGAGGATTTGTTGATTTTTAATGATCATTTGAACCTATTAGTTGTTGTATTTGTTGCTTTTTCTTCTAAAACTCATTGTAGGATCCAAAGAGGATTAGATTGACAAAGTAGCAGGTAACACTATTTGAATTGAATTCGTTTTCCTCAGGTGCTTCCATGTCCTCTGCAATGGTAAGTGTTCATTTTATTTATGCCTATATTGCAGCATTGCATTTAAAGGCTTGGGCTATGTTTGAAAAATGATTCTACTCTTACTATTTCTGCAATATGCACAATAAATACTGCATGTGGGAAGTATACGTGGAATATCTGGATGACTGTAGTTTTGATACTTCACTATAGCCTGCAATGAATGTTGTATCCCACAATGCAAAATGCTTTACTTTAATGTCCAGTGTAATCAATGGAAAAAAAAAAAAGAAAAATCAAGTTTGAACTCCTGTTGCAATCAAGGACAACCTTTTTTGACTGGCCTAAAGAAGAGGTAATTAAAACTGCAAACAAAAATTATCTTAAATGCATAAAATTATGTATACCTTTTGTCATATTTGTTATATTAGCATTTCTTTTCTTCTACCCACAGATGAAGTTTGCCCTGACATCTGTGTATGTCTTTGCTGACCTCCTCATGTCTGGACTTAAAATGGAGAGGTATGTAGTTTAATATTCTGTACTGAACATGAATAAAATGTAATATGGGTGATTGACCATTGGCATCTCTTAGGAACAGTTGCTCACAAGCTTCCTAAATCAAATGTTTCTTCTACACTGCAAAAATCCATTTTCAATTTAATCTTGTTTACCAGTAAAAACGATCAGTTTTGGTATAAAAAGAAGTACATAAGATGTACGACTTATTTTGTTATCTTGTTTTTTGTAATATAATGCTCATCTATTTTGTTATAGTGCATATTTTTGATGTGGAAATTTTACAGGAAAACAAGACTCACAATGTACTTCTTAAGAATAGACTTGTTTACTGACATTTACATCGATAATACGATTTCTAATAAAATAATTCAGTTGTTGTAAGCCAATTAGTTAAGCAGTGACTTCACCAAGTTGTTTTCAGTCATGCTTTTGTTTGTGTAGTTGTTGGAGAACAACTGTTGTGCTGGGCTCTGAAAATTATGATAACAGTATTTTGGAACATGTCAGTATGACTACAAAAAAAATTGGACAAAATATGACACAAATGAGATATTCATGTGCAATATTCATTGGTAATGAATTGCACTTATAGGATCAACACTGATTTTATTTATATGTATTTTTCTGGCAATCTCAGGAACGTGATCTGATTTTAGGCCGACATACATTGTTTTGTTTTCATTGAATTGTAATATCAGCGCAACCAGTACACAACAGAGCTGCACAATAAAGTAAACCGATTAAATGGCACGCAAACCATAGATACATGCACGCAACTTAAAAAGTAATGGAAAAACTGGTTTACTAGTTATTGTTTAGAGATTGCTCTTGGTTGCAGTAATGGTCCACCCGCAGTTATAAATAAAGGCAATGCAGTTCAGCATCACTATATTCAGCTGCTGAAGAGAGAATCTCCCTGAGTTTGCTTTGCATTTTTCCTCAGGTAATATTGTCTCTCCATTTTATCACATTGTATTCTGATCACTCTTTCAGTCATTTGCTTTAGATTAATCTGATTATTTATTAATTATTTTTTAATTGTTCTGGTTGTTGACTTATGAAATAGTAGTGAAGGTATATTATACATAAATGCATAACTTAATATGAACAAGTAAAAACAAGAAATGAAGATATAATCACAGTTGTCCCCTAGGATGTATTTATGTGTAACAAAAGTGATGCTGCAGACTAAAAAAAAAATCAAATCAAAGAGAAATAATATTTAATCATTTTCCATGCTTAAGGGATAATATTCAGTCAGTTGATTTGATCATCCCAACTCACCCCCAAGATCAGCCCCATAGGTCTAGTTTTGTGATAATGTACAGTCAGCCAGACATTTTATCATTAACTTGTCTATTTAGTAAAAAAGTAAATAAATTGATATAGAAAACATATTTAGTTTGAAATTATTTTATGTAAGAAGGAGAGAGAGAAGTGATACGCGAGACATCAAGCTAGTGTAGGACGTCGCATGCCAGATAGTGCTTAATTCTACAGTTTAGTGAAGATTATAAAGAAAATTTTTCATTATGCCACAATTGAATTAATCAGAATCAAATTTTGTTTTTACAGGTCAGTTCGTCACAATGAGGTTTCTAATCTCACTGTGTGTGTCACTGCTACTGCTGGTTAATGGTGGGTGTAAATCTATAAAAGTGGTGCATTTAAATGTCAGCTGACTAGATGCCATTATTTTATTTCAATATGCTGGGAATTTTGTGTTTAACAGGTGAAATGATCAATGGACCAACATCAGGTACAACAATCACTCTTCAATTTAATAGTTAACTTCATCATGAATTATAATCCCTAACTTTCATCCCAGAAATAAAACAAGTCCCAGACTATGGGATTCAAGTTTTATCCAGTCCGTTGAGGGAAAAATTAAGCCAGAAGATGTGTTGACTTCTAAAACAAAAAGAGCAATGATCTAAAAGACTATTTGCACTCTTTGGGAATCTCAACCTACAAATGTTTGATTTAAAGTTAAAATGGAATAGGAGAAAGTGTACACATTTGTATACATTGTATTTTTCATTTACACGAAAAGTGTTTAAATGCATAATTCAACGTTTCTCTTCTGTCCATGACAGTTGCTTTCCAAAGCATCAGCAGTGATCCCTGCTACAACTATGAGTCTCTGGATCGTCCCTGGAGAGCCAACAATGAAAGTGGAGATTACATTTGTGATGAATCTTTCTCCTGGAATGGCTGGTACCGGCTTTTCTACTACGGAATGAACATCCGGATGTCAGAGACCTGTATTAGTTCATTCAGCTGTAACACATACATCAATCTGTGGCTCAGTGATCCTCACCCTCAGATAGAGGATGGAGTGGTGATCAGGGAGGTCTGTGGAGGGTCTTATTGGGGAGGCTGCTGTGATTACAACTCAAATTCCATCAGAGTGAAAGCGTGTCCAGGCAATTACTATGTCTATGAACTTGTGAATCCACAATTCTGGTGTTCAGGATACTGCACAGGTAACTTGTTTTTCCACTTTTTTTTTAAACAGTCTTTCAAACTTTTAAAAATAATTTCTGTCATGTATTGAATTTTCTTCTTTTTAGATGTCAGCACCATTTCACAGGTGGTTTCCACTGTAAGTCCAGATATATTCACTGGATCCAGCATCACCTTTAGTAAGCTGTTACTAATGATACATATGAACAAGATTTAAACTATCTATAATTTGCAATTATGCATTGCCGTTTAAATTGCATCACTATTATACAGTCATGTCTGTTGTGTATGAATTATGAAATGTACTGTTTTACCAGTTCAGATTTACATTTATGGAGATCCTAATTGAAATATAATATTTGTTTCGATCTCATCTCTCAATAACACAGATTATGACCCATGCAGTAACTACAACATACTTGACAACCACTGGAGAAGCACACTAAATTACTGGTATTGGTATGGATACATATCTGGACATGATGACACTCTTGTAGAATGGGATGGCTGGTATCGACTCTTCATCAATGGATCAAGTGCTCAGATGCCTGAATGGTGTGAGTCTTACATGGCTTGTGGAGGTTATAGTTCTCTGTATCTTGGTGACTCTCATCCTCGGCTAGAAGATGGAGTTGTTTCTCTTGAAGTTTACGGCTCCCGTAATGATCAGTGCAGTCGCTACAGATCCAACCCAATCCAAGTCAAAGCTTGTCCTGGAAATTATTATGTCTACAAATTTAGCAGGCCAACTCTATCAATCCCAGCTCCTGTTTATTGTGCAGGTAAATTTATTATTTTTTATATTTGACATGATGAATTTTGTTGTTTCCTTTCATATGACAGACCTTTTAAATATTAATGTATTATAAACCCATTTAATCTCAATTTTACTTTTTTGTAATAGTGTCTTTCAGCACCCCAAGTGTCGACCCCTGCTACAGCTATACCAGTCTGGATGAGCCTTGGAGAGCCACTGATAACTCTTACTATAATAACTATTACTACTATGGCATGTGTGATTATAATGTGGAGTGGAATGGCTGGTACAGGCTGTTCAAAAATGGTCAAAATGCTCAGATGCCAGAATCATGTGTCAATGAAGGCATGTGTGGCACTTATTACCCAATGTGGCTCAACAGCCCTCACCCACAGCTGGAAGATGGAGTGGTCACCCGTCAGGTCTGTGTCTCAGCATGGGGTGGCTGCTGTACTTACAAATCCCACCCTATAAGAGTCAAAGCCTGTCCAGGAAATTACCATGTTTATGAGTTTGTCAAGCCACAATTTTGTTCAGCTTACTGTGCAGGTAGATAGATTAAACCATTTACACTTTGTTCATTAACTTTGTGCAATTATTTTTGGGAATGAGTGGCATTAAAAGAAATCTTTCTCATAGCAGATGTCAGAGGCCTTATGGAGACATCATCCACTGGTAAAGTACTGTAATTTTTCCCTAATATGCTAAGAGAGCCCTTGTGTACATTACTGTACAAAAGAAAAAAATAGATTTTTTTTAATGCTTTCTTTTGGAAGTAGTCTCTTATGCTCACCAAGGCAGCATTTATCTGATGAAAAATAGTCAACATTACTACTGTTAAATATTATTATAGTTTAAAATAACTTTTCTTTTCATTTAAAATGTAAAGTGTAAAGAAACATTCTTATCATCAATGTTGAAAACGGTTGTGCCGCTTAATTTTTTGTGGAAACCGTGATGCATTGATTTTGAGAATTCTTTAATGTATAGAAAAACATCATTTATTTGAAACAGAAATATTTTGACTCTTTACTGTCACTTTTGATCAATTCAGTGCATCTTTGCTGAATAACTACAAATAATAATAAAAAAGTACTACCTATAAAAAAGCATACACATTCATTACACTTTTACACAAGAGTGTAGTAAATTAATTGCTCAATTAATTTAATAAAGATGAGTAAGAATTACATTAGACCTGCAAAATCATCTTAGCGGGCAAGGTTTTTTTTTTTTTTTCCCTCATTTATAAATTTGAATTGTCATTCTTTGACTCTTTCGTTGATATTTTTAAAGGAATAAACCAACTTCAAGATGGTTTACTGGTCAAATTTGTACATAATACAGAATGTAATTTAGTTGATGCCCCAACCCCCCCTTTTCTTTGTTTCGTTTATTCTGTGTTTTTCCCTTTTAGACCCTTGTGACAAACTCAACTGCACAGAGGATGAATGGTGTGGAGAGAAAAGCGGAGTCTATGGCTGTTTGTGTTATGAGAACCAGACCAGTCCAGATTCTTTTGGTGAAACTCATTCTACAACTAAAAAATGTTTTTAACTAGTTATTATTATTATTAATTCTGACAATCTTTTTGCTGTTTTCTCTCTCAGATTCCTCAGAATCCTGTGAAAGCAGCTCTGGCTCCCTGTCTGTGTCTCGCTGTCAGCTCTTTGAGGCTGGTTTTCAAGCTGATGTCTTACACCTCAATGATCCCAGCTGCAAAGGAACGGTCCGGAATGGCAGAGTGGAATTCCATTTTGATAATGATGAACACATCTGTGGTACAAATCTTGTGGTAAGATCTATTACACACAATGCTATTCAATGTACTGTCATCTCAAATTGTCATTTCATTAAAAAAAAAAATATATATAACAAACAAAAATAATATCTTGGATGTGATGCCAGTTAGTTTGATGTAGAAAAATTTGCTGTTGCAATTTCTAATGTTGATTTAGTGATGCTCCTCTTACTCTACATGTGTACTTTAAAGAAATACTGAAAGCAATGGTTATTTTTCATATAATGTTTACTCACAAGAGACTCCATTCATGATCCGTGATTCAGGCAAAACCTTTCTATTGTATATACAGGGAACCCCCGCTAACAAACTCTTTATACTGTGGTGAAAATGTTAGAGTCAAATAAACAGGTTGACATGTTCAAGTATTATATCTATGTTCCATCAGGCTAACGGCACCCACTTCATCTATGATAACTTTATTCTGGGGACACCGAGGTCAGAAGGTCTCATCATCAGCAGACAGAAAATCCTGAAGCTTTCTTTCAGCTGTGTTTATCCTCAAACACAAACACTTTCCATGAATGTGGAAATCAACCCACTGGAGAGGTGAGAAAAACTAACGCACAATATAAAAATGAGTAAATGTATGCAAATCCAAGTATATAAATAATGTGCTCTTAAAATACCTGTATTTCTAAATATAGATTGAGGCAAATACAAAAATGCACATAGAACATTAAGTTTTTTTTAATGGATTTTGACCATTTCATCAGCATTGTGCACAAGACTCTTCCCACTGGTGAAGGCAGATATCGTGTCCGGATGATTACATATCAGGATGATGAGTTTACCCGGCCCTTCACTGGTGCAGTGGATGCAGAGCTCGACCAGGAGATGCATGTGGAAGTTCGTGTTGAGGGGGTCGACAGCCGCCAGTTTGCCCTGGTGATGGACACGTGTTGGGCTACACCTGTGAATGATCCTGATTACAGCCTCCGCTGGGATCTCATCATTTCGGAGTAATTCCATTCCATTCTTAACTTACTGTAACATTGTGAAAACATAATCCATAGGATTACCTTAGACAATGTATTTCAGAACTAAAGCACAAGATTCCATTTTTTGAAGCATGGAATGCAAATGTGTGAAACCACTTTTGTATTGACAAATTCTCAGGTGTCCCAATCCAAATGACGACACACTGAAGCTGCTGCAGAACGGCGTCTCGACATCCAGCCGTTTCTCCTTCAGGATGTTCATCTTCACTACAAACTCCACTAAGCTTTACCTGCACTGTGCTGTTCACCTTTGCCTTCTGTCAAGCAATCGCTGCTCAACTGTGAGTTTACCATACCTCTCATAATGAAAATGTTTTAGGAGTAATTGATATAAAATGTAATGCAGTATACAGTAGATCTATTTAAATATTTACAAATTATGGTTAAAGCTGATTTTGCCCTTTTTTCTCTATCAGGACTGTGACTCTGGACACCAGAGGAGAGAGGGAAGGTCTCTGGACTTCCATGATAGTGCTTCCATATCCATGGGTCCTCTGATGTGGTCTGAAGGGAACACAGGTGAACATTTCATTTTAATTATTCGTAAATAAAAGTTTCTATGTAAATGCATTATATTTCACTGCATTTCATTATATTCTCTGTTCACAGATAAGTGGGTCCCAGATCAAGTGAAGGTGTCTGAGGCTTCTTGTCTGTGTGGTTCTCTGATGGTGTTTCTTGTTCCTCTGATGAGTGTCCTGATACACTTTTAGTTTAGTACCACAGAAAGGGCAGAATTTACATGATTTTTTTTTTTTTTTTTTTTTTACATTTTAATGAATGTGACACTGATGACACACAGGTTTTGAGTTCCTAACTGTTTTCTTATCTCATGTAGCCTTTGTCTATAATCATAAAAAAATTAACTAATCATTTACATGAATTATGCACTACATCTTATTTTACTCATTAGAATGTGCTACAATAACAAATACAATCAGATTCATGTTTATTCAAATCATGCAGAAGCATTAAAAGGGTAATTTCTTTTTTTCCGGTTCCTTTCAGTTCTATTGTTTAAAAATTGTATACAAAGAAAAGTATTTCTATAACAGTCTTTCAGTTATAGAAAGATGATCTGGTCCATGAACGATGAAAACCTGAATACATAAATAACCATCTTTTGAATTGTTGATATTATCAAACTGATTTGTGTAACTAGATCAGACAGGATGGAAACCATTTACGAGAAACGTAAATAACAGGTTTGATTTAGAAAGGGAAAAAAAGACATTTAAATGAACTTCCAGTTGAAACAATATTCCCAAGAAATCATGTTTAGCATTAACCATTTAAATTAAAAAATTTAAAAAAGAAAGAAGAAACAGCTAGAATATTTCTGAATAGCGTTGCGAACTAGCCCTTTTTACCACATAATGAACTTAAGCTGTTCCTTATTGAATCAAAATAAACAATAAATGGTAACATGAACTTCAGGGGCTTAAACCATGAAGCAGGTATATTTCGGCTGAGTTTGAAAGTTGCTTTGCTCCAGAAGGAAACACAATGCATTAAGAGCCGAGGGGTGAAAACTTTTGAATTCAAATATCAAGATAAATTGTACTTAATTTTTCTGCCGGGAAACATGCAAGTATCTTCTGTTGGTTCCGAAGGGCAGTACTAAATGAAAAACAATGATATTTAAACAAAATAAGAAAAATTGTGACATCTTCATCCTGTTCAAAAGTTTTCACCCCCCGACTCTTAATGCATCTTGTTTCCTTCTGGAGCATCAGTGAATGTTTGAACCTTTTTTAATAGTTGAGTTTGAGTCCCTCAGCTGTCCTCATTGTGAAAAGATGAATCTCAAAATCATACAGTCACTGCTGGAAAGGGTTTAAATATGCAAAAATGCTTGAAAACTGATGAATCTGCAGGAGCTGGAGGATTTTTCTGAAGAACAGAGCTCAGTTTAACTGCTCAGGACAAACAAGAGATTCATGAACAACCATCACAAAACACAAAAACAGTCGTGGATCATCAGGTAACCACACACAGTATTGAGAATCAATGGTTCACATACTTATGAATGGGGTTATTTTAATAAATTCAGCTATTGTTTTATCTTGTGAACTAAATGCAAACATCTTTTATGTAAAATATCTTACTCAGGACAGTACTAAACAAAAAATAACATGCATTTTTTATTATCCCTCTTATTTTATTAAAATAATTCTCATTTTCACAGATTCTGCAAGGGGTTCACATACTTTTTCATGCCACTGTACGTCATAAGATCAATAAAAAAAGGATATTTTAAACAGAAATGCCAGGCTTCTGAAAAGTATGTTCATTTCTATGCACTCAATACTTGGTTGGGGCTCCTTTTGCCTGAATTACTGCATCAATGTGGCGTGGCATGGAGGCGATCAGTCTGTGGCACTGCTCAGGTGTAATGAAGCCCAGGTTGCTTTGATAGCAGCCTTCAGGTCATCTGCATTGTTGGGTCTGGTGTCTCTCATCTTCCTCTTGACAATATCCCATAGATTCTCTATGGGGTTAAGGTCAGTCGAGTTTGTTGGCCAATCAAGCACAGTAACACCATGGTCATGGTCAGCTTTTGGTACCTTTGGCAGTGAGGGCAGGTGCCAAATCCTGCTGGAAAATAAAATCAGCATCTCCATAAAGCTTGTCAGCAGAAGGAAGCATGAAGTGCTCTAACTTCCTGGTATACGGCTGCGCTGACTGTCCACTGCTTTTGAAGCTCTCCTAAGTTCTTAATCTTCTCAAGTCTGCGGTCATTCCTTTCACTTGTACATCTTTTCCTACCACATTTTTTACTTTCAGTCAACTTTCCATGAATTTGCATTGAGACGGCACACTGCGAACAGCCAGCTCTTTCAGCAGTGACCCTCTGTGGCTTACCCTCATTGTAGAGGGTCTTGATGATCGTCTTCTGCACAACTGTCAAGTCAGCAAACTTCCCCATGACTGCTGTTGGGATTACTGACCTAAACCCAGTATTTATACCCTGAGAATGGTAATTTTATAGAACTTGAAATTAAATATTCTAATAATTTGAGATACTGATATTTTGATTTTGATGAGCAGCAAGCTATAATCATCAAAATGAAAACAAAAAAGTCTGGAAAAATGTAACTTTGTCTATAAATCTAGAATATATTTAAGTTTTACTTTTTTAATTAAATTACAGAAAAAAATTACTTTTTCATGATATTCTAATTTATTGAGATGCAACTGTATATTGCTGGGAATCTGACTGATCTAGATTAATTCTGATTTTAGGTCAACATACATTAACTATTGTTTTCATTGTAATATCAGAGCAGTCAGTACACAACAGAGCTGCACAATGAAGTAACCTGATTAAATAGCAAGCATCGATACAATCTCTAACAAAAAAATAAGGTATTATTAAGAGTTCCAGTAATGATCCACCCACAGTTAATAAAGGCACTGATAAGATCGTGAGATCTGCAGTTCAGCATCACTGTATTGAACTGCTGAAGAGAGAATCTCACAGAGTTTGCTCTGATCTCAGGTAAAGTTATTTCTCTGCATTTTATCACATTGGGCTATAATTGCTCTTTTAGTCAGTTTGCTCTTTTTAGTTTTTAATAAACAGCTGTGAATCTTATATATCTTATATAAATGACTTGTTTGGATTAAAATGGTTTACATGTCGATATGAACATATTAAGAAACAAATATATATTTATTCCTTTTGCATGTGTATAATCTTGAGATAATATTTTTTTTACAGATCAGTTTGTCACAATGAGGTTTCTAATCTCACTGTGTGTGTCACTGCTACTACTGGTTAATGGTGAGTGTTTTACACAACTTAAAATGTATAACTGACCAAATATGTCTCATTAGATTGACACTTTTAAATATGTGAACTGAAATTAAAATCATTATGCTTGAATTTTGTGTTTTAACAGGTGAAATAACCAATGGACTAACAACAGGTACAATCATTCTTTCACTTCATAACTTCCAATTCCTCTTTCCATCTTTTACTTTACAAATGAAATAAGTGTTGTAGGAATCATTCAAATAGTAAATGAGCCTGTCATACTTTTAGCATT
Source organism: Ancherythroculter nigrocauda (assembly GCA_036281575.1). Classification (NCBI taxonomy): domain Eukaryota; kingdom Metazoa; phylum Chordata; class Actinopteri; order Cypriniformes; family Xenocyprididae; genus Ancherythroculter; species Ancherythroculter nigrocauda. The sequence goes on from VTFQ01000018.1 coordinate 3,302,283, forward strand.
CTAGAACTTACACATTTTTGGGGGTCATACTGTAGGTAGCCTATATGTTTAAACGTGCCTATGAATGATTAAATACTCTCAATTAAAGTTCTATTTATGTCAACCACTTTCTGAGAGTGATGTCAGACATTACATGGCCATCTGAGCAAAACATCCCTTATCAGATCTGTACAGTGAACACAGAAATGTGGTTACATCATACAGTTGTAAATTTAAGCAATCTTGCTAGTAAAATGTTCCTAAATTAAGCATATTTTTATGTTATTTGAGCAAACCATGTTTACAGTGCCGTGTTAATGCTGCAATGCTTTATTCTTTAAATCTTTTGCCACCTGTTGACTGTAAACTTTTGCCAGTTCACCCTCTGCAAACATTAATTAATATTTAATTAATTAATATTTTAATTATATTTAATATTTAATTATAATTTAATATTATAAAAAAAAATCCTAGTAAAGAAAAAAGTAATTCAGAAAGCATCTTAATGCTTAAAAGAGGTCTTAAGGTCCAAACTTTTTAGGAGTACAGACAAGGACTTTTAATAAGCTATTAAGCTAAGACTCCTATGTAGAAGTTTTAAGCTAAATTAGGAGCTTTCTGAGAGGATTCTTAGAGGCTTTAAGAATACGGGCCCAGGTGGTTAATGAGATGGTAATGATGAAAAGTCAAAGCCTGTCCAGGAAATTATGTAATGCCACCATTTTGTGAAGCTTACTGTGCAGGTGAACATTTACTCATATGTTCTTCAGCCATTTACTTTTTGGGATTTTGTTTGAAAATGTTTGCTGTTGATATAAAATTGTTCTTAAAACCAGAATCCACAAGCCAGTCAATCCCATCAATTTCTACAACAACAGAGACAATCTCACCTGTAGAATCCATTACTTCACCAATCACAACCACCGGTAAAGTATTGTCTTGCTTTCTTTATAAACTCTCATGAACAGCTTAGACTTTTTTTTGTTTGACCCATTACACAAGGGTGTATAAAAAGTCATAGCAAAATTAGCTGTGTGTATTTAGGGCCCGAGCACCGATGGTGTGAGGACCCTATTGGAATTGCTCAGCCAATTATTCTTCTTCTCCAAAATGAATCGCATTTTTGAGGGCCTAAACGTTCTCAAAATCTCATGAAACTTTGCACACGCGTCAGAAGTGGTGAAAATTTACATCTGATATGGGTTTCAGAATTAGGTGTGGCAAAATGGCTCGATAGCGCCACCTACAAGATGTAACAGCCCAATACCTACAAAAAAGCCCCTGTTAAATTGCGAAGATCTAGAGTTTTCGCTGAAGGGCGTGTCCTTGGCGGCCTGGCAAAGTTCGATGTTTCGCCATGAAACAGGAAGTTGTTGTAACTCGGGCATACAATGTCCGATCTGCCCCAAACTTCACATGTTTTATTAGAGTCCTGACCTGAAGACATCTATATGGCAATATTCAGTTACAGTCATAGCGCCACCTGGGGGCAACAGGAAATGACATGTTTTACACTGTGATTAACTCCTCAAAGACATTTAATAATAACAACATCATATATGGTCAGTCTAATCTTAAGGCCTTAGCGACATTTAATTTAATTTTCAGAGTTTTCGTTGAAGGGCGTGTCCGTGGCAGCCTGACAAATTCTGATTTGCCAATGATTTGTCAATTCGCCATGAATGATGAAGCTGTTGTAACTCAGGCATACTATGTCTGATCTGCTCCAAACTTCACATGTGTGATAAGAGTCCTGGCCTAAAGACATCTATATGCCAATATTCAGTTAGTCATAGCGCCACCTGCTGGCAACAGGAAATGGTATGCTTTACACTTTAGTTCACTCTCAGAAAAACATTTTAATATGCCATGATGTACCAAACATACTAGAAATATGTTAAATCATGAAACACTTGGCTAAGTGCTAATGTATGCAATTAAAGCCAAGAAACAGGAAGTTCTAGTAACTCAGGCATACAATGTCCGATCTGCTCCAAAATTCACATGTTTGATAATAGTCCTGGCCTGAGGACATCTACATGGCAATATTCGGTTATGGTCAAAGCGCCACCTGTTGGCAGCAGGAAGTGTGGCACTTTGAAATGACTTTGCTATATTTCTCCTGTATTTACTCGCTTGCATCCACGTCACCCACTGTTCACTGTTTTCCTGATGCCAACGGGTGGCGGTTAGCCCGGGTGCGAGGGCCCTTTCATCGCTGCTTGCAGCTTTAATTTTATTTGGAATTTTAATATTTCACCCTCATTTCCTTTAATAAATCTATTTTACACTAGGTACACAAAATAGTTACACTTAGGGCATTAAGGACAAAAATATCCCAGTTAAAATTTTTATTTTTATTTACCAATACCAATTTTTAATCCCAGGGCTATTAACTTTAAAACTATGCAGTCTTTGTTAATAGGCTCTCATTCTGTTGGCAAGGCTTCAAAATGAATATTTTTACTCTATATGTATAAGATATATGTATAATCTACTGTATATATTATAAAGTCCCCCTGTGGTGATAATGTGGTGAAATTGCTAGTGTTTCTGACATCACTAACTACCTTGTAACCAATCACAACAGCGTTGCGGTGGGCTTTAGCATATCAATAACCATAACCGCTCTGAAGCAGGAGAGTCTCTAACAGAAAAATATACTGGGATATATTCTTTAATGTACAAAATCGGGTACATTTGGCAATATAGCGGGTGTACAATGTATATAACGATGTTATGATGAACTATATGCCTTTCTCCACTGACGTTAAGGTGTTCCAAGTGTTTCTAAGGATACTGATTGTTAGAAGACAGCTGTTTGACTTGCGAACGGGAACATGGTTTCTGTAACATTAGCAACACATTATTAGCTGTTTGATAATGTAGTTAAGCAAAAGGTTAATCATGTTAATTACCGTTATGTGTCTGGTGTTGTGAAAAGCGATACCACTGAGCAGCGTTTACCTCAGTACGTTCACCGAGTGGATCTCTTGAGCTCGAGCGAGTGGAGGCGGGGCTAAATAGCATACTCATATATCTTCGTATAATAAATATCACAGAAAAAAATGTTTAAATGTGTCATTTTGGTGATCAAAGATGCATTTTAAGGGATAAACTTATTGACTACAGGGGGACTTTAAAGGCCCGTTCACACAAAGAATGATAATTCTAAAGAAAAATGCTATATTCTGTTTATTATAAGCACATGCTATATTTATGTCATCTGCTGCTTTAAAATACTCTTTAAAACCAGATGGATTCTGACAATGTCAATGTTTTTATTGTTCATCTGCTGGATGATGTTATGGTATGGTGGTGTAGAGATGAGGCTGATACGGATTTCCACAATTAACATAGAACTTTAATCAAACCAAGGCAAGGAACGCCAACATACACAGTAAATAACATTCAAGACGGACGAGGAGTGAAGGGAGTGAGTGCAATATAAAGGGAGTGCTAACAATAGAGTCCAGGTGCAGGTGATGAGTGTTGATGAGGAGCTGACGAGGGAAGTGAGTGCAGGTGTGGAAACAGGAGGATACTGGGAAATGGAGTCCAGGGGAACAAGGGATCTGTAACAGTACCTCCCCCTCCCGGTAGGCGCGTCCTCGCGCCGTAGATGTAACAACCGGGAGGGGGGCGGGCGCCCTGGAGACCTCATGCCGGTGCAGGGGGAGGAGTAGACTGGAGTGGAGGTCTCCAGGGCAGGTTCAAAAGCCATGGCGGGTCAGGGACTGAAGGCAACCATGGCGGGTCAGGGGCTGAAGGCAGCCATGGCGGGTCAGGGGCTGAAGGCAGCCATGGCGGGTCAGGGGCTGAAGGCAGCCATGGCGGGTCAGGGGCTGAAGGCAGCCATGGCGGGTCAGGGGCTGAAGGCAGCCATGGCGGGTCAGGTGCAGCGGGCAGCCATGGCGGGTCAGGTGCAGCGGGCAGACATGCAGCGGGCAGACATGGCAGGTCAGGTGCAGCGGGCAGACATGGCGGGTCAGGTGCAGCAGGCCGCCATGGCGGGTCAGGGACCGAAGGCTTCATGCCGTTGTGCCCAGGCGGCGCTGAAGGACCGGCGGGAGATGGCGGAACCAGCGGCTCCGCCGACCGAAGCGCAGCCGGGGCTCCAGAAGACCGCAGTTGAATAAGGACGACAGACAACAAAGTGAACACCAGGGGGAGTGAGGAAGCCAACTGGAGCTGAGGGACGGAGGGACGGAGCGGAGACGGAGGAGTGCAGTCCAGAGGGGAGGGCAGGCTGACGAGGGACCAAGGTGTGAACGGGGGCAGGATGGAGACTTGTGAGGCTGGAGGACTGATGGGCAACGGTGGAGCAGAGGGAGGTTGGAGCCAGGGTGTAGGTAATCGCCCAGAGGTCCGAGGTGGAGATCTGGGCGAGGGGGCTTGAGGTGAAGGTTCAGTGAAGACACACATGGGAGGCGGGAGAGGGAGGCAGGGAGGGAAAACAGTCTTTGCAAAGTTCATAATTGGAGCAGCTGGCTCGGCGGCGGAGACTGGCGCTGTTTGCTCGGCGGCGGAGACTGGCGCTGCTTGCTCGGCGGCGGAGACTGGCGCTGCTTGCTCGGCGGCGGAGACTGGCGCTGCTTGCTCGGCGGCGGAGACTGGCGCTGCTTGCTCGGCGGCGGAGACTGGCGCTGCTTGCTCGGCGGCGGAGACTGGCGCTGCTTGCTCGGCGGCGGAGACTGGCGCTGCTTGCTCGGCGGCGGAGACTGGCGCTGCTTGCTCGGCGGCGGAGACTGGCGCTGCTTGCTCGGCGGCGGAGACTGGCGCTGCTTGCTCGGCGGCGGAGACTGGCGCTGCTTGCTCGGCGGCGGAGACTGGAGACTTTGCTCGGCGGCGGAGACTGGAGAACTTTGCTCGGCGGCGGAGACTGGAGAACTTTGCTCGGCGGCGGAGACTGGAGAACTTTGCTCGGCGGAGACTGGCGCTGCTTGCTCGGAGGCGGAGACTGGAGAACTTTGCTCGGAGGAAATTGGAGAACTTTGCTCGGAGGAGACTGGAGAACTTTGCTCGGCGGCGGAGACTGGAGAACTTTGCTCGGCGGCGGAGACTGGAGAACTTTGCTCGGCGGCGACTGGAGAACTTTGCTCGGCGGAGACTGGCGCTGCTTGCTCGGCGGAGACTGGCGCTGCTTGCTCGGCGGAGACTGGCGCTGCTTGCTCGGCGGCGGAGACTGGCGCTGCTTGCTCGGCGGCGGAGACTGGCGCTGCTTGCTCGGCGGCGGAGACTGGCGCTGCTTGCTCGGCGGCGGAGACTGGCGCTGCTTGCTCGGCGGCGGAGACTGGAGAACTTTGCTCGGCGGCGGAGACTGGAGAACTTTGCTCGGCGGCGGAGACTGGAGAACTTTGCTCGGCGGCGGAGACTGGAGAACTTTGCTCGGCGGAGACTGGCGCTGCTTGCTCGGCGGAGACTGGCGCTGCTTGCTCGGAGGCGGAGACTGGAGAACTTTGCTCGGAGGAAATTGGAGAACTTTGCTCGGAGGAGACTGGAGAACTTTGCTCGGCGGCGGAGACTGGAGAACTTTGCTCGGCGGCGGAGACTGGAGAACTTTGCTCGGCGGCGACTGGAGAACTTTGCTCGGCGGAGACTGGCGCTGCTTGCTCGGCGGAGACTGGCGCTGCTTGCTCGGCGGAGACTGGCGCTGCTTGCTCGGCGGAGACTGGCGCTGCTTGCTCGGCGGAGACTGGCGCTGCTTGCTCGGCGGAGACTGGCGCTGCTTGCTCGGCGGAGACTGGCGCTGCTTGCTCGGCGGAGACTGGCGCTGCTTGCTCGGAGGCGGAGACTGGAGAACTTTGCTCGGCGGAGACTGGAGAACCTGGCTCGGCGGAGACTGGAGAACTTGGCTCGGCGGAGACTGGAGAACTTGGCTCGGCGGAGACTGGAGAACTTGGCTCGGCGGAGACTGGTGAGGGCCAGTTCATCCCCTCAAATACAATTAGAATCCCCACAGGCACTGGAGCTGGCTCTGTGGGGACTGGAGCGGGCTCTGGAGATACTGGAGCGGGCTCTGGAGATACTGGAGCGGGCTCTGGAGATACTGGAGCGGGCTCTGGAGATACTGGAGCAGGCTTTGGAGACACTGGAGCCGCTTTCTTCCTCCTCCTCCGCTTACTGGGCCCAGTAGAGGAATGTGGGTCCAGCATGGGGCAGGCAGGGAGTTTGCTGGAGGGGTATGCAGAGGAAGACGGAGGTTGACTGACTAGCCCGGCCAACCGTGTTTCTGGATGGACTGGACGACAACACTTATCCTGAACCTCATCCACAAAGAATTTGGAGCCATTAAACCACAAAATTAAATTGATAGTTTCGCTTAAGGAGAAACAAAAAACAGGTTCATCAAAACGGATAGTGTCGTCATCCAATCCATCCAAAAACAGGGAGATCAAAACTGCTTCAGGCCAGTCAGACAAATAAGCAAGCTCAACGAACTCCTCCACATACCTCTCCAGCGAACGTCCTACCTGCAGGAGCCCGATAAGGCGATCGCTGGCTGTCAGGGTGAGAGGCGTTAGAGGAGCTGGATCCAGGGAGCTGGGGAAAGTCTCCATTTTTTTTTCCTGTGAAAATCCAACGTCTTGGGTCCGTCTTTCTGTTATGGTATGGTGGTGTAGAGATGAGGCTGATACGGATTTCCACAATTAACATAGAACTTTAATCAAACCAAGGCAAGGAACGCCAACATACACAGTAAATAACATTCAAGACGGACGAGGAGTGAAGGGAGTGAGTGCAATATAAAGGGAGTGCTAACAATAGAGTCCAGGTGCAGGTGATGAGTGTTGATGAGGAGCTGACGAGGGAAGTGAGTGCAGGTGTGGAAACAGGAGGATACTGGGAAATGGAGTCCAGGGGAACAAGGGATCTGTAACAGATGAAATCATACTGAAAGTAATTCCAACAATATAGTTCCTCTGTTTCATTATTGTTAGTTGTGGTGTGTACTCCACAAAAGATTATTACACCTTTATAGTTATTGTGCTTTGTGTGAACGGCCTTAACATTTTTACTCTGGTGATACTGATGATAAGATGATTTTTGTTTAATGTCAGAACCAAGACTAATTGTAGTATTTATGAGATCATTTAACATTTGCCTTAATGGATCGTTTAAGAAATTAAGCTAATTTTAGCCAGTTAAAATTGGTGATTTGCAGTCAGTCTGTTTGCTACTATGTTGTTCTCTCACTTCCACCCATTCTCAACACTCCCCTAGCTCTGTTATTTGTAACAGTTTCTCAAATCTCAATACTCTGTATGTGAGAACATGGTAATAACAATCTTGGGTCAATCTGAAGTCTGTTCTTTGTCAGAAAAAGCTTGCTTATTTGCACAGTTTGTAGCCACTTAAGAGCTGACGAAGCAAAAAATAAAAATAAAAAAAAATAAGAATGTACAGACAAATTCTTGCCTTATTTTGGGATCACCTCCACACCACCAGTTAGAATATTACTGTTAAAAATTATGAAATTACTTTTTGTAATTTTGGAACATAAAACTAATAGTCCATCAATTCTGCAAAACTGCTTATCCTATAAGGTCACAGGCTGCTGGAGCATTTCAGGCCATAGACAGGGCTAAAAACAAATTGTCTTCCATATTAATACAGTATTTTATCAGTATTTTACAAAGATCTCTTTTGTCCATGACAGTTGTTTTCCAAAGCATCAGCAGTGATCCCTGCTACAACTATGAGTCTCTGGATCGTCCCTGGAGAGCCAACAATGAAAGTGGAGATTTTATTTGTGATGACTCTTTCTCCTGGAATGGCTGGTACCGGCTTTACTACTATGGAATGAACATCCGGATGTCAGAGACCTGTATTAGTTCATTCAGCTGTAACACATACAATAGTCTGTGGCTCAGTGATCCTCACCCTCAGATAGAGGATGGAGTGGTGATCAGGGAGGTCTGTGCTGGGACTTATTGGGGAGGCTGCTGTGGATACAAGTCAAACCCCATCAGAGTGAAAGCGTGTCCAGGCAATTACTATGTTTATGAACTTGTCCATTCACAATTATGGTGTGCCGGATACTGCACAGGTACCTTGCTTTTCTCATTTTCTTTCTCTCTCTCTCTCTCTTACTCACACACAAACCTTTTAAAATAATTTCAGTCATGATATGAATTTCCTTCTTTTTAGATGTCAGCACTATTTCACAGGTATTTTCCACTGTAAATCCAGATATGTTCACTGGATCCAGCATCACCTTGAGTAAGTTATATAAAATATATGAATAAATATATCAGTGTCTTAATAGCAACAAAGTTCTGCATTATGGTTTAAATGGCAAATTATATACATGAACTTGTAGCATCACTTTTACACAGTCGTGTATAAATGGTTTAAGAATCTTTGCACTTGTGAAGATCCTAATTGAAATATAACTTTTGTTTTGATCTCATCATCTCTCTTACTAACAGATTATGACCCGTGCAATAACTACAACATACTGGATAACTACTGGAGAACACTCAATTATCAGTATATTGGTGGATCTTTAACTGATCATGATGACACTCGTGTAGACTGGGATGGCTGGTATCGACTCTTCATTAATGGATCAAGTGCTCAGATGCCTGAGTGGTGTTTGCCTTACATGTCATGTGGAGGTTTTAGTTCTCTGTATCTTGGTGACTCTCATCCTCGGCTAGAAGATGGAGTTGTTACTCGTGAAATTAACGGCTCCCGTGGTGGTCAGTGCAGTCGCTACAGATCTGATCCAATCCAAGTCAAAGCTTGTCCTGGAAATTATTATGTCTACAAATTTACCAGGCCAACTCTATCAATCCCAGCTCCTGTATATTGTGCAGGTACATTCATTCATCTTTATATTTGACATGATTATCATGAATTGTATTGAAGGATTTTATGTTCTTATATATATTATAATATTTTTAGTAATTATTAAATATAATTGTTGCCAAGACTGTATGACGTAGGCTGACAATGCTTTTGAGAGAAACAGTCCAGCGTTGTGCCCAAAATTGCATACTGAGTAGCTTCTACATTCGAATTTGAACTTATTTTGCCACTGTTAAAAAGTGTTCTGTATAGTATGATTATGGGTAGAATGAATGAAATTCGGACGTACTACATTCGCCATGTTGTTACGGTCTTGTGTGTGTGTGTGTGTGTGTGTGTGTTTGTGTTTATGTGTGTGTATGTGATAGAAAGTTAGTTCCACTTTGTGTTTATGGTCTAGGACCAGACCTTTATGGAAATGTAGAACATTACAGATTTATTCTGGATTTTTTTTTGTTTTTTTTGACAAATTAAATGAAAAAAAAAGTACATTTTTTTAATTTTCCCATTCATTTTCAATGTGGGGTCAATCTGACCCCAAAGGACTAAATCGTGATTTATTTATTTATTTATTTATTTATTTATTTTTTTACACACCTTTAAAAACAACCAAATCAAGCCCAGATTTTTTGTGCATGTTTAGATTATTCAGGAAGATTCATAGAGTTTCATGTCCCTGAGATGAAGGGAACACTTTCTAAAAATGAAGGAAACTGTCAGCAGGGTCAGATTGACCCCAAGAGCCAATTAAGGGTTAAATTGATATAGCTTTAAAATGTGTGGAAATAATAAACTTTAATGATGAAAAAAAAAACTATACTATCTGTGAGAGTGATCGTGATATAGATGATGATCAAAACCAAGCAGATAGCTTAATATTTGGCAGAGAATTCGATTGAGGCAGGAACTGTGATCATGGAGAGGGGGCGGGGCACAGCAGCTCATTTGCATTTAAAGGCACATGCACGAAAACAGCCTGTTCTTGACTGTAGTCAGAAATGGGTATTTACAACATGGATTTATAAATGATCTGTGAGGTATTTTAAGCTGAAACTTCACAGACACCTTCTGGGGACACAAGACTTAAATTACATCTTGTAGAAATGGGCATAATAGGTCTCCTTTATCATGAACTGCATTTCTACAGCATTTATTAATCTTTATTCATGTTAATTTCAACATTTACTATTGCTTTATTAAAATCAATAGTTGTATTTGTTAACATTAGTTAAAGCACTGTGTAGTTAGATGCACCAACTATGAATGGCTGTATTTTTATTAACTAAGGTTAACAAAGATTAATAAATACAGTAACAAATGTATTGCTCATGGTTAGTTCATGTTATGTTAACAAATGAACCTTATTGTAAAGTGTTACCTCAAATTCAACACAAATAAGATGCTTGAACACACATGTAAGATCCAGTTGGATTCATAAAGACTTCACTTGTTTCTGCAAGAATGATTCAGTGGTAGATACATTTTTAACAGTAATTTGTAACAGTTTCTCAGATTTCACAACTCTGTATGTGAGCACATGGTAATAACAATTTTGGGTCACTCTGAAGTCTGTTCTTTGTCAGAAAAAGCTTGCTTATTTGCACAGTTTGTAAGTTTTAGCCACTTCAGATCTGACAAAAAGCAAGAGAGATTTTTTTATGCACAATGTATTAAGCTGTGAATGTACAGGCACCTTCTTGCCCCATTTTGGGATCAACTCCACACCACTGATAAGAATATGATTGTTTAAAATCATTGAATTTCCCATCATTGTAATTTTGGGAAATAAAACTAATAGTCCATCAATTCTGCAAAACTGCTTATCCTATAAGGTCACAGGCTGCTGGAGCATTTCAGGCCATAGATAGGGATAAGACTAAATTGTCTTCCATATAAATACAGTATTTTATCAGTATTTTACAAAGATCTCTTTTGTCCATGACAGTTGTTTTCCAAAGCATCAGCAGTGATCCCTGCTACAACTATGAGTCTCTGGATCGTCCCTGGAGAGCCAACAATGAAAGTGGAGATTATATTTGTGATGACTCTTTCTCCTGGAATGGCTGGTACCGGCTTTTCTACTATGGAATGAACATCCGGATGTCAGAGACCTGTATTAGTTCATACAGCTGTAACACGGCATTCAGTCTGTGGCTCAGTGATCCTCACCCTCAGATAGAGGATGGAGTGGTGATCAGGGAGGTCTGTGGAGGGACTTATTGGGGAGGCTGCTGTGGATACAAGTCAAACCCCATCAGAGTGAAAGCGTGTCCAGGCAATTACTATGTTTATGAACTTGTCCATTCAGAATTAGGGTGTGCCGGATACTGCACAGGTACCTTGCTTTTCTCATTTTCTTTCTCTCTCTCTCACTCTCGCTTTCTCTTTAAGTCTTTCAAACCTTTTACAATAATTTCAGTCATGTTTTGAATTTCCTTCTTTTTAGATATAGGCACTATTTCACAAGTGGTTTCCACTGTAAGTCCAGATACATTCACTGGATCCAGCATCACCTTGAGTAAGTTGTATTTAAAATATATGAATGAATATATCAGTGTTTTAATAGCAAAATTAGCTTTTGTTGTTGTTTTTTTTCCAATGAAAGTTCTGCATTATGTTTTAAATGGCAATTTATATACATGAACTTGTAGCATCACTTTTACACAGTCGTGTATAAATGGTTTAAGAATCTTGTGATTATTACAGTGTTTGACTGGTTCACATTTGCACTTGTGAAGATCCTAATTGAAATATAACCTTTGTTTTGATCTCATCATCTCTCACTAACAGATTATGACCCGTGCAATAACTACAACATACTGGATAACTACTGGAGAACACTCAATTATCAGTATATTGGTGAATCTTTAACTGATCATGATGACACTCGTGTAGACTGGGATGGCTGGTATCGACTCTTCATTAATGGATCAAGTGCTCAGATGCCTGAGTGGTGTTTGCCTTACATGTCATGTGGAGGTTTTAGTTCTCTGTATCTTGATGACTCTCATCCTCGGCTAGAAGATGGAGTTGTTACTCGTGAAATTAACGGCTCCCGTGGTGGTCAGTGCAGTCGCTACAGATCTGATCCAATCCAAGTCAAAGCTTGTCCTGGAAATTATTATGTCTACAAATTTACCAGACCAACTCTATCAATCCCAGCTCCTGTATATTGTGCAGGTACATTCATTCATCTTTATATTTGACATGATTATCATGAATTATATTGAAGGATTTTATATTCTTATATATATTATAATATTTTTAGTAATTATTAAATATAATTGTTGCCAAGACTGTATGACGTAGCCTGACAGTGCTTTTGAGAAACACAGTCCAGCGTTGTGCCCAAAATTGCATACTGAGTAGCTTCTACATTCAAATTTATTTTGAACTTACATTATGAGCTTATTTTGCCACTGTTAAAAAAGTGTTCTGTATAGTATGAATATGGGTGGAATGAATGAAATTCGGACGTACTACATTCGCCATGTTGTTACGGTCACGTGACCTACCCGCGTCACGTGTCGCTTCACTGCCATTCATAAATCCTCTCCCATGGCCTCATGGGATAGTAAAGTGTCCATCGAATGCATACTTCAGAATCTCGGCAGTAGATTAGTAGTAGTACAGTAGGTCATCCAGGTACTTCTTGGCTATTGTTTTTCGAATACTATGTTTTGGGACATACTACTGTGTTGGTGCAATATTTTCCGCATATTATTGTAGGGAAGCATTTGATTTCAGACGCAGCACAGGTATATGCATGTAAATAATGAGATGCTAATTATGAACAGGTGAAATGGGCAGAGTAACAGGTGGGGCAATCCACAATAGAAAGCAGAACAGTAATACCAGACTTCACCTGCTGGTCAGAGCAGGAACCTGAAAACCATCTGGAGATGATGGTAGATGTGACGGTTATAATCTCATTTTTAAGCAAATTGTTTTCCCAGCAAACACACAATAACTGTTAAAAGAATTCTTTATTTTCACTTTATCCATAAGCATTTACTTTTAAGTTTCATGTAGAAGCATTTATCCAAAGCCACTTTAGTGCTGCGATTATACCACTCTTAATGAATATTGTAGAAACATGCAGCAAAACCAGTTCTCTGGATATGATGATGTAAGGCCCGCCCAATCGGCCCAATGGCGGTTTCCCACCGGGCGGGGAAGGTTTCTTGCGCGTTCCGTCTTTTCAGCGTGAAAATTCCAAATAATCTTTTATCTGACTCCATGTTATTATGACCTCGAATTTAGTTTAGAATGTCAATTGATTATTGGTCATTTGTATAATAATTTGGCTTTACATTTGAATATTCTATTTAACTCTTTACACTTATTGTACTCGTTCATTCGGTTCTCAGTGTCGCACAGGGTCCTCGCACTGGCCATTCATTAATATGCAGGCCCACGATCACAAACTCGCCAGTCTTGGTCACTAGACAGAGGTAATTGACTATACTAATAGAGTGCCACTCTCATGCTTGCTTTCTCTAAAAGTATTTGGTTTAGTCCCCCATAGAACTGTATACACTTGAATTAAAGTAACACTAACTCTAGTCAGAGGTCATAACCACTACTACAGGTAAGCCGACCAATATTACTTCTCTTATAGCAGCTTTGGCTTGGTTATGCCATAGTTTCCCATGTACACTTAGCTAGAGTAATGTTACAATAAACAGAGGTAAGGCTCACCCTATTTAGGTTGGTCGATCAACATTTGTTGCCCTAAACGGAATTCCCTTTTTAGCCTTTACAGTCTAAGTACACTTGAACTAATGCCAAGCGTTAGTCGGAGCTCTAAAATCACAGTTGGTGTGCCCTATGCTCCACTCAACTGGACTTTAGTCCGTTACTAACCTGACGCAGATTTGCGGTAACAATGGATACATCGGAATCTACTGAAGTCAATAATTTCAGAGTAAATCAGAATAAAGTCAAATGTGACAATTTATTAGTCAGGTAAATGTATCATGCCAATTACATAATCAATTCAAAGATGATCAGTACAAAACATCAAATGCTCAGAAATAGAGTAAGATGAATACCTGACATTAGGAAAATACACATTGCTGGGTGTCCTAGACACTCAGCAATGAGGGCACGTCTGAATACAGAGTCACCCTGAGCCTTTTGCAACATTTCTTTAAATACTCAGACCAAGACAAAACATCCCCCAACGTGGGGCATGAACTTACAATCAGAATTTGCATTGACTAGGGTCACAGACCTCAGGGGTTCGCACCTTGCTGTGGAACAGGAGGTAATTTGGATGAAAGATCCTGGGAAAGGGACACACCCATGGTTGCAACCAAAGTATCCCTAAACTCTTAAAACCTTTAATACCTTTGGTTTACTTTCATGTAGACGAGACCATTGTAACAGTTGCACTGAGACATTTCGAATGATACCAAACATGACTGTTAATTCATTTGCATTGACAGAACATTATAAATTGTATATAATCTTTTTTAAGTGAACTGAGTGATGGGAAGAATGTGTAAAGGGAAGGAAGTGGGGGAGAAGGAGCAAATGCGAAGGAAGGACAGGATGGAAAGAAGCTTTCCTGCAACCTCACGCTGTGGGGTGTGGAGACAAATGGCTGTATGCGTTTGTGCTGTCCATATCTCAGGAGATCAAAGTATCTGAGGATCTGTTGATCTTACAATGACATCCGTGTTGAATGGAGTGGCTGGTATCAGCTGTATTTGAATGGAGAAAGTGCCCAGATGTCTAAGTGGTGTGTGAGTTATATGGGATGTGGTGGAGAAACTGGTGTGTGTGTGTATGAGATAGAACATTCATTCGACTTTGTGGTTATAGTCAAGGACCAGACCTTTATTTACATGTAAAACTTTTCACATTTAGGCCAGTTTTGTTGATTTTATTTGCCAGTTTCTACAGAGATGCCCTCTGTTGCAGTCACACACTTGTGTCTGTGTGTGTGTGTGTTTGTGTTTATGGTCTAGGACCAGACCTTTATGGAAATGTAGAACATTACAGATTTATTCTGGATTTTTTTTTTTTTTTGACAAATTAAATGAAAAAAAAAGTACATTTTTTAATTTTCCCATTCATTTTCAATGTGGGGTCAATCTGACCCCGAAGGACTAAATCGTGATTTATTTATTTATTTATTTTTTTACACACCTTTAAAAACAACCAAATCAAGCCCAGATTTTTTGTGCATGTTTAGATTATTCAGTAAGATTCATAGAGTTTCATGTCCCTGAGATGAAGGGAACCCTTTCTAAAAATGAAGGAAACTGTCAGCAGGGTCAGATTGACCCCAAGAGCCAATTAAGGGTTGAACTGATATAGCTTTAAAATGTGTGGAAATAATAAACTTTAATGATGAAAAAAAAAAAACTATACTATCTGTGAGAGTGATCGTGATATAGATGATAATCAAAACCAAGCAGATAGCTTAATATTTGGCAGAGAATTCGATTGAGGCAGGAACTGTGATCATGGAGAGGGGGCGGGGCACAGCAGCTCATTTGCATTTAAAGGCACATGCACGAAAACAGCCTGTTCTTGACTGTAGTCAGAAATGGGTATTTACAACATGGATTTATAAATGATCTGTGAGGTATTTTAAGCTGAAACTTCACAGACACATTCTGGGGACACGAGACTTAAATTATATCTTGTAGAAATGGGCATAATAGGTCTCCTTTATCATGAACTGCATTTCTACAGCATTTATTAATCTTTATTCATGTTAATTTCAACATTTACTATTGCTTTATTAAAATCAAAAGTTAACAAAGATTAATAAATACAGTAACAAATGTATTGCTCATGGTTAGTTCATGTTATGTTAACAAATGAACCTTATTGTAAAGTGTTACCTCAAATTCAACACAAATAAGATGCTTGAACACACATGTAAGATCTAGTTGGATTCATAAAGACTTCACTTGTTTCTGCAAGAATGATTCAGTGGTAGATACATTTTTAACAGTAATTTGTAACAGTTTCTCAGATTTCACAACTCTGTATGTGAGCACATGGTAATAACAATTTTGGGTCACTCTGAAGTCTGTTCTTTATCAGAAAAAGCTTGCTTATTTGCACAGTTTGTACATTTTAGCCACTTCAGATCTGACAAAAAGCTAGAGAGATTTTTTTATGCACAATGTATTAAGCTGTGAATGTACAGACACCTTCTTGCCCCATTTTGGGATCAGCTCCACACCACTGATAAGAATATGACTGTTAAAAATCATTGAATTTCCCATCATTGTAATTTTGGGACATAAAACTAATAGTCCATCAATTCTGCAAAACTGCTTATCCTATAAGGTCACAGGCTGCTGGAGCATTTCAGGCCATAGATAGGGATAAGACTAAATTGTCTTCCATATAAATACAGTATTTTATCAGTATTTTACAAAGATCTCTTTTGTCCATGACAGTTGTTTTCCAAAGCATCAGCAGTGATCCCTGCTACAACTATGAGTCTCTGGATCGTCCCTGGAGAGCCAACAATGAAAGTGGAGATTATATTTGTGATGACTCTTTCTCCTGGAATGGCTGGTACCGGCTTTACTACTATGGAATGAACATCCGGATGTCAGAGACCTGTATTAGTTCATACAGCTGTAACACATACAATAGTCTGTGGCTCAGTGATCCTCACCCTCAGATAGAGGATGGAGTGGTGATCAGGGAGGTCTGTGCTGGGACTTATTGGAGTGGCTGCTGTGGATACAAGTCAAACCCCATCAGAGTGAAAGCGTGTCCAGGCAATTACTATGTTTATGAACTTGTCCATTCACAATTATGGTGTGCCGGATACTGCACAGGTACCTTGCTTTTCTCATTTTCTTTCTCTCTCTTGCTCTAAGTCTTTCGAACCTTTTACAATAATTTCAGTCATGTTTTGAATTTCCTTTTTTTTCCTTTTTTTTTTTTAAGATGTCAGCACTATTTCACAGGTGGTTTCCACTGTAAGTCCAGATATATTCACTGGATCCAGCATCACCTTGAGTAAGTTATATAAAATATATGAATGAATATATCAGTGTTTTAATAGCAAAATTAACTTTTTTTTTGTTGTTTTTTTTTTCCAATGAAAGTTCTGCATTATGGTTTAAATGGCAATTTATATACATGAACTTGTAGCATCACTTTTACACGGTTGTGTATAAATGGTTTAAGAATCTTGTGATTATTACAGTGTTTGACTGGTTCACATTTGCACTTGTGAAGATCCTAATTGAAATATAACTTTTGTTTTGATCTCATCATCTCTCACTAACAGATTATGACCCGTGCAATAACTACAACATACTGGATAACTACTGGAGAACACTCAATTATCAGTATATTGGTGAATCTTTAACTGATCATGATGACACTCGTGTAGACTGGGATGGCTGGTATCGACTCTTCATTAATGGATCAAGTGCTCAGATGCCTGAGTGGTGTTTGCCTTACATGTCATGTGGAGGTTTTAGTTCTCTGTATCTTGGTGACTCTCATCCTCGGCTAGAAGATGGAGTTGTTACTCGTGAAATTAACGGCTCCCGTGGTGGTCAGTGCAGTCGCTACAGATCTGATCCAATCCAAGTCAAAGCTTGTCCTGGAAATTATTATGTCTACAAATTTACCAGACCAACTCTATCAATCCCAGCTCCTGTATATTGTGCAGGTACATTCATTCATCTTTATATTTGACATGATTATCATGAATTGTATTGAAGGATTTTATGTTCTTATATATATTATAATATTTTTAGTAATTATTAAATATAATTTTTGCCAAGACTGTATGACGTAGCCTGACAGTGCTTTTGAGAAACACAGTCCAGCGTTGTGCCCAAAATTGCATACTGAGTTAGCCTGACTACGTCAGACTTCCTACTTCCGCTCAATTTCATTTCGCTTCTGTATTCAGTCTGAGACAGCGTCAGAGCTTTCTGTTTGCCACCGGTCTGAAAACAGCCGGGCCAATCAACGAACAGAGGGCGGGCTGAGAGCCGTAACGTAGATGCTAAGCGCCGAGTTTTACATTGTAGGTTAGAAAAATCGAAAATCGAAACGACCGCGGAAATGGGAAACGAGACACGGGATGCAATTCGCTCTGTTATGGAGAACATTCAACTGTTATGGAGAACATTCAACTCTTTTTCAAACGGTATTTCGCTCGCATCATCATGTGTTTACAACAGGTTTACAGTGGAAGTTCAATCATAGATTTGAGTTCGATGCATGATGTCTGTGCTTAGATGCTGCATAACATACGTCATAACTAAACATATCTGATTGGCTTACGGGTAACCAATGATTTTAAACTTCAGACAAGCGCGACCTAGCGAGAGAGTAAACACTTCTCTATTATGCCATTCCAGACTCTGTCTACGAAGCAAGGTGAAGTAGCAGAGTCTGGTATTACCAGGCTAATACTGAGTAGCTTCTACATTCGAATTTGAACTTAGTTTGCCACTGTTAAAAAAGTATTCTGTATAGTATGAATATGGGTAGAATGAATGAAATTCGGACGTACTACAGTTGCCATGTTGTTATGGTCACGTGACCTACCCATGTCACATGTGTCACTTCACTGCATTCATAAATCCTCTAACATGGCCTCATGGGATAGTAAAGTGTCCATCGCATGCATTCTTCAGAATCTCGGCAGTAGATTAGTAGTAGTACAGTAGGTCATCCAGTTACTTCTTTGCTATTGTTTTTCGAATACTATGTTTTGCGACATACTACTGTGTTGGTGCAATATTTTCCGCATACTATATTGTAGGGAAGCATTTGATTTCAGACGCAGCACAGGTATATGCACGTAAATAATGAGATGCTAATTATGAACAGGTGAAATGGGCAGAGTAACAGGTGGGGCAATCCACAATAGAAAGCAGAACAGTAATACCAGACTTCACCTGCTGGTCAGAGCAGGAACAGCAAAACCTGAAAACCATATGGAGATGATGGTAGATGTGACGGTTATAATCACATTTTTAAGCAAATTGTTTTCCCAGCAAACACACAATAACTGTTAAAAGAATTCTTTATTTTTACTTTATCCATAAGCATTTACTTTCATGTAGAAGCTTTTATCCAAAGCCATTAAAAATGATTAAACAACCAATAAAAAAATAGGCCTTCTGGGTGTGCAGATTGTCTGAAGCCCGTATAGAATCATGCCAATTCATCGGCTGACGGCGCGGGCGCCGCCTCGACGCTCTTATGTCGGCATCCTATACTGACGAATGTGCTATCTGCTCCTCAGATTTCTCTGCTGAAAAAGGCCACTTGTCGGCAGCGCGAGGAGCTTGGCAGCAGACGCAGCGTTTCGTAACCTATTCAGAGAACATCGGTTATGCCAGTAACCTAAGACGTTCTCTTTCATAGGTTCACTCGACGCTGCATAGCTATGACACAATGGGAACGATATTCAAAACACGCTAAGCTAAAGCGCTGCCTTATCTGTCACAATGAAAAAACAGATAGCAACCATGGCCGGTTCAAACAGACAGAACCTGGGAACCCAAAGCCATGTTGAGATCCAAACTATAAAATTTAACATGCGTGTGTGGGGAGGACCATCCTGCTGCTACACAAATGTCCTGCAGGAGGACCCCTCTAAAAAGAGCTTGAGAGGAAGCCACACTTCTGGTGGAATGTCCCCGAACATGTGAAGACAGACCATGCACCTCATATGCCAGCGAAATAGCCTCCGTAACCCAGTGAGAAATTCTCTGCTTTGATGCATCTAGCCCACAGTAGCCAGCACCAAAACATACCAAAAGCTGATTCGTTCTTCTCCAACCGCTAGAGCGATCTATGTAAGACTTTGGAGCTTGGACAGGGCAGAGCAAGTGAAGTTTTTCCATCCTCATCAGAGGCGAAAGGAGGAGGATGGAATGAGTGAAGGGTAATAACTTGAGAGTTAAATGGTGTAGACAAGACCTTGGGCATATATCCTGGACTGGGTCTTATGGTTACCTTAACTAGACCAGGGGTGAAGTCCATACACACCTTGCTAACAGAGAGAGCTTGCAAATCCCCAACTCGCTTTAAAGAATTTAGCAACCGCCAAACCCAGACTCATCCATCAGATTGCCAGACAGAGAAGCGTGATTCATCACTCCAGAAAACATGTCTCTACTGCTCTAGAGTCCAGTGGCGGCATGCTTTACACCACTGCATCTAATGCTTTGCATTGCACTTGGTGATGTAAGACTTGGATGCAGCTGCTCGGCCATGGAAACCCATTCCATGAAGCTCTCTACGCACTGATCATGAGCTAATCTGAAGGCCACACAAAGTTTGGAGGTCTGTAGCTATTGACTCTGCAGAAAGTTGTCAACTTCTGCGCACTGTGCGCCTCAGCATGCGTTGACCCCGCTTTGTGATTTTACGTGGCCTACCACTTTGTGGCTGAGTTGCTGTTGTTCCCAATTGCTTCCACTTTGTTTTGATACCACTAACAGTTGACCGTGGAATATTTAGTAGTGAGGAAATTTCATAAATGGTCTTATTGTACAGGTGGCAACCTATCACGGTTCCACGCTTGAATTCACTGAGCTCCTGAGAGCGACCCATTCTTTCACAAATGTTTGTAGATGCAGTCTGCATGCCTAGATGCTTGATTGATTTTATACACTTGTGGCCATGGAAGTGATTGGACACCTGAATTCAATGATTTGGAGAGGTGTCCCATTTTTTTTGGCAATATAGTGTATGTGAGACACCACTGCCATGTTGTCAGGTTCTGACAATGATGTGGCATCCCCTGAGAAAGGGGAGAAAGTGCAGCAGGGCCAGGGATACAGCCCTGAGCTCCAAGCTGTTTATGTGCCAAGAGAGGAACTCTCCCGTCCACACTCCACACACACTGGCCTGCCCTGGAAGACTGCACCCCAGCTGGTCAGAGAGGTGTCCGTTGTGATCATTTGCAGACGGAAAACAGCGCCCATGTTGACCCCTTTTTGAAGAAAAAGTGGGTCCCGCCATATTGAAAGGGCGTGGAAAGAAACGTGCAACACTTTCAACAGGTGAAAGGCCGGTCCTGTCGAGAGAGCTTCATCCACCAAAGAAACGGTCTCATGTGAAGCAATCCTAGGGGCAGCACAAGGGAGGCCCAGGAGCCTGCGACAGGTTCTTACAGAGACATGATGGCCTAGCCTGAAGTGGGCCAAACATGTAACAAGACTGGAAATCTGGGCAGGAGCATCTGAACGGAATCCAGGTGAACCCCCTAAGAACATAGTCTGCTGAGATGGGGCGAGAACACTCTTTTCGGTGTTCAGTCTGAGGCTGAGAGACCGGATGTGGTGAAGGACGACGTCTCTATGGCGAGTCACTAATTCCGTGGAGTGGGATAAATTGAGCCAATCGTCTAGATAATTGAGTGTACGGAGCCTCAACGGGGCAAGAGCAGCATCCATGCATTTCGCGAATGTCCTGGGTGCCAAGGCCAGGCCAAAGGGAAGAACCTTGTACTGATAAACCTTTCCTCCGAAAGCGAATATGAGGAACTTCCTGTGCAGCCGGACAACCTGAATATGAAAATATGCATCCTTCAGGTCTATAGTGACAAACCAGTCCTCCGCACGAATTTGAAACATAGTCTTCAGCGTCAACATTCTGTTGCGACAGAACTGGAGTGTGTAACCAAACTCTATTGTTTTTAGTATCCAAGGCGATACTCCATTCGTGAAAGAAATGTGATAGGGGAAGCAGTGTGTCACAATGTAGAGGACATACTTGTATTAGAGTTTCAAACTGGTCCTTGCAGGGTAGCATGGTCGACCACAAAGGAGAGCGCCCGGCGTCCTGATGCGGAACGAGAGGGCCCACAGCCTGTGTGACCGATATGGGGTCTGCCAGCTCCTGGAGAAAACCGCACGTGTCTCTTAAGCTCAAGACGCCTATGGGGTTGCTGGCGGGGCAATGGGCGACCACAGACTCCCCAAACCATAGACGGTGGGGGATGAACTGGGTCACTTCTCCTATTGGTAGAATCCTTCCTATGCAAGGAGCGCTCTTTGGGTAGAGAAGAGAAGAGGATAGAAGAGTCCCTAACTCTCCTGGGCATAAACTGCCTGAGAGCAGCCAACTGGGAATTTGTCAACCACCATGTTGACTGCCTCCCCGAACAAACCAGACTGACAGATAAGGGCATCCATGAGGAACACCCTCTCCTTATCACGGATTTCCATAAGATTGAGCCATAGGTGGGGCGAATAGGTGAATGATCGTGGAGCGCCCTATAGCATGCGCGGTATGTTTAGTCACTCTTAAGGCCAAATCTGTGGCTCTGCGGAGCTCCTTGACCTCTTCCGACGTCAGACCATCGCCCTCGTCCATTTCTTTCAAAACATCCACCTGGTAGGCTTGGAGAATGGCCACTTCCAAGAAGGAGCTGAAGATGGAGAGAGGTGTGTAGCCAGCGTGTCTTCAATCACTGGAATGGCGGTATAGCCCTGCTCCACAGAACCAACGAGGTGGGTGAAGTCAATGGCTGCCGCATTAGTCAAGGGGGCGGAAAATGGCTGCTTCCATAGATCTGGAAATCTCACTATGCAGATCACTGAAAAAGGGCAGCTTTCTCTGTACTGGCCTAGAATTGGGGCTGCTCAAACACAAACTTCTCTGTAGTACGCAAAAGCATGTCGATAAGCTCTGAGTAGGCCACAGAAGGCCGAGCTTCCTGGCCACCGGGAGAGCGTCAGCTGAAGCAGGCCAAAAATCCTCAGTCGGACGCTGCGGTGTAAATAACATTGTCTAGCCCGAAGGAAACCATCTCGCGCATCTCCGGGCTAGGGCACAGATAATAATTCGAGAATTCGACTGACAAAACCCCGCACATGTGCTCAGGAGAGGGAAGGATGAGAAAAGGCGAGGCCCGTCTGCTTGCTCTCCATGTCCTCGAGCTCTACATCCCAGGTTGCGGATTCAAGTGAGGCCTCGGCGGCTTCGGGAGTGCGATGGGGGGAAAAACGTATGACCCCTTATCAAAAACCGTGAGTCTAGAGTGGAGAGTTTTGAGAAGGAGATTTTCACTGAATTTACAATCAGAAGTGCCATGAACAGCCTCGCGTGCGTGCGAAAAACCCAAACATTTAACACACTTACTGTGTGGGTCGCCGCTCACAATGAAGCGAGAACACGGCGGTATACAACGACGAAACTTCATGGCAATTCACCGCAAGGAGAACTGAGTTCCACTATCGCAATGGGCATAATAGGTCCCCTTTAACATGAACTAATAATGAACTGCATTTCTACAGCATTTATTAATCTTTCTTAATGTTAATTTCAACATTTACTATTGCTTTATTAAAATTAATATAATTAGTTATTAATATTAGTTATTAAAATTAATATAATATAAAATTAGTATTTGTTAACATTAGTTAAAGCACTGTGAAGTTAGATGAACCAACTATGAACAGCTGTTTTTTTATTACCTAAGGTTAACAAAGATTAATAAATACAGTAACAAATGTATTTCTCACGGTTAGTTCATGTTATGTTAACAAATGAACCTTATTGTAAAGTGTTACCACAAATTCAACACAAATAAGATGCTTGAACACACATGTAAGATCCAGTTGGATTCATAAAGACTTCACTTGTTTCTGCAAGAATGATTCAGTGGTAGATACATTTTTTAACAGTAATTTGTAACAGTTTCTCAGATTTTACAACTCTGTATGTGAGCACATGGTAATAACAATTTTGGGTCACTCTGAAGTCTGTTCTTTGTCAGAAAAAGCTTGCTTATTTGCACAGTTGTAGCCACTTCAGATCTGACAAAAAGCAAGAGAGATTTTTTTATGCACAATGTATTAAGCTGTGAATGTACATTCTTGCCCCATTTTGGGATCAACTCCACACCACTGATAAGTATATGACTGTTAAAAATCATTGAATTTCAGTCATTGTAATTTTGGGAAATAAAACTAATAGTCCATCAATTCTGCAAAACTGCTTATCCTATAAGGTCACAGGCTGCTGGAGCATTTCAGGCCATAGATAGGGATAAGACTAAATTGTCTTCCATATTAATTCAGTATTTTATCAGTATTTTACAAAGATCTCTTTTGTCCATGACAGTTGTTTTCCAAAGCATCAGCAGTGATCCCTGCTACAACTATGAGTCTCTGGATCGTCCCTGGAGAGCCAACAATGAAAGTGGAGATAACATTTGTGATAACTCTTTCTCCTGGAATGGCTGGTACCGGCTTTTCTACTATGGAATGGACATCCAGATGTCAGAGACCTGTGCTAGTTCATTCACCTGTAACACATACATCAATCTGTGGCTCAGTGATCCTCACCCTCAGATAGAGGATGGAGTGGTGATCAGGGAGGTCTGTGCTGGGACTTATTGGAGTGGCTGCTGTGGATACAAGTCAAACCCCATCAGAGTGAAAGCATGTCCAGGCAATTACTATGTCTATGAACTTGTCCATTCACAATTATGGTGTGCCGGATACTGTACAGGTACTGTGCTTTTTAATTTTTTTTTTTTTAAATGTCTTTTTTCAAACCTGTGATTTCTGTCATGACATGAACTTCCTTCTTTTTAGATGTCAGCACTATTTCACAGGTGGTTTCCACTGTAAGTCCAGATATAATTACTGGATCCAGCATCACCTTGAGTAAGTTATATATAATATATCTGAATGAATATATGTGTTACGTCTTGTCTGTTTGTGACCTAATTTTCCCCATTTAGTTAGTCATGCCCATCACCTGGTTCTGTTAATCACCTTGTTAAGATCCTTTGTTTGCTTCATGTATTTAATCCCTGTGTTCACCCTCATTCCTCGTCCGTTCTCATCTTTGTATGATGTGTGTAACTCTGATGTGTTATCATTAAAGCCCGTATTCATCTAATCTTCTTTGTTCGCCTGGTGTTTGATACCACTTGTGACAATATGAGTATCTATTTTTTTTTTTCAATGATTAGTTTAAATGGCAACTTGATCTTGTAGCATCACTTTTATACAGTTAAGTCATGTATAAATTGTTAATGAATTTCATGATTATTACAGTGTGATTCACATTTGCACTTGTGAAGATCCTAATTCAAATATAACTTTTGTTTTGATCTCATCATCTCTCACTAACACAGATGATGACCCGTGCAATAACTACAACATACTAGACAACCACTGGAGAAGAACACTCAATTCCCGGTATACGGGTGAATCTTTAACTGTTCATGATGACACTCGTGTAGAATGGGATGGCTGGTATCGACTCTTCATTAATGGATCAAGTGCTCAGATGCCTGAATGGTGTTTTTATTATATGCAATGTGGAGGTTTTAGTTCTCTGTATCTTGGTGACTCTCATCCTCGGCTAGAAGATGGAGTTGTTTCTCTTGAAGTTTACGGCTCCCGTAATGATCAGTGCAGTCGCTACAGATCTGACCCAATCCAAGTCAAAGCTTGTCCTGGAAATTATTATGTCTACAAATTTACCAGGCCAACTCTTTCAATCCCAGCTCCTGTATATTGTGCAGGTATTCATTCATCTTTATATTTGACATGCTTATCATGAATTGTATTAAAGGCTTTTATGATATTATAATGCACACTTTCTGCAATTTCACAGTAGTATCTTTCAGCACTCCAAGTGTTGACCCCTGCTACAACTATACCAGTCTGGATGAGCCTTGGAGAGCCACAGACAATTCCTATCATAGTAACTATTACTACTCTAACGCTTGTGATTCTGATGTGGAGTGGAATGGCTGGTACAGGCTGTTCTACAATGGTGAAAATGTTCAGATGCCAGAATCATGTGTAGATCGGTTCAGGTGTGGTACTGATCAACCACTGTGGCTCAACGGATCTCACCCACAGCTGGAAGATGGAGTGGTCACCCGTCAGGTCTGTGTCTCAGCATGGAGTGGCTGCTGTACTTACAAATCCCACCCTATAAGAGTCAAAGCCTGTCCAGGAAATTACTATGTTTATGAGTTTGTCAAGCCAGTAATTTGTGGAGCTTACTGTGTTGGTGAGCATTTACTCATTTGATCTTAAGCCATTAATTTCTCTGGATTTTGTTTGAAAATGATTGCTGTTGATATAAAATTGTTCCTAATATCAGATGCCTCAAGTCAGTCCATCCCATCAGAGTCTACAACAACAGAGACAATCACAGAAGAATCCACAGAAGAATCCATTGTAGAATCCATTACTCCACCAAACACAACCACTGGTAAAGTATTGTCTTGCTTCATTTATAAACTCTCATGGGCATCTTAGACCTTATTTTTTGTTTGACCCATTACACAAGGGTGTAGAAAAATTCATAGCAAAACTAATTTCTCCAGATCACATTAGACAGAAGTAAAACAGCTCAGAGTGATTATTTCCTTGATAGTGGAAATTGCCGTTTTCAATGATTTTTAGTTTTTATTTCTAATAATATCAACTTCATTTTCTCAAGAACCTTTTGTTAAACATTGTTACAGACTTCTCAGTCTTTCCCATAGTGATGGATGAGGAATTTGGCTTACGTGTCTGTCACATCATAATTAGAGCAAGAAATCATGACTTACAACTTCATAGTCATATTACCACATAGCCAAATTCTCTCCATTCTCTCCATCCTAATAGTGCTATATAAATGCATCATTCATTCATTCATTCATTCATTCATTCAACTTAAGTGTTCCAAATCATTCAGGTGAACTTAAAATATGATTGGTTAGATTTTACTCTTAAGATTTCCTATGGGTGACAATAATTAATAATAATAATTATGGCACATATTTTGGAGAAATATTTGAGATATATATATATATATATATATACTTGCTTACCAAGGGTGCCAATATTAATTTTTATTTTTATTAATTTACATAATATATTTAATACAGAGACAATTACTGCACAGACAAGTTAAAATAAATGCATAAAAAAATAAGAGTAGAACAAATCACAAATTCAGTGATTAAAAAAACCAAAATAACAATAAATACATAAATAGTAAAACAATTTTAGCAATTACTCCAGCACACAAATCATTTTAAAAATAAGTCTCGAGCAACAGTTTAAAATCCTCAACCGATGTAACATATCTTATATACAATGGCAGATTATACCATGACCTGGGTGCTGCCACTGAAAATGCACAGTCCCCCTTGAGTTTCAAGCACGTCATAGGTACTGACAACAACAAAGTATTCAATGACTTTAGAGGCTTGTTGGTCTGATGGTAGAAGATCAGGTAAGTAGACTGGTGCTGAGCCTATCAGAGACATACACATCAACGATAAATCCTTAAACTGAATTCTATACTCAATAGGAAGCCAATGCAAACTAACCAAAACAGGAGTAATTTCTAGTCCCTGTTATAAGTTTGACCGTGGCATTTTGGACCAGCCAGAGGAGAAATAAACAAGAGTGAGCGATGCCTAAGTACAATGTATTGCAGTGGTCCAGTCTTGTTAAAAGAAATAACCACACTTACACCAGTCTGCAACCAGAGGTCGTCATCATCATCCCACTACTAACAGCAGCCAGATTCCTCTCACATGACATAAACATGAGCCTCACAAATCACTGTGAAATTTAAATGTCAAATCTTTTTTTTTTTTTTTTTTTTTGATCATTCTCTCAGCAGCACCAGAAATATTCTACCCATTCGGCTCTTCAGGAGACACAAGAAATGCTGCTGATGATGATGGAAGCTCCTCTAAAATTAAGCTGTTAAGGCCATTTCTGTTCTTTGGCCGCAAATACCAGCAGATTTATGTAAGAATTTGATTCCATCTTGATTCTAAGTCTAAATGTGAGTGGTGAATGCTTCATAAGCTCATCTGTGATGAAAAATATTGTCAAAATAACAGCCACAGGTTTCATGTTTCAGGTGAATAATAATGGACATCTCACATTCAACCAGCCTTCATCACAGTTTGTTCCCTACACTTTTCCCGCTAATGAAAGCCAAGATATAATTGCTGGTCTCTGGACCAACCTTGACAACCGTGCAAGAGGTGTGATTTCATATAATCAGTACACTAATGGAAATGTTCTCACACGTGCCACTCAGGATATAAACAATCATTTCCCAAATCTGACCTTCAACGCTTCTTGGGTCTTTGTTGCAACTTGGGATAAAGTCCCTTACTTTTCCATGTATAGAGCAGTAAGTTTGATATACTTCTGAATTCAATTGCATTCAAAATCAAAATACTTTGTTGGCATGAATACATTAATACACAAAGAAAGTGACAGAAAATAATGAATTAAAACAATAATAATAACAAAGAGGTCACAGAGTAATAAGAGCAATAATATGACTATGACAATAATATGAAAATTTTATATAATATGATGAACAATGATTATCTTTTTTTCCAATCTTTGCAGAAAACATCGTTTCAGGTGGTTTTGATTTCAGGCAGTAATTTTTCATTTATTCTGATGAATTATGGTGACATTGCTGTAACAGGACCTGAGGTGGAGGTAAACGTTTTCTATATCAGAACAACATGTTAATATTCAATACTATTTAAGTGTATGTATGTACTGTTTACATATGTAATAAGCATATTTTACATATTTTATCCAGGCTGGTTATGACACTGTAAACTCCATACACTACTTTGTGATTCCTGGATCAGTCAATGGGAGCTCCATTCCAAACCTCAAGAACTCCAGTAATGTCAATGTCGCAGGCCGTTGGGCCTTCAGGGTGGATGGTGGACACAACATCTCTGAAGGTAAAAGTTTACATCTCTCAAGGGGAAATGATTATAAATGTTTAAAACATCCATGAATGTAACGATTAGTCCAACTGAAGGAGAGTTGATAAACCCATGTGCAGTTTATTGTAATCCAAAAGTGAGCAAACAAACAAAATAAAATACACTTGACTTGAACATGGCACATTGACTAAGGGAGCACATAAGGAGCAAGGGAAGCATGACACAAACAAGCAACATGACACAAACTACAAAATAAAAGACATGAAACCATAAACATGAACATGAAAATAAGAACATGAACAAAACCCATAACTAGACATGACAATTAAATTCACTAGAAAAAAAATAACTTGAGGCCAAGAGCAGTATTCGGTCTGGGGCCTGAATGTTTACAGTAGCTATGGCTTTGGTAATGTACCAGTTTGTACACACAACACTTAGTTATGTTAAAAGGGGAAGTTTTCTTTGTTTGTGAGGTAATATGTGGCGCTGAGAATTGGTTGATTATGACTTTTGGTAACTAATCAATGCTGTAGATGATTATGTGTGTCTGGGAGAACAGAAGAGGAAATTGAGTGAAAGTAGTATGTTAATTGATTGAATGGTTTATTAAGTTTACATTTACATCTATGCATTTAGCTGATGCTTTTTTTCCAAAGTGTCTTTAAATAGTGGGACATAAGCTGTTTGTCACAGAGCCAGCAATATTCATAGTGTACAATGCCAAGTTTATTAGAAAGCTTGTTTAGGAAGCAAGCAAGAACAGAGGTTAATTGCAGGAAAGAAAAATGGGAATCCTTGTGGTGTTATTTTTTTTTATCTATCTATACTTCCCTTCTAGTTGATGGAAACCCCTGTTCTGAACTCAGCTGCTCTGAGAACGAAAGATGTGGGATGAAAAATGGTGTTTATGGCTGTTTATGTAAAAAGGACAATCACAGACCACAACCACATTCTGAATCTTTTGGTTGGTATAATTCCACAACATAATGTGAAATATATATATTTTTTCAATCATTGATTATATTTATTTATTCTCTCTCAGATTTCTCAGAAACCTGTGAAAGCAGCTCTGGCTCCATGTCTGTGTCTCGCTGTCAGCTCTTTGAGGCTGGTTTTCCAGCTGATGTCTTACACCTCAATGATCCCAGCTGCAAAGGAACGGTCCGGAATGGCAGAGTGGAATTCCATTTTGATAATGATGAACACATGTGTGGTACAAATCTTGTGGTAAGTTTAACTGTGTATGATTTATTCAAATATACCATCCAATTATTTGTATTGTCTGAATGAACCAACAGAGTTGTGTGATTTAACCACTTGGGGAATCTCTATGAGACTTTGAGAAGTCTGTATGGAGGTCTGTAAAGGTACTGAAGAATCTGTAACAACCAAGGGAGGGGCCCAAACAGACCTCCCTAAAGGCTCTGAGAGATTCAGCAGGGAAGGATACACTAATCCATGCCACAAAAGAGTTTGGAAGTTTTGCCCGCATTCTCCACCATTAATATGTCACCCACCATTATTTCTCTTGACTGAGGCAAATTTTGGCTTAGTTTCTGATGTTGCTTTAATAAAAATAAATTTAAAATACCTTGAATTAAATTTAGGCTAAATTACAAAATATTATATTTGTTGTCCACAGGCTAACAGCACCCACTTCATCTATAATAACTTTATTCTGGGGACACCGAGGTCAGAAGGTCTCATCAGTAGAGAGAAAATCCTGAAGCTTTCTTTCAGCTGTGTTTATCCTCAAACACAAACACTTTCCATGAATGTGGAAATCAACCCACTGGAGAGGTGGGAATCTATAAAGCAGGAAAAACTAATGCACAGTATAAAAATGAGTAAATATATGTGAATATACTCCAAGAATATATATGGATTTTTTTTAATGGATCTTGGACATTTCAACAGCATTGTGCACAAGATCCTCCCCATTGGTGAAGGCAGATATCGTGTCCGGATGATTCCATATCAGGATGATGAGTTTATCCGGCCCTTCACTGGTGCAGTGGATGCAGAGCTCGACCAGGAGATGCATGTGGAAGTTCGTGTTGAGGGGGTCGACAGCCGCCAGTTTGCCCTAGTGTTGGACAAGTGTTGGGCTACACCTGTGAATGATCCTGATTACAGCCTCCGCTGGGATCTCATCGTTAACGAGTAAAGCAGGGCTTTTTTCCCCTATTCCTTTAAGCTAACTCAATGTAACATTTTTTTACTTAATAACAATCATATAATTTTAGGATTGCCATAGATACTTTGTCTTACAGTATTTCAGAATTAAAGCACATGATTTCGTTTTTGAATAGGGATGCACCGAAATGACAATTCTAGTCTGAAGCCAAAATATAATGAAACACTTTGCCAAAGGCCCAATACAGAATGCAATTTTTCCATATATTTTGCCAGTTTTTTCACCATTGCATAAATTAAAGTCACAATGTGCTTTTCAAAAAAAAAAAAAAAAAAATTACAAACATTCCAAACATTTTTTTTAACATTCCAGCAGACATTATACTATGCCAACAAAGCACAATATAACTTAAAATAAATAAGTGAGAAAAATAAAAATATTTTTATTTGGCCATCTTTAAGCCCCCCTTCTTAAATAGAATGTAACATAGTAGGGCCGGGAATCTTTAGACACCTCGCGATCCGATCCAATTCTGAGAGTCATGATCCGATTCCAAAATGATTCTTGATCTACTTAATTTTCTAATGAATTAATTAGTTTACAGACCTGAAAATCGTAATCTTTATTTATTTTATTAACATATCTAATTATAAGTACTTTTTAAAATAATTATACATTTTCAAAAATTAAATAAACAATGTAAATTTGCTTCTTTCTTGGACACTTTAAAATGCTTCCACACTGCTGACATGTTTGCTGCATTTATAAAGCTTGCGTGCCTCACTCTACACTGTTTGCTAACTGATTGTGTCATCAAAAATGTTATTCAGTAAAATTTATTCGGCCAAACACCTATTTTCGAACATTCGGTGCATCCATATTTTTGAACATGGAATGCAAATGTATGACGATTTACAGGAGATAACTTTGTATTGACTGTTTCAAATGAAAGAATTTGTCATTATTGATATTCTCAGGTGTCCCAATTCAAATGACGACACGGTGGAGCTGCTGCAGAACGGCGTCTCGACATCCAGCCGTTTCTCCTTTGGGATGTTCATCTTCAGTGCAAACTCCACTAAGCTTTACCTGCACTGTGCTGTTCACCTTTGCCTTCTGTCAAGCAATCGCTGCTCATTGGTGAGATTACAAAACCTCTCATAATGGTACTGAATTATATTTTTGTATAATTGATTGTGATGGAAGTTCTTACCACACTGATGTTAAAGTAAAAGATCAATTTAAATATATAAAAATGATAGTTAAAGGTATAATATGTACTTTTCGCCATCTAGTGTTTGAAGCATAAAAAAGTTACTTGTGTTGGTTATGATTAAGGCCCCAATATACTCGTGAAGAAGTTCTTTTTCGGGTTAAAAGAAGTTTGAAATACCTTTGCAGCGATATACTGTTAACGAACATCCCGGTGCCACCCACACTGCTGAGAAAGGTGTTTAGATGAATATATAAATATTTAAATGCACTGATGAACCAAAACATTATGACAAATCACAGGTAATATTGTTGATCATCTCCTAACAAGGCCACATATTAAGGTCTGGGTAGATTAGATGCTAAACAAATCAGTTCTCATAATCAACGTGTTGAATGCAGGAAAAATGGGCACAACATTTTAATGATAGTTATGGGAGGAATCTGCCACAACATAGCTCATGCGAGTGGAAGAAGGTCGCCTGGTCTGAGTTCTTTTACAACATGTAGCAAATTAGCCTATAAGGAAATATGATTGCATCGTAAAAGGGACTTTGTTTTGCAAGCAGTGACCACAAACCAACACTCACGTGAATGTGCACAAGAGTTTTAACTAAATCTTGAACACATAACTAGTCTAAACAAACACATACTCACACATACATGGGTAAAATGGAAAGGGAAAGTAAAAGAATGAAGCTCTGGAAATGTAAGTGTAAGTTAACTACCTGAACAAAACCATCAGTTTCTAAAATTTAAAGCACCTTGGCAACAAGGGGTCTACACAGCTTATACTAAACCTTTGTTTAGTTAGTTAAATGTACGATACTGTCAATACCTTAGCTGTTGAACAAGCGTCCAGATGCGGTCTCGGATGAAACGTCTTAATTTTTCAATGGTTTGATGATGGTGAAGTTGCAATCAGGTTCTTATATATGTGTACTGGAAGCTTCAATACCAAGGTAAATTCTTTGTGTGTGCAATAACTAGGGATGGGAATCGTAAGAAATTTTCCGGTTCCGGTTCCGGTTCCGGTTCCGATTCCGGTTCTGCCTAACGATTCCGGTTCCGGTTACATTAAAATAATTAAACAACTAATAAAAAATAGTAGTAAGGGAAAAATGCACAATACTTGACTCAAACCGTCCTTTTTTGTTTATTATACTTGTAAAATAAGTTTAACAGACTGCTAATCTCATATTTGCTAACATTTTACAATAAGGTTCATTAGTTAACATAAGTTAACTACATTAACATGAACTAATAATGAACTGCATTTCTGTAATAACGGCTGTATTTTTATTAACTAACATTAACAAAGATTAACAAATACAGTAACAAATGTATTACTCATGGTTAGTTCATAAATTAACCTTATTGTAAAGTGTTACCACAAATTAGACAAGATGTTTGAACACACATGTAAGATCCAGACAGGTGAAACAGAATATTTTTGTAAGTTAGATTTATAAAGACTTGTTTCTGAAATAATGATTCAGTGATAGACACATTTTTAATAGTAATTTTGTTGCCACCTAGTGGCGTAACAGTGCAATTGATACAGTCGTTATTTGAAGTTCAGTTACTTTCAGAAGGTAATTTATTATATTTTGATCGGTAACATCAGCGCTTCTATCTGAATAATAAACTTTTGTATACTTCTGTTATAATTGGAATATTTGTCACAGAAATAATGATACTGTGCGTTTGAAAAGATTGTTTGTGAAGCTGTTTATCTACACATGACAACTCTCTTTAGATCAACGGCAGCGCGAACGCAGATTTGAATGTCACGATTTTATTTTTGTCAAAGGTTTAATATACGGGTGAATCGTTGTCATTTAGGAATTAGATCATGTGGGTGATGAAATCGATTTCGATGAAATTCATGAGGTGAGATGTCTCTATTAAAGGATACGCTCCCCGCACTTCGCCCACCCATCACACCAGAACCGTTTTCGGAACCGAAACTTACAAATCTTGCACGGTTCCGGTTCTTTTCAATAAACACTACCGGTTCCGAATGAGAACCGGTTCTCGGTTCCCAGCCCTAGCAATAACACTTGGCAATAAAGCTCTTTCTGATTCTGGGTTGAGTGAAGAATGACGAACTTCAGTGATGTCAGTCTGACTCTGTTGTTGTTGGAGAGTTTTCTTTCCCAGGTGGAAAGTTACAACATGGCCTGTTGTAACTTTGAGGTCCCGCCGGCGCGGTGAAGTCCCGCTGTGTCGCAATTGAAACAAATGTTTCTACTCTTTTTTCCACAGAAACCACTCAAAGTGTTGGGAGATAGTGGCTTTTAAATTCTGCAGAGGTCACACCTCTCCAGTTAAGCTTGACCAATGAAAAGGGTATAATTTCAACAGGGAAAAGTTCCTTTGTTTGAAAGTTGACTCATTTGAGTGGGCTTGTGGTTATGTGTCCCTTTATACTCTTATATTAATATAACAGGCATGCACGTTATGAGTACATCACACCCTCATAACATGCATGCCTGTTATATTAATGGAGGAAACTGAGGATTATTTTGACATGAAACATGATAAGGTTACATTATTTAAAGGTGCCCAAGAATGCTTTTTCACAAGATGTAATATAAGTCTAAGGTGCCCCCTGAATGTGTCTGTGAAGTTTCAGCTCAAAATACCCCATAGATTTTTTTTAATTAATTTTTTTAACTGCCTATTTTGGGGCATCATTAACTATACACTGATTTTGGCAGCGCGCTGCCCCTTTAATTCGCCTGCTCCCTGCCACAGGAGCTCTCGACTATATTACAGTGCATTTACAAAGTTCACACAGCTAATATAACCCTCAAATGGATCTTTACAAGATGTTTGTCATGCATGCTGTATGCATGCTTCGAATTATGTGAGTAAAGTATTTATTTTGATGTTTACGTTTGATTCTGTATGAGTTTGAGGCTATGCTCTGTGGCTAACGGCTAATGCTACACTGTTGGAGAGATTTATAAAGAATGAAGTTGTGTTTATGAATTATACAGACTGCACATGTTTAAAAATGAAAATAGCGACGACTCTTGTCTCTGTGAATACAGTAAGAAATGATGGTAACTTTAACCACATTTAACAGTACATTAGCAACATGCTAACGAAACATTTAGAAAGACAATTTACAAATATCACTAAAAATATCATGCTATCATGGATCATGTCAGTTATTGTTGCTCCATCTGCCATTTTTTGCTGTTGTTCTTGCTGGCTTACCTTGTCTGTGCACAGATCCAGACGTTAATACTGCCTTTCCTTGTCTAATGCCTTGAACATGGGCTGGCATATGCAAATATTGGGGGCGTACATATTAATGATCTCGACTGTTACGTAACAGTCGGTGTTATGTTGAGATCCGCGTGTTTTCCGGAAGTCTTTTAAACAAATGAGATTTATATAAGAAGGAGGAAGCAATGGGGTTTGAAACTCAGTGTATGTCTTTTCCGTGTACTGAACTCTTGTTATTTAACTATGCCAATATAAATTCAGTTTTTGATTCTAGGGCACCTTTAATAATTCTATTATAAAGCATGTATAAAACAGGCCAGGCCAGGTGTTTTTTCCTGGTAGAAGAAGTCTCGTATCAGTTTGATAATGCACCCTGCCACATTGCACACATCTCAATTCACTTGCTGGACCAACAATTTCGATCCATGACGGCTCCACCCCGCAAACTACAGGACTTGAGGGATCTGCTGCTAATGTCTTTGTGCCAGAGACCACAGGACTCTTTCAGGGCTCTTGTAGAGTCCATGCCCCGGTGGCTTGGTGCTGTTTTGGCAGCATGCAGATGACCAACAGCATGGTAGTATGATGGTGTTTACCTGCCGGAGCGAACATTTCCGGAAAGTTTGCCTTGGCAAGCTGAAACGAACTCAAAAATCAACATTGTTTTGGCCTGATTTTGTTGGAAATGACAGCACGCAAATTTTTTGTTCAATTTCGCTTGGTGTATGGGGGCCTGTAGTGGTGAGGTAGGGTTAGGCATTTGCTATAGTTATATATAATTGCAGTGCAGTCAGGGTTAGTGGTGGGGACAGGTTAGGTGATCTGCCTTAATAATGCACAGCAAATGTGATGCTATGTATTTCTGAAAAGCCAAGCCGATGTTGATTTGTGTTTTATTACGGATTCTTATGAGTTTGAGGTTCATTTGTTGTGGCTTCAAGCTACTACGACACCTTCCACTGTATATAGTAGTAGCCTGACCTTCTTTCCTTTATGTACAGATATGATGTAAACATGCAGAGACGAATGACAGAGCATGCAGTTTTCTGTGAAATACGTCCCGACAGCTACAAAATATAAATGATTATTATAGGTTTACTGTAGTGATTCAGGGTAAAACACTGTTTGGAAGATGGATACACAATGTGCTCAGTAATTATTAAAAATGTAACTAATATAGAACAAAAAAAAAGTTACATAGTGTAGCTTTAAATTAATTAAATGCTTCATTGTCAGTATATTGGGCTGCTAAAATACTTGTTTTGGCTTTCCACTGCTGGACATTCTTGTGCACTCCTTTCACAAAGAACCTGATGCACTGTGAACTGTGATTTAAATATCAATGATATTTAACAGGGATTCACACAGCTATATTTTTCACTTTCTCTATCAGGACTGTGACTCTGGACACCAGCGGAGAGAGGGCAGGTCTCTGGACTTCCATGATAGTGCTTCCATATCCATGGGTCCTCTGATGTTGTCTGGAGGGAAAACAGGTGAATATTTCATTTATTTGAATCATTTTGTAAATAAAGGTTTCTATGTAAATACATTATATGTCACTGCATTTCATTACATTCCCTGTTCACAGATAAGTGGGTCCCAGACCAAGTGAAGGTATCTGAGGCTTCTTGTCTGTGTGGTTCTCTGATGGTGTTTCTTGTTCCTCTGATGAGTGTCCTGATACACTTTTAGTTTAGTGCCACAAAAAGGGCAGAATTTATATGCATATTGTCTGATACCATTTTAATGAATATGGCACTGATGACACACTGGTTTTGAGTTTCTAATTGTTTTTTTTTTTTCATTGATGCTATAGTATGTAAACTTTGTTCATTTACTTACAAGCACAAAAAATGATTTAATTTTTAATGAATTATTTAATTAATCATTCACAATTTCTATGTACTATGTTAGTCATTAATTTTTACTTAAGAGGACATGCTATAATAACAAATTCATGTTTATTCAAATTATGTAAAACATTAAAAGGATGATTCCTGTTCTACGATTCCTTTCAGTTCAATAACTTGTCTAAAAAAATTAAATGCTTATGTTGCTGTTCAAGGAATTATTTCTATAACAGACTTTCAGAAATAGAAATATGATCTGGTCCATGAACAAGATGAAGATATCAATTCCATTCTGTTGGTATTTTTAACCATCTTTTAATAGTTGAAAATATCAGACTACTTTGTGTAATTGGATCATATTTTAGTGACGCAAACCAGAGATTTGTTTTAGAAAGGAAAAATAGATTTTAATTCATTTGCAATTAAAACAATATATCACAATTTGCAAAAAGTGAAGCACATTTTCAGAAATATAGCAGCTAGATGTTTCATTTTATATTTTATAAGTGCAGCACCATCTTTAAAAAACAAACAAACAAAAATGATATATTCATATTTTATCCAGTATATCAAAGTATATGATAGGAACATAATGCAGTAAGTGTCAAGGATTACCCAAAAGGTAATTCATTTTGATGAGTAAGTAAAGTGGCTTCATGGTCAGCCTTTTGTAATCAGTTACTTTCAGCAATATTTTAAAGAAGAGACATACTGTATTGGTGATTATTGCAATTGTTTTGATAATATTCCATAATGGTAATATAATATACATGATGTGTGTGATTTTATTTTCAATTCTAAAGACTGTTAGAAGAATGTTACTGCACTGTTTGAATTGTTCTTTCTGATAAGATTTTGAGGTTCAGTCATTGCTCAAATACTTCTACTAGTCCTAGATTATTCTATTAGTGCTTCCTAAAGGGTTAAACTGCTGATGTGAGAGATCTTTTGGCCTGTTATATCATGTTGTAGAATTATATTCAATCACTATAACAATTTGAGCAAGGATGTCATGGTAATGTGGTAAACCAATTAATCTGTCATATATTCAGTGCTTGCATAATTAAAGCCGAGTGCACACTATGTCATTTATAATAGTCCTTTACGACTGTTGCTTGTCAGACTGTACGAACATGATCCCTGCTGTAATCCATGTCACCTTGTGGGATCGCAGTTGTCATATTCAGTTGTGTATAATAATTAGGCAGTTCTCTGTC
Source organism: Ancherythroculter nigrocauda (assembly GCA_036281575.1). Taxonomy (NCBI): domain Eukaryota; kingdom Metazoa; phylum Chordata; class Actinopteri; order Cypriniformes; family Xenocyprididae; genus Ancherythroculter; species Ancherythroculter nigrocauda. The sequence goes on from VTFQ01000018.1 coordinate 3,340,446, forward strand.
TCAGAGAAACGGACACCTCGTACTTCTGGAGACTCCATGTAGGTTTCACTTAATTCTTTGCCTTCATTCTTAAAGGTGCCGTAGAACGTGTTTTCAAAAGATGTAATATAAGTCTAAGGTGTCCCCTGAATGTGTCTGAAGTTTCAGCTCAAAATACCCCATAGATTTTTTTTAATTCATTTTTTTAACTGCCTATTTTGGGGCATCATTAAATATGCGCCGATTCAGGCTGCGGCTCCTTTAAATTCTCGTGCTCCCCGCCCCCAAGCTCAGGCTTGCCTTAAACAGCATAAACAAAGTTCACACAGCTAATATAACCCTCAAAATGGATCTTTACAAAGTGTTCGTCATGCAGCATGTCTAATCGCGTAAGTAGTGGCTAAAGCTAACATTACACACTGTTGGAGAGATTTATAAAGAATGATGTTGTGTTTATGAATTGTACAGACTGCAAGTGTTTAAAAAATGAAAATAACGACAGTCTTGTCTCCGTGAATACAGTAAGAAACGATGGTAACTTTAACCACATTTAACAGTACATTAGCAACATGCTAACGAAACTTTTAGAAAGACAATTTACAAATATCACTAAAAATATCATGATATCATGAATCATGTCAGTTATTATTGCTCCATCTGCCATTTTTCGCTATTGTCCTTGCTTGCTTACCTAGTCTGATGATTCAGCTGTGCACAGATCCATACGTTAATACTGGCTGCCCTTGTGTAATGCCTTGAACATGGGCTGGCATATGCAAATATTGGGGTCGTACATATTAATGATCCCGACTGTTACGTAACAGACGGTGTTATGTTGAGATTCGCCTGTTCTTCGGAGGTCTTTTAAACAAATGAGATTTATATAAGAAGGAGGAAACAATGGTGTTTGAGACTCACTGTATGTCATTTCCATGTACTGAACTCTTGTTATTCAACTATGCCGAGGTAAATTCAATTTTTAATTCTAGGGCGCCTTTAAAGTGTTATACAGTCTTTTTTTCTTCTCAACCTGTTTTTTGCGACTCTGCAGACAATTATTAACAAAGCACTTCATTGTCTGATGGTCACACCTTTATTTTGAAATTTCCAAAGTGTTGCACCTTCACATGTCTCGATTGTATTATATATTTATACATTGTTGCTGGGAATCTTACTGATCCAGATTAAAAGGAACATGATCTGATTTTACACATTAACTATTGTTTTCACTGTAATATCAGAGCAGTCCGTACACAACAGAGCTGCACAGTGAAGTCAAATGATTAAATGGCAAGCATCGATACAATCTCTAACAAGATGAAAAGAAATGAAACACATCTTCAAGGTATTGTTTAGAGATTACTCCTTTTTCCAGAAATTATCCTCCTACAGTTATTAAAGGCCCTGATAAGATTGTGAGAGCTGTAGTTCAGCATCACTCTATTAAAGAGAGTTTGATCACCTGACCTCAGGTAAAAATATTTCTCTTCATTTTATCTTGTTGGGCTCAAATGTCTAGGCTTTTGACTGATTGAAATTATGTAGCAAAATGTTATTTTATATAAATATCTGTGAGCATTATAATTTAAACCTGCGCAATGTTTCAGTGTGTGCAGGTGCGGTTCGTCACAGTGAGGTTTCTGATCTCACTGTCTGTGTCTCTACTGCTGCTGGTTAATGGTGAGTGTTTTATAATCTGTGAACTGACAAAATAATTTTCCAATAATAAATCAGACTTAATAATTTGTCTATTAAACATGTAAAATCAGGGGCCTTATACTTAAGCCTTTTTTTTTTTTAAGGTGCACCAATGAGACATGATAGTCTAGTGGCGTAATTTGTTTAAAGTAGGGGAGCTGGGTTCAAATCCTAAACTATAATATAATTCTTTTTATAACGAACCAAGCATATTACACATGAACTCCTCAACTGCCAGTGATCGCTCTGCATTTTCATGTATGGAAAACAGCAGAATTTTCTTTTTTTAAATAACACTTTGTTTTATTCGGAAAACCCAAGCCCACATAATTATAATTTATAATAAAAAAATATCCCTGTAATTATTACTACAATGTCAGTGCCTATTTATATACTTTTGAAGTATGAATTAAAGCGGGATCATTATTTTTGCCTTTAGTGTCATTATTCCAGAACATTCTTGAGAGAGCAGTCCTGCATCGATTCATTTTGTATTTATAACAGCCACACTGATAATTTAGAGGTTTATATAGAAATTTATGGCATAAAAAATTCATAGAAATGAACTATTTGTGTAAATGAGAATGGACCGTACAGATATAGTGTGAATTCAGGATGATTGGGACACTTTTTGACATTAAAATGACTGGGGAAAAGTGTCCCAATCAACCTGAATTGACCCTAGATGCGGATCCTAGAAAACACCGAGGTGAGCGGGATTTATCTTGGTTTTAGTCTAGTCAGTTCATTTAATCCAGAGTTTTCTAACTCCAGTCCTCTGGACACCCAGAATGTTTTCAGTGTATCCCTATTCAACACACTAAGAAGCTGATGAGTTGAATCAGGTGTTTCAATTAGTAATACATGGATATTGCAGTCTGTGTGTAAATCAAAACTTGTTAACACTCCAGAATAAGGTTCAATTTATTTTACAGCATTTATTAAACTAGGTTTAAGTTAATTAAAGAATATTCTGTTATTTAGTAATTCATGTTTGTTCTCAATACACTAATTACTGTTAAATTACACAATTAATCATGATAACTAATGAATATAGAACACTCCAAAAGAGTCTAACTGTTGCTCCTCTGGTAAACCTGTGAATTTAGTGTTCATTTCTTTATTCTCCAAGAACAGACTTGATTCTTCATTAAATTATCAACTGATGAGACATGCATGTCTTATAAACTGTTGTCTATAATACATCAAACATGACAAATTGTTTCATATGACACATTAAATGTGATGTTTTCCTGCTTTGATGAAGTTTAGCCTAATTTTATGTGTTCTATGCAGTCTTTATAAATCAGGTTCCATGAATAATATTTGCCACTATTTGTCACTTTTTCCCCTTCATTGTTGGTACCAAATATTACTCATTACTTATTACAAATACTCATTCGTCTAATTTTGACCTGCTTACTAGCATGCTGTTTCCCAGTTGCGTTGATAGACAATTTACATTATTGTTTATGTTCAAGTTAACATGTAATTAAAATGTAAATAAATGCAATTAAAAATACATCAATATGTATTTCCGTTATGATCTTGTTAGTTTGCACATCTCACAAACTCCATTTTGACCATTGCCTATACATTCCTTCCAGTGATCTTAGCATAGACTCTTAAAAGTTTAATGTAACCATTAATTAATGGTCAAACACATTATTAAACACATAATTAGCACAATATTATCCTTCCTGTAGCTTAAACCGTAGAGCATGGCACTAGCAATGCCAAGGTGATGGGTTCAGTTCCCAGGGAAAGCAAGAACTGATTAAGACCTGATCGGTTGCATAAACTGCTAAGACTGGTCTTACAAGTTAGTCATCTTTTTTGTATTTATTTAAGACTGTTCATAACTTTAAGGGCTGGTTCACACAAAATGCGTTTTTGCTGTTAAAAGCGCAAGACACCGGTCAGGAGAACGTAAAAAACTGCAAGTTCTAGAGATGCATTTTTTAAAAAAAAAACAAACTTATTTTAACTTGAGAGCTGTGTTTTTAGAAGATGCTGCAAAAGACATGAGCACAATGGTTAAAGACATTTGTTTGATCCTTCCACCTTTTATTCTTCTTGCCACACTATAAATCACTTTCTAAATCCACTCATGATCTCTACAAACACAGAGACAAAGAATGTTTGTACATGTGTGTCTGCAAAGTATCAATCAGTCTACACACAAACATATCCCATGGAAAATTACAAACTGGTTCTGGTTCCAGTAATGGTCCACCCATTTATTAATAAATAAAATTGTGTGAGCTGCAGTTCAGCATCACTGTATTGAGCTGCTGGACAGAGAATCTACCTGAGTTTGCTTTGACTTCAGGTAAAGTTATTTCTCTGCATTTTCTCTTCATTTGATCAAATGAAGATTTGATCATTTGCTTTTGATAAATCTAAATTGATATTTATCTCTGTGAACATTATCATTTATGTGTTTGCAGGTGGCGTACATCACAATGAGGTTTCTGATCTCACTGTGTGTGTCTCTACTGCTGCTGATTAATGGTGAGTGGTTTATAATCTGTCATGTGAAATAACTGAATATTTTTCCAATAATAAATGATATATTTTGTATTTAACAGGTGAAATAACCATTGGACAAAAAACAGGTACAATAATTCTTTTACTTCATCAATTCTTCATCTTTCCTATCCTTTGCTTTCCATTAAACATGTAGAAATGAAAGAAATTTAGTATGAATAATTCATAGTGAAAAAGACTGTCATACTTTAGCAGTCTATAACTTACACATTTTGGGGGTCGTTACATCATGCAGTTGTAACTTGTAACATTAAGGTGATATTTCTATTTGATTTAAATAGTACGGAGTTACTAAAATGAAGCATATTTTTTAGGTGACTTCAGCAGACTTTTTTTACAGTGCTTTGCTAATGCTGCCATTCTTCACAAAGAAATTCTATTTAAAAAATCTCACGCAAAACACTTCAATTTCTTATTAGGCTTATTTAATATAACATACATATATATATATATATATATATATATATATATATATATATATATATATATATATATATATATATATATATATATATACATATATAATAGGAAACATTTGAACTATCTATTAAACAGTTCTATTAAAGATCTATTATACAGTTCTAGATCTATTAAACAGTTCTGTGACAAAAAAAGGAAGAAAAAAAGAAAAGAAAAAGGCCAAGATAAAAATGACAAAATATTTTGTTGTCTTTTAATGGTGTTAACCATTTTAATGACAAATCTCTGGTCAGTAATTTAGCAAGAACTGCACAAATATCGACGATAAAATAACTTAGCATGGAACCTTCCCCAACTTGCAGACAGCTTTTTTACAGGAAAAAGAGTCAGTGTTGTTCCACTCAATGTTAATGTTAACAGTTAATGAGTAGTTGTGTGTTAATGAGTAGTAATGTGAGACCAAATATTTACTATAGGGTTCAAATCTGGACTCTGACCAGGCCAAAACATGAGCTTGATGGACTTATTCTCAAGCCGCCACTTGGTTTGTCTTTGCAATTTGGGCAGGCACATTGTCTTGTTGACAAATAACATCTGATCATATCACTTTTCATTTGTGGGAAGCAAGCCATTCTGTAATATTCCGATAATGTCTTAATGTACTCGCCATATGTGGGAGTAAACTCTGGGTTACCAATAGGAGGTTGATTGAATTTACTCTTTGTAGGAGTTTTGGAACTGACATGCCCAAGCAAGGTTTGGGTTAATCAATCAAGAATTCAGGGTATATGTGATGGCAAGTTAACCTTGCTTTCTGGAATACCCTCTGGTGGTATACCCATGTAGATAATGTGATGGTAATGATCAACAGGTGAAATGGGTGGAGTAAAAGGTGGGATGATCCATGATAGACAGCAGAACAGTGGTACCCGACTTCACCTGCTAGTCAGAGCAGGAATAGCAGGATCTGAAAACCAACTGGAGAGAGATGATAGAATAGATGTGATGGCTATAATAACTTTTTAAAGCAAATTACATTAAACCATAACAAAACAATTTCTTATTTTAATTTTAAAACAAATACTTGCTGTACAAATACAAACAAGTGCTACTATAACAAGCCGAATGCATATATACTGAATGCGTATGTATCATCACAGTTCTGTCTGTTTGTTTCTTTTCAGAACCTACAACTTCCAGCTCTGATCCATGCTATGATTATAAAAATCTTGATGAATCCTGGAGAGACATACGGCAAAGCCAGTACTCTGGATATGATGACAGCCTTGTTGAATGGAGTGGCTGGTATCGGCTGTATTTGAATGGAGAAAGTGCCCAGATGTCTGAGTGGTGTGTGAGTGAAGTTGCATGTGGTGGTGAAACTGGACTGTATCTCAACGGTTCTCATCCTACACTTGAGGATGGAGTGGTGACCCGTGAAGTCCTGGGAATTTATTCAAGGTGGTGGGGGAGGTATTCCGTTGAGTGTGGCACCTACAGATCCAAGTCCATCCAAGTCAAAGCCTGTCAAGGAGATTATTTCGTCTATGAATTTGTCAAACCCATCATATCAGCTCCCGGGCCTATGTACTGTGCAGGTGAAATTTTAAAGGCCTGTTCACATCAAGAACGATAACTAAAAAGAAAACATCTTGAGTTACGACTCTAACCCTTGTTCCTTTTCAAGGTAACTCTCACTGCGTCAGCGGCACTTTGGGAATGCGTATGCGTTATTGTGTTTAAAGCATGTGTGTGAAATCAGTCCAGTGGCATGACGGAACATCACAGGCAGGTTGACGTCAGGACCAGAAAGCTTAAAAGCGCATCTGGAATAAGCATGGCATTAGCTTCAATTAGCCAAAGCAAGTTGATCACAGGAATGCAGGAAGTATGGCAGGGCGACGCAGCGTCTAATTCTCTCTATGACTCTGACTCTGGATGGGCTGAAAGATTGTGCCCCCAGCCTGAGACAGAAGGTCCCTTTTGACCAGAATATCCAGGTAGAGCTGTCGAGGAGGGACACAAGGTCTGAGAACCACTCTTGGGCCAGCCAGAATGCGGCTACTATTACTAGACTGACGATGTCCCAGCCGACTCTCTCAAGAACTCCTGGGAGCAGAGCAATCGGGGGGAAAGCATACAGATGTAGCCTCAGCTATGTCTGTACCATGGCATCCAACCCTAATGAGGCTGGATGCATAGAACCAGAGTGGACATTTTGTCATATCTTGAGACACAAACAAATCCACTTCCGCCTGGGCGAACACCCTCCATATGAGCTCCACAACCTCTGGGTGAAGTCTCCATTCCCAGTGCCTCAGCCCCTATCTCAGCAGAATATCTGCTCCCTGGTTTTAGGACACAGGAATGTAAAAAGCTGCTTTCCCTGGGACCACAGGAGAATCTGGCGTACCAGTTTATATAGTGGGTGCGACCTCAGACTCCCATGATGGTTTATGTAAAAGACCACCGATGTGTTGTCTGTCCGAACAAGCACATGATAGCCCCTCAGGTCTTGGAGGAAGTGCTTAAATGCTTGAAAGACAACCATCATTTCCAGGCAATTTATGTGCCACTAGAGATGATGGCCCCTCCATTGACCCTGAGCTGAATGACCTTCCATGACCTTGAAGGGTGCATCCGTCGTAAGTGTTACGCAATGACAAGGATCCCCCAACACAGGACCTTAGGATAAGAACCAAGGCACATATCTCTGGTACAAAGGCATCTGCATGTAACCTTGATTATGCTGAATGGGTTGCCCTTCGGGGAACCCCTTGGTTTTGAGCCACCACTACAGGGGTCTTTTGTACAGCAGGCCAAAAGGTATCACGCTGGACGCAGCTGACATCAGACCCAACAGCCTCTAAACATTTTCAGTGATTGGACTAGTTTTATTTCTTTTACTGCCGCTAGGATCGAACCGATAAGAGTGAGTGATAGACATGCCTGCATTGTACCATGTTTAGAAAAGTGGTTCTCTGTACTGGAGAAAGCACACTCTTCTTGGCGTTCAGCCTTAACCCCAATACTCTCATATGGGCGAGGATGACATCTTGATGCTGAACCACCGCTCTTCCGATTGAGTTAGTAGCAGCCAATCGTCTATATAATTTAGTATGCGAATGCCCTGGAGTCTCAACAGAGCCGCAGCTGCATCCACGCATTTCATGAAAGTGTGGGGTGATAAAACTAGACTGAAAGGAAGAACCTGGTATTGGTATGCTTTGCCCTGAAAGCAAATCTCAGAAACTTCCTGTGTTGTAGAAGAATAGATATGTGGAAGCATGTGTCCCTGGGATCTATTGTGACAAACCAGTTCTCAAACCTGATTTAAGACACAATCTATTTCATGTCAACATCTCTAACTTGAGATATTTTGACAGAACGATTCTGTTGGCCTATCCCTATCTTTCGTCGGAACAATGAAGTACCGGATGTTGAACCTGAATGCTCTTTTGGGTGGAGGAACACTTTCTATGGCTTCTATGCCAAAGAGAGTTTTATACTTATTGTTCTGTTACCAGAGCCTGTTCGGGGTCGACCACTGTGGGAATGACCCAATGAATTGAGGCGAGTGAGAACCAAACTGGATTCTGTAGCCTCTTTCTATGGTATGCAGGACCCATTGAGACATATTCAGCAGAAGTTTCCACGCAGAAAGTCTATTAAGGGAACCAGTCTGACTGGCCTCTGGCGTAGCCAACTCGACACACTGAAGTGGATGACTGGCAGGTAACAACTGAGCTGATTCCTCTGAAGCCCTTCTCAGAGGGAGCAAGCCTCCCAATACCTCAATGCTCCCGGACAAATGATGTGACATGAACTTGATGGAAACCGCTGTGCCCCGAAACACAGAGGGTGGCGGGGTTGGCAGCACGGCCTCTTGAGGGCACAGAGGAGGAATGGGCACCATATAATTACGTGGGAGCCATTACCCCACGTAGGGGCCTTCCCTCTGAAGTCCAGCACTTCTGTCATCAGGACTTCTCTTTTGCCCTGACGGCTGTGGCTGCTCCCACCCAGCAGCTCCAGAAACCTGAGTCTGGTGAGGGAGTTATTCCAGGGATCTTGTAATGCACTTAGTCAGCCCCCTCAAGAGCTGACCCTGCATACTCCTCTCCCAAACAAACCCCGCACAAATCATGTGTCTCCTTGTCATGTGTCACTTGGACACACTCCTTGTCATGTGTCAAATCATGTGTCACTTGGACAAACAACACTACATAAGACAGGCAATTCATACAGAGCGCTTGCTAAGGCACAGAAGCTAATGCCGGTCATTCCGGATGCACTTTTAAGCTTCCTGGTCCTGACATCACCCCAGCTTGTGACGTTCCATCACGCCATTAATCTGATTACACAGACCTGCTTCAGATGCAACCAATGCACAATATCGTTCTGTTTATTATAAGTGAAGCAGTTATGTTGTCTGCCACTTTAAATGCTTGAGCTCTTTATAGCCGGATAGATTCTGATTGGCTGTTAATGTTTTTATCATTCTTTAGCTGTGAAAAAAATGTTGTTCTGAAAGTGACTCAAACTAAATAGTTCCTCTCTGTGTTATAGTTGTGGTGTGGACTCTGCTCTTCTCATAGAATTAGAACGATTATTAAAACTTTATAATTATCATCCTTCATGTGAACAGGTATTAACTCTTTTTATTTAGGGGTTTTTTAATGATAACGTTTCTTTCTTTCTTTCTTTCTTTCTTTCTTTCTTTCTTTCTTTCTTCTTTTTTTTTTTAATGTTGGTACCAATACTAATTGTAGTATTTATTAGATAATTTTACATGTATCATGGATTGTTTAATAAAATTAAACTTGTTTTAGCCAGTTATAATCAGTGGTTTGCAGTCCATCAGGCATTCTGTTGGCTTCTATTGCCACGTTCACACTGCAGCAGAATACGGTTGTCAGTCCTGTATTTGAGTCCTTAATACAGTTACGTTCTCACACTGTGACAACCGCATTCTATAACCAAACTCACTCCTGTACATTTTTTTAGGATGCACAACCGCATTCTCTGAAAATTTTCAATGGACAATAGTTGTCTGTCACGTCATACAGTGTGAGAGAGCCATTCTGCTAAGAGGTTTCGTGTGTGGTTTCACTTTTGGTAACTTACAGCGAGGGAGAAATGAGCTGTGTGTCATCTAAAGGTTTAAGATCCAGTCACTTTCTTTCTTTCTTTCTTGGCTTTACAGGATATATTTAGGATATATTATGCATCCATTCTCCAAACTGCTTGTCCTATATAAGGTCACAGAGAAGGTGGAGCCTATCCCAGTGTCTATAGTCAGGGCAAAAACTAAATTGTCTTTCATATAAATTCAGCTTTTTAACAGTACTTAACAAAGATCTCATTTGTCCATGATAGTTAATTTCCAAATCATCAGCAGTGATCCCTGCTACAACTATGAGCCTCTGGATCGTCCTTGGAGAGCCAACAATGAAAGTGGAGATAACATTTGTGATGACTCTTTCTCCTGGAATGGCTGGTACCGGCTTTTCTACTACGGAATGGACATCCGGATGTCAGAGACCTGTATTAGTTCATTCAGCTGTAACACATACATCAATGTGTGGCTCACTGATCCTCACCCTCAGATAGAGGATGGAGTGGTGATCAGGGAGGTCTGTGGTAGTTATCATTTGGGAGGCTGCTGTGATTACAACTCAAAACCCATCAGAGTGAAAGCGTGTCCAGGCAATTACTATGTCTATGAACTTGTGAATCCACAGTTTGGGTGTGCCGGATACTGCACAGGTACTGTGCTTTCCCCTGTTTATTAACAAAGACCTTAAAAACTTATAAAACGATTTTCAGTAATGTTATGAATCTCCTTATTTTTAGATGTCAGCACTATTTCACAGGCGGTTTCCAATGTGACTCCAGATATAATCACTGGATCCAGTATCACCTTGAGTAAGTTGTATACAGTATATATAATATAATATGTAATCAACAAAATTAATGATTTGACTGCACTGACACTTTTGGATGAGAACTGACTGAGCTGGACAATGACAGTGCTGTTTTCTGCAGAACTGTTTTATAAATTAAATTGAACTAATAATTGATGATCTTTACAATGGAACTGAATAAACACTGAACTGACTTCAGCTGAACAATGACATTATTTTCTTTTAAAGCTGCTGTACAGTCAACATGAACTCTGTTTGTGTCATTGAATCATTTTCCTGTTTTCACTGTACAGCTGCTGTGAAACTATCTGTACTGTATAATGCATTATAAATAAAGGTGACTTGACTTAATATACTCTACATTGCCGAAAGTTTTGGGACGTCTACCTTTACGTGCACATGAACTTTAATGACATCACATTCTTAATCCGTTGGCTTTAATATGGAGTTGGCCCACACTTTACAGCTATTACAGCTTCAACTCTTCTGGGCAGGCTTTCCACAAGGTTTAGGAGTGTGTTTATGGAAATTTTTGACCATTCTTCTAGAAGTGCATTTGTGAGGTCAGGCACTGATGTTGGCGAGAAGGCCTGGCTCACAGTCTCCGCTCTAATTCGTCCCAAAGGTGTTCTGTTGGGTTGAGGTCAGGACTCTGTGCAGGCCAGTCAAGTTCCTCCACACCAAACTCGCTCATCCATGTCTTTATGGACCTTGCTTTGTGCACTGGTGCGCAGTCATGTTGGAACAGGAAGGGGCCATTCCCAAACTGTTCCCACAAAGTTGGGAGCATGAAATTGTTCAAAATGTCTTGGTATGCTGAAGCATTAAGAGTTCCTTTCATTGGAATTAAGGGGCCAAGCCCAACCCCTGAAAAACAACTCCACACCATAATCCCCCCTCCACCAAACTTTACACTTGGCACAATGCAGTCAGGCAAGTACCATTCTCCTGGCAACCGCCAAACCCAGACTCATCCATCAGATTGCCAGACAGAGAAGCATGATTGGTCACTCCAGAGAACACATCTCCACTGCTCTAAAGCAGGGGTTCCCAAACTTTTCAGTCCACAACCCCCAAAATAACGATGCCAGTGACTTGCGACCCCCACTATCCTAGGAGGTGGTTGCACTGTTCGCATTAAAATAAATATGTATTGACGTGAAAAAAAATGGTAGTTTCACCATAGATGCATATAATTTAAAGTCTCTGTTACACAGTTTACACATGGCTTTTTTGCCTCGGGTAAAGCAAGGAAACGGACACATTACCAGGCATATAGGTGAACAAGGAGACATAACGATGGCACTCGTCTCTTCGTGAATGTGGATAAACAAAGTTCTTTATGACCTGAGAGATTCCTTGTAAAAAGATTTAAAAAGAAAGAAAAGACAAGAGTCACCTGTTTATCTATTTTAAGTTTAATTTAAAATGTTTGTGATTTTAACATAAATCTTATGTTTACATGTTTTGCCACTTGCGTGAGCAACATAATATAAATATGAAGTATTACTATACATAAATATAAAGTAATGAAATTATTAAAACGTAGTGCGTTTAAATGTGACATCTATGAAATAGGCTATATTGTATACAAAGAGAATCGCAATGCTGACACGCCATGTTCAATAACAACTTTTGGATTTGAAATAAAAATAAGTAAATGTTGTGTTTGTAATAAAAAGCCACGAATCAGTTGCGCACTGCAAATGCGGCATTTGTGAAAGCACAATAGCGCATGCTGCGTCATACTGCAAAGGCATGGCGGTGGTGCTTCTCCGCTCTCCTCCGCTGGCTTCCCTGCATTGTCTTTTTTGGTCGATATTAACCAACGTTTCATTTCGACAAAAATATAAAGCCTAAAGAATTATCTACGTGCACATGTCTGAATGTGAATGTCATGGTGCTGTAAACTGACCATGCTGTTGCTAATATGTTGTTAATCTGTCGTAATCACCTCAGGAGTCACGGTCGAGGGGAAGGAAAATCGAAAGGTTGATGGCTTTTTTATTTGCAGGGTTTTTTTTTTTTTTTTTAAATTTAACTACTATTTTTAGTATTTTGTTACAATTATTGATAAAATATGCTATTTCTAAAAATTATTATTTTTTTTATTTCTGGAAATCATCCCTGGAGAGGTCGCGACCCCTACTTTGGGAATCACTGCTCTAGAGTCCAGTGGCAGCGTGCTTTACACCACTGCATCTGACGCTTTGCATTGCACTTGGTGATGTAAGGCTGCTCGGCCATGGAAACCCATTCCATGAAGCTCTCTACGCACTGTTCTTGAGCTAAAGGCCACACAAAGTTTGGAGGTCTGACTTCGCACACTGTGTGCCTCAGCATGTGCTGACCCCGCTCTGTGATTTGTACGTGGTCTACCACTTTGAGGCTGAGTTGCTGTTATTAGGGGCCAAGCACCAAAGGTGCGAAGGCACCTATTGTATCCGTTGGCGTTCTTTTTTTTTTCTTTTCTTCTTCTTCTTCTTCTTCCGCTCTTGAGTCTATGGCAGCCCATAGAACCGTATGGTAAAAAGTTGTGAAATTTGGCAAACAGTTAGAGGACAGTCTGAACTATGTCCATAGCAAATTTGGAGTCTCTATCTCAATCCCTCTTGCGCCACCAGCTGTCCGATGTTGCGCTCATGTTTATGCTAATAACTTTTAAACCGTAAGGGCTAGAATCAAAATTCTTTTTTCCTTTGATTCCTCGATTCAAGACGAATCAATCTATAAGACGTCATTTTCCGTCATGAAAATGTTTCCGCCATTTTGAATTTTCTGAAAAACCTACTTTTTCGAACTCCTCCTAGGCCATTACTCCGATTTTCACAAAAATTGAACTAGATTCAGACCATGCCAACAAAAAGTTATGGAATTCAAGAAAAACACGCAAACGAATTGTACGTAGTGCTTGCGAAAATATACATAAGGCTGTATCTCCGCAACGCTGTATCGTATTCAGACCAAACTTGGTACATGTCATCACAAGCATGACATGCAGGCAACATGCAGCGTTTCGGTGCAGCGCCACCTAGTGGTGCGGAGATATGAAAAATGGCTATTTTTGCTTATAACTTCTGATGGTTTTATCCAAAAATCATAAATTTTCCCATATCAGACATTTTGGCCGTCGGCCATTTTGAATTTTGTGCTAAAATGCTGTATTTTACGAATGCATTAGCGTATCTTTATGAAACTCGGTATGGGTCATCAGCACAATGCCCTGAAGGAGCCTGAGAAGTTTCGGACCAGAGCCACTTTGTGGTCAAAAGTTATAACAAAATTTACAAAAATGCTAATAACTTTTGAGTATATTTACCGATTGTAATGGAACTGGTCTCAGTAAATTCCTTGGGTCATGCTGAGAGCATAGATATCAAATTTGCCATAGTCAGCTAAACTTCCTGTCCGCCATCTTGTTTTTCTTTAAAAACCTACTTTTTCGAACTCCTCCTAGACCGTTGCTCCGATTTTCACCAAAATTGAACTGTATCATCTTCAGACCATGCCGACAAAAAGTTGTGGATTTGAAGTTGATAAGTCAAACTGTTTTTGTATACCGGAGCAAAGAATTTGAGATATGATGCAAAAATGACTCTTGAAGCTGTATCTCTGCAATGCTTTGACATATTGACACCAAACTTTGCAAGTGTCATTGTCACCTCACTCTGACCATACCACAACAATTTGGACACAGCGCCACCTATTGGTCGAAAGTGATGAATCAGTAAATCCTCATTTTTGATCATTTATCAGCTCTTTTACCTAATATGATCTTAATAGGTCTTTAATTGTTCACTGTTGCAGTTTGTCTGACGCTCCCAGTTGTGTTGGCTTGCTTCTTGTGCCGTTTTTGTGCTTGGCCCCGTAATTGCTGCTTGCAGCTCTATTTTCCAATTGCTTCCACTTTGTTATGATACCACTAACAGTTGACTGGACATTTAGTAGTGAGGAAATTTCACGAATTTTACGGTACCACGCTTGAATTCACTGAGCTCCTGAGAGCGACCCGTTCTTTCACAAATGTTTGTAGAAGCACTCTGCATGCCTAAGTGCTTGATTTTATATTCCTGTGGCCACCAATCATTCCAGTGATTGGAACACCTGAATTAAATGATTTGGAGGGGTGTCCCAATACTTTTGGCAATATAGTGTATATTAATTAGAATATTAAAAATATGCATAATTTGCTTTTTTTCTAATAATTCTGCATTACAGTTTAAAATGATACCTTTTATGCATGAACTTGTAACATCTCATACCATACCACACAGTCATGTCATGTAAAGTACAAATCGCTAAAATATCTTATGATTATTACTATAGATTAATTTAGGCCTCACAAAGTTCCTTATTTTGATCTCTCTAACACAGATTATGATCCATGCAATAGCTACAGCATACTCGACAACCAGTGGAGAAGCACACTTATTTACTGGTATACAGACGGATATGTAAATAGACATGATGACACTCTTGTAGAATGGGATGGCTGGTATCGACTCTTCATGAATGGATCAAGTGCTCAGATGCCTGAATGGTGCATGTCTTACATGTCATGTGGAGGTTTTAGTGCTCTGTGGCTTGGTGGCTCTCATCCTCGGCTAGAAGATGGAGTTGTTACTCGTGAAATTTTCGGCTCCCGTAATGATCAGTGCAGTCGCTACAGATCCAACCCAATCCAAGTCAAAGCTTGTCCTGGAAATTATTATGTCTACAAGTTTACCAGGCCAACTCTTTCAATCCCAGCTCCTGTATATTGTGCAGGTACAGTCATTCATCTTTTTATTTGACATGATTATTGTAAATTGTATTATAGATTTTCACATGATTAGCTGTGCAGACCTGTTAAAGTTTATTTTTTGTATGGATGCATTTAATCTTCACTATATAATGGTCTTCTTTTTTATCAACAGTATATGTCTCCATCCCAAGTGTCGACCCCTGCTACAACTATACCAGTCTGGATGAGCCTTGGAGAGCCACAGACAACTCTTACTATAATAACTACTACTATGGCATGTGTGATTATAATGTGGAGTGGAATGGCTGGTACAGGCTGTTCTACAATGGTCAAAATGCTCAGATGCCAGAATCATGTGTTAGTCAGTACACGTGTGGCACTAGTGACCCACTGTGGCTCAACGACCCTCACCCACAGCTGGAAGATGGAGTGGTCACCCGTCAGGTCTGTGTCTCATCATGGAATGGCTGCTGTACTTACGCTTCCCATGCTATAAGAGTCAAAGCCTGTCCAGGAGATTACTATGTTTATGAGTTTGTCAAGCCAATATTTTGTGGAGCTTACTGTGTAGGTAGGAGAGGATTTTCTCATATGCATTTCAATAATTTATTTTGAAAATTATTGATGTTGATATAAAATGTTCCTATTACCAGAAGCCTCAAGTCAGTCCATCTCATCATCGTCTACAACAACAGAGATAATCCCATCCACTGAATCCATTACTCCACCAATCACAACCACTGGTAAAGTATTGTCTTGACTCTTTTATAAACCCTTCTTTTGTTGACCCATTACACAAGGGTGTAGAAAAAGTCATAGCAAACCTTACTTAATAGCATGCATATACACAGATAAAGGGTAAAATAGAACTTTCTTAGTTGATGTGAGTCAAAAAAAGCACAAAATGTATTTAACGTGCCCCTATTATGCTATTTTAAAGGTTCCTAATTTAGTTTAGTCTCCTACAATAATTTTACATGCATCCAAGGTCTAAAAGGTTCCTGTTTTAAGTGAACATAAAAAGTTGAGAAAGAAAACGCATGTGTAACAGTATAATAGATCCGTGCGCAGGTCTTAAAGGGGAGTGTTGTAGTACTAGAGACTCAGACTCGGTCTCGAGACCATATTGTAACGGTCTTGGTCTCGTGTGCATATTGACTCGGAAATGACTCGTACTCAAACATATTTGATTCGGACTCATTCCCAAGACCACTCGAGTCCCATTCAAAATATTTAATTACTATTACTGTATGTTAATGTTTTGAGGCAAATAGCAATGATAATATTATGGTCAATAAAACAAAATGCATTTAAATTATAATTAACATGACAATGTGTACAATAGTAACGAATCGCTCAAAAGTCGGAAAATTCCAATTATTTTTACATATCCGTCAGTGTGAGGCGTTGCTATGGGTTCCACAGTCTGTCTCGAGCTATATATGGTTCTTTCTCTGAGTGCTTATGGCTCAACGCAAGAAAAAAAATAAACCAAACAATTTTTTAAACTTTTTTTCCCCCATCAATAATCAAAGCTAGTGTGTCGATTTAATTAAAAAAATCTATTTATTATATATTTTAAAATATTACATAAATCACCATTTTATGAATCAAATTGCATCGCTGACAAAATGGATGGTAAGTAGTATTCAATTCATTTAGTGTTGATACTGTTTACTATTTGATGAAACTGTCATAGTTAATGAAGCCCAAGTGCCACCTACAGGCCTATTATGTGAAGTGTAGGCTGGCGAAATGGTGACGTGAAAGGACTTTATTATATTACCATTTTTTTATAATTATTAGCTTATGTGGCATTATGAAATAAGTCTCTTATGCTCATCAAGCCTGCATGTATCTAATCAAAAACAGCAATATTCATTTTAAAAATATTATTACAGTTTAAGATAATGGTTTTCTCTTTGAATATACTTTAAAATATAATTTATTTCTGTGATGCAAAGCTGAATTTTCAGCATTATTACTTCCAGTGAAAGTGTCACATGATTCTTCTGCAATCATTCTAATATGCTGATTAATTTTCAAAGTTGGAAAGTGGAAACAGTTATGCTGCTTAACTCGAACCTCTCTGGTCTCGGTCTCGACTCAGACTCGAATGAGCTTGTCTCGACTACAACACTGTTAAAGGGACAGCAGCCTAATGTTAAAAATATCTATATGGCTGTTTTTCCCCATGGTAACGATGTCAAAATTGTGGCCAGTATAAATGTTAAGTGGCTAGTAGCTTTGGAAAAGTAGCCACAGTGGCTGGTTATCAAAAAAGTTAAAGTCAAGCTCTAATTGTTATGAAGGTGCGTAACAGGAAGTATGACTGGAATTGCTGACATCTTGTTTTGGCAGTTCAGAATCGATTCTTTCTTTTAGGAGGCAACTTTATTTGTTGTGCACTTTAATCTTTAAAACTTCACAGACCTTTTACATTCACAAACAGCTATATTATACACTGCATGAAAGGTAATATTTGAAAAGAGACATTTTAAAACACAAAAGTAACATCTTAAGTAAAGTGTGCCGTAGAGATTACAACTGATCACAACTGCAACAACTGTACAAATAAGTATGTAACATCATTCATCAATGTATTTTTCTAAAGATTCCATAACAACAGCTCCCCCTGTAGAGCAAAAGTTCCAGTCTCTGGCTTTGATAATGTACAGTAATAGAGCCAACAATATTCAGTGTACAGTGCCAGGTTTATTAGAAAGCTAGATTATGAAACAAGCTAGAGCTGAGGTGAAATGCAGAAAAGTAAAAAATAAGAAAAGTAAAAATAAGATTTATTATTAGTATTTTTTATTTATTTATTTATTTATTTATTTATTTTGTGAAGTAGGCCTACTACTTTTAATCATTAACTCTGATGCTACATGACTCAGTGTGTTTTTGTGTTGTATTTCATCTGTGCTTTTCCTCTTAGATGCGAGAGATCCCTGTTCTGAGCTCAGCTGCTCTGAGGATGAAAGATGTGGGATGAAAAATGGTGTTTATGGCTGTTTATGTAAAAAGGACCATCACACACCACAACCACATTCTGACTCATTTGGTTGGTATAATTCTACAACAAAATATGAAATAAACTGCCAATAATTTTATTTATTTATTTTCTTTCCTCACAGAATTATCAGAATCCTGTGAAAGCAGCTCTGGCTCCATGTCTGTGTCTCGCTGTCAGCTCTTTGAGGCTGGTTTTCCAGCTGATGTCTTACACCTCAATGATCCCAGCTGCAAAGGAACGGTCCGGAATGGCAGAGTGGAATTCCATTTTGATAATGATGAACACATCTGTGGTACAAATCTTGTGGTAAGTTTAACTCTGTATAATCTATTCAAATGCACCATCTAAATATTTGTAATGTCTGATAGAACCAGCAAAGTTTGATTTAACCACTTGGGGAATCTCTTTGAGAAGTATGTAGGGAGGTCTGTAAGGGCACTGAAGAATCTAACCCACTAACCCTCCCTAAAGACTTCTCAAAGTCTTAGAGAGATTCAGCAGGGAAGGAAACATAAAAGAAACTGGAACTTTTGCCCTCGTTCTCCACCATTAATATGTATCCCACCATTATTTTACTTGACTGATGCAACTTTCTTTGCTTTTGTAGTTTCTTTAATATGTTACTTTAATATTTCTTTAAATACACTGAAGTCAATTTAGGCTAACTTTACAAAATGTTATATTTGTTGTCCACAGGCTAACGGCACCCACTTCATCTATAATAACTTTATTCTGGGGACACCGAGGTCAGAGAAAATCCTGAAGCTTTCTTTCAGCTGTGTTTATCCTCAAACACAAACACTTTCCATGAATGTGGAAATCAACCCACTGGAGAGGTGGGAATCTTTTAACTAGGAAAAACTAATGCACAGTATAAAAATGAGTAAATATATGTGAATATCCTCCAAGAATATATGCTTTTTTCTAAATATAGATTGAGTTGAGGCAAATACAAAATTGAATATAAAACTTTTTTAATGGGTCTTGGAAATTTCATCAGCATTGTGCACAAGACTCTTCCCGCTGGTGAAGGCAGATATCAGGTTCGGATGATTCCATATCAGGATGATGAGTTTACCCGGCCCTTCACTGGTGCAGTGGATGCAGAGCTCGACCAGGAGATGCATGTGGAAGTTCGTGTTAAGGGGGTCGACAGCCGCCAGTTTGCCCTGGTGATGGACAAGTGTTGGGCTACACCTGTGAATGATCCTGATTACAGCCTCCGCTGGGATCTCATCATTTCAGAGTAAAGCAGGGCTTTTTTTAGGAATGCCAGAGATACTTTATCTCTCAGGACAAAAGCTTAGGATTTAATTTTGTACGATGGAAACGATTTGTTGATTGGCATTATTGATATTGTCAGGTGTCCCAATCCAAATGATGACACACTGAAGCTGCTGCAGAACGGCGTCTCGACATCCAGCCATTTCTCTTTTGGGATGTTCATCTTCACTGCAAACTCCACTAAGCTTTACCTGCACTGTGCTGTTCACCTTTGCTTTCTGTCAAGCAATCGCTGCTCAATGGTCAGTTTACAAACCTCTCATAATGATCATGTTTTTGAGTAATTGATAATAAATAAAACTGATCACTTTAAATATATAAAATGATGGTTACATTTTAGAACTTTGATCAAATGCTTCAGTGTTGTTTGTAGGCTGCTAAAATACTGTTTTTGCTGCCCACTGCTGGAGACTTTCCTTTGTTTCTTGTTTGTTCAGTGATATTTAACAGGGATTCACACAGCTGATTTTGCTCTTTTCTCTATCAGGACTGTGACTCTGGACACCAGTGGAGAGAGGGCAGGTCTCTGGACTTCCATGATAGTGCTTCCATATCCATGGGTCCTCTGATGTTGTCTGAAGGGAACACAGGTGAACATTTCATTTATTTTAATCATTTGTAATAAAGGTTACTGATGATTTCTGTCATGAATACATTACATTTCACTGCATTATGTCCCCTGTTCACAGATAAGTGGGTCCCAGACAAAGTGAAGGTATCTGAGGCTTCTTGTCTGTGTGGTTCTCTGATGGTGTTTCTTGTTCCTCTGATGAGTGTCCTGATACACTTTTAGTTTAGTGCCACAAAAGGGCAGAATTTACATGCATATCGTCTAAAGCTATTTTAATGAATGTGGCGCTGATGACATACTGGTTTCTAATTGTTTTCTTATCTCATTTAGCTTTTGTCTACATACCATACCAAATTAATTATTTAATCATTTACATGAATTGTTATATTCTACATCTTATTTTACTCAAGCTGATGTGATACAACAACAAAGGCAATCAAATTCATGTTTATTCAAATCATGAAAAAGCCTTAGTTCAATAACATTTTAAAAATGAATACACTTATTTTGCAGCTTAAGGAAATATTTCTATAAAAGGCAGAAAGAAAGATGATTTGGTCAATGAACAAGGCACAATATAAGAAATAAACTTAGTCATATCTCAGTGAGGGATTGACAGTTTGCTTACATGACGACATCAACTTGATGTTCATTTTGATATTTTTAACAATCTTATGTTGTTTTTTGATTAAACAGGATGTAATGTTATAGAGTGACACAATCCCATTAGGGTTAGCATTCAAACTGATTTACAATTAAAACAACATTCCCAAGAAAATGTTTATCTTTAAACATTTAAATTAAAGAAAGAAAGACAGACAGACCTAGAATATTTCTGAATAGATTTTTTTCCTTCTGTATATTAAATCATGAATGATGTAGTTAATTAAGTTTGAAGAAATGCAGCTTTATTATATCTGCTTTTTTTACAATAATTTGCTTTCATTAATAATTAAGAGAAGAAATTGGTGTTTTTCCCCCCTCCTACCATATTTTTTTTTTTTTGTAACACTTTACAATAAGTACTTAATTTTTAGGGTGAATGGTAATACACATTATGCATTTTAGTATTTTGTAGGTTGTGATAAAACTGTTTCAATCGATCTGCTGGTGCTTTTTTTTCCTCCTGTCTTTGCTCTGCATTGTATAAAAATGACAACAAACCTGATTAGTTTGAGTAAACAGAAAGGTCAAGGAAGGTTGAAGCTGATTCGATACAATTAAAATGCTGCTGTCATTTGTATTTATATGATTGATACCTATTGAATATACACTCTAAAAAATAAAACATTGGTTCAACAAAAAAAAAAATATGTTAACGTTTTCCACTAGAATTTTTAACTTAAGCCAATTGGGAGAATTACATTAATTCAAAGCAATATTTTGAGTTGATCCAACATAATATTTTAAGTAATATTTTTTTTTTTTGCCATAATAAAAACAGATTTCTAACATGAACTTAATAATTGTCAACATGAATGCAACTATTTAAGTTGATCAACATAATGTTTTAAGTAAGGTGAAGACGCTTCTTGGACACAATAAAACTGCATTTCTAAGTAACATGATCTTACCAAGCACTGCTTGTCACCATGATGGTAACTCTCCAAAAACCCACATTAACACATTAATTCTTCTAAATTAGCATAACAAAAACCTAATTACTGCTAAATCTCCCTTACCATTAATCTTGTGCAAAAAACATTATATAACACTTAATTTTAGCATTTACTCTCCTTTTCAAGTGCCATGGGCAAAGCATGATGGGAAATATAAATCCCAGCCCAGTTAAAAGAAGTGTTCATATAACTCAAAACAATGAAACACATTTACACGTCATCAGAATGTATTTTACATTAACAGAACTTAAAATTAATTACATTTTTGATTAACTGAAAATGTTAAACTATGACAGTAAGTCATGACAGTATATCGAATCAATAGGCATAATTTGTGTGTCATCCAAGCTCAATAAAATAACAATTACAAGTAAAAAGTCTAACAGCATTTCAGAACTTGATTTTTTATTTCACAACAATATATATATTTAAGTAATGACTAAAGGTCCCCTGAATTAGTTTTTAGAGAACACTTGTTCCTCCCTTGGTAAACAAGTGAATATAGTGTTCATTTCCTTATTCTCCAAGAACAGACTTGTTTCATTACTATGATCAACCCATGAGACATGCTTGTCTTATAAACAGTGTTGTATCCATACTATTATCAAACATGTATAACAAATTGTCTCATATGATGAGGTAGACATTAAATGTGACATGAAAAACATTTGCCCGTTTAGCCTAATTTTATGTATTCTATGCAGTCTTTGTAAATCAAGTTCCATGATTATTATTAGTCACTGTTTCTCTTTGCTTTTCCTCTTTGACGGTACCAAATGGCGCTCTACCTTGACAGTATTACGTATTAGATACTCATCTGCCTAATTTTAATAAAGATGTACTAATATGTATTTATACTGTTGTAATCTTGCAAGTTTGCACATCTCACAAACTTCATCTTACTTGACTACTGCCTATACATCCCTCCCAGGGAATTAATTAATTAATTAATGGTCTAACGCAGAATTATTAAAACACAGAACTAAAACATTGTTTTTACTTCCTGTAGTTTAAACAGTAGATTACAGCACGAACAATGCCGAGGTCATGCATTTGACTCCGAGGGAAAGCAATATGGATAAAAGCATCTGCCAAATGCATACAGTAAATGTAATCTAAATATAATTTTTAAATTAATAAGCATGGATCTTGGTCTCTCACAGTATTTTAAAGGTACTATTTTTTTGTTTTGTTTTTGTAAACCTGTTTGGAAAAAAAGCTAAATAAAAGAAACTGACTCACTGTTACTCAATTTTCATTAATCTATTCAAACACAGAGTGGAACAATGTCTTTCTATAGGTGTATGCAAAGAAACAATCAGTTCATTCATAGTGAAAATTGTGACATATTGTGTCACATGAAAAATTAATCTGGTTTAAGCTACTGTTGATAAATTACTTCTAGTTCCCTGTAATGATCCACCCACAGTTAATAAAGGCACTGATAAGATTGTGAGATCTGCAGTTCAGCATCACTTTATTGAGCTGCCGAAGAGAGAATCTCCCCGAGTTTGAGCATCTGACCTCAGGTAAAGATATTTCTCTTCTTTTTATCTCATTGTGCTTGAATTCGCTTTTAATGCATTGGCTTCTGATTTGATCTAAATTCATGTAAATATCTGTGAAAATTATCATTTAAGCTGTTTTTACAAATATGCACAATAAAGAATAAAATTAACTAAATAAATAAGAAACATGTCTTAATATTTCTGTATGTTGTATATGTGTGTGCAGGTGCGGTTCGTCACAATGAGGTTTCTGATCTCACTGTGTGTGTCTCTACTGCTGCTGATTAATGGTGAGTGTTTTATAATCTGTCTGTAAAATGACCAAATATCTTCCCAATATTGAATCTATATTTTGTTTTTAACAGGTGAAATAACCAATGGACAAACAACAACAGGTACAATGATTCTTTCACTTAAACTAATCTTCAGTTCCTCTTTCTATCCTTTGCTTTAAAATGTAGAAATATAAGAAGTGAAGTATTTTTTATATTGAAAGAGCCTGTCATACTTTAGCAGTTTAGAACATTTTTGGATTCTTTCAGGAGGTAGTCTAGATATTTAAATGTGCAAAAAAAAGATGTGGTCACATCATGCCTTGTACCTTGTATCCTTCAATTCCTTATTAGGCTATAATAATTATAATATGAAGCATTTGAACTGTGATCTATTAGGCTACATAATTTCAAGAAATGTGATTGTCAATTATTTTTACTGTCATCTAACCATTATTGAAAACAAACAAAAATAATATAGACTCAAATATCAGGGATAATTAAGGACTTTAAAAGAAATAACTTAAAGTCAAAATCAGGCAAGAAAAAAACAGGAACAAACTAATAAGGCTGGAACGATCTGAACCATGAAGAAAAGCAGAGTTGTGTGTCGTAAGCATAATAGATTGTAAAAAAACAAAACATTATGAACAAACAATGGTCTCTAATACTTACTAAGGCTTACAATGCTGCTTTGAGAACTGCAGCCCATGAATATATGCAGGAAAATAATGAGATTGTAATGGATGAACAGGTGAAATGGGTGGAGTAACAGGTGTGATGATCTATGATTGACAGCAGAAAAGTAACGCCCAGGACCTGAAATACAACTAGAGAGTGAGACCGAAAAGAGGGATGCTAGTAGATGTGACAGATATAGTCACATTTTTAAGCAAATTACATTGTTTCCCAGCAATTGCCTAACTGGTAAAAGAATTCCCCATTTTCAATTTATCAATAAGCATTTACTTTTAAGATTCATGTAGAAGCTTTTATTGAAAACCACTTTAGTTCTTAAGTATACAGTGGTGGCTGGTGGGTTTTAAAAAAGTGGAGGCACACTAAATTGTAGCAATCTTTCTTTTCTTTTTTTTTGCTTAACTGCTTTAAAATGGCTTTTACAGCAAAATCCATCCTACTGTTCTTTATAATGTCTGTGTTAAAAGAGCACATTTGGTCATTTAGTGAAGGTGATTTCTGTAGCTTACTGTATATAGGGGGTCAGTCATGGCCTAATTGTTAGAGAGTCAGACTGGTAACCCAAAGGTTGCAGGTTTGATTCTCAATACCAGCAGGAAATGACTGAGGTGCCCTTGAGCAAGGCACCTAATCCACGATCGCTCCCCGAGTGCCACAGCACTGCCCAATGCTCCAGGTGTGTGTGTGTGTGTGTGTGTGTGTTCACTACTCACTACTCCTAATGTGTGTGCACTAACGCAAGGACAAATTTCGAGTATGGGTTACCATACTTGGCCTTCACATATCACCTTCACTTTTAATTTTCACTTAAATATTCAACTTAGGCATGGGTACTTTCTTAATTTTTAATTTGTAGCTGTTCAAATAGTAGTTTGTTGGTGATGAAATATTCAATATCTCTGCTCTCCATAATTAAGGTAGTTCCTAGATTATCAGCAGGTGCAGTTTGAACTCTACGATAATTTAAACTCTACGATAATTTATAGTTTAAATACCAATGGAGGCTAGCCTCTGGTGTATTTTTTCCTCACTCTAATTGCTGAAAGTGGAATACTCAAAGATGATTGGCTAAGTTTTTTTTTTTTTTAACCAATGGAGTCAAAAGTCTCCAGCTATGGATTTTGCCTTCCCTTCTCGATCCCTCAGACTCACCTTAGCACAGTTTTCTAACAATTGTAATTATATGGGCAGATCAGCACGTTCGGGGAAGTGTAGTGTGTATGTAGTGGTGAAATTACAAACAAGACATACACATTCTGAAACATGAAATTAAATGAAGAACCTGGAATTTTTTTTTTTTATCATTAATTGCTTTCTTTCATTTTCAATTTACAGTTTTGTGAAGGCTCCCTTGCCTCTCCTGACAAGCCACCAGTATTTTTAGAAAACAAATACTTGCTGTACAAATACAAACAAGTGCTACTATAACAAGCCTAATGCTGATATAATCTACAATCTAACAAGAATAAGGAAAATACTGAGGAAGAATATCACTTTTTGCAGTGCAGTAAATGCGTATGTATCACCACAGGATTGTCTGTTTTTTGTTTGTCCTTATTCTTTCAGAACTTACAACGTCCATCTCTGATCCATGCTATGATTATCACACTCTTGATGAATACTGGAGAGATATACGGCAAAAACAAGTTTATGGATATGATGACACTCTTGTTGAATGGAGTGGCTGGTATCGGCTGTATTTGAATGGAGAAAGTGCCCAGATGTCTGAGTGGTGTTTGAGTGATGTGAGATGTGGTGGTGAAACTGCACTGTATCTCAACGGTTCTCATCCTACACTTGAGGATGGAGTGGTGACCCGTGAAGTCCTGGGAAAACAGGCACTGTCCAACCAGTGTGGCGACTACAGATCCACGTCCATCCAAGTCAAAGCCTGCCCAGGAGATTATTACGTCTATGAATTTGTCAAACCCATCATATCAGCCTCAAGACCTACATATTGTGCAGGTACAATTTAAAATTTTTAAAGGCTCATTCACACAAAGACATAACTATTAAGGTAAATAATGATAAATGTATTAACTATAATGATTAACTGTCTCCAAATACAAACCCGATTCCAAAAAAGTTGGGACACTGTACAAATTGTGAATAAAAAAGGAATGCAATAATTTACAAATCTCATAAACTTATATTTTATTCACAATAGAATATAGATAACATGTCAAATGTTGAAAGTGAGACATTTTGAAATGTCATGCCAAATATTGGCTCATTTTGGATTTCATGAGAGCTACACATTCCAAAAAAGTTGGGACAGGTAGGAATAAGAGGCTGGAAAAGTTAAATGTACATATAAGGAACAGCTGGAGGACCAATTTGCAACTTATTAGGTCAATTGGCAACATGATTGGGTATAAAAAGAGCCTCTCAGAGTGGCAGTGTCTCTCAGAAGTCAAGATGGGCAGAGGATCACCAATTCCCCCAATGCTGCGATGAAAAATAGTGGAGCAATATCAGAAAGGAGTTTCTCAGAGAAAAATTGCAAAGAGTTTGAAGTTATCATCATCTACAGTGCATAATATCATCCAAAGATTCAAAGAATCTGGAACAATCTCTGTGCGTAAGGGTCAAGGCCGGAAAACCATACTGGATGCCCGTGATCTTCGGGCCCTTATACGGCACTGCATCACATACAGGAATGCTACTGTAATGGAAATCACAACATGGGCTCAGGAATACTTCCAGAAAACATTGTCGGTGAACACAATCCACCGTGCCATTCGCCGTTGCCGGCTAAAACTCTATAGGTCAAAAAAGAAGCCATATCTAAACATGATCCAGAAGCGCAGGCGTTTTCTCTGGGCCAAGGCTCATTTAAAATGGACTGTGGCAAAGTGGAAAACTGTTCTGTAGTCAGACGAATCAAAATTTGAAGTTCTTTTGGAAAACTGGGACGCCATGTCATCCGGACTAAAGAGGACAAGGACAACCCAAGTTGTTATCAGCGCTCAGTTCAGAAGCCTGCATCTCTGATGGTATGGGGTTGCATGAGTGCATGTGGCATGGGCAGCTTACACATCTGGAAAGGCACCATCAATGCTGAAAGGTATATCCAAGTTGTAGAACAATATGCTCCCATCCAGATGTCGTCTCTTTCAGGGAAGACCTTGCATTTTCCAACATGACAATGCCAGACCACATACTGCATCAATTACAACATCACGGCTGCATAGAAGAAGGATCCGGGTACTGAAATGGCCAGCCTGCAGTCCAGATCTTTCACCCATAGAAAACATTTGGTGCATCATAAAGAGGAAGATGCGACAAAGAAGACCTAAGACAGTTGAGTAACTAGAAG
Organism: Ancherythroculter nigrocauda; assembly: GCA_036281575.1. Classification (NCBI taxonomy): domain Eukaryota; kingdom Metazoa; phylum Chordata; class Actinopteri; order Cypriniformes; family Xenocyprididae; genus Ancherythroculter; species Ancherythroculter nigrocauda. The sequence goes on from VTFQ01000018.1 coordinate 3,368,052, forward strand.
CCTGTATTAGACAAGAATGAGACAACATTCCTATTCCTAAACTTGAGCAACTTGTCTCCTCAGTCCCCAGACGTTTGCAGACTGTTATAAAAAGAAGAGGGGATGCCACACAGTGGTAAACATGGCCTTGTCCCAACTTTTTTGAGATGTGTTGATGCCATGAAATTTAAAATCAACTTATTTTTCCCTTTAAATTATACATTTTCTCAGTTTAAACATTTGATATGTCATCTATGTTGTATTCTGAATAAAATATTGAAATTTGAAACTTCCACATCATTGCATTCTGTTTTTATTCACAATTTGTACAGTGTCCCAACTTTTTTGGAATCGGGTTTGTAGTACAGTTGAGTACACTTAGATGTTCTTAAGATTATCTTAAAAAGTACTAAAGAAGAATTTTAGTCTATTAAGTACAAAATTAGTGAGTGAAAATAGAGCACTTTAAGTACATTATGGAAGTGTACTTTTTTCACCTGGGTACGAATACCGCATTAACAGTCACATCTGTTACTGTAAACCTTTATTTTTGCATGATGCTACAGTATAAGTAAGTGTACACTGGTCAATGCAAGATAAACCAAAACTTAAGACAATTGAGGAACATCTAAGGGTGGTGTTTGAAAAATCAATAAGTTACGACCACGTTTAATTTTTACTCATCAAAATAAGTTGAGCAGTTTTTTGTACAAGATTCAACCCATTTTTTTTTAAAGGCAGTTTAATGTAATTTAAGTTGAAATGACTTAAACAACCAAATTTATTGTAGGCTATTTAAAAATGTAAGGCAGCAACATTTTTTTTACAGTCTGTCACATGTCTGTTTATTTTGAACTCTGTTTGATTTTCATTGGTTCCTTTGTTCAGTTTCCCACCACTCCTTATTTGTCATGGTCACCTTAATTATGATTATTGTTTACCAGCTGTGTTTAGTTAATTAGTCTTATTTAGTAATTTTCTCCTTGTATTTAAGCCCTCTGTTTCAGTTAGTCCCTTGTCTTCCGTTGTTGTATGTTCATGGTGTTTTTTGGTTGGCAATTTCTTCTAGCTATTCTCCTGTTTATGTTGTTTAATGAATTAAAAGTTCTCTTTGAAGATTTCCTTCGTTGTGCGCTTCATATCAGACACACACCGTGACATCAACATTTAATTGTTTAGTTTAAAATATCACCAAATAGGCTTTTTATTTATGATTCTGTCACTATTACGTCAGTATAGCTGCTCAGCTCATCTGTGATGTGCCACCAGATGTGCCAATAAGCATAGCGACGTATCATTGGTTTCTGTGTGTCAGATGCCATGTCACTTAATGTTAATACCACCTCTCAAAAACAGGAACGAAATGAACATCAAAATAACAATCTAACAGAACTAACTGAACCAGATGCATAGCTTTTAGCTGCTTCAGAGCTGACAATAAGCTTTAAGGAAATAATGAATGTCACATTAAGGCCCAGTGTGAGTTGTTTTTTTTGTTTTTTTTTTTGTAAATTGTGTTACCCCTTTGTTGCTGGGAATGAATGTGAAGACCCATACTTGCCCCATTTTGAATCTGACTGCACACCTCTGGTTAGAATTGTCATTGAAGATGGAGATGCTTTACCATCAGACCAGTAAGTGAGTTTGTTCATTCTTCTGATAATTTTGAAATAAATTAGCTGGCTTACCAGTAAACTCAACTATTAAATGCTGACCGTTTCCATAAGTTTGTTACAAAATGTAACAAATAAAATTCTCTTTGGAATCTATTGTATGGAAATTGATAAGCTGCTTTGGTCTGACAGCATCCATTAAAAAATGAAGAATATAATGTTGCTTTGCTTTCTCCTTTTTCTTCCTAAATCTAATAAAAAAATTTTGGTTGAAAAAAACAAACAAACAAACAAACAAAAAGCCTCTGGTCAGAATATTTTATATATATATATATATATATATATATATATATATATATATATATATATATATATATATATATATACATATAATGAAATTTACCATAAAAAAATAAAACTAAATTATCCATCCATTCTCCTTACCGCTTCTCCTATATGAGGTCACAGGAATGCTAGAACCTATCCCAGAACATCGGGCCATATGCAGGGCTAATTAGCTGATCTAATTGATTAAATCTTTCATGCAAGTATTTAACAAAGATCTATTTTGTCCATGTCAGTTGCTTTCCAAAACATCAGCAGTGATCCCTGCTACAACTATGAGTCTCTGGATCATCCCTGGAGAGCCAACAATGAAAGTGGAGATCACATTTGTGATGAATATTTCTCCTGGAATGGCTGGTACCGGCTTTTCTACTATGGAATGGACATCCCGATGTCAGAGACCTGTGTTAGTTCATTCAGCTGTAACACGGCATTCAGTCTGTGGCTCAGTGATCCTCACCCTCAGATAGAGGATGGAGTGGTGATCAGGGAGGTCTGTGGAGTGTCTTTGAGTGGCTGCTGTGATTACAAGACAAAACCCATCAGAGTGAAAGCATGTCCAGGCAATTACTATGTCTATGAACTTGTGAATCCACTATTCTGGTGTTCAGTATACTGCACAGGTATCATGCTTTTCCACTTTTCAACAAAGTATTTCAAGCATTTTAAAATGATATCAGTCATGGCTTAATTTCCTGTCTTTTTTAAGATGTCAGCACCATTTCACAGGCGCTTTCCACAGTGAGTCCAGGAATAATCACTGGATCCAGCAGTAAGTTGTATACATTATTTACAGAGCGCTTGTCACACCTCTCTTCATCAATTTTCACTGGTTGCCAATATCTGCTTGCATCAAATTCGAGGCACTGATGTTTGCTTATAGAATAACCACTGGCTCTACACCTCTGCACCAATACTACTACTACAGACTTATGTGCCCCCCTAAAAGCGTGTGTTCTGCAAGTGAACGGCACCTTATGGTGCCATCCCAAATATGCACAAAATCACTTTCACAGACCTTAACCTTAACTGTTCCCTACTGGTGGAATGACCTACCTAACTCAACCTGACCTAGGGATAGTAAGATCAGATTTCCAGATATCGGACCACCACTTCAGGCTCACCATCGGACCACCATCATATATTAAACTTGCCTAATCATTAACCTCATAAGCACTGGGACCATTTTGGGGATTTCCACCTGGATTTGGCGTACCCAAATTGAAAAGCTTCCCATACCCACATACAGTGCTCTAAATACAAAATCTTGGTGTCATTTTATAGGAAGCCCTTCGATGTTACATACAACACTCCTAAAAGTGATTAAAAAAAATTATAGTATATATTGTACATAGTATACATCACCTCAGCATCACCTGTCTGTCTCCTGGAGATGATGCCAGCTGCTGCTGCTGCTCACTAATCTTCAACAGATACTGAAACAAAGAAATTACTGTTTACACACAGTTTTTGCACTGTAATAATACCCATTTCTCAATATCAAAATGTAGATTTACTGAAATGGCAACTCTATTCAAGTTTTCAAGTTTGCATACTTGCAGACAGCTGTGCAGTGTGCAAGTAGCCTTGCCATATCCCAAATGTATAGTTTTGACACTTTTTTTTGGTCAAATAATAGTTTAATTATATTGGTTGTTGTTCTTTCACATTTTATAATAATAATAATTCAATCAAAAATGAGTATAAGCATTGTAAATGCAGTAATACAGTTTATACATACCAAACACAGAGTCCTCTCCTCTCGTGCGTCGCTAACTTTCGGGCATGATTTATATACCATCGACATGTCCTCATAAAACGTTAGCACGCTTTGAACGATGGTTTGGAGATTGCGTGTTTCTTCAAGAGCGCATTTCCTGTTGTGCACATGGTGACAAAACAGTTGATTTACGAACGAAAGCTCACAGAAACGTGAAAATGGTCTCATTTGAAAGAAATGTAGCTAGTTTGTAGCTTTTCTTGATACTGTTTTAGATTGATACTGACATAAGCAGCCCTTATCAAATGTGCAGGGGTCAATTTCTGTCTTTTTAAAACTGCGGGGGTCCTGACCCTGACCCTCCTGTCCCCCATGCTAACGGCGCGCCTGCTTTAGCCATTTTCAAGAAACAACTGAAGATGCATCTTTTTCATCAATACTTGACCGAATAATACTAACACTTACTATTCTATTGTGTAAAAAAACAACAAAAAAAACAACAACAACAACAACCTTGCTGCATGTACTGTTCTAGACTAACTGGGACCAGTCACAGCTCTTACATATTGTTGCTGTTTTGTTGGTTTATAGCAGGGGTCCCCAACCCTGTTCCTGGAGATCTACCTATCTGAAAAGTTTAGCTCCAACCCTGATAAAACACACCTGAACCAGCTAATTAAGATCTTCAAGAGCACTTGATAATAGAGGATATACACGTGACATCACCGTCAACCGTTACGACTGCGGTCACGCCCACTGAGTGGCAAAATGACTGAGTGGCAGCATTGGTTTTCATCGTTAATGCCGCGAAAAAAACACAAAATGCATCTGTCTAACAAAACGGGAAAGAGCTTTGCGACTGATTATACAAATAGATCTGACACAAAACCTGAGGTATATTTTTACAGACTGCTGAAAGCTACAGAAAAAAAGAAGCAAATGGATCGCTGCAGTTCGCAGAAACAGCTGGACTCCAGGCAAAGAAACATGTTTTGCAGTTATCATTTTGTGTCAAAATGTTGGATTTTGAGGTAAAATCATACCCTATATTGTTATTATATTATATATTATATTGTCATACCCTATGTATTGTTATATTTTGTTTTGACAACTCATCAATTAAATATTTACCATCTCATATTCTGCATAATTGGGTGTTTTAAAAAAAAAAAACACTGACAAAAACTATACAAATTTTAGGGCTGGACTATATGATGAAATATATACTAAATATATATAACACTGATATAAGTGATAACTCTCCGATTAAGATCTACCGATATTGTATTTATATAAAGCGTTCACAGGCAGATTTGCTTTATGTGTTTCCCCGGTGTCGAAATCAGGCACATATAAATGTCAGTAAACACGACTCCTGGCTGCATGTTAGTATCCATGGATTAGGTTTCTTTGACATGTCACAAGGAACACTTTCGAGCCCAAACTTCAGTGTAATCGTTTGTTTTACTTGCGTTTTTGCAGTTTCCCCTATTAAATCCAGTCAGGTTCTTTTGTCACTCAGTCCAGCTGAGGAAGTGCATTCCGGCGGGAATGTGACGTCAGTGCATACCCCCTATAATAATACTTCGTTACAGTACTTAAGTATTTTTTGGGAGAATCTGTACTTTACTAGTTTTTATATTTCTGTCAACTTTTACTTTTACTCCACTACATTTCCTAAATAAAATGTATACTTTTACTCCGATACATTTTCCCAAAGCATTTTCGTTACTTACTACAAAATAAAGTCGGAAGAACACAGACTGCAAACAAGTGCTCGCACAACCGCGGTTGATTTCATTTTCATTTTGCGTCCGTTGCTGGAGCGGCTGAGAAGAGTGCGCTGTCATTATACAGTACGAGAGTGACCTCTAGAGGCTAAATAAAAACTAATACTGATGCCTCATAGAGTTTGTTTTGAAGTGACGTGAGGCTGCACGCTGTACAGAGCGGGACACTTAAAAAACGGATTTAAAACGAACAACAAAATGGTATGTTATACAGTGTAAACTACAGTACATGTTTTCATATCATTATAAAGTAATTAGTTTGTTGACTAGATGCTGCATTAGTGGAGAACAGCAGTATGTTTGCCGTTGAGGCTGAGAGGATGCTAACATTAGTAGTACCTCAAGCGGTTAAAACAATGTGACAAAAACACCAACTGTTTAATGTCACGATTGTTACCATTCATTTGCATTAGTTTATATCCATTTGTTCGCTGTTATGCATTCATTATCCAGCGAAGTTGCATATTTAAACTGTATCCTCATCATGCAGCGACAGAAACATAAATCAGAAATGTATTTGATTTCAGTTCTATTTATTGGCACTATAACACATATTTTGATTAGATCATCATCAAGTTTTCTAAAATAGAGGCAAATATTAATGTGTTAAAGTATACATATAATAGACCCATGCTATGCCTTTGTGTGTAAAGATGGTAAGTTTTAAGCATGACTTTTATGAAATGGTAACACTTTACAATAAGAGTCCATTTGTAAATTAAAAGGTTAATAAAAGTATTGTTCATTGTTAATTTCGACATTTACATTTTTACATTTTAAAGTTGTCTCTTACATTAGTTATAGTGCACTATGAATTAACAGGAACGATCAATGTATAATTAATATATTAGTATTTTTATATTTTAAAATTACAATAAACGTTTAGCCATTTTTTAATTCAAAGAAACAAAATGTAAGAAAGAGTTAAAACTGAACATAATCATGCTGCTCAAACTGTATAGAACAATTTTTAATTATATTTTTTTGCTCGTTTTGTATTTTACATTTACTTGTAGTTTTACTTTCAATACTTAAGTACATTTAATATAAAATAAAATACTTTTCGTAGTTAAGTACAAAAAATATCACATACTTCAAAACTTTTACTCAAGTAACATTCTAAACAGTTCCAAACGACATGAGGGTGAGTAATTAATGACAGAAATATTTTTTCTGGGTGAACTAACCCTTTTAACGGCTTCTATTGTTCTCCTCATAATTCTGCTTTTAAAATGGCATATTTTGAAATGGCTATCTTGTAGCATCACAATTAGCACACATTAGTACATTAGAGTACACAGTCATGTCATGTACAGTACAAATGGCTGAAGTACCTTATGATTATTAATGTTTAACTGGTTCAAATTTCCCCTCACAAAGTTCCTTGTTTTGATCTCTCACTAAAACAGATTATGACCCGTGCAATAACTACAACATACTCGACAACCACTGGAGAAGCACACTCAATTACTGGTCTGGATACGTATCTGCACACGATGACACTCGTGTAGAATGGGGTGGCTGGTATCGACTCTTCATCAATGGATCAAGTGCTCAGATGCCTGAATGGTGTGTGTCTCACATGTCATGTGGAGGTTTTACTGCTCTGTATCTTGGTGGCTCTCATCCTCGACTAGAAGATGGAGTTGTTACTCGTGAAATTTACGGCTCCCGTTATGATCAGTGCAGACGCTACAGATCCAACCCAATCCAAGTCAAAGCTTGTCCTGGAAATTATTATGTCTACAAATTTACCAGGCCACCTCTATCAATCCCAGCACCTGTATATTGTGCAGGTACTCATTCATTTTTATATTTGACATGCTTATCATGAATTTTATTGATTTGTATTCATATTGTTTTCTTGAATATATTTAATCTGCAGTATATAATGCTCTCTTTCTACTTTTTCCCTTAATAGAGCCTTTCTTCACCCCAAGTGTCGACCCCTGCTACAACTATACCAGTCTGGATGAGCCTTGGAGAGCCACTGACCATTATAACTTGGGCATGTGTGATTATAATGTGGAGTGGAATGGCTGGTACAGGCTGTTCTACAATGGTCAAAATGCTCAGATGCCAGAATCATGTGTAGATCGGTTCAGGTGTGGCACTGATGACCCACTGTGGCTCAACGGATCTCACCCACAGCTGGAAGATGGAGTGGTCACCCGTCAGGTCTGTGGTTCCTCATGGAATGGCCGCTGTACTTACACAACCCACCCTATAAGAGTCAAAGCCTGTCCAGGAAATTACTATGTTTATGAGTTTGTCAAGCCAATAGTTTGTGGAACTTACTGTGCAGGTGAACATTTACCTATCTGTACTTTAGTCATTTATTCGTCTGGATTTTGTTTGAAAGTTATTGATGTTGATATAAAATGTTCCTAATACCAGAAGCCTCAAGTCAGTCCATCTCATCAGCATCTACAACAACAGAGACAATCCCATCCATAGAATCCATTACTCCATCAGTCACAATCACTGGTAAAGTATTGTTTTGCTTCCTTTATAAACTCTCATGAGCATCTTTTTGTTTGTTTGTTTGTTTGAACATTATAGAACACTTTAGAAAAAGTCATAGCAAATCTAATTTCTCCATTAAAGATAAGTAATTACATGTTAGACAGAAGTAAAACAGCTCACAGAATGAGTATGTACAAATGAGAAGGAAAAAATAACAGTTGCGTAAAGACTCATCTTATGTATGACGCTTGCCTGAATCTTATTGCTGCATTATAATAACGTGAACAGATAATGCTAAATCTGAGAGAACAACAGAAAAAGATGGTTATAAAAATAAAAAGTGCAGCTTTATTAATTGTGAATTATCTTTCATATTCCCAAAAGATTTACAGGTCTCAACCATCAGAGGCAGGAAATTACATAATAGCATGAATGTACAGGGATAAAAAAAAAGCAAAGGTATCAAAGAGGAATTTGATAACCTTCCATACATGTATATATGTTTATAGTGTACTTTCATTGCTGATTTAGTTAAAGGTGCCTTAGAATTGAAAATTGAATTTACCTCGGCATAGTTAAATAATTAGAGTTCAGTACATGGAAAAGGCATACAGTGAGTCGCAAACTCCATTATTTCCTCCTTCTTGTGTAAATCTCATGTTTAAAAGACCTCCGAAGAACAGGCGAATCTCAACATAACACCGTCTGTGACGCAACAGTCGGGATCATTCATATGTACGCATTTAAAGGGGACATGCGCAGAAACGGTGCATTTTTAATTATGCCCCAAAATAGGCAGTTAAAAAATTTAATAAAAATAAATCTATGGGGTATTTTGAGCTGAAACTTCAGAAACATTCAGTGACACCTTAGACCTATATTACATCTTGTGAAAAAGCATTGTAGGGCACCTTTAAAAGAAAATTTTAAAAAATTACTTGAAACAATTTTAACAGGGAGCTCAAGTAAAGAGAGCTCTATGGATAACAAATTCATTCCACAACTACTACAACTATATGAAAGTATGTAACTGTTACGGCTGCTGGTGTAGAGATGAGGCTGATACGGATTTCCACAATCAAACAATACTTTAATGAACAAAAAGGCAGAGTACATCCAACAAACGTTAACATAAACAGAGAACGGACCAGGAGTGAAGGGAGTGAGTGCAATATAAAGGGAGTGCTAACAATAGAGTCCAGGTGCAGGTGATGAGTGATGATGAGGAACTGACGAGGGAAGTGAGTGCAGGTGTGGAGAACAGGAGGATGCTGGGAAATGGAGTCCAGGGAAACAAGGGATCTGTAACAGTAACATTCAACAAAATGTTTTCCCCTAATATTTCCATGACAACAGCTCCATTTGTTGACCCCTGCTACAATTACTATGTCCTGGATGATCCATGGAGAGCCACCAACAATCAAAATTTCTCTCAAATAATGTGTGATGCTGGGGTCAGCTGGAACGGCTGGTATCGTCTCTTCGTTCAGGGTCAGAGCGCTCAGATGCCAGACACATGTGTTGATGAGTATAGTTGTGGCACTGATGCTCCACTGTGGCTGAACGGAGGACATCCAACAGTTGAGGATGGAGTGGTCACTCGAGATGTCTGCGGTCACTGGAGCAATAACTGCTGCCATTTCCAATCCAATCCCATTAAAGTCAAAGCCTGTCCAGGAGATTATTATGTCTATGAGTTTGTGAGACCAACTGCCTGCTATTTGGCATACTGTGCAGGTAAATATACAGTATTTACATGTGCACATTTTTTTAAGTAAGAGATTATTATTTTTTATGTAATATTCATTTTTTTTCAGATGCAAGCAACATAAACAGCTCTTATACTACTGTCATGCCAGAGACAACCACAGAAACTACAACCATAGAACCTATGGCCGAAATCACAACAACTGGTAATATATAACGTGCTGTATTACAATCTGTAGGATTATTGTTTTCCATGTTATGTGTCTGTGATGCTTATAAAACAATGAACACATAAAATATTCAGTTAAGTCTATAGTTATAAAACTAGTTCCTTTGCAGACCACCTTGTGTACTTGTTTCAGGAACAGTTTGTACACACAACACTTGTGGAAGTTTTCTTTTTCTATTTGTTAGGCAATATGTAATGCTGAGAATTGGTTGATTTATGACTGGTATGCTGTAAAAATTCTTTCATTAATTACTCACCCTCATGTCGTTCAAAACCCGTAAAATTTTGTTCATCTTCGGAATGCAAATGAAGATCTTTATGATGAAATCTGGGAGCTTTCTGTCCCTCCATAGACAGCTATGCAACTGAAACTTTGATGCTTCAAAAAGTTCATAAAGAAAATTAATCCATATGAATTCAACGGTTTAGTCCAAATTTTCTGAAGAGATGAATGATGATGAATGTTTTCATTTGAATAAAAGCATAAATTCAATCCAATCATCATATAAAGCGATTTGATTCGTTTTATGATCTCTTTATGAATGTTTGGTAGCTGTCAGTGGAGGGACAGAAATCTCTTAAGGCCCGTTCACACCAAGAACGATAACTATAAAGATACCGGTAACACTTTAGAATACTGTATCGTACTTACTGCATAACTAATAAGGAATTACTGCAGAATTAATCGGTAGTTCTTCATTAACACTCAAGTAACTACTATTAACTACTAAGGAATATGTGTTAACTAATCAGTATGTCATAGCGTTTTTTAATTGTGTTAACTAACTATTAGTTAATCAGTAACTAATCAATTTAGTCATGCCTCCTGAAGAACTACGACTAAGTAACTACTAATTCAGCTTCAGGAGGAATAACTATTAAGTAACTATTAATGAACTGTGAAACTCAGTATCAGGTTATGGCCCTTTCTTCTTTACTACTAATGTTAGTTGATTTACTTAGATTTATGCCTACTGTACTGATATATATATATATATATATATATATATATATATATATATATATGTAACGGGATAAATATCATAGTTCAAGGGTTCTTTAAGTAAATCCTGCTGTAATGTGTTCACGCTTCCTATTGGTTGCGCTGGTGGCGCTATAGCCCACCGAGTTCGAACAATCTGCAGCAGAGCTAGAGAGAACTGCTGTGGGTGAGTCGTTTCTGCTGCAGCTCCGTATTAAAAGTTAAAAATATAAGTTTCATGTTGAATGTTAGACGATGTATGAAGGGGATTGCACATATTGAACACTAGTTGACTTATAGAGTGTGTTTTCTGTTTATATTTTTGTGTATTTGATAGTTTTATTTCCGTTTTTAATGAACCGAATCTTTCCATGTGCGTCATTCCATGTGCTCCCGAACTAGTGAAATGTCTCGTACAGATGGAGCTGAAGCAACTTTACTCACTTGTTTCTCTTTCTTCTACTGCTCTGTGCAGGTAATTGTTTTTGTATTTAAGAATTTACTATTTTGTAGAACATGTTGTTTTACGGAAAAAAATGTTATTTCTAGTCATTTTATTCTGTTTAATATAAAGTGGATGATTATTATATCTTATATTTAATATATTATAATATTTCTGTCTATGCATATTACTATCTGATATTGAAAACTACTATACGATCACAAAGCATTAAATCTAAGAAGTCAAATTGTTTATTGTTATATTGGTAGCAGCAGAGCTAGAGAGAACTGCTGTGGTGAAATGTCTCGTACAGATGGAGCTGAAGCAACTTTACTCACTTGTTTCTCTTTCTTCTACTGCTCTGTGCAGGACAAATAAATACTGTGATCATCCGTATTCTGAGTTGCGTGTTAATGAAGGGTGAGACAAGACGGGCCAGAGAAAAAACCAAAGAAGGGTCACATTGGTGCCGTGACTCAGGACTTCAATCAAGGTGGTCGAAGATCATCCGACATCGGACCGGCAGGCCTGTCATCATTCTTCACTGCACGGGACCTTCAGCTAAGATTTTAATAGTTGTCCCTGGACTTTAAAAAAAAAAAAAAAAACCTGGGAAGAGACTTTTGAATGGACACTTTGAAGCGGTTTAATATTTTTATTGACTCCAGGTATCATAATAGAATATAGTGTACACATTTTTTTTTTTCTCTCTTTTCCTCTTTTTTTTAAAATATTTTTTCACTCCTATTAGTTGATTATGGACAACACAAGGTTGACGGGATCTCAGTATCTAGAAACTCCAGTTAGTGTTGGTCGAGGGAGAGGTCTGTTAGCGACACCAATTCCCTTTCCAGACATTAGCCCTAGCTCTGTTATGTGTGGTGCCAACAATGGGTTAGAAGCGAACACATTTCCTGCCCCAAATGTCAATGAGAACGCAGCTCATGTAAATTTTAGCAGTTCTGTAAATACGCAGCCCATTAGTACATCAACTCCAGTCCTTACCAGTGACATGATGAGTCAGATGGGTAACATAGTGCAGCAAGTAGGCTTGCAACTGGCGGACAGTATACTTGCACATTTGAATTTGCACAGTCAAACAGAAGTTACATCTAAGCATACTCAAAACAACCACAATAGTAGATACACGCCTGACCAGAGCTCCATGTCAAGTGCATCGCAGATTCAAGTAGTGCGTCAGAGAGAAGTTAAAGATCCTCCAATTTTCAGAGGTGACGCATCAGACACTGTTACACTCGATGAGTGGGTGGAGCTCATGAAAAACTTCATAAGAAAGGGGTTCCTGCCTACTGAAGAGCAGGGTGAAGAAATTTTAATCCACTTGAGAGGCAAAGCCAAAGATGTTGTTAAAGTGGGGATGTTGTCTAGCGGATTAGATATCAGAACAAATCCTGTTGCAATCTACACCCTATTACGGAAGCATTTCAGTTGCCAACAGTATTCTCCTGTCCCTTTGCAAGATTTCTACACCACTCTTCCAGAACCTCAAGAGGATCCCTTTGATTACTGGTTACGCCTGAACCATACTGCTGACATCACAGCTGAGTGTCTGAAACAACAAGGAAAGGTGCTAGACAACCAACTGATCGAAGTCACACGCATGTTCATTAGGAATTGTCCAAACTCAGATCTAGCGCTGACATTTCGTTCAAAAACCATTGATAAATGGACAGCTCATGAAGTACAAGAGATCCTGAACGAGTATCATTCAGAGAAATGTCTCAGATCTGCTGGACAAGGAAATAGACAGATTGAATGTGAGAAGAAAATCGCTATGAATGAGATGCGTGTAAGTCCTAGCCCATTCCCAGTGAAAGCAGAACAGGATTCACTTCAGTCAAAACAGTCAGAAAACATGGCTCTGGAAAAAGTTATCGATATGCTGGAGAGAGTTCTGATGAATAATAGTGGTAATGCGCAGGCGAGCAAGGAGTATAGAAAGAGAAGCACCATGCCTAGAATTCCAGGCTTGAATGATACACCATGCTTAGTGTGCAAGGACACCTCACATTCTGCTTTTACTCACTGTAGAGACAAAAGGCTCTGTTTCCAGTGTTTTTCGCCTGACCATCCCAGATTCCGGTGTCCACAGGAAAGGAAGAATGCTTCCTCAGTCAACCAGCAGTCAAACTAAGTGATCTACGTGTGAGGGAGGATCACGTAGATCTTGAGAGTGAATCTCCCATATCCAGTTTTGAAGATAGAATGGATTATGAGTCTTTATGTCAAATGTTCAGTGATGTAACTTCAGACAAAACAGTCATCTTCCAAGGTGTACAGAGAGTTCCCAAAGCTGATAGCTTGTTTTACACATCTGTCTCAGTTGAGAATGATATCACCCTTAAAGCTTTAATTGATAGTGGATCAATGGCATGTACAATTAGCGAGTCTGCTGAAGAAAGGTTGTTGAAAAGTATTCCAGATATGACAAGCCAGTCAGCACAAGATATTGTCATTGTTGGTTGTGGTGGCCATCATGTTGCCCCTACTGCAGTCTATGATCTTAAAGCTACAGTGTACGGCTGCCCCATGATAATTCCTGCTTTAGTTGTGCCTGGGCAGACCGAAGAGATGATTTTGGGCACAAACGTTATAAAGAGACTTCTGATGCAACTGAGAGAAACTGACAGTTACTGGAGGCTCATGTCTAAGTCAAGTAACAATGAGAGTGATGAGTGCTGTATGTTTCTATCTCTTTTCTCAAATGCAGAAAGATGGAGAGGCGAATCCATACCTGAGAAAATCGGTACTGTAAAGTTACAAAGGAGTGTGACGTTAGAGCCACAAACTGAACATCTAGTTTGGGGTAAGCTACCTCAGTCTTCTGTTTTGTCAGTGGGAAGCACTGTCATTGTAGAACCGACCGAGTCCAAATCAAGACCTAGACAGATATTGGTCGGGAGGGTCATAACACCACTATGGGGAGATGGTTCTATCCCCTTGAAAGTCATCAACCCCACTAATCACCGTGTTGTGTTGAAGAGAAATGCAAAAATAGCTGACGTGTCACCGTGTATTGCTGTGCAAGATTTGCCGCTGCCGAAACAAATTCAGTCTAATCTGCAGTGTACTGAGGAACCCTTACCACACAGATCCAGCAAAGAGATGAAGCGTGTCTTGAATGATTTGAACCTTGGTGAACTTGATTTAGAGTCATGTGAAGTGTCATCCCTCTGGAAAGACAAGTTGTTGCACATCATTGAGAAGTACGAGTCAGTTTTCTCAAGAGACAAAATGGAGTGCGGAGAAGCTAAAGGCGTTGTCCATCGAATTAACTTAACTGATGACAGACCCTTCCGTTTCCCATATAGGCGTATACCGCCAAGCCAGTATGTTAAACTGAGGACAGCGTTAAATGAGATGGAGGAGAAAGGAATCATTCGCAAGTCACATAGTGACTATGCTTCCCCTCTCGTACTAGTTTGGAAGAAAAATGGCGATCTCAGGATCTGCACTGATTTTAGATGGTTAAACGCGAGGACTGTCAGAGACGCCTACCCTTTGCCACACCAGTCTGATGTGTTAGCTGCATTGGGAGGAAACACCTTCTTCTCAACCATGGATCTTACCTCAGGGTATTATAATGTTCCCCTAGAAGAAGAACATAAAAAGTACACTGCATTCTCTTCACCATTTGGACTCCATGAGTACAATAGGCTTCCTCAGGGTCTTTCTAATAGCCCAGCCACTTTCATGAGAATGATGATGTCTATCTTTGGAGATGAGAATTTTAGCAGCGTTCTCTGTTACCTTGATGATTTGATGGTGTTTGCCCCTTCTGAGTCTGTAGCCCTCCAACGTCTCGAAATGGTTCTCTTGCGCTTGTCACATCACAACCTGAAGTTGGCTCCAAAGAAATGTTGTTTCTTGCGACGATCTGTGAAATTTCTTGGGCACATTGTGTGTGAAGAAGGGATTAAGACTGATCCTGGTAAAGTTGAGGCAATTAACGATATTCAAGCTTCTGATTTGATGGAACCTGATGGAAAAACACCATGTCAAAAAAAGATCAGGTCCTTTCTTGGAATGGTTCTGTACTATCAACATTTTATTGAAGGATGTTCAGCGAAAGCTAAGCCTTTATTCAAGTTGACATCAGGCTCAGTCAAACAGACTCCTGTCACAAAAGGACGTAGACCAAGAAAGAAAATTAGTTACCTCAAACTTTCCCCAGCTGACTGGACGGCTGATTGTGAAGAAGCTTTGCACACCCTAAAACTAGAACTGACTAAAAATGTGACGCTGGCTCATCCAGACTTTGACCGACCTTTCATTTTGGCTGTTGATGCATCTTTCGATGGAGTGGGAGCTGTATTGTCGCAGGTTCTGCCAGGTGAAGAAATTGCCAGACCTGTAGCCTTTGCAAGTAGAACTCTGTCTCGCTCACAAATGAACTATCCAGCTCACAGATTAGAGTTCTTTGCCTTAAAGTGGGCTATCTGTGAAAAGTTTAGCCATTGGCTGAGAGGACGGCACTTTACGGCATGGACCGACAATAATCCTCTTACATATATCCTGACTAAACCCCGACTTGACGCATGTGAGCAGCGATGGGTGGCAAAACTTGCTTCCTACAGTTTTGATCTGAAGTATGTCCCAGGAACAAAAAATGTTGTTGCGGATGCTTTGAGCCGTGAGCCATTTGTCCAGTCTTGCATAGGACATCGCCTTATCACTGAACCGTACTTATCTCTCTTGAAGGATGTCAGTGGTGTAATTGATGACACTGTCCAAGATGCTTTCAAGTGCACAAGTAACCATCAGGTGGTGCAGAAGGATGGCAAAGGTTCATGTGATCCAACCAGTGATACACTCTTGCCTTCAGGTTCTTCTGGGAGCCAGGAAGTTTCTGCGGTGTTATCAGCGCACACTACTGGGGGTTTGAGTGAAGTATTGGGGTCAGTGCCAGCCATCTCACAACCACAACAGTTTAGCCCCCCTTTGCAGCACAGCAACATCGTGAATGAACAGGAGAAGGACAGCACCTTGTGTCGGATTCTGTACTATATTGAAAGACGTCGGAAACCATCTAAGAGAGAACAAACAAAGGAATCCACAAGTGTGCGGAAACTGTTGAAACACCATGATAAACTTGTTGTCCGTGATGGTGTGCTGTATAAGGTGAAAAGAGAACCAAAGCTAAACAAGAAAGTCTACCTGTTTGTTGTACCTGCTTCATTAAAAGCGCAAGTTCTCCATGGAATCCATGATACGGCGGGTCATCAAGGACGTAGCAGGACACTGTCATTGGCGAGACAAAGATTCTTCTGGATTGGAATGAAAAAAGATATTGATGATTATGTGAAGAATTGTCATCGATGTGTGGTTGGTAAAACCTCAGAACCCAATGCTTGTGCTCCATTAGAAAGTATCCGAACATCTGAACCGCTCGAGCTGGTTTGCATCGACTTTTGGTCGGCAGAGGTCAAAGAAGGGAAGTCTGTAGATGTGCTGATTGTGACGGATCATTTTACAAAAATGGCCCATGCGTTTCCATGCCAGAATCAGTCGGCCAAACAAGTTGCAAAAAGACTCTGGAATGACTTCTTTCTAGTTTATGGTTTCCCCAAAAGAATTCATTCTGACCAGGGGGCGAATTTCGAGAGCAAGCTAATCAAGGAACTATTGACCATGGCGGGTGTAGACAAGTCCCACACAACACCGTACCACCCAATGGGGAACGGCATTGCTGAGAGGTTCAATAGGACTCTTGGTAGCATGATCAGGACATTGCCCCCTAAAGCAAAGGCAAAATGGCCGCAGATGTTGCAGCAACTTACCTTCTGTTACAACTGCACTGAACATGAGACAACGGGTTTTGCACCATTCTTTCTTATGTTTGGCAGAGTTCCTCGTCTCCCAATTGACATTCTGTTTCAAAATGTGCTTTCAAATGAGAATGTGGTGGATTACAAAGATTTTGTGTCCAAGCTGAAGAAAGATTTGCGTGAAGCAGCACACATAGCAAGGATGCACACTCTGAAAGAACAGGAACGGCATGGCAGACTTTACAACAGAAAGGTGAAGGGCTGTCCTCTGGCTGTTGGAGATAGAGTGTTGGTTGCGAACAGAGGTGAAAAAGGTAGAAGAAAAGTTTCTGACAAATGGGATTCATCTCCGTATGAAGTCATTGCTGTGTGTCCTGATATCAATGTTTACAGGATTCGAGAAATCAACTCAGACAAAGTGAGAGTGGTCCATAGAAATCTTTTGTTACCTGTGAACTTCCTACCAGTTGATGAACCTCAGGAATCAGATCAAAAGGACAATGATGTGAATGATGAAATTGAAGTTCGAGATGGAATTGACCATGACGACAGAACTGCAAACTGGATATTAAGTAATCCTAATGATTTTGCTGAAGAGGATGTTCATACAATCCATACAGATTCACTTGATGCGTCAGATTGTGTGTCAGTGATGCTGGACTCTGCAAGTGCTGGTGCTGGGAACCTGAATGACCGAAGTGATGTCAGAATGGAAATTGATGTCGAAAGAAGTGATCAAAATGTAACAAATGATTTTGATTTACCTGAAGTGGAAGGTCAAGATTCTGACTCGACTCAAGGAGAGCAATTCACAAATGATGTCATAAAGGAACCTGTGGTGTGCACACAGCCAAGACATGTTGAGGCTGTCGTAACTCAAACTAGATTTGGCAGAGTCATTAAGCCTACTAAAAGACTGATTTGTGAAATGAACAAACAACACATAGACAGTCCAGACTCTACAGTGAGTTCTTTTGTTTATTTAGTTAAGAGCATTTTCACATAAAATGTTACATTTGATTTCATGCAAAGTTGAGAACACAAAAAAAAAAAAGAAGCTGATTGATACAGAGATTAGAAATCAAATGAGTTATTACGTTACGAAATTTTGAGGTGTAACAGGCATCTCTTTAGTCTACTTTCAGACTGGGGTTAGGCGCCACCCTTGACTGTAGGTACTTCTTATGGAAGAATCTTTTGATTGACAGATAATCCTACTCAGTGCGCAGTTTTTCTTCTCTTCTTTAGTAATTGGAAACATGAAGTGTGAGTTCCATATCTGTTTTTCTCTATCTTTCTTCACTGTTGGTTTTTCTTGTTATGGTATTTCCACATTAAGCAGGATTTAAGGGGGGTGTATGTAACGGGATAAATATCATAGTTCAAGGGTTCTTTAAGTAAATCCTGCTGTAATGTGTTCACGCTTCCTATTGGTTGCGCTGGTGGCGCTATAGCCCACCGAGTTCGAACAATCTGCAGCAGAGCTAGAGAGAACTGCTGTGGGTGAGTCGTTTCTGCTGCAGCTCCGTATTAAAAGTTAAAAATATAAGTTTCATGTTGAATGTTAGACGATGTATGAAGGGGATTGCACATATTGAACACTAGTTGACTTATAGAGTGTGTTTTCTGTTTATATTTTTGTGTATTTGATAGTTTTATTTCCGTTTTTAATGAACCGAATCTTTCCATGTGCGTCATTCCATGTGCTCCCGAACTAGTGAAATGTCTCGTACAGATGGAGCTGAAGCAACTTTACTCACTTGTTTCTCTTTCTTCTACTGCTCTGTGCAGGTAATTGTTTTTGTATTTAAGAATTTACTATTTTGTAGAACATGTTGTTTTACGGAAAAAAATGTTATTTCTAGTCATTTTATTCTGTTTAATATAAAGTGGATGATTATTATATCTTATATTTAATATATTATAATATTTCTGTCTATGCATATTACTATCTGATATTGAAAACTACTATACGATCACAAAGCATTAAATCTAAGAAGTCAAATTGTTTATTGTTATATTGGTAGCAGCAGAGCTAGAGAGAACTGCTGTGGTGAAATGTCTCGTACAGATGGAGCTGAAGCAACTTTACTCACTTGTTTCTCTTTCTTCTACTGCTCTGTGCAGGACAAATAAATACTGTGATCATCCGTATTCTGAGTTGCGTGTTAATGAAGGGTGAGACAAGACGGGCCAGAGAAAAAACCAAAGAAGGGTCACATATATATATATATATATGCTCTGCAAATATTGTTAAACATTCGTTCATTTGCGCCACTGTATGTTTCTGTCGGTGGGTGCTATAATGTTGCACGTCTTGCATCGCATGCAGGTCAAAGTTTGAGTGCACACATGTAATATCTGTGAGTTTTGTAATATCTCCCGTTTTGCAAGAGAAAAGAGACTGGGATTCCAACTGTCAGCGGAGAGGTACATCGCTCTCGCATTATAACAATGCGCTGGCGACACTTAAACTAAACACTGTAGATACCACATTAATGAACTGTAGAATTAGAAGAAAGTTGTTTATTCATTTATGTTTTTTAAACGAATGGTGAATTCTTCGTGTTTTTTCTCGTGCTCGACCATTTCCGTGGATGGCGCTTGAGAGTGTTAATTTTTTTATTCAAGTGTTGTCTGCAACCAGAAAATCAGGATGGATCCGTGACCTGCCAATACCTCAGGTATGTTTATGGCCTTATATATATTTTGTGTCTGTTTTTACTCAAGATATTTCACATTACTATTATAAAGTGATGCCAAATGAGTTCTGTATTTAAGGCAATGATCATTACCACATCATGCTCAAAGAATTACTTCAAACCCACTGATAATTAATAAAGAATTACCACATCATTCTCAAGGAATTACTAAGAACCTGGAACAGTATTCTAAAGTGAAAACAATGGGAACCCATTGATAATTAATGAAGAATTACCACAACATTCTCAAGGAATTACTAAGAACCTGGAACAGTATTCTAAAATGAAAATATCCTTGTGCATAAGTAATAAAGCCTAAAGTAGTACTAACATAAAAAATGTAATTTTACTTTAAAAGATGACACATTTTAAGAACATTTACATTTATTGCAGTGTTAATAACATAAAAAAAAAAAAAAAAAAAAAAAAAAAAAATCCATACATAAAACAATGAAAAAAGTGAACACTAAAACAAGAAAACAATACCAAAATTTTACATCAGATTACTAGGAACTTACCAAATATAACAACAGAAGACAGCAAATATGTGTATGCCTAAACTTCAACTTTCAGCCAATGGTTCTCTAATACATCTAATTCATGTTATTTTTTTCTGGCAAAGGTCAATAAGCATGCCATTCTTCTTTTTTTCCTCGATGATGCTTCGAAGTGGCTCCCTTGTGCACATTTCTTTGCACTGTTTGGCAAACTCTGACAGTTTCTGGAACTTTTCACGCAATGTCTTGTAGGCTTCAGCATCACAATACTCCAGCTCTGCTATCGCTGCCGTATCCACAACCGTTTTTCGATCCACCCCACACTTGTGGTATGACACATTGATGTCCTAAGACACGAAACGATCGGTTTTTGTGAGAAACCGAACGGTATTTATATCATTTTTTAACTCTAATACACCACTATGTCCAACTGCCTTCATCCTTCCATGACGGAAGTGATCTCTAGCACACGTTGAAGTCTACGCGCGCGACATCACTTCCGTCCAGAATGCAATTTGACCTTATTAACATGGAGGATGAAGGCAGTTGGACATAGTGGTGTATTAGAGTTAAAAAATGATATAAATACCGTTCGGTTTCTCACAAAAACCGATCGTTTCGTGTCTTAGGACATCAATGTGTCGTACCACAAGTGTGGGGTGGCTCGAAAAACGGTTGTGGATACGGCAGCAATAGCAGAGCTGGAGTATTGTGATGCTGAAGCCTGCAAGACATTGCGTGAAAAGTTCCACAGAGGCCAGAAACTGTCAGAGTTTGCCAAACAGTGCAAAGAAATGTGCACAAGGGAGCCACTTCGAAGCATCATCGAGGAAAAAAAGAAGAATGGCATGCTTATTGACCTTTGCCAGAAAAAAATAACATGAATTAGATGTATTAGAAAACCATTGGCTGAAAGCTGAAGTTTAGGCATACACATATTTGCTGTCTTCTGTTGTTATATTTGGTAAGTTCCTAGTAATCTGATGTAAAATTTTGGTATTGTTTTCTTGTTTTAGTGTTCACTTTTTTCATTGTTTTGTTGTATGGAAATAGATGTTTTTTTTTATTTTTTTTTTAATGTTATTAACACTGCAATAAATGTAAATGTTCTTAAAATGTGTCATCTTTTAAAGTAAAATTACATTTTTTATGTTAGTACTACTTTAGGCTTTATTACTTATGCACAAGGATATTTTCACTTTAGAATACTGTTCCAGGTTCTTAGTAATTCCTTGAGAATGTTGTGGTAATTCTTCATTAATTATCAATGGGTTCCCATTGTTTTCACTTTAGAATACTGTTCCAGGTTCTTAGTAGTTCCTTGAGAATGATGTGGTAATTCTTCATTAATTATCAATGGGTTCCCATTGTTTTCACTTTAGAATACTGTTCCAGGTTCTTAGTAATTCCTTGAGAATGATGTGGTAATTCTTCATTAATTATCAATGGGTTCCCATTGTTTTCACTTTAGAATACTGTTCCAGGTTCTTAGTAGTTCCTTGAGAATGATGTGGTAATTCTTCATTAATTATCAATGGGTTCCCATTGTTTTCACTTTAGAATACTGTTCCAGGTTCTTAGTAATTCCTTGAGAATGATGTGGTAATTCTTCATTAATTATCAATGGGTTCCCATTGTTTTCACTTTAGAATACTGTTCCAGGTTCTTAGTAGGTCCTTGAGAATGATGTGGTAATTCTTCATTAATTATCAATGGGTTCCCATTGTTTTCACTTTAGAATACTGTTCCAGGTTCTTAGTAATTCCTTGAGAATGATGTGGTAATTCTTCATTAATTATCAGTGGGTTTGAAGTAATTCTTTGAGCATGATGTGGTAATGATCATTGCCTTAAATACAGAACTCATTTGGCATCACTTTATAATAGTAATGTGAAATATCTTGAGTAAAAACAGACACAAAATATATATAAGGCCATAAACATACCTGAGGTATTGGCAGGTCACGGATCCATCCTGATTTTCTGGTTGCAGACAACACTTGAATAAAAAAATTAACACTCTCAAGCGCCATCCACGGAAATGGTCGAGCACGAGGAAAAACACGAAGAATTCACCATTCGTTTAAAAAACAATAAATGAATAAACAACTTTCTTCTAATTCTACAGTTCATTAATGTGGTATCTACAGTGTTTAGTTTAAGTGTCGCCAGCGCATTGTTATAATGCGAGAGCGATGTACCTCTCCGCTGACAGTTGGAATCCCAGTCCCTTTTCTCTTGCAAAACGGGAGATATTACAAAACTCACAGATATTACATGTGTGCACTCAAACTTTGACCTGCATGCGATGCAAGACGTGCAACATTATAGCACCCACCGACAGAAACATACAGTGGCGCAAATGAACGAATGTTTAACAATATTTGCAGAGCATATATATATATATATATATATATATATATACATATATATATATCAGTACAGTAGGCATAAATCTAAGTAAATCAACTAACATTAGTAGTAAAGAAGAAAGGGCCATAACCTGATACTGAGTTTCACAGTTCATTAATAGTTACTTAATAGTTATTCCTCCTGAAGCTGAATTAGTAGTTACTTAATCGTAGTTCTTCAGGAGGCATGACTGAATTGATTAGTTACTGATTAACTAATAGTTACTTTACACAATTAAAAAACGCTATGACATACTCATTAGTTAACACATATTCCTTAGTAGTTAATAGTAGTTACTTGAGTGTTAATGAAGAACTACCGATTAATTCTGCAGTAATTCCTTATTAGTTATGCAGTAAGTACGATACAGTATTCTAAAGTGTTACCAAGATATCAATAAAGATATACTTCTAAATATCGTTCCAAATATAAAAGAATACCACTGTCCACACCACAGCTATAATGATAACTATATAGAGAAATGATATCATTAGGATCACTTTCAGAATGATTTTTTCCAGCAGTTGACAGCCAATCAAAATCCATTCTAATTTAAGGGCTTTTGCATTTAAAATGGCAGATGATATTGCAAAGAAGTTATTTTGCCGAGGTCCAGAAAAGCCACCACTGTTTGACAAGTCAAACACCCTTTTTCAAGGATACTTTAAAGAAAATGGATATATGGAAAGCAATCGGTCATACCCTTGTAATAAATGGTGAGAAGTATTAAAGGTGCTTCTTTCACAAGATGTAATATAAGTCTAAGGTGTCCCCTTAATGTGTCTGTGAAGTTTCAGCTCAAAATACCCCATAGATTTTTTTTTTAATTAATTTTTTAACTGCCTATTTTGGGGCATCATTAACTATGCACCGATTCAGGCTGCGGCCCCTTTAAATCTCACGCTCCCTGCCCCCCGAGCTCTCGCCTATAATACAGTGCATAAACAAAGTTCACATAGCTAATATAACCCTCAAATGAATCTTTACAAAATGTTCGTCATGCATACTGCATGCGTGCTTCGGATCATGTGAGTGTAGTATTTATTTGGATGTTTACATTTGATTCTGAATGAGTTTGATAGTGCTTCGTGGCTAACAGGCTAAAGCTAACATTACACACTGTTGGAGAGATTTATAAAGAATGAAGTTGTGTTTATGAATTATACAGACTGCAAGTGTTTAAAAATGAAAATAGCGACGGCTCTCTTGTCTCCGTGAATACAGTAAGAAACGATGGTAACTTTAACCACATTTAACAGTACATTAGCAACATGCAAACGAAACATTTAGAAAGACAATTTACAAATATCACTAAAAATATCATGTAATCATGGATCATGTCAGTTATTATTGCTCCATCTGCCATTTTTCGCTGTTGTCCTTACTTGCTTACCTAATCTGATGATTCAGCTGTGCACAGATCCAGATGTTAATACTGGCTGCCCTTGTGTAATGCCTTGAACATGAGCTGGCATATGCAAATATTGGGGTCATACATATTAATGATCCTGACTGTTACGTAACAGTCGGTGTTATGTTGAGATTCGCCTGTTCTTCAGAGGTCTTTTAAACAAATGAGATTTACACAAGGAGGAGGAAGCAATGGAGTTTGAAACTCAATGTATGTCTTTTCCATGTACTGAACTCTTGTTATTCAACTATGCCAAGATAAATTCAATTTTTGGTACCTACGGGTGCATGGTTCAGAAATCTATCGGATTTCATCAAAAATATCTTAATTTGTGTACCAAAGATGAATGAAAGCCTTGCAGGTTTGGAACGACATAAGGATGTGTAAATAATGACTAACTAACCTTTAACTGGTGAACTAACCCTTTAATTGATTGAGTGGTTTATTAAGTTTGCATTTACAGCTGAGGTGACGTGCAGAGAGGATTTTCTTGGTGAAGTTGTGAAATTCTACTGTTAATTACAACCCGAATTCTGGAAATGTTGGGACTTTTTTTTTTTTATTATTTGAAAAAAATGAAAACTAAATGACTTTCAAATCACATGAGCTAATATTTTATTCACAATATTTTATTCACAACGTAGATAACAATATATGTTTAAAGGGAGAAATTTTACACTTTTATCCACTAATTGAGCTTATTTAAAAAAAACATTTAAAAAAATAAAATATTGGCTCATGTGATTTGAAGGTCTTTTAGTGTTCATTTTATTCAAATTTAAAAAACATCCAAACATTTCCGGAATTCGGGTTGTATTTAACCGGATTCCAAATTAACACAACTCAGTATGTCTTTGTGTTGTATTTCCTCCTTCTAGTTGATGGAAACCCCTGTTCTGAGCTCAGCTGCTCTGAGGATGAAAGATGTGGGATGAAAAATGGTGTTTATGGCTGTTTATGTAAAAAGGACAATCATACACCACAACCACATTCTGACTCTTTTGGTTGGTATCATTCCACAACTAAATGTGAAATATACTTTTTTTTTTTCTGTCCAGTGATTAAAAAATTCCCTCTTTTTTGTCTCAGATTTCTCAGAAACCTGTGAAAGCAGCTCTGGCTCCATGTCTGTGTCTCGCTGTCAGCTCTTTGAGGCTGGTTTTACAGCTGATGTCTTACACCTCAATAATCCCAGCTGCAAAGGAACGGTCCGGAATGGCAGAGTGGAATTCCATTTTGATAATGATGAACACATCTGTGGTACAAATCTTGTGGTAGGTTTAGCTAAGTTTTATATATTCAAATACAACATCAAATTATTTGTAGTCCCTGATAGAACCAAAAGAGTTTGATTTGACTCCCTGGAGAATCTCTATGCAACAGCATGCCATACAAGAGACTGGAGCTTGTGCCCGCATTATCCACCATTATTTAACTTGTCTAATATAACTTTTGTGGCTTTTCTAGTTTCAAGTGTAGCCTATATACATTGAATTCAATTTAGGCTGAATTACAAAATGTTATATTTGTTGTCCACAGGCCAACGGCACCCACTTCATCTATGATAACTTTATTCTGGGGACACCGAGGTCAGAAGGTCTCATCATCAGCAGAGAGAAAATCCTGAAGCTTTCTTTCAGCTGTGTTTATCCTCAAACACAAACACTTTCCATGAATGTGGAAATCAACCCACTGGAGAGGTGAGAGTCAAATACAAATTCTGGTTTCAGCTGTACCATTTTATTAAAAGAGTACTTCAACCAAATCATTTTCTAACCTTTGTGTTGTTCAAACCCTAATGTTTTTATTTGTTACATGGAAGAAATACGTCTTTCAATACAGTTAGTCCTAATCGAGAGTTTCAAGTTTTAAAAAAGTTGCAAGGATGTACTGCTTTACAAGTCTTTTTAAATTATTCCTTTGCGTATATGGAGCTTGAGAAGCAGAGCAGTATTTTTACATTTCGTTTTAACACTGATCTAACTGTTAATTCAGCATTGTGCACAAGACTCTTCCCGCTGGTGAAGGCAGATATCGTGTCCGGATGATTCCATATCAGGATGATGAGTTTACCCGGCCCTTCACTGGTGCAGTGGATGCAGAGCTCGACCAGGAGATGCATGTGGAAGTTCGTGTTGAGGGGGTCGACAGCCGCCAGTTTGCCCTGGTGATGGACACGTGTTGGGCTACACCTGTGAATGATCCTGATTACAGCCTCCGCTGGGATCTCATCGATTCAGAGTAAAGCAGTGCTTTTTTAGGATTGCCTGAAGAACTTATCTCTCAGGATTTCAAGACCAATGCACAGGATTACACTTTTGCACAGTGGAAAGAAAGAAAATAATTAGATTTATTGATTTGTCATTATTGATATTGTCAGGTGTCCCAATCCAAATGACGACACAGTGGAGCTGCTGCAGAACGGCGTCTCGACATCCAGCCGTTTCTCCTTCAGGATGTTCATCTACACTGCAAACTCCACTAAGCTTTACCTACACTGTGCTGTTCACCTTTGCCTTCTGTCAAGCAATCGCTGCTCAATGGTGAGTTTTGAGTACTTAATATCCATCCGTCCATCCATGCATCCATCCAAATGTGAATTTTTTTTTAAATTTTTTTTTTTTAGTTTTAAGAATCTGACATTGAAAAACTCCTGTTGATCAAACACTAATCTAAATATCAGCAGAGAAATATCACTCTAAAAGTCTATGGTGGTACAGTTTAATGCTCAAGGCTGCTAAAATATTTGTTTTGGCTGTCGTCTGCTGGAGACTTTGTGCACTCCTTTGTTTCTTGTTTTTTCAGTGATATTTAACAGGGATTCACACAGCTCATTTTGCTCTTTTCTCTATCAGGACTGTGACTCTGGACACCAGTGGAGAGAGGGCAGGTCTCTGGACTTCCATGATAGTGCATCCATATCCATGGGTCCTCTGATGTTGTCTGAAGGGAACACAGGTGAACATTTTATTTAATTGAATCATTTGTAAATAAAGGTTACTGATGATTTCTGTCATGAATACATTACATTTCATTTCATTATATTCCCTGTTCACAGATAAGTGGGTTCCAGACCAAGTGAAGGTATCTGAGGCTTCTTGTCTGTGTGGTTCTCTGATGGTGTTTCTTGTTCCTCTGATGAGTGTCCTGGCCATCTTTTAGTTTAGTACCACAAAAAAAAAAAAAAAAAAAAGTACATTTTACATACATATTGTCTAATGCCATTTTAATTAATGTGGCCCTGGCGATATACTGATTTTGAGTTTCTAATTGTTTTGTCAAAGATGCTATATAGCCTTTCTTTGTTTACTTATAAGCACCAAAAAAAAAAAAAAATTTAATTATTGAATTATTCAATCAATTAATCATTCAATATCATTCAATAATTGCTATGTACTATGTTAGTCATTAATTTTACTTAAGAGGGCATGCTGTAATAACAAATGCATGTTTATTCAAATTATGCAAAACATTAAAAGGATGATTCCTGTTCTACGATTCCTTTCAGTTCAATAACTTGTCTAAAAAAATTAAATGCTTATGTTGCTGTTCAAGGAATTATTTCTATAACAGACTTTCAGAAATAGAAATATGATCTGGTCCATGAACAGATGAAGATATCAATTCCATTCTGTTGGTATTTTTAACCATCTTTTTAATAGTTGAAAATATCAGACTACTTTGTGTAATTGGATCATATTTTAGTGACGCAAACTAGAGATTTGTTTTAGAAAGGAAAAATACATTTTAATTCATTTCCAATTAAAACAATATATCACAATTTGCAAAAAGTGAAGCACATTTTCAGAAATATAGCAGCTAGATGTTTCATTTTATATTATATTTATATTTTATATTAAGTGCAGCACCATCTTTAAAAAACAAACAAACAAATGATATATTCATGTTTTATCCAGTATATCAAGGTATATGATAGGAACATAATGCAGTAAGTGTCAAGGATTACCCAAAAGGTAATTCATTTTGATGAGTAAGTAAAGTGGCTTCATGGTCAGCCTTTTGCAATCAGTTACTTTCAGCAATATTTTAAAGAAGAGGCATACTGTATTGGTGATTATTGCAATTGTTTTGATAATATTCCATAATGGTAATATAATATACATGATGTGTGTGATTTTATTTTCAGTTCTAAAGACTGTTAGAAGAATGTTACTGCACTGTTTGAATTGTTCTTTCTGATAAGATTTTGAGGTTCAGTCATTGCTCAAATACTTCTACTAGTCCTAGATTATTCTATTAGTGCTTCCTAAAGGGTTAAACTGCTGATGTGAGAGATCTTTTGGCCTGTTATATAGCATAGTGGCATAGTGTAGAATTATATTCAATCACTATAACAACTTGAGCAAGGAAGTTATGGTAATGTGGTAAACCAATTCATTTGTCATACAGTATCTCACAGAAGTGAGTACACCCCTCACATTTTTGTAAATATTTATTATATCTTTTCATGTAACAACACTGAAGAAATTACACTTTGCTACATTGTAAAGTAGTGAGTGTACAGCCTGTATAATAGTGTAAATTTGCTGTCCCCTCAAAATAACGCAACACACAGCCATTAATGTCTAAACCGCTGGCCACAAAAGTGAGTACACCCTTAATTAAAAATGTCCAAATTGGGCCCAATTAGCCATTTTCGAATTAGCCACTAACTTGTTAGTGTTACAAGGTCTCAGGTGTGAATGGGGAGCAGGTGTGTTAAATTTGGTGTGATCGCTCTCACTCTCTCATACTGGTCAATGTTCAATGGCACCTCATGGCAAAGAACCCTCTGAGGATCTGAAAAAAAGAATTGTTGCTCTACATAAAGATGGCGTAGGCTATAAGAAGTTTGCCAAGACCCTGAAACTGAGCTGCAGCATGGTGGCCAAGACCATACAGCAACAGGACAGGTTCCATTCAGAACAGGCCTTGCCATGGTCGACCAAAGAAGTTGAGTGCACATGCTCAGTATCATATTCAGAGGTTGTGTTTTGGAAATAGACGTACAGTGGGTACGGAAAGTATTCAGACCCCCTTAATTTTTTCACTCTTTGTTATATTGCAGCCATTTTCTAAAATCATTTAAGTTCATTTTTTTTCCTCATTAATGTACACACAGCACCCCATATTGACAGAAAAACACAGTATTGTTGACATTTTTGCAGATTTATTAAAAAAGAAAAACTGAAATATTACATGGTCCTAAGTATTCAGACCCTTTGCTGTGACACTCATATATTTAACTCAGGTGCTGTCCATTTCTTCTGATCATCCTTGAGATGGTTCTACACCTTCATTTGAGTCCAGCTGTGTTTGATTATACTGATTGGACTTTATTAGGAAAGCCACACACCTGTCTATATAAGACCTTACAGCTCACAGTGCATGTCAGAGCAAATGAGAATCATGAGGTCAAAGGAACTGCCTGAAGAGCTCAGAGAAAGAATTGTGGCAAGGCACAGATCTGGCCAAGGTTACAAAAAAAATTCTGCTGCACTTAAGGTTCCTAAGAGCACAGTGGCCTCCATAATCCTTAAATGGAAGACGTTTGGGACAACCAGAACCCTTCCTAGAGCTGGCCGTCCGGCCAAACTGAGCTATTGGGGGAGAAGAGCCTTGGTGAGAGAGGTAAAGAAGAACCCAAAGATCACTGTGGCTGAGTTCCAGAGATGCAGTCGGGAGATGGGAGAAAGTTGTAGAAAGTCAACCATCACTGCAGCCCTCCACCAGTCGGGGCTTTATGGCAGAGTGGCCCGACGGAAGCAAGACACATGAAGAGACAGGACGACTGGTTGCAATCAAGGGAAAGATGAATGCGGCCAAGTACAGGGATATCCTGGACGAAAACCTTCTCCAGAGTGCTCAGGACCTCAGACTGGGCCGAAGGTTTACCTTCCAACAAGACAATGACCCTAAGCACACAGCTAAAATAACAAAGGAGTGGCTTCACAACAACTCTGGGACTGTTCTTGAATGGCCCAGCCAGAGCCCTGACTTAAACCCAATTGAGCATCTCTGGAGAGACCTAAAAATGGCTATCCACCAACGTTTACCATCCAACCTGACAGAACTGGAGAGGATCTGCAAGGAGGAATGGCAGAGAATCCCCAAATCCAGGTGTGAAAAACTTGTTGCATCTTTCCTAAAAAGACTCATGGCTGTATTAGATCAAAAGGGTGCTTCTACTAAATACTGAGCAAAGTGTCTGAATACTTATGACCATGTGATATTTCAGTTTTTCTTTTTTAATAAATCTGCAAAAATGTCAACAATTCTGTGTTTTTCTGTCAATATGGGGTGTTGTGTGTACATTGAGTAAAAATAAATGATTTTAATGATTTTAACTTAAATGATTTTAGCAAATGGCTGCAATATAACAAAGAGTGAAAAATTTAAGGGGGTCTGAATACTTTCTGTACCCACTGTATGAGTGCTGCTAGCATTGCTGCAGAGGTTGAAGGCGTGGGGGGTCAACCTGTCAGTGCTCAGACCATACGCCGCACACTGCATCAAATTGGTCTGCATGGCTGTCATCCTAGACGGAAGCCCCTTCTAAAGATGATGCATGAGAAAGCCCGCAAACAGTTTGCTGAAGACAAGCAGACTAAGGACATGGATACTGGAACCATGTCCTGTGGTCTGATGAGACCAAGATAAACTTATTTGGTTCAGATGGTGTCAAGTATGTGTGGCAGCAACCAGGTGAGGAGTACAAAGACAAGTGTGTCTTGCCTACAGTCAAGCATGGTGGTGGGAGTGTCATGGTCTGGGGCTGCATGAGTGCTGCCGGCACTGGGGAGCTACAGTTCATTGAGGGAACCATGAATGAGCAGAGCATGATCCCCTCCCTTCTGAGACTGGGCCAGAGGGCAGTATTCCAACATGATAATGACCCCAAACACACCTCCAAGACGACCACTGCCTTGCTCAAGAAGCTGAGGGTACCTAAACCCTACTGAGCATCTGTGGGGCATCCTCAAACGGAAGGTGGAGGAGCACAAGGTCTCTAACATCCACCAGCTCCGTGATGTCGTCATGAAGAAGTGGAAGAGGACTCCAGTGGCAACCTGTGAAGCTCTGGTGAACTCCATGCCCAAGAGGGTTAAGGCAGTTCTGGAAAATAATGGTGGCCACACAAAATATTGACACTTTGGGCCCAATTTGGACATTTTCATTTAGGGGTGTACTCACTTTTGTGGCCAGCGGTTTAGACATTAATGGCTGTGTGTTGAGTTATTTTGAGGGGACAGCAAATTTACACTGTTATACAAGCTGTACACTCACTACTTTACATTGTAGAAAAGTGTCATTTCTTCAGTGTTGTCACATGGAAATATATAATATATTTACAAAAATGTGAGGGGTGTACTCACTTCTGTGAGATTCTGTATATTCGGTGCTTGCATAATTAAAGCTGAGTGCACACAGTGTGATTTATAATAGTCCTTCACGACTGTTGCTTGTCAGACTATACGAACATGATCCCCGCTATATTCCATGTCACCCTGTGGGATAACAGTTGTCATATTCAGATATGTATAATAATTAGGCAGTTCTCTGTCTCAGAGAAACAGACACCTTGTACTTCTGGAGTCTCCATGTAGGTTGCAGTTCTGGAAAATGGTGACACTGAAGACTAAAGGGTTCCTGGTTTTTTCACACTTAATTCGTTGCCTTAATTCTTAAAGTGTTTTACAGTCTGTTTTCTTCTCAACCTGTTTTTTGCAACTCTGCAGACAATTATTAACAAAGCATTTCATTGTCTGATGGTTGCACCTTCATTTTGAAATTTCCAAAGTGTTGCACCTTCACATGTCTCGATTGTATTATATATTTATACATTGTTGCTGGGAATCTTACTGATCCAGATTAAAAGGAACATGATCTGATTTTACACATTAACTATTGTTTTCATTGTAATATCAGAGCAGTCCGTACACAACAGAGCTGCACAATGAAGTCAAATGATTAAATGGCAAGCATCGATACAATCTCTAACAAGATGAAAAGAAATGAAACACATCTTCAAGGTATTGTTTAGAGATTACTCCCTTTTCCAGAAATGATCCTCCCACAGTTATTAAAGGCCCTGATAAGATTGTGAGAGCTGTAGTTCAGAATCACTCTATTGAAGAGAGTTTGATCATCTGACCTCAGGTAAAGATATTTCTCTTTATTTTATCCTGTTGGGCTCAAATGTCTAGGCTTTTGACTGATTGAAATTATTTAGCAAAATGTTATTTTATATAAATATCTGTGAGCATTATAATTTAAGTTGTTTTTACAAACCTGCGCAATGTTTTATGTACATATGTGTACAGGTGCGGTTTGTCACAATGAGGTTTCTGATCTCACTGTGTGTGTCTCTACTGCTGCTGGTTAATGGTGAGTGTTTTATAATCTGTGAACTGACAAAATAATTTTCCAATAATAAATCAGACTTAATAATTTGTCTATTAAACATGTAAAATCAGGGGCCTTATACTTAAGCTTTTTTTTTTTAAGGTGCAGCAATGAGACATGATAGTCTAGTTTGTTTAAAGTAGGGGAGCTGGGTTCAAATCCTAAACTATAATATAATTCTTTTTATAACGAACCAAGCA
Organism: Ancherythroculter nigrocauda; assembly: GCA_036281575.1. Lineage (NCBI taxonomy): Eukaryota > Metazoa > Chordata > Actinopteri > Cypriniformes > Xenocyprididae > Ancherythroculter > Ancherythroculter nigrocauda. The sequence continues at coordinate 3,400,741 of VTFQ01000018.1, forward strand.
TATTACACATGAACTCCTCAACTGCTAGTGATCGCTCTGCAATTTCATGTATGGAAAACAGCAGAATTTTCTTTTTTTTTAAAATAACACTTTGTTTTATTGGGAAAACCCAAGCCCACATAATTAGAATTCATAGAAATTAACTATTTGTGTAAATGACAATGGAGCATACAGATACAGTGTGAATTCAGGCTGATTGGGACACTTTTTGCCATTAAAATGACTGGGAAAAAGTGTCCCAATTAACCTGAATTGACCCTAGATACGGATCCTAGAAAACACTGAGGTGAGCGGGATTTATCTTGGTTTTAGACTAGTACATCTAATCCAGCGTTTCTCAACTCCAGTCCTCTGGACACCCAGAATGTTTTCAGTGTATCCCTATTCAACATATTAAGAAGCTGATGAGTTGAATCAGGTGTTTCAATTAGTGAGACGTCTGAAACATTCTGGTAGGTGTTTGTTTCATCACAGACTGTCCCCCTTTTCTTCATTCTCTCAGAATCGACAACTTCCAGCTCTGATCCATGCTATGATTATCACACTCTTGATGAATATTGGAGAGACATACAACAGAGCCAAGACTATGGATATGATGACACTCTTGTTGAATGGAGTGGCTGGTATAGGCTGTATTTGAATGGAAAAAGTGCCCAGATGTCTGAGTGGTGTGTGAGTTATGTGGGATGTGGAGGCAAAACTGGACTGCATCTCAACGGTTCTCATCCAACACTTGAGGATGGAGTGGTGACCCGTGAAGTCTTGGGAACTTATGCATTGTGGTCGGGGGGGGTTTATTCCCATCGGTGTGGCGCCTACAGGTCCACGTCCATCCAAGTCAAAGCCTGTCCAGGAGAATATTTTGTCTATAAACTTGTCAAGCCAGATGTGTCGATGTACATGCCTTCGTACTGTGCAGGTGAAGTTCTAGGCTCTGTTTTCAGAAGATGTTTTTGTTAGTTGCATGCATACAGATTTGCTATGCAAATGTTATTCAATTAATTTAAACAAAAGTTAAAAGTGTAATGTGTCATTTCCATTCTTAACAGAATCAGTACATTTTTTATTAAACTGGTTCCTTTACAACCCTCCTTGATCAGACAAATGAATCAGGTCCTTGTTAAATGGACTATTACATCTTCATTCATCAAATAATGACCTGTTGAGCCATAAGTTCTCATGGTGGGCTCCTCAAGCAAACGGAACAATGAATGTTCTGAAAGAACGTTTTGTAGTCTTTGGGAAACTCAACCTAAGAACCCTTTAAATGTGACCAAACACTTTCTACTATCAAATTTCTTTTAATAAATTTCAGTGGCATTATCCAATCACACAAAATGTATTTGAAGGCATGTCACAACACGCCATCATTATTTATATAAAGTGTGAAAAGTCTTCTACTAAAATAATGTGTCTTTTTCTTTCGTCCATGACAGTTGCTTTCCAAAGCATCAGCAGTGATCCCTGCTACAACTATGAGTCTCTGGATCGTCCCTGGAGAGCCAACAATGAAAGTGGAGAATATATTTGTGATAACTCTTTCTCCTGGAATGGCTGGTACCGGCTTTTCTACTACGGAATGGACATCCGGATGTCAGAGACCTGTATTAGTTCATTCACCTGTAACACAGTAATCAATCTGTGGCTCAGTGATCCTCACCCTCAGATAGAGGATGGAGTGGTGATCAGGGAGGTCTGTGCTAGTTATTGGGGAGGCTGCTGTGATTACAAGACAAATCCCATCAGAGTAAAAGCATGTCCAGGCAATTACTATGTCTACGAACTTGTGAATCCACAATGGTGGTGTTCAGGATACTGCACAGGTACTGTGCTTTTCTCATTTAAGTATTTCAAACCTTTTTAAAATGATTTCTGTCATGACATGAATTTCCTTCTTTTTAGATGTCAGCACCATTTCACAAGTGGTTTCCACTACAAGTCTAGATATAATCAATGGATCCAGCACCACCTTGCGTATGTTGAAAATAACATATATAAATATGTGAATACATGATTATCTCAACAATAAAATTTGCTGTTTTGTTTTTTTTTCCAATGAAAGTTCTGCATTACAGTTTAAATGGCAATTTTTATACATGAACTTGTAGCATCACTTTTACACAGTCATGTCATGTATAAATGGATTAAGAATCTCATGATTATTGTAGTGTCTGGTTCACATTTACATTTGTGAAGTTCATTATTGAAATATAATTTGTTGGTTTTGGTCATCTCTTACTAACAGATTATGACCCGTGCAATAACTACAACATACTTGACAACCACTGGAGAAACACTCTCAATTACTGGTATGTTCGTGGATACGTATCTGCACACGATGACACTCTTGTAGAATGGGATGGCTGGTATCGACTCTTCATTAATGGATCAAGTGCTCAGATGCCTGAATGGTGTGCATCTTACATGGCTTGTGGAGGTTATACTGCTCTGTATCTTGATGGCTCTCATCCTCGGCTAGAAGATGGAGTGGTTACTCGTGAAATTTTCGGCTCCCGTTATGATCAGTGCAGACGCTACAGATCTGACCCAATCCAAGTCAAAGCTTGTCCTGGAAATTATTATGTCTACAAATTTATCAGGCCACCTCTATCAATCCCAGCTCCTGCATATTGTGCAGGTACATACATTCATCTTTATATTTGACATGATTATCATGAATTGTATTGAAGGTTTTTGTTATTATAATGCACACTTTCTGCGATTTCATAATAGTATCTTTCACCACTCCAAGTATCAACCCCTGCTTCAACTATACCAGTCTGGATGAGCCTTGGAGATCCACTGACAACTCTTACAACAATGGCATGTGTGATTATAATGTGGAGTGGAATGGCTGGTACAGGCTGTTCTACAATGGTCAAAATGCTCAGATGCCAGAATCATGTGTTAATCGGTTCAGGTGTGGCACTGATGACCCACTGTGGCTCAACGGCCCTCACCCACAGCTGGAAGATGGAGTGGTCACCCGTCAGGTCTGTGTCCCATCATGGGGTGGCTGCTGTACTTACACATCCCACCCTATAAGAGTCAAAGCCTGTCCAGGAAATTACTATGTTTATGAGTTTGTCAAGCCACCATTTTGCGGAGCTTATTGTGTTGGTGAGCATTTACTCGTATGATCTTCAGCCATCAACTTTTCTGGATTTTGTTTAAAAATGATTGCTGTTGATTTAATTGTCGATTTAATTGTGTTTCTAAAACCAGATGCCTCAAACCAGTCCATCTCATCAGTGTCTACAACAACAGAGAGAGTCCCATCGACTGAATCCATTACTCCATCAACAGTAAAATCCATTACTCCACCAATCACAACCACTGGTAAAGTATTATCTTGCTTCCTTTATAAACTCTCATGAACAGCTTAGACTTTTTTAGTTTGACCCATTACACAAGAGTATAGAAAAAGTCATAGAAAAATGAATTTCTCCAGAAAATAAATTTCTCAACAGCTTCTTAATTTTCTCAACATCCTTTTCTTACACATCATTGCTGAATTCTGAGTCTTTCCTATTGTGATGGATGAGGAATTTTGCTTATGCGTTACATCATAATTAGAGCAGAAGTCATGACTTACAATTTAAGTGTTCCTAATCACTCAGGTGAACTTAACTTACAATATGATAACGAACATACTTTGGTTAGATTTTACTCTTAAGAATTTCTAAGGGTGACAGTTGAGGAGAATGTTTTATTTTATTTTTTTTCCTATAACTTCAGTTAAAGGATAGATTGTTGTGAAAATTTTGAATGAAAAATGTCATTAATACCATGGAAAAATCACTGTTAAGATGCGTAAAGACAAAAATGCTTGTTAAAAAATTTAAAATGGCTAAGAAATAAAAAGGAACAGACTAGTTAGGCTGGAATGATCTCTGAAACTGCATGTCTGTAGAAAGCAGGGCCGTGTATAATAAGCATAAATAGAAAACCATTGGCAACAATGGACTCTGACCCAGGCTGACAATGATTTTGAGAAACACAGTTCTCGTTAGCCTGTGTTCTGATGTAGAACCTGGAAGCGCTGAATGTAAACAGCATATGAGAATAACACAGAAAAAAAAGAAATTGTTGAATAAAGTTGTTGTTTTTGTTTTGTTTTTGCACAAAAAGCATTCTTATCGCTTTATAAAAATAAGGTTGAACCACTGTAGTCACATGGACTATTTTAACGATGTCTTTAGTACATTTCTGGACCTTGACAGTGGTGGTTAAATTGCTGTCTGTGTCATATACCTCTCGGATTTCATCAAAAATATCTTAATTTGTGTTCCGAAGATGAATGAAGGTCTTACGGGTGTGGAACTAAAGACAGAATTTTCATTTTGGGGTGAACTAACCCTTTAAAGCCAGATGGATTCTGACAATGTCAAGGTTTTTATTGTTTGTCAGCTGGATGAAATTATTCTGAAAGTGATTATGACAATATAGTTTCTCTATTTCATTATTGTTATAGTTGTGGTGTGTACAACACTATTCTCATAGAATTTAAATGATTATTAAAACTTTTATAGTTATTGTGCTTGGTGTGAACGGCCTTAACATTTTTACTCTGGGATTTTTGTGATAACATGATTTTTTGTTTAATGTCAGTATCAAGACTAATTGTAATTAGTTAGTTAGTTAATTTACATAGCACAATAGATGAGATGTGTCTCATCATGGAATGGCTGCTGTATTTACACATCCTACCCTATAAGAGTCAAGGCCTGTCCAGGAAATTACTATGTTTATGAATTTGTCAAGCCAATATTTTGCAGAGCTTACTGTGTTGGTGAGCATTTACTCGTATGATCTTCAGCCATTAACTTCACTGGATTTTGTTTGAAAATTATTGATGTTGATATAAAATTGTTCCTAATAGCAGATGCCTCAAGCCAGTCCATCCCATCAGAGTCTACAACAACAGAGACAATCACAGAAGAATCCATTACTCCACCAATAGAAGAATCCACAGAAGAATCCATTTCTCCACCAATAGAAGAATCCACAGAAGAATCCATTGTAGAATCCATTACTCCACCAAACACAACCACTGGTAAAGTATTGTCTTGCTTCATTTATAAACTCTTATTTCTCTAGAAAATAAATAACATTAGACAGAAGTAAAACAGCTCAGAATTATTATTTCCTTGATAGTGGAATTGGCCATTTTCAGTGACTTTAGTTTTTATTTCTAACATCAACTTCAATTTCTAAACATCCAATTTCGGGGTGTCTCATCTTGTATTGGTCTTGATATCTTTTGACCCATCCTTCACCTAATTTTATTTTTTTAATTTGCCACACCACACCAAATTCTTCAATTATAATTATTCAGCCAATTTTATTAATTCGTCAAACGGAATTTTCCCATCAACACTTTGTTTTCCGTCAGAGCGGATCTAAATGGATATCTGTCAGAGCGGATCTGCACAGATCTTCCTCACACAGAGGGATAACCAAAATATTTGCTAGGTAGTTGTGCATTTAAACAGTACCCTTACAGACAAATCTTCCTGGACTAACTCTTAGAGCTCCATCCAAGGATAACACTACCTATTATGGGATGAGTTCAATCAATCCTACCACCACAGGAAATTATTAAAAACAACTTACCTGTGATGAAGGATGACCTCTCAGTCCCCAGTCCCGTGTTTCTTGGGAATATCCCGGACGAGCCCCCAAACTGTTAGATCAAAATCTCAATAATAGGTAGAATATTTGTAGTCTCAGTCATCAGTTTAGAAACAGGCGCCTCAACCCCTGTGATGTGTGGCAGCAGCAGTGCGAGATCTCGGGAGAATGACCAAGCAGACACAGATCAAGTGTGGTACAAAGCATTCTCAGATTTATTCAGGAAGAAGGGACATATTTATAGACATAGGTCAAACAACAATCTCCAGGATGGCTTGAGCATCCAATCATATGACTTAAGTATCAAACCTTACCATGTATGGCATTTCAAGAAATATAATAACAAATAAGAAATGTAGCTGCATAAATGTGTGTGTGTCTTCAACTTCTGGTTACGTGTGAGAGTGTCAGTGTGTCCAAGGACTACTACTTCTTGTTTTGTCTAGGTAGGCACATGATGTGCACAATGGAAAAATCCCAAGACACAGAGAAATTCAAAAAGTGAAGCCCAATAAATAAGTGTAGTATATTTCAGAGTTCGTAGGGAAGGAAGAGGACAGGGTAGGCTTTTGACTGCTGACTGAGCTTTATTCAAAGTAATAAAATGTCCAACAAAAGTCTGTGCAACGCACAACAACAAAATAAAAAATCCACAATAGGGCTTCTCTCCAACGTCGGTATACACAATCCACAATAGGGCTTCACTCCAGTGTTGTTGTCGTGATCACTCACCATGCGTCTCCCGACTCTCTCTCCCGCTGCAGACTTCGCTGAACCACGCCCCCCTCGCCACATACCCCCACTGCCCGACTCAGGCCGGGGAGCCATCCACGCATTAGTATCCTTCATGCGGTGGAGTGGCTCCACCGCATGAAGGATACCAACGCGCGGATCACCCGTTGGTATCTACCTTTACAGCCTTTTAAGTTCAAAGTGGTCCACAGGCCGGGTGTTCAGATGGCTGCAGAGGAGTGTGGTCCGAACAGAGGGTGAATTCCGGTCCCAGGAGATAATAGCGGAGGGTGAGGACGGCCCACCTGATGGCTAGACATTCTTTCTCCATGGTGCTGTACTTAGCCTCTCTCTTAGAGAGCTTGCGGCTAATGTACAGCACCGGCCGTTCCTCCCCCTCTATCTCCTGGGACAGGACAGCACCCAGCCCCCTGTCCGATGCATCAGTCTGCAACACAAAGGGGAGAGAAAAATTAGGAGAGTGAAGCAATGGCCTGATTTTATCCATGAGACGCTGAAAGGTGGCCGGTGCCCCAAACAGCGCGAACGGAAGTGTAACAAATTGGTGTAATCCGAACGCCGTCATGAAAGCCGTCTTTTCTTTAGATAATGGCGACAAGGGGATCTGCCAATATCCCTTCGTTATGTCCAATGTCGAATAAAAGCGAGCCGTACCGAGCCAGTCAAGCAGTTCGTCAACCCGTGGCATTGGATACGCGTTGAATTTCGACACAGCATTCACCTTGCGGTAATCCACACAGAACCGTACTGAGCCGTCCGTTTTGGGAACCAAAACTATCGGGCTTGCCCAGTTACTGCTGGATTCTTCTATTACCCCCATTTTAAGCATTTCTCCTAATTCTGCCTGTACCACCTTTTTCTTATGTTCAGGCAATCTATATGGCCGGCTGCGAATCACCACGCCCGGCTCGGTCTCGATGTGGTGCTGAATAAGATTTGTACGGCCCAGTAGAGGAGAAAACACGTCAGCAAACTCTGCTTGTAACTTAGTCAAATCAGTAAGCTGGGAGGGCGAGAGGTGATCTCCCCCTGGGGCCAGAGTGAGGGATTGTTTTTTTTATATTCGCCTCCGGCCCGAGATCATCCTCTCCACTAATCACCATCACCAGCATCACTGATTCTGCCTCATTCCACTTTTTCAGGAGATTGAGGTGGTAAATTTGACGTGCTCCCCTCCTATCAGATCGTATTACCTCATAATCGAGCTCACCAACCTGCCGTGTGACCTCGAATGGTCCTTGCCACTTTGCGAGTAATTTTGAACTTGAAGTGGGGAGCAATACAAGCACTTTATCTCCCGGTGAAAATGTTCGTAAATTAGTTCCCCTGTTATACAGCCGGCTCTGTCTGTCCTGGGCTTTTAACAAATTCTCCATGGATAGCCGCCCCAAAGTGTGGAGTTTTGTTCTCAAGTCCAGCACATACTGCATTTCATTTTTAGATTGAGATGGTCCGTCCTCCCAAGTCTCTCTTAGGACATCCAGTACCCCACGGAGCTGGCGTCCAAAAAGAAGCTCGAAGGGGGAAAACCCCGTGGAGGCTTGCGGGACTTCTCGCACAGCGAACAACAGGGGTTCTAACCATTTATCCCAATTTTTGGCGTCTTCCTGAACGAATTTACGAATCATGGATTTAAGCATGCGATTAAAACGTTTGACCAGCCCGTCCGTTTGTGGGTGAAAGATGCTGGTACGAAACGATTTAATGCCCAATAATTTGTAAAGTTCGCGTAATGTGCGTGACATAAACGCCGTGCCTTGATCAGTGAGGATTTCTTTTGGAATCCCCACTCGAGAGATTAGACTAAACAGCGCGTCCGCAACACTCTTAGCGGAAATGTTGCAGAGAGCCACTGCTTCGGGGTATCGCGTTGCATAATCCACAATGACTAATGCAAAGCGATGCCCTCTCGCTGATCACTCTAATGGCCCAATGAGGTCCATACCAATTCTCTCGAAGGGGACCTGCATTAATGGGAGGGGGCGCAAAGGCGCTTTTGGAGCGGCCGGTGGATTCACCAACTGACATTCACAACAAGACGCGCACCACCTGCGCACATTCTCGTGGATGCCCGGCCAAAAGAATCGGGTCATGAGGCGATTTAGTGTTGCCGTTTGTCCTAAATGACCAGCCATTGGATTAGAATGAGCCGCTTGGAAAAGCATTTCCCTGCGGCTCTTTGGAACTAACAACTGGGTTGTATCTTCCTTTGTCTTAGTGTCTTGGGTCACTCGATACAACCTATCTTTTATGATTGCAAAATATGGATAAGTAAGCAGACGTCCAGGCTGGAGAGGCTAACCGTCGATGGTGCTGACCCTTTCAAAGGCATGTTTTAGTGTTGTGTCCTGAGACTGCTCTAGGGGAAAGTCATCGCGTTCCGAAAGAATAAGTCTCCCGATTCTGCTCTGTTCCCCTGAGGCTGTACTCATTGGTCCCTGGTCAGTCTCTCCCACCTGCACTTGCGCATGCTTATCCAGCGTCTTTTTTCCCCAAGAGGCATCCGAGCACAAACATCCCAATAATTTATCAAACGCTGGCCAATTCGTTCCCAGAATTATTGGATGCCGGAGGTGCGGGTTAACTGCCACCTCAACATTATGCTTTTGCCCCCTGAATTTAATAACAACTGGCACTATAGGATATTCCACCACATCCCCGTGCACACACCGCACCCTAACCATGCGGCATGTATCCAATGCCCCGGATGAAATCAGGCTTTGATGAACCGAGGTTTGGTTACATCCTGAGTTCACCAAAGCCTGATAGGTACCCCCCTTGATACTCACAGGTATTTGGTACCGGGCAACCTGCGGGTTGTCCAGGACCCGGATCATCATCCCGACCTCCATAACCGGACACCTGTCCACAAAATGGTCCGGATCCCCGCAACGCCAACAGGCCGGCCCAGACCTGCCCGCCGCTCTTGATCCGTGCGTAGGTCCAGCAGGGCTTGGTGTTGGTCTTGGTGCAAGACCGCGAGGGATGAAATAATGTCCGCACCAGTATAGCAAAGTTCAAAGTTCTTAGGGAAGGAAGAGGACAGGGTCGGCTTTGACTGCTGACTGAGCTTTATTTCGGATATTAAATCTCCAACAAAAAGTCTGTGCAAATGCACAACAACAAAATAATCTCCACAGTAATGGCTTCACTCCAGCAACAGGTGTCTCTGTAGTCCAGCATTCTCAGCCAGCAGTCCCTCTCTCTCTCACACACTCCTGCTTCTCCTGGCATTTTATCCTATCTCCGCGCCAATTACTGGAATGAGAAACAGGTGTTCATGATTTACATTTAACCCACTCACTCACCATGCGTCTCCCAACTCTCTCTCCCGCTGCAGACTTCCCTGAACGACGCCCCCCTCGCCACAGCCATTTTCAGTGATCTTTAGTTTTTATTTCTAATATCAACTTCCACATTTTCTCAAAAATCTTTTGTAAAACATCATTGCTGAGTTTTCAGTCTTTCCCATAGTGATGGATGAGGAATTTGGCCTATGTGTCACATCATCAGATAAACAAGAGTGAGCGATCCCTTAGTACAATAAATTGCAGTAGTCCAGTCTTGTTGAAAGAAATGCATGAATAACACATGAATAAGTCCACACTTAGACCAGTCCACAACCAGAGGTCATCATCATCCCACTACTAATAGCAGCCAGATTCCTCTCACATGACATAAATAAACATGAGCCTTACAAATTACTGTGAAATTTAAATGTCAAATCTTTTGTATTTTTTTTGTTCATTCTCACAGCAGCACCAGAAATATTCTACCCTTTCGGCTCTTCAGGAGACACAAAAAATGCTGCTGCTGATGATGGAAGCTCCTCTAATATTAAGCTGTTGAGGCCATTTCTGTTCTTTGGCCGCACGTACCAGCAGATTTATGTAAGAATTTGATTCCATCTTAATTCTGTGTCTAAATGTGAGTGGTGAATGTTTTATAAACTCATCTGTGATCAGTAAAACCTGTGGCTGTTATTTTGACAGTATTTCTCATGTTTCAGGTGAATAATAATGGACACATCACATTCAACCAGCCTTCATCACAGTTTATTCCCTACTCTTTTCCTGCTAATGGAAGCCAAGATATAATTGCTGGTCTCTGGACCGACCTTGACAACCGTGCAAGAGGTGTCATTTCATATAATCAGTACACTAATGGAAGTGTTCTCACACGTGCCACTCTGGATATAAACAATCATTTCCCAAATCTGACCTTTAATGCTTCTTGGGTCTTTGTTGCATCTTGGGATAAAGTCCCTTACTATTCCATGTATAGAGCAGTAAGTTTGATATACTTCTGAATTCAATTCCATTCAAAATCAAAATACTTTGTTGGCATGAATACAATACAAAGTGACAGAAAATAATGAATTAAAACAATAATATTTGCAACAAGGTCACAATAATAGTCATACAAATAAGAGCAATAATGAAAATTGAACACTAAATGATTATCCTTTTTGCCAATCTTTGCAGGAAACATCGTTTCAAGTGATTTTAATTTCAGGCAGTAATTTTTCATTTATTCTGATGAATTATGGTGACACTTCTGTAACACGGCTTCCAGTGGAGGTAAAAGCAACTTATCTGTATCCGAACAAAATGTTACTATTCAATACTATATAAGTGTATGTATTTATGTATGTACTGTTAACATATATAATAAGCATATTTTACATATTTTATCCAGGCTGGATATGACACTGTAAACTCCATACACTACTTTGTGATTCCTGGATCAGTTAATGGGAGCTCCATTCCATACCTCAAGAACTCCAGTAATGTCAATGTTGCAGGCCGTTGGGCCTTCAGGGTGGATGGTGAGCACAAAGGTAAAAGATTTATCTTTTTAGAAATAGATAAAAACAATAAGGTTTTGCTTTACAAGCCATTTTTTCTGATAAATGTCATATAACTCTGTGAAATGTTTTGAATGAAAAACATTCAAAATACTTTATAGTTATCGTGCTTGGTGTGTACGGCCTTAAGATTTTTACTCTGGGATTTTTGTAATGATACCATTATTTTTGTTTAATGTCAGTATCAAAACTAATTTTAGTTAGTTAATTTATATAGCACAATAGATGAGATGTGTCTCCTCATGGGATGGCTGCTGAACTTACAAATCCTTCCCTATAAGACTTAAAGCGTTGGTGAGCATTTGCTCATGATCTTCAGCCATTAACTTCTCTGGATTTTGTTTGAAATTGATTGCTGTTGATATAAAATTGTTCCTAATACCAGAAGCCTCAAGTGAGTCAATCCCATCAGCGTCTACAACAGCAGAGACAATCACAGAAGAATCCATTACTCCACCAATCACATCCACTGGTAAAGTGTTGTCTTGCTTTGTTTATAGACTCTTACAGTATATCTCCGGAAAATAAATCACATTAGACAGAAGTAAAAAAGCTCAGAATAATTATTTCCTTGATAGTGGAATCAGCCATTTTCAGTGATCTTTAGTTTTTCTTTCTAATATCAACTTCCACATTTTCTCAAAAAACTTTTGTAAAACATCATTGCTGAGTTTTCAGTCTTTCCCATAGTGATGGATGAGGAATTTGGCCTATGTGTCACATCATCAGATAAACAAGAGTGAGCGATCCCTTAGTACAATGAATTGCAGTAGTCCAGTCTTGTTGAAATAAATGCATGAATAACACATGAATAAGTCCACACTTAGACCAGTCCACAACCAGAGGTCATCATCATCCCACTACTAATAGCAGCCAGATTCCTCTCACATGACATCAATAAACATGAGCCTTACAAATTACTGTGAAATTTAAATGTCAAATCTTTTGTATTTTTTTTTGTTCATTCTCACAGCAGCACCAGAAATATTCTACCCTTTCGGCTCTTCAGGAGACACAAGAAATGCTGCTGCTGATGATGGAAGCTCCTCTAATATTAAGCTGTTGAGGCCATTTCTGTTCTTTGGCCGCACGTACCAGCAGATTTATGTAAGAATTTGATTCCATCTTAATTCTGTGTCTAAATGTGAGTGGTGAATGTTTTATAAACTCATCTGTGATCAGTAAAACCTGTGGCTGTTATTTTGACAGTATTTCTCATGTTTCAGGTGAATAATAATGGACACATCACATTCAACCAGCCTTCATCACAGTTTATTCCCTACTCTTTTCCTGCTAATGGAAGCCAAGATATAATTGCTGGTCTCTGGACCGACCTTAATAATGGTGCAAGAGGTGTGATTTCATATAATCAGTACACTAATGGAAGTGTTCTCACACGCGCCACTCAGGATATAAACAATCATTTCCCAAATCTGACCTTCAACGCTTCTTGGGTCTTTGTTGCAACTTGGGATAAAGTCCCTTACTTTTCCATGTATAGAGCAGTAAGTTTGATATACTTCTGAATTCAATTCCATTCAAAATCAAAATACTTTGTTGGCATGAATACATTAATACACAAAGAAAGTGACAGAAAATAATGAATTAAAACATTAATAATAGCAACAAGATCAAAATAATGGTCATATAAATAAGAGCAATAGATAAAAATAATGAAAAATGAACTCTAAATGATTATCCTTTTTTTTCTCCAATCTTTGCAGGAAACATCATTTCAAGTGGTTTTAATTTCAGGCAGTAATTTTTCATTTATTCTGATGAATTATGGTGACACTTCTGTAACAGGAGTTATGGTTGAGGTAAAAGCAACTTATCTGTATCCGAACAAAATGTTACTATTCAATACTATATAAGTGTATGTATTTATGTATGTACTGTTAACATATATAATAAGCATATTTTACATATTTTATCCAGGCTGGATATGACACTGTAAACTCCATACACTATTTTGTGATTCCTGGATCAGTTAATGGGAGCTCCATTCCAAACCTCAAGAACTCCAGTAATGTCAATGTTGCAGGCCGTTGGGCCTTCAGGGTGGATGGTGGACACAAAGGTAAAAGATTTATCTTTTTAGAAATGGATAAAAACAATACAGTTTTGCTTTACAAGCCATTTTTTTCTGATAAATGTCATATAACTCGGTGCAATGTTTTGAATGAAAAACATTCAACATACTTTATAGTTATCGTGCTTGGTGTGTACGGCCTTAAGATTTTTACTCTGGGATTTTTGTAATGATAACATTATTTTTGTTTAATGTCAGTATCAAAACTAATTTTAGTTAGTTCATTTTTATAGCACAATAGATGAGATGTGTCTCCTCATGGGATGGCTGCTGAACTTACAAATCCTTCCCTATAAGACTTAAAGCGTTGGTGAGCATTTGCTCATGATCTTCAGCCATTAACTTCTCTGGATTTTGTTTGAAAATGATTGCTGTTGATATAAAATTGTTCCTAATACCAGAAGCCTCAAGTGAGTCAATCCCATCAGCGTCTACAACAACAGAGACAATCACAGAAGAATCCATTACTCCACCAATCACATCCACTGGTAAAGTATTGTCTTGCTTTGTTTATAGACTCTTACAGTATATCTCCGGAAAATAAATCACATTAGACAGAAGTAAAAAAGCTCAGAATGATTATTTCCTTGATAGTGGAATCGGCCATTGTAGCAAAGTTCAAAGTTCTTAGGGAAGGAAGAGGACAGGGTCGGCTTTGACTGCTGACTGAGCTTTATTTCAGATATTAAATCTCCAACAAAAAGTCTGTGCAAATGCACAACAACAAAATAATCTCCACAGTAATGGCTTCACTCCAGCAACAGGTGTTTCGGCAGTCCAGCGTTCTCAGTCAGCAGTCCATCTCTCTCTCACACACTCCTGCTTCTCCTGGCATTTTATCCTGTCTCCGCGCCAGTTACTGGAATGAGAAACAGGTGTTCGTGATTTACATTTAATCCACTCACTCACCATGCGTCTCCCGACTCTCTCTCCCGCTGCAGACTTCGCTGAACCAAGCCCCCTTCGCCACATACCCCCACTGCCCGACTCAGGCTGGGGAGCCATCCACGCGTTAGTATCCTTCATGCGGTGGAGTGGCTCCACCGCATGAAGGATACCAACGCGCGGATCACCCGTTGGTATCTGCCTTTTAAGTTCAAGGTGGTCCACAGGCCGGGTGTTCAGATGGCTGCAGAGGAGTGTGGTCCGAACAGAGGGTGAATTCCGGTCCCAGGAGATAATAGCGGAGGGTGAGGACGGCCCACCTGATGGCTAGACATTCTTTCTCCACGGTGCTGTACTTAGCCTCTCTCTTAGAGAGCTTGCGGCTAATGTACAGCACCGGCCGTTCCTCCCCCTCTATCTCCTGGGACAGGACAGCACCCAGCCCCCTGTCCGATGCATCAGTCTGCAACACAATGGGGAGAGAAAAATCAGGAGAGTGAAGCAATGGCCTGCCACATAGAGCAGCCTTCACCTGGGTAAAGGTCTGCTGGCACGGCTCTGTCCACTGGACCGTATCTGGTGCCTCCTTTTTAGTCAGATCAGTCAAGGGGCTGGTGAGGTCCGAATAATTAGGCACAAAACTTCTATAATATCCCGCCAGCCCGAGGAACTGTCTAACCTCCTTTTTGGTCTTGGGGCGCGGACAGGTCGCAATTGCTGCCGTCTTATCAATTTGGGGACGCACCTGTCCATGTCCCAAGTGGAAGCCCAGATACCTTACTTCCACGCGCCCAATTGCACACTTCTTCGGGTTGGCCGTGAGCCCGGCCCCCCTCAGCGATCTCAGGACGGCCCTCAAATGCTGCATATGCTGCTGCCAGTCGTACTGAAGATAATAATATCATCCAGATAGGCAGCAGCATATGCACCATGGGGCCGCAAAATTTTATCCATGAGACGCTGAAAGGTGGCTGGTGCCCCAAACAGCCCGAACGGAAGTGTAACAAATTGGTGTAATCCGAACGGCGTCATGAAAGCCGTCTTTTCTTTAGATAATGGCGACAAGGGGATCTGCCAATATCCCTTCGTTAAGTCCAATGTCGAATAAAAGCAAGCTGTACCGAGCCAGTCAAGCAGTTCGTCAACCCATGGCATTGGATACGCGTTGAATTTCGACACAGCATTCACCTTGCGGTAATCCACACAGAACCGTACTGAGCCGTCCGTTTTGGGAACCAAAACTGTCGGGCTCGCCCAGTTACTGCTGGATTCTTCTATTACCCCCATTTCAAGCATTTCTCCTAATTCTGCCTGTATCACCTTTTTCTTATGTTCAGGCAATCTATATGGCCGGCTGCAAATCACCACGCCCGGCTCGGTCTCGATGTGGTGCTGAATGAGATTTGTACGGCCTAGTAGGGGAGAAAACACGTCAGCAAACTCTGCTTGTAACTTAGTCAAATCAGTGAGCTGGGAGGGCGAGAGGTGATCTCCCCCTGGGGCCAGAGTGAGGGATTGTTTTTTTTATATTCGCCTCCGGCCCGAGATCATCCTCTCCGCTAATCACCATCACCAGCATCACTGATTCTGCCTCATTCCACTTTTTCAGGAGATTGAGGTGGTAAATTTGACATGCTCCCCTCCTATCAGATCGTATTACCTCGTAATCGAGCTCACCATCCTGCCGTGTGACCTCGAATGGTCCTTGCCACTTTGCGAGTAATTTTGAACTTGAAGTGGGGAGCAATACAAGCACTTTATCTCCCGGTGAAAATTTTCATAAATTAGTTCCCGTTATACAGCCGGCTCTGTCTGTCCTGGGCTTGTAACAAATTCTCCATGGATAGCCGCCCCAAAGTGTGGAGTTTTGTTCTCAAGTCCAGCACATACTGCATTTCATTTTTAGATTGAGATGGTCCGTCTTCCCAAGTCTCTCTTAGGACATCCAGTACCCCATGGAGCTGGCGTCCAAAAAGAAGCTCGAAGGGGGAAAACCCCGTGGAGGCTTGCGGGACTTCTCGCACAGCGAACAACAGGGGTTCTAACCATTTATCCCAATTTTTGGCGTCTTCCTGAACAAATTTACGAATCATGGATTTAAGCGTGCGATTAAAACGTTCGACCAGCCCGTCCGTTTGTGGGTGAAAGATGCTGGTACGAAACGATTTAATGCCCAATAATTTGTAAAGTTTGCACAATGTGCGTGACATAAACGCCGTGCCTTGATCAGTGAGGATTTCTTTTGGAATCCCCACTCAGGAGATTAGACCAGCCATTGGATTAGAATGAGCCGCTTGGAAAAGTATTTCCCTGCGGCTCTTTGGAACTAACAACTGGGTTGTATCTTCCTTTGTCTGAGTGTCTTGGGTCACTCGATACAACCTATCTTTTATGATTGCAAAATATGGATAAGTAAGCGGACGTCCAGGCTGGAGAGGCTGACCGTCGATGGTGCTGACCCTTTCAAAGGCATGTTTTAGTGTTGTGTCCTGAGACTGCTCCAGGGGAAAGTCATCGCGTTCCGAAAGAATAAGTCTCCCGATTCCGCTCTGTTCCCCTGAGGCTGTACTCATTGGTCCCTGGTCAGTCTCTCCCACCTGCACTCACGCATGCTTATCCAGCGTCTTTTTTCCCCAAGAGGCATCCGAGCACAAACATCCCAATAATTTATTAAATGCTGGCCAATTCGTTCCCAGAATTATCGGATGCCAGAGGTGCGGGTTAACTGCCACCTCAACATTATGCTTTTGCCCCCTGAATTTAATAACAACTGGCACTATAGGATATTCCACCACATCCCCGTGCACACACCGCACCCTAACCATGCGGCATGTATCCAATGCCCCGGATGAAATCAGGCTTTGATGAACCGAGGTTTGGTTACATCCTGAGTCCACCAAAGCCTGATAGGTACCCCCCTTGATACTCAAAGGTATTTGGTACCGGGCAACCTGCGGGTTGTCCAGGACCCGGATCATCGTCCCGACCTCCATGACCGGACACCTGTCCACAAAATGGTCCGGATCCCCGCAACGCCAACAGGCCGGCCCAGACCTGCCCGCCACTCTTGATCCGTGCGTAGGTCCAGCAGGGCTTGTTGTTGGTCTTGGTGCAAGACCGCGAGGGATGAAATAATGTCCGCACCAGTGTAGCAAAGTTCAAAGTTCTTAGGGAAGGAAGAGGACAGGGTCGGCTTTGACTGCTGACTGAGCTTTATTTCGGATATTAAATCTCGAACAAAAAAGTCAATAAAAAAAGAACAATAAAAAAAATCTCCACAGTAATGGCTTCACTGCAGCAACAGGTGTCTCGGTAGTCCAGCGTTCTCAGTCAGCAGTCCCTCTCTCTCTCACACACTCCTGCTTCTCCTGGCATTTTATCCTGTCTCCGCGCCAATTACTGGAATGAGAAACAGGTGTTCATGATTTACATTTAACCCACTCACTCACCATGCGTCTCCCGACTCTCTCTCCCGCTGCAGACTTTGCTGAACCACGCCCCCCTCGCCACAGCCATTTTCAGTGATCTTTAGTTTTTATTTCTAATATCAACTTCCACATTTTCTCAAAGATCTTTTGTAAAACATCATTGCTGAGTTTTCAGTCTTTCCCATAGTGATGGATGAGGAATTTGGCCTATGTGTCACATCATCAGATAAACAAGAGTGAGCAATCCCTTAGTACAATAAATTGCAGTAGTCCAGTCTTGTTGAAAGAAATGCATGAATAACACATTAATAAGTCCACACTTAGACCAGTCCACAACCAGAGGTCATCATCATTCCACTACTAATAGCAGCCAGATTCCTCTCACATTACATAAATAAACATGAGCCTTACAAATTACTGTGAAATTTAAATGTCAAACCTTTTGTATTTTTTTTGTTCATTCTCACAGCAGCACCAGAAATATTCTACCCTTTCGGCTCTTCAGGAGACACAAGAAATGCTGCTGCTGATGATGGAAGCTCCTCTAAAATTCAGCTGTTGAGGCCATTTCTGTTCTTTGGCCGCACGTACCAGCAGATTTATGTAAGAATTTGATTCCATCTTAATTCTGTGTCTAAATGTGATGTGTCTAAAGCTCATCTGTGATCAGTAAAACCTGTGGCTGTTATTCTGACAGTATTTCTCATGTTTCAGGTGAATAATAATGGACATCTCACATTCAACCAGTCTTCATCACAGTTTATTCCCTACTCTTTTCCTGCTAATGGAAGCCAAGATATAATTGCTGGTCTCTGGACCGACCTTAATAACGGTGCAAGAGGTGTCATTTCATATAATCAGTACACTAATGGAAGTGTTCTCGCACGTGCCACTCTGGATATAAACAATCATTTCCCAAATCTGACCTTCAACGCTTCTTGGGTCTTTGTTGCAACTTGGGATAAAGTCCCTTACTTTTCCATGTATAGAGCAGTAAGTTTGATATACTTCTGAATTCAATTCCATTCAAAATACTTTGTTGGCATGAATACAATACAAAGTGACAAAAAATATTGAATTAAAACATTTATAAAAGCAACAAGATCAAAATAATGGTCATACAAATAAGAGCAATAGATACAAATAATGAAAAATGAACACTAAATGATTATCCTTTTTTTCCAATCTTTGCAGGAAACATCATTTCAAGTGGTTTTAATTTCAGGCAGTAATTTTTCATTTATTCTGATGAATTATGGTGACACTTCTGTAACAGGAGTTATGGTTGAGGTAAAAGCAACTTATCTGTATCCGAACAAAATGTTACTATTAAATACTATATAAGTGTATGTATTTATGTATGTACTGTTAACATATATAATTAGCATATATTACATATTTTATCCAGGCTGGTTATGACACTGTAAACTCCCTACACTACTTTGTGATTCCTGGATCAGTCAATGGGAGCTCCTTTCCAAACCTCAAGAACTCCAGTAATGTCAATGTTGCAGGCCGTTGGGCCTTCAGGGTGGATGGTGGACACAAAGGTAAAAGATTTATCTTCTAGGAAATAGATAAAAACAATAAGGTTTTGTTTTACAAGCCAATTTTCTGATAAATTTATATAACTCTGTGCAATGGTTTGAATGATTATTATGCATATGTTTAAACGTCATTCAACAAATATTTTATGTGTGTGGCTTTCAGTGCTTATCTATCAGCTTTACGTTTATCTAGTGCAGTCATGGCACCCTTTGAAAATATTCAATAATTTGTGGCACCCTACACTAGTGTTGTCATGATACTGGAATTTCTAACTTTCTAAGTAAATTGAGTTGAAAGTAGGATGTTAATTGATTGAGTGTTTCATTAAGTTTACATATACATTACATTTATGCATTTAGCTGATGCTGTTCTCCAAAGCGACTTCAAATAGTGGAACAAAAGCAGTTTGTGTTGTATTTCATCTATCTGTGCTTCCCCTTCTAGTTGATAGAAACCCCTGTTCTGAGCTCAGATGCTCTGAGGATGAAAGATGTGGGATGAAAAATGGTGTTTATGGCTGTTTATGTAAAAAGGACAATCACAGACCACAACCACATTCTGACTCTTTTGGTTGGTATCATTCCACAACATAATGTGAAATGAATTTTTTTTTTTTCAGTCATAAATTATCTTTATTTTTTTCCCTCTCAGATTTCTCAGAATCCTGTGAAAGCAGCTCTGGTTCCATGTCTGTGTCTCGCTGTCAGCTCTTTGATGCTGGTTTTCCAGCTGATGTCTTACACCTCAATGATCCCAGCTGCAAAGGAACGGTCCGGAATGGCAGAGTGGAATTCCATTTTGATAATGATGAACACATCTGTGGTACAAATCTTGTGGTAAGTTTATTCTATCAGGCAATACAAATAATTAGATGGTATATTTGAATAGATTATACAGAGTTTGATTTAACCACTTGGGGAATCTTTCTTTTCTGAGACTTTGAGAAGTCTGTATGGAGGTCTGTAAAGGTACTGAAGAATCTGTAACAACCAAGGGAGGGGCCCAAACAGACCTCCCTAAAGACTCTGAGAGATTCAGCAGGGAAGGATACACTAATCCATGCCACAAAAGAGTTTGGAAGTTTTGCCCGCATTCTCCACCATTAATATGTCACCCACCATTATGTCTCTTGATTGAGGCAAATTTGTCTTAGTTTCTGATTTTGCTTTAACAAAAATGAATTTAAAATACCTTCAATTAAATTTAGACTTAATTACAAAAATGTTATATTTGTTGTCCACAGGCTAACAGCACCCACTTCATCTATAATAACTTTATTCTGGGGACACCGAGGTCAGAAGGTCTCATCATCAGCAGAGAGAAAATCCTGAAGCTTTCTTTCAGCTGTGTTTATCCTCAAACACAAACACTTTCCATGAATATGGAAATCAACTCACTGGAGAGGTGGGAATCTTTTAAGCAGGAAAAACTAATGTACAGTATAAAAATGAGTAAATATATGTGAATATATACCAAGAATACTGTATATATGCTATGCTCTTAATATCTGTGTTTCTAAATATAAATTGAGTTGAGACAAATATAACTTTTTTATAAATGGATCTTGAACATTTCATCAGCATTGTGCAAAAGATCCTCCCCACTGGTGAAGGCAGATATCGTGTCCGGATGATTCCATATCAGGATGATGAGTTTACCCGGCCCTTCACTGGTGCAGTGGATGCAGAGCTCGACCAGGAGATGCATGTGGAAGTTCGTGTTGAGGGGGTCGACAGGCGCCAGTTTGCCCTGGTGATGGACACGTGTTGGGCTACACCTGTGAATGATCCTGATTACAGCCTCCGCTGGGATCTCATTGTTTCAGAGTAAAGCAATGCTTGTTTTTTTTATTCTTTAAAGCTTAGCCTTAACTCAATGTAGCACTTTTACTGAATAAATTATAATCATATCACTTTTAAGATTGCCATAGATAGTTTGTCTTTCAGTATTTCAGAATTAAAGCACAAGATTCCATTTTTGAACATGGAATGCCAATGTGTATTGACTGTTTCAAATGAGAGAATTTGTCATTCTTGATATTCTCAGGTGTCCCAATCCCAATGATGACACACTGAAGCTGCTCCAGAACGGCATCTCGACATCCAGCCGTTTCTCATTTGGGATGTTTATCTTCACTGCAAACTCCACTAAGCTTTACCTGCACTGTGCTGTTCACCTTTGCCTTCTGTCAAGCAATCGCTGCTCAATGGTCAGTTTTCAAAACCTCTCATAATAGTACTGAATTATGTTTTTGTATAATTGATTGTAATGGAGGTTCTCACCACACTGCAGTTAAAGTAACATCCATTTAAATGTATAAAATGATAGTTTAAGCTACATTATATACTTTTGGCCATCTAGCATTTGGAGCATAACAAAGTTACTAGTGTTGGTTATGGTTAAGGTCCCAATAAACTTTCAGCAAAGTTCTTTTTCGGGGTAAAAGAAGTTGGAAATACCTTTTTCATGGATATACTGTTAACGAACATCCTCCACCCACACTGCTGAGAAAGGTGTTTAGCTGAACACTATGACCAGTCACAGGTAACATCGTTGATCATCTCCTTACAAGGCCACATACTGAGGTCTGGTTAGATTAGATGCTAAGCAAACAATCAATACTGGTAATCAACTTGTTGGATGCAGGAAAATGGGCACTCCTACAATGGGCATGCAAGCGTCAGAACTGGACCTTGGAGCAGTGAAAGTAGGTAGCCGATGAGTTCTGTTTTCTTTTACAAAATGTAGAGAATTAGCCCAGAAGGAAATATGATTGCATTGTAAAAGGGACTTTTGCAAGCAGTGACCACAGACTCAGCACTCACGTAAACGTGCACAAAAGTTTTATTTAACTAAATCACGAACATATACTCGCACATACATGGGTAAAATGGAAGCTGTCCTGGGGATATGCATGTTCATTCATAGAAATAATGCCCTGTGGGACAAGCCGGTGGAGGGAGTGTGACGCTCTGGGCAATGTTCTGTTGGGAAACCCTGGGTCCACCCTGCCACACTGCCAACAAGTTTGATCCATGGCGGCTCCACCCCACAAACTGCAGGACTTGAAGGATCTACTGCTAAAGTGTTGGTGCCAGACACATTCAGGGCTCTTGTAGAGTCCATGCCTCGCTGGGTTGGCAGCATGCGGATGACCAACAGCATATTAGGCAGGTGGTCATAATGTTTTGGCTCATCAGTGTATGTGCTGCACGCTTTCCTCTCAATAACAAAATAAATGTACAACAAAAATAACAGCGGTGAGAAAACAGCAGTTAAGAAAGCATCTGATCATAGCGATGTGGACTTGTTTGCATGAGCTCTGTAATTCAGCACTCCAATGAAGTCACATCATGTTCATTTATATAATCACGTTATACAACAGATTGAATTACAACTTCAGATTCTACTATAAAGCAGACTAACTAAACAGACTAAACAGAGGAAATGAACCAGAGAAGATTTCCATGTCAAAGAAGGCAGAGCCACACCTACCTATTATGTAACTGCCACGGACCAATGGTAGTACGATGATGTTTACCAGCCGGAGCGAACGTTTTTCCGGAAAGTTTGCTTTGGCAAGCTGTTTCGAACTCCTAAAACAAATTATTATATATGAATGTGGTATTATTGTAGGCTTACTGTAGTGATTCAGGGCAAGTCAAAAACACTGTTTGGAAGATGGATTCACAATGAGCTCAGTAATTATTAAAAATGTAATTAATATAGAACAACAAAGTTACATAGTGTAGCTTTAAATTAATCAAATGCCTCAGTGTCAGTATGTTAGGCTGCTAAAATGATTGTTTTGGCTTTCCACTGCAGGACACTCTTGTGCACTCCTTTCACAAAGAACCTGATGCACTGTGAACTGTGATTTAAATATCAATGATATTTAACAGGGATTCACACACTTGGATTTTCCACTTTCTCTATCAGGACTGTGACTCTGGACACCAGCGGAGAGAGGGCAGGTCTCTGGACTTCCATGACAGTGCTTCCATATCCATGGGTCCTCTGATGTGGTCTGGAGGGAACACAGGTGAATATTTAATTTATTTTAATCATTTTTAAATAAAGGTTTCTGTGTAAATACATTATATTTCACTGCATTGCATTATATTCTCTGTTCACAGATAAGTCGGTTCCAGACCAAGTGAAGGTATCTGAGGCTTCTTGTCTGTGTGGTTCTCTGATGGTGTTTCTTGTTCCTCTGATGAGTGTCCTGACACACTTTTAGTTTAGTGCCACAAAAAGGGCAGAATTTACATGCATATTGTCTGATACCATTTTAATGAATATGGCACTGATGACACACTGGTTTTGAGTTTCTAATTGTTTCTTTGTCACAGCTGATATGTATCCTTTGTTTGTTTACTTACAAGCACCAAAAATATTTAATTATTAATGAATTCAATCAATCATTCAAAATTTCTATGTACTATGTTAGTCATTAATCTTTACTTAAGAGGGCATGCTGTAATAACAAATGCATGTTTGTTCAAATTATGCAAAACATTAAAAGGATCATTCCTGTTCTACGATTCCTTTCTGTTCTATAACTTATTTAAAAAATGTAAATGCTTATGTTGCAATTCAAGATAACATATCTATAACAGACTTTTTAGAAATAGAAATATGAATATTTGGTCCATGAACAAGATAAAGACATCAATTCCATTATTTTGGTATTTTTACCCATCGTTTTAATTGTTGAAACTGATTTGTGTAATTGGATCATATTTTAGAGTGACGCAAACCAGAGATTTGTTTTAGAAAGGAAAAAAGACATTTCAGTTCATCTCCAATTAAAACAATATTTCCAAGAAATCTTTTTAGATTTTTAACCATTTCAGTTGCAAAAAGTAAAGAAACATCAAGCTGCTATATTTCTGAAAATGTGCATTTTATATTTCATAAGTGCAGTTTTTCTTTAAAAAACAAACAAGCAAACAATATATTCATATTTTATCCAGAAAATCAAAGCATATGACAGGGACATAATGCCGTAAGTATCAAGAATTAATGAAGATTGAATATAATCATTTATAGGTGATATTTAATTGCTGATGAGGTCTAAAAATGCATTTTATTCATGTATAATAATTAGGCAGTTCTCTGTCTCTGAGAAATGGTCAACTTATACTTCTGGAGACTCCATGTAGGTTTCAGTTCTGGATAATGGTGACACGGAAGACTAAAGGGTTCCTGGTTGTTTCACACTTAATTCTTTGCCTTCATTCTTAAAGTGTTTTACAGTCTGTTTTCTTCTCAACCTGTTTTTTGCAACTCTGCAAACAATTATTAACAAAGCATTTCATTGTCTGATGGTCATGCCTTCATTTTGAAATCGTTGTGATTGTATTATATATTTATACATTGTTGCTGGGAATCTTACTGATCCAGAATAAAAGGAACATGATCTGATTTTAGGTCAACATACACATTAACTATTGTTTTCACTGTAATATCAGAGCAGTCCGTACACAACAGAGCTGCACAATGAAGTCAAATGATTAAATGGCAAGCATCGATACAATCTCTAACAAGATGAAAAGAAATGAAACACATCTTCAAGGTATTGTTTAGAGATTACTCCCTTTTCCAGAAATGATCCTCCCACAGTTATTAAAGGCCCTGATAAGATTGTGAGAGCTGTAGTTCAGAATCACTCTATTGAAGAGAGTTTGATCATCTGACCTCAGGTAAAGATATTTCTCTTTATTTTATCCTGTTGGGCTCAAATGACTAGGGTTTTGACCGAGCTAAAGTATTTTGCAAAATGTTTATATATATATATATATATATATATATATTTGTGAAAGTTATAATTTAATAATTTAATTTTTTACCAATCTGTACAATAAACAAAAAGAAAAATAAATATTTTGAATGTTTCATGTATATGTGTGTGCAGGTGCAGTTCGTCACAATGAGGTTTCTGATCTCACTGTGTGTGTCTCTACTGCTGCTGGTTAATGGTGAGTGTTTTATAATCTGTGAACTGACAGAATAATTTCTCAATATTAAATCATGCTTAATCATTAGCCTATTAAACATGTAAAATCAGGGTCCTCATGTACTTTTTATTATTATTTTTTGAAGGGGCACCAACAATGAGAAATGATAGTCTAGTGGTATAATTTGTTTAAAGTAAGGGAGCTGGTTTCAAATCCTAAACTATAATATCATTTTTTATTATGAACCAAGCAAAAATTACCAATTAACTCAACTGCCATTTTCATGTATGGAGAATTTTCTTTTTTTAAATAACACTGTTTAATTGGGAAAACCCCAAGCCCACATATTTATTAATTATAAGAACCTAAATATCCCTGTAATAATTACGTCAATGTCTGTGCCTATTTATACACGTTTGAAGTATATGAACTGAAGCGAGATCATTATTATTGTCAAGGTATTTTATGGGATGAGTCTTGATAAAATGTACAATTTGTGTTGCTGTTTCATTTAGATATTTTGTATTTATAACAGCCACGCTGACAATTTAGAGGTTTATATAGAAATTTATGGCAAAATATATTCATAGAAATAAACTGACCATGGATCATACGGATTTAGATACGGATCCTAGAAAACACTGAGATGAGAGCGATTTATCTTGGTTTTAAGTGTAGTCAGTTTATTTAATCCAGTGTTTCTAAGCCCCAGTCCTCTGGACTCCCAGAATGTTTTCCAGTGTATCCCATTTCAACACACTAAGAAGCTGATGAGTTGAATCAGTGTTAGTTAGACATCTGAAACATTCTGTAATTGGTTATATGTTTCATCACAGACTGTCCCTTTTTCTTCAATCTCTCAGATTCAAAAACTTCCAGCTCTGATCCATGCTATGATTATCACACTCTTGATGAATCCTGGAGAGACATAAGACAGTATCTCTACTATGAATATGATGACACCCTTGTTGAATGGAGTGGCTGGTATAGGCTGTACTTGAATGGAGAAAGTGCCCAGATGTCTGAGTGGTGTGTGAGTCATGTGGGATGTGGTGGTCAAACTGGACTTCATCTCAACGGTTCTCATCCAACACTTGAGGATGGAGTGGTGACCCGTGAAGTCGTGGGAACTACTACATGGTTACCGTTGGCATATTCCCATCAGTGTGGAGCCTACAGATCCACATCCATCCAAGTCAAAGCATGTCCAGGAGATTATTACATCTATGAACTGGTCAAACCCATCATATCAGCCCCCAGGCCTATGTACTGTGCAGGTAAAGTTCTAGGCTCTGTTTTAAAAAGATGTTTTTGTTAGTAACATGTATACAGTTAGTATTTCTTAGAAATGCTATGTAAATGTTATTCAGTTTATTTCAACAGAAATTAAACGTGCAGTGTGTCATTATTATTCCTAACAGAATCGGTACAATATTTACTGAACAGGTTCCCCACAGGATCCTTGAGCAGACAAATAAATCGGGTCACTGTTAAACAGACTATTACAGCTATAGGGTCTAAATAATGACGTTGTTTAGCCAGAAGTTCTCATGTTGGGCTCCTCAAACAAACAGAACAATGAATGTTCTGAAAGAACGTTTTCAGTCTTTGGGAAACTCAACCTAAGAATTATTATTTTTAGCCTTTAAATGCGACTTAAATTTGTAGACAGTAGAAAGTGTTTGGAAAAAAGTTACTTTAAAAAATTTCAGTGGCATTTATTTATTTAAAGGGTTAGTTCACCCAAAACTGAAAACTCTGTCATTAATAACTCACCCTCATGTTGTTCCGCACCTGTAAGACCTTCGTTAATCTTCGGAACACAAATTAAGATATTTTTGATTAAATCGGATGGCTCAGTGAGGCCTGCATTGACAGCAAGATAATAAACACTTTCAATGCCCAGAAAGGTACTAAAGACATATTTATAAATAACCAAAAAAACAAAATAACGACTTTATTCAACAATATCTAGTGATGGGCGATTTCAAAACACAGATTCATGAAGATTCAAAGCTTTACAAATCTTTTGTTTTGAATCAGTGGTTCAGAGCGCGTATCAAACTGCCAAAGTCACGTGATATCAGCAAACGAGGCTTCGTTACATCATAAGTGTTTAGAAACATTTTGAAATTTCAGTGATTCATGTGACTTTGTCAGTTTGATACGCGCTCCAAACCACTGATTCGAAACAAAAGATTTGTAAATCTTCAAAGCTTCATGAAGCAGTGTTTCGAAATCGCCCATTAGATATTGTTGAATAAAGTCACTTTTTATAATATTAAGGTTGAACCTCTGTACTCACATGAACTGTTTTAAACATGTCTTTAGTTCCTTTCTGGGTGTTTGAAAGTGTTAATTATCTTGCTGTCAATGCAGGTCTCACTGAGCCATCGGATTTTATCAAAAATATCTTAACTTGTATTCTGAAGATGAAGAAAGGTCTTACTGGTGTGGAATGACATGAGGGTGAGTAATTAATGACAGAATTTTCATTTTTCTTTTTGTCCATGACAGTTGCTTTCCAAAGCATCAGCAGTGATCCCTGCTACAGCTATGAGTCTCTGGATCGTCCTTGGAGAGCCAACAATGAAAGTGGAGAATATATTTGTGATAACTCTTTTTCCTGGAATGGCTGGTACCGGCTTTTCTACTATGGAATGAACATCCAGATGTCAGAGACCTGTGTTAGGCCAAACAGCTGTAGCAGATACTATAATCTGTGGCTCAGTGATCCTCACCCTCAGATAGAGGATGGAGTGGTGACCAGGGAGGTCTGTGGTAGTTATTGGGGAGGCTGCTGTGATTACAAGTCAAGACCCATCAGAGTGAAAGCCTGTCCAGGAAATTACTATGTCTATGAATTTGTGAATCAAGAATTGTGGTGTACAGGATACTGCACAGGTACTGTGTTTTTATCATTAAAGTCTTTCAAACCTTTTAAAATGATTTCTGTCATGACATGAATTTGCTTCTTTTTTTAGATGTCAGCACTATTTCACAGGCAGTTTCCACTATAAGTCCAGATATATTCACTGGATCCAGCATCACCTTGAGTAAGTTGTAAATAATTACATATATATATAAAAAAGTTGATTTATTTCACTAATTCCATTCAAAAAGTGAAACTTGTATATTATATTCATTCATTACACACAGACTGATATATTTCAAATGTTTATTTCTTTTAATTTGATGATTATAACTGACAACTAAGGAAAATCCCAAATTCAGTATCTCAGAAAATTAGAATATTGTGAAAAGGTTCAACATTGAAGAAACCTGGTGCCACACTCTAATCAGCTAATTAACTCAAAACACCTGGAAAGGCCTTTAAATGGTCTCTCAGTCTAGTTCTTTAGGCTACACAATTATGGGGAAGACTGCTGACTTGACAGTTGTCCAAAAGACGACCATTGACACCTTGCACAAGGAGGGCAAGACACAAAAGGTCATTGCAAAAGAGGCTGGCTGTTCACAGAGCTCTGTGTCCAAGCACATTAATAGAGAGGCGAAGGGAAGGAAAAGATGTGGTAGAAAAAAGTGTACAAGCAATAGGGATAACCGCACCCTGGAGAGGATTGTGAAACAAAAACCCATTCAAAAATGTGGGGGAGATTCACAAAGAGTGGACTGCAGCTGGAGTCAGTGCTTCAAGAACCACTACGCACAGACGTATGCAACACATGGGTTTCAGCTGTCGCATTCCTTGTGTCAAGCCACTCTTGAACAACAGACAGCGTCAGAAGCGTCTAAAGACAAAAAGGACTGGACTGGACTGCTGCTGAGTGGTCCAAAGTTATGTTCTCTGAAGAAAGTAAATTTTGCATTTCCTTTGGAAATCAGGGTCCCAGAGTCTGGAGGAAGAGAGGAGAGGCACACAATCCACGTTGCTTGAGGTCCAGTGTAAAGTTTCCACAGTCAGTGATGGTTTGGGGTGCCATGTCATCTGCTGGTGTTGGTCCACTGTGTTTTCTGAGGTCCAAGATCAACGCAGCCGTATACCAGGAAGTTTTAGAGCACTTCATGCTTACTGCTGCTGACCAACTTTATGGAGATGCAGATTTCATTTTCCAACAGGACTTTGCACCTGCACACGGTGCCAAAGCTACCAGTACCTGGTTTAAGGACCATGGTATCCCTGTTCTTAATTGGCCAGCAAACTCGCCTGACCTCCTGACCTTAACCCCACAGAAAATCTATGGGGTATTGTGAAGAGGAAGATGCGATATTCCAACAATGCAGAAGAACTGAAGGCCACTATCAGAGCAACCTGGGCTCTCATAACACCTGAGCAGTGCCACAGACTGATCGACTCCATGCCACGCCGCATTGCTGCAGTAATTCAGGCAAAAGGAGCCCCAACTAAGTATTGAGTGCTGTACATGCTCATACTTTTCAGTTGGCCAAGATTTCTAAAAATCCTTTCTTTGTATTGATCTTAAGTAATATTCTAATTTTCTGACATACTGAACTTAGGATTTTCCTTAGTTGTCAGTTATAATCATCAAAATTAAAAGAAATAAACATTTGAAATATATCAGTCTGTGTATAATGAATGAATATAATATACAAGTTTCACTTTTTGAATGGAATTAGTGAAATAAATCAACTTTTTCATGATATTCTAATTATATGACCAGCACCTGTGTATATATATATATATATATATATATATATATATATGAATGAGGTTATTCACAATAATTTATAATTTGCCTCTTCTTTAATAGTTCTGTTACAGTATAAAGTGACCTTTTTGCATAAATGTGTAGCATCATTATTACACAGTCATGTTATGAGTGACTTAAGAATCTCATAATTTTTACTGTGTTTGACTGATTCAGATTCACACTCGTGAAGTTCATCATTGAAATATACCTTTGAAATATAACTTGTTTTGGTCTCCATCTAACAGATTATGATCCGTGCAATAACTACAACATACTCGATAACTACTGGAGAAGCACACGCAATTACTGGTCTATGTATGGATACATATTTGATCATGATGACACTCGTGTAGAATGGGATGGCTGGTATCGACTCTTCATCAATGGATCAAGTGCTCAGATGCCTGAATGGTGTGCGTCTTACATGTCATGTGGAGGTTGTAGTGCTCTGTGGCTTGGTGACTCTCATCCTCAGCTAGAAGATGGAGTTGTTACTCGTGAAATTTATGGCTGCCGTGATGACCAGTGCAGTCGCTACCGATCCGACCCAATCCAAGTCAAAGCTTGTCCTGGAAATTATTACATTTATAAATTTACCAGGCCAACTCTTTCAATCCCAGCTCCTGTATATTGTGCAGGTATATTCATTCTTATTTATGTGTGATATTGCAGGCTCTGTTGAAGATGTATACTTATCTTGAACACAAGTATATAGTGCTTTCTTTCTTCTTTTTCCATAGTATCTTTCTCCACTCCAAGTGTCGACCCCTGCTACAACTACACCAGTCTGGATGAGCCTTGGAGAGCCACTGACCATTATAACTTGGGCATGTGTGATTATAATGTGGAGTGGAATGGCTGGTACAGGCTGTTCTACAATGGTCAAAATGCTCAGATGCCAGAATCATGTGTTAATCAAGGCATGTGTGGCACTGATTACCCACTGTGGCTCAACGACCCTCACCCACATCTGGAAGATGGAGTGGTCACACGTCGGGTCTGTCACTCCTCATGGAATGGCTGCTGTAACTACACATCCCACCCTATAAGAGTCAAAGCCTGTCCAGGAAATTACTATGTTTATGAGTTTGTCAAGCCACTATTGTGTGGAGCTTACTGTGCAGGTGAACATTTACTCATTTGTTCTTTTAGTTATTTAGCTCTGGATTTTGTTTTAAAATTATTGTTATTGATATACATTTTTCCTAATACCGGATGGCACAAGTGAATCCATCCCTTTAGCATCTACAACAGTAGAGACAATCCCAACCATAGAATCCATTACTCCACCAATGACTAAATGTATTTATCCTTGTTTCCAGTAAGGATAAACACTACCTATACTACTGTGATACCAGAGACAACTACAACCACAGGAAATACAACTGAAAGTACAGCCACAGAAACTACAACCACAGACACTACAGGTGATAATATAATGTGCTGTTATCTGTGAGATAATTTTTTTACATAAGCAAATCGGATCAGTGTTACAGTATGTGATGCAAAGTGTGTTAAATCTATAGTTGTAGAACTAGTTCTTTTGCAGACCACCATGTCATGTTAGAAAAGCTAGCAGTGACAGTTTGGGCTTTTTCTGAGAAGCTATTGGGTTCCTGTGGCTTATTGAAGGGTGCTGTGGATGATAATTGTGTCTGGGAGAAGAGAAGAGACAAAGTTCATGTTATTTCAGTATAAAAGTAGGATGTTAATTTAGTAGTGGATCAAGTCCTACTTTTCATTAACTTGGATGCTACTGGAACATGCAATGTGTGGAGTTATTTTGTACTGTATTTCATCTAACTGTGCTTCTCTTAGATGTGAGAGATCCTTGTTCTGAGCTCAGCTGCTCTGAGGATGAAAGATGTGGGATGAAAAATGGTGTTTATGGCTGTTTATGTGAAAAGGACAATCACACACCACAACCACATTCTGACTCTTTTGGTTGGTATCATTCCACAACTAAATTAAAATATATAATTTTCCAGTCATAAATTATCTTTATTTTTTTCTCTCTCAGATTCCTCAGAAACCTGTGAAAGCAGCTCTGGCTCCATGTCTGTGTCTCGCTGTCAGCTCTTTGAGGCTGGTTTTCCAGCTGATGTCTTACACCTCAATGATCCCAGCTGCAAAGGAACGGTCCGGAATGGCAGAGTGGAATTCCATTTTGATAATGATGAACACATCTGTGGTACAAATCTTGTGGTAGGATATATCACATACAGTGCTAAAGAAATGCATATCATCTCAAAATGTCACTGAATATTTGATTTAAATTTTTTTTTTTTTTTTATCATATGTGTGATGCCAGTTGTCTTTTTGACAACTTTTAATGTAATGTTCACTCACAAGAGACTCCAGTCATGATCAGTAGGCAAAGCTCTTCTTTTATATTTATTAAATTTAATATTATAATGTATAATAGTATAATGAAGGGCTGATAACTTATGAGTTCAGCTTGGAGTGATAATTCTTTCTGTGGAGAATTATTCCTTGCATCAAGTTTATTGTGATTGTCAAAACATTTGGTAACTGAACAGAATTTCAGTAGGTTTATTGACAACATGTTACAATGTTTACATAGTACAATGACTGGTACTGTGTTTCTATCTTGAGATGATGTAAAATGATTGAGATGAGAGGGAAAGGGTACACTACTTAGCATGCATGGGAAAATAAAAATTTAATAGAGTTGTGTGTTTCGTCTGATCTCTGAATAACTCACTGCTATTCAGTGGTGCTCTGTGATGTTAATTTTTTTCACTGCATGAGAACAGTTTCAGTTGCTTGAGAGTTGGAACCCCCTTTAACACTTTATATTGTGGGTAACATATTTGACGTTCAAATATTATATCTATGTTCCATCAGGCAAATGGCACCCACTTCATCTATGATAACTTTATTCTGGGGACACCGAGGTCAGAAGGTCTCATCAGCAGAGAGAAAATCCTGAAGATTTCTTTCAGCTGTGTTTATCCTCAAACACAAACACTTTCCATGAATGTGGAAATCAACCCACTGGAGAGGTGAGAATCTTTTAAGCAGGAAAAACTAATGCACAGTATAAAAATGAGTAAATATATGTGAATATACTCCAAGATATATGATGTGCTCTTAAATATAGATTGATAAAAATGTACATAGAATTTTATTCTATTTTCATCAGCATTGTGTACAAGACTCTTCCCGCTGGCGAAGGCAGATATCGTGTCCGGATGATTCCATATCAGGATGATGAGTTTACCCGGCCCTTCACTGGTGCAGTGGATGCAGAGCTCGACCAGGAGATGCATGTGGAAGTTCGTGTTGAGGGGGTCGACAGCCGCCAGTTTGCCCTGGTGATGGACACGTGTTGGGCTACACCTGTGAATGATCCTGATTACAGCCTCCGCTGGGATCTCATCGTTTCAGAGTAAAGCAGGGCTTTTCCCCCCTTTTCCTTTAAGCTTAGCCTAAACTCAATGTAACACTTTTACTGAATAAATTATGATCATGTTACTTCTAGGATAACCTTAGATACTTTTTCAGAACTTTAGCACAAGATTCCATTTTTTGAAGCATGGAATGCAAATGTGTGATGATTTACAGAAGATAACTTTGTATTGACTGTTTCAAATGAAAGAATTTGTCATTATTGATATTGTCAGGTGTCCCAATCCAAATGACGACACAGTGGAGCTGCTGCAGAACGGCGTCTCGACATCCAGCCGTTTCTCCTTCAGGATGTTCATCTTCACTACAAACTCCACTAAGCTTTACCTGCACTGTGCTGTTCACCTTTGCCTTCTGTCAAGCAATCGCTGCTCAATGGTGAGATTACAAAACCTCTCAAAATGATCATGTTTTATGAGTAACTGACAGAAATTATCACTTTAAATGTATAAAAATCACTGTTAAATTCTGTATTAGAACTTTGATCAAATGCTTCATTGTCAGTATGTAAGGCTGATAAAATACTTGTTTTTGCTGCCCTCTTCTGGAGACTTTGTGCACTCCTTTGTTTCTTGTTTGTTCAGTGATATTTAACAGGGATTCACACAGCTGATTTTGCTCTTTTCTCTATCAGGACTGTGACTCTGGACACCAGCGGAGAGAGGGCAGGTCTCTGGACTTCCATGACAGTGCTTCCATATCCATGGGTCCTCTGATGTTGTCTGAAGGGAACACAGGTGAACATTTCATTTATTTTAATCATTTGTAATAAAGGTTACTGATGATTTCTTTCATGAATACATTACATTTCACTGCATTGCATTATATTCTCTGTTCACAGATAAGTGGGTCCCAGACAAAGTGAAGGTATCTGAGGCTTCTTGTCTGTGTGGTTCTCTGATGGTGTTTCTTGTTCCTCTGATGAGTGTCCTGACACACTTTTAGTTTAGTGCCACAAATAAATAAATAAATAAAATAAATAAATAAGTGCTCAGTTTACATGCATTTTGTCTAATGCCATTTTAATGAATGTGGAACTGGTGATGTATATACTGTAACTGTATTCTTATCTCATATAGCTTGGCATTCATATAAAAATTACTCCATTTATATGAGTAAATATACTATATCTTATTTACTCAAGAGGGTGTGCTACAATAACAAACACAATAAGATTCATGTTTATTCAAATAATTCAAATATTCCTGTTCAGTGATTTAAGTTCTATAACCCATGTAATCATTTGAATTTGCTCATGTTGCAGTCAATGCTTTTGCAGTTTAATCAAACAGGATGCCACGTTTTAGAGTGACACAAGCCAGTTAGGGTTAGACATGCATTGATTTCCAATTGAAGAAATATTTTTTCCAAGAATTCTGTATAGCTTTAACCCTCTGGGGACTGAGGGGGTTTTGGTCAATCAAGTCACCTTTATTTATATAGTACTGTTTACAATGCAGATTGTGTCAAAGCAGCTTTACAGTGATAACTGGTAAAACATTTTCTTAAAGAAAATGGTGTCATTGTCCATCTTAAGTAAATTCAGTATCGATTCATTTTGTTGTAAAAATCATTATTATTATTACAATTATTAATGTAGTTCACATACAATGGTGTCTATGCAGGCAGATCAAAAACAGATGGGGACACTTGATATTGTTGAATATCAAGTGTCCCCAACTAAGCAAGCCAAAGGCGACAGCAGCAAGGAACCTAAACTCCAACAGGTGACATCAGGTGATAAGCATCAGGTGATAAAAATGGAGAAAAAACCTTGGGAGAAACCAGGCTCAGTCATGGGGTCAGTTCTCCTCTGGCCAACAGCGAACAGTGCGTGATTATGATTCAAGCAGCTTTACAGATCATAAGCCCTGGTGCCCTGGATATGTTTTGACATGCCCTGACATTTGTGCTTTTTTCATTTGCTTAAAAACATATTAAGCTATATTAAGCATTTTCTTTATAACAGCATTAAGCCACGTTAAGCATTATACATTAAGCCACGTTAAGTGTTTCCTTTATAATGGTTTTCTATATGGGAGGAAATGCTTAACGTGTAATTAAACGTTTTGCGTTTATATTCTGGGCATCTGCTTACATTACTCCAGTCTTCAGTGTCACATGATCCTTCAGAAATCATTCTAATATTCTGATTTATTATCAATGTTGGAAACTGCTGTGCTGCTTAATATTTTTTATAACCTGTTATACTTTTTTTCAGGATTCTTTGATGAATAAATGAAATGGATGATGAAAATTCAGCTTTGCTTTGGACACTTTACAATAAGGTGTCGGTGTAGGATGTGCACGTTGGAATGGGATGGGGGTGGTTGGGTCAAATTTTAGCTAGTGGGGGCCCTTTTTGAAAATCTGCTTAGGGCCTCCAAAATATTAGGGTCGGCCCTGAAAGTGCATGAATCTGCCTAAACTTGATGCGTTTTTTTGAACTGATGACTCTGTTTGCATAGATCATTTCAGAATTTGCCTTTGAATAGTGCACGCTCTCTTTGGATAATGAGGTGACTTGTGAACATCGCTCTCTTTTCAAACAGATTACATAAACAGAATATTTGTTTTTGATTTGACTTACATTATTTAAAACCTGACATTTAAATGTCTCATGTTTGTGTGACAAGTAGGCCTATAAAGTTACAGTTCATTTAGTCAGAATTTCTTTGTTTTGCAAAAATCACACCATTTTGTTTTTACTGTGAGTGTACACAAATGAAGATTTGAATGATGTAGAACTCTTGTCCAAAATCCAAAATCGACAGAGTCTCTTTTGCACTGGTAAGAAAAAAAGAGAGGTGGTCATGCCGGCGTGACCGTCGACCCCAGGGGGTTAATTGCAAATCATTAAGATTTCAATCAAGTCAATTAGAGAATGCCTAGGGTTCTTATAGAAACAGAGGCTTAAAATCTCCAGTTTTGCTTTTGCAACCACCCTCTCTGCATTTGATGTACAGGCTCAGTCACACTCAATAATGCAGGTTTGATTGAAAATATAATATTTGTATTGTTATTAGTCATATGTTGGAAATCAGTGGGCCCCCTAGATTGCAACAACGCTAATGACTGGACATGATAAATAAGTTGCTGAGTAGGACTTATTTAGAGCCTGCAGGTGGAATTTGAATTCTACATCTGTAGTCAGAAATTAATGTGTGACTGTAGTAATGCACAAGCCGTTGTCCAAACCGGTCCAAATATGTCATGGATTTTTTAAATAACTGTAACAAAGTTTGTATATATAAGGAAGGAAGAGGACAGGGTCGGCTTGACTACTGACTGCTTTTTATTAATCAACAAAATCAAAGGGTGTGCAGACAGGCACAAAACGGTCACAAAATAACAGGTTTCACTTCACAGCAGATGAGATCCAGTCTGTGTGTGTGTGTGGCAGCCAGTAGTCCTTCTCTCTCTCACTCGCTCCTGTTTCTCCTGGCGTTTTATACTCTCTCCATGCCAATTACTGCAACAGCCCCCATTTCTGGAGAGGAAATCGGCCACAGCCATCTGAACACTCGGCCTGTGGACCACCTTGAATTTAAAAGGCTGTAAAGCTAGATACCAACGAGTGATCCGCACGTTGGTATCCTTCATGCGGTGGAGCCACTGCAGAGGAGCGTGGTCCGAACAGAGGGTGAATTCCCATCCCAGAAGATAATAGCGGAGGGTGAGGATGGCCCACCTGATGGCCAAACACTCCTTCTCCACGGTGCTGTACTTAGTCTTTCTCTTAGAGAGCTTACGACTAATGTACAGCACCGGCCGTTCCTCCCCCTCTATCTCCTGGGACAGGACTGCACCCAGCCCCCTGTCCGATGCGTCAGTCTGCAACACAAAAGGGAGAGAAAAATCAGGAGAGTGAAGCAACGGCCCGCCACACAGAGCAGCCTTTACCTGGGTAATTGTCTGCTGGCATGGCTCCGTCATATCTGGTGCCTCCTTTTTAGTAAGATCAGTCAAGGGGCTGGTGAGGTCCGAATAATTAGGCACAAACCTTCTGTAATATCCCGCCAGCCCCAAGAACTGTCTCCTTTTTGGTCTCAGGGCGTGGACAGGTCGCAACTGCTGCAGTCTTATCAATTTGGGGACGCACCTGTCCATGCCCCAAGTGGAAGCCCAGATACTTTCACGCGCACAATTGCACACTTCTTCGGGTTGGCCATGAGCCCGGCTCCCCTCAGCGACCTTAAGACCGCTCTCAAATGCTGCATATGCCGCTGCCAGTCATTACTAAATATAATGATATCATCCAAATAGGCAGCAGCATATGCAGCATGGGGCCGTAGCACCCTGTCCATCAGCCGCTGTAAGGTAGCCGGTGCCCCAAACAGCCCGAATGGAAGTGTAACAAATTGGTGTAATCCGAACGGCGTCGTGAAAGCTGTTTTTTTCTCGGGATAATGGAGACAAGGGGATCTGCCAATAACCCTTAGTTAAGTCCAATGTCGAGTAAAAACGAGCCGTACCTAGCCGGTCAGGCAATTCGTCAACCCGTGGCATTGGATATGTGTTGAACTTCGACACAGCATTCACCTTGAGATAATCCACACAGAACCACACCGAGCTGTCCATTTTAGGAACCAAAACTATCGGGCTCGCCCAGTTACTGTTGGATTCCTCTATTACTCCCATTTCAAGCATCACACCTAATTCTTCCTGAACTACTGTTTTCTTGTGTTCGGGAAGGCGATATGGCCGGCTGCGAATCACCACGCCCGGCTCTGTCTCGATATGGTGCTGAATGAGGTTTGTATGGCCAGGTAGGGGAGAAAACACATCCGCAAACTCTGCCTGTAATTTGGTTAAATCAATAAGCTGGGAGGGCGAGAGATGATCTCCTCCTGGGGCCAGTGCAAGAGATTCTTTTTTTATATTCACCTCTGGCCCGAGATCATCCTCTCCGCTAATCACCGTCGCCAGCATCACTGATTCTGCCTCATTCCATTTTTTTAGGAGATTGAGGTGGTGAATTTGACGTGCTCCCCTCCTATCTGAGCGTATTACCTCATAATCGAGATCTCCAACTTGCCGTGTGACCTCAAACGGTCCTTGCCACTTTGCAAGTAATTTTGGACTTGACGTTGGGAGCAATACAAGCACTTTATCTCCCGGTGCAAATTTACGAAAATTGGTCCCCCTGTTATACAGCTGGCTCTGTCTGTCTGGCTCTGTCTGTCCTGGGCCTGTAACAAATTCTCCATAGAAAGCCGCCCCAAAGTGTGGAGTTTTGTTCTCAGGTCCAGCACATACTGAATTTTGTTTTTCGATTGAGAAGGTCCGTCCTCCCAAGTTTCTCTTATGATGTCTAACACCCCTCTGGGCCGACAACCATAGAGTAATTTGAAGGGGGAAAACCCCGTGGAGGCTTGCGGGACCTCTCGCACAGCGAACAACAAGGGTTCCAACCATCTATCCCAATTTTTGGCGTCTTCCTGCACGAATTTACGAATCATTGTTTTAAGCGTGCGATTAAAACGTTCGACCAGCCCGTCTGTTTGTGGGTGAAAGACGCTGGTGCGAATCGATTTAATGCCCAATAATTCGTAAAGTTCGCGTAATGTCCGTGACATAAATGCTGTGCCCTGATCAGTGAGGGTTTCCTTAGGAATCCCCACTCGGGAGATTAAAGAAAACAGTACGTCAGCAACACTCTTAGCGGAAATGTTGCAGAGAGCCACTTGCTGATTGCTTTAATGGCCCGATGAGGTCCACGCCAATTCTCTCGAAGAGGACCTGCACTAATGGGAGAGGGTGCAAAGGTGCTTTTGGGGTGGCCGGTGGATTCACCAACTGACATTCACGACAAGACGCGCACCACCTGCGCACGTTCTCGTGAATGGAGAGGCTGACCGTCGATGGTACTGACCTGTTCAAACGCACGTTTCAGCATCTCATCCTGAGACTGCTCCAGGGGAAAATCATCGCGCTCCGAGAGAATGAGTCTCTCGATTTCGCTCTGTTCCCCTGAGGCAGTACCCAGTGGTCCCGGTTCAGTCTCTCCCGCCTGCGCACTCACGTTCCCCTCCAGTGCATTTTTACCCCAAGAAGCATCCGTACATAAAGCCCCCAATAATTCTGTAAATGCTGATCAATTGGTTCCCAAAATTAATGGATGCCGGAGGTGCGGGTTAACTGCCACCTCAACACTATGCTTTGGCCCCGGAATTGGATAATGATTGGCACAATAGGATATTCCACCACATCCCCGTGCACACACCGCACCTTAACCATGCGGCTTGTATCCAATGCCCTGGATTGTATCAGACTTTATTGGATCTAGGTTTGGTTACATCCTGAATCCACCAATGCCTGATAGGTACCCCCCTTGATACTCACAGGTATTTGGTACCACCCAGCCTGACCGGGGGCAGCCTGCGGGACATCCGGGACCCGGACCATTGTCCCCACCTCCATAACAGGGCACCTGTCCACAAAATGCTCCGGGTCCCCGCAACGCCAGCAGGCCGGCCCAGACCTCCCTGCCGCTCCAGTGGCAGAGAGTGGGTTAAGCGGCTGACGTGAAGAGAGCGGAGAAACAGGAGCAGGGTCCAACCCGCCCCCCGGGGCGGGACTCGAGGAGGTAAAGGGACAGGTCGAGAGAGAGAAGGAGGTGGAAGAGAGGGAGAGAGAGAAGCAGATGGGAGGGGTTCGCCGACCCCGGGGCACGCCACCATGTGGTCCTCTGCGAGATGGATGGCCGACTCCAGTGACGTGGGGCGGTGGCACTGGACCCACTCGGCCATTCTCCTTGGGAGCCGAGTGATAAACTGCTCCAGTACCACGCGATCGATGATGCTCTCCATGTCACTTCCATCGGCCAGCAACCATTTGCGGCAGGAGTCCCGGAGCTGTTGGGCCATCACGAAGGGCCGGCCAGACTCGGCCAGCTCCAGAGAACGGAACCGCTGGCGGTGTTGTTTGGGGCTCCGGCCGACCGGCCAGACCGCGTTCCGTATTTAACTTACGAAGAAAGTGTTATGCCTCTCACAATTTAAAATGCTTACGCTACATCCTATGCCTTCCATATTCAAATTACAAAAAAGCATAACTTAAACTATGTCAGTTATGATTTCTTCATAAGTTGTATATGGAAGGCGGTCTGGCGGAAGCTAGATATTTTACTTTATAACTAGTTAAATATGAATATTTTTCTTAAACAAAAGCATCGCTTCGCTTCAGAAGGCCTTTATTAACCCACGGGAGCCGTGTGGAGTATATTTATGATATTGGATGCACTTTCTTGAGCTTCAAACTCCTTTGTCCCATTCACTGCCATTATAAAGCTTGGATGCATCAGGATATTTATTAATATAACTCTGATTGTGTTCATCAGAAAGAAGAAAGTCATATACACCTAGGATGGCTTGATGGTGAGTAAAGCTTGGGGAAATTTTCATTATAAAGTGAACTAATCCTTTAAGAGAATAAATTACTAATCCCACTACCATATGTTTTTATCTTTGCAATTGTTTTACTCGTTTTTGATAGTGTTGATATTATAATATGCATAAAATGTTTCTGTTTGCAATTCTAAAGGCTTTTAAGAAAGTTGTTGCACAGGTTGAATTGTTCTTTAATAGATGATTCAGATAGGGTGCGCTTCAGCCTATGATCAAATCATAATCCTGTTTGTATCGTTCAGGATTTTAATTTGTATTTTATCGGAAGACGATAAAGGGAAACTGAACGTCTGGGTAGGACATATGGATAGAAATCAAATCTGACCAAAAATCATATATCTGTATTTTTAGGCTGAAAGGTGATAGACGATATGTATCTCAGCATTTACAGTGGTTTAAGACAAAACTGTGCAATTAAATTATAGACAATTTCAAAAGAAAAAAGCAGGTTTTCATCAAGGATGTCTCTGCACATTGCTGCATTCATCTTTCCCTTGATCCTGACTAGTCTCCCAGTTCCTGCCGCTGAAAAACATCCCCACAGCATGATGCTGCCACCACCATGCTTCACTGTAGGGATGGTATTGGCCAGGTGATGAGCAGTGCCTGGTTTCCTCCAGACATGACGCTTGCTATTCAGGCCAAAGTGTTCAATCTTTGTTTCATCAGACCAGAGAATTTTGTTTCTCATGGGCTGAGAGTCCTCTAGGCGGGCTGTCATGTGCCTTTTACTGAGGAGTGGCTTCCGTCTGGCCACTCTACCATACAGGCCTGACTGGTGGAGTGCTGCAGAGATGGTTGTTCTTCTGGAAGGTTCTCCTCTCTCCACAGAGAAACGCTGGAGCTCTGTCAGAGTGACCTCAGGTTCTTGGTCACCTCCCTGACTTAGGCCCTTCTCCCCCAATCGCTCAGTTTGGCCCAGGCGACCCGCACTAGGAAGAGTCCTGGTGGATCCACTGTGCTCTCTGGGACCTTCAATGCTGCAGAAATTTTTCTGTACCCTTCCCCAGATCTGTGCATCGATAAAATCCTGTCTCGGAGGTCTACAGACAATTCCTTGGATTTCATGGCTTGGTTTGTGCTCTGACATGCACTGTTAACTGTGGGACCTTATATAGACAGGTGTGTGCCTTTCCAAATCATGTCCACTCAACTGAATTTACCACAGGTGGACTCCAATCAGGTTGTATAAACATCTCAAGGATGATCAGTGGAAACAGGATGCACCTGAGCTCAATTTTGAGTGTCATGGAAAAGGCTGTGAATACTTATGTACATGTGATTTTTCTTTTTTCTTTTTAATAAATTTGCAAAGATTTCAAACAAACTTCTTTCACATTGTCATTATGGGGTATTGTTTGAAGAATTTTGAGGAAAATAATGAATTGAATCCATTTTGGAATAAAACATTACAAAATGTGGAAAAAGTGAAGCGCTGTGAATACTTTCCGGATGCACTGTAACCAATAGTTATGATTCATTCCTAATTAGAAACTAATTAATCTTTTGAAATTGGAGTCAGATTAAGCGTGGAGCTAAAGCTAAAATTGAAACTAAGGCTACGTCCACACGAAGCCGGAGCTTACCCTAGAACTAGTTTCTTTGCAGACCACCATGTGTACTCAATTCAGGATCTGCCATGGCTAGTTTGAAAATAAGGAGCTACTGTGTGTTTTAATAAAACATTTAAACACTTTGCAAAAGAATTGTTAGCAATTACATTAAATGTAGGTGCATAGGCTGCAAACTTGAGACTAAAAGCAATAATCAATCAAGTGGCCTGAATGTAACAGTTTGTATCCACAACATTTGGTTATGATGAACATGGAAGTTTATTTTCTCTTTGTGAGGTAGTATGTAACGCTGACATTTAATTGTTGATTATGACTGTGGGTTACTAAGCAGTGTTGTAGATGATTAATTGTGTCTGAGAGAACAGAAGAGGAGAATGCTCTTTTCCAAAGTAACTTAAAATAAAGTAACATAAGTAGTTTGTTACAGAGCCAGCAATATTCATAGTGTACAATGCCAGGTTTATTAAAAAGCTTGATTAGGAAACAAGCAGGAGCAGAGATTAACTGCAGAGAAGAAAACGAAGATGATGATGATGATGATTATTATTATTATTAGTTTGGTGAAGTGTGAAGTCCTACTTTTAATCAATTAAATCTCTGGCTCCATGTCTGTGTCTCGCTGTCAGCTCTTTGAGGCTGGTTTTCCAGCTGATGTCTTACACCTCAAAGATCCCAGCTGCAAAGGAACGGTCCGGAATGGCAGAGTGGAATTCCATTTTGATAATGATGAACACATCTGTGGTACAAATCTTGTGGTAGGATGAACTATGCAATCTACTCAAATACACTCAAATCTCAAACTGTAACTAACCAAAGGTATAAAAACATTTTCAATCTAGTATTTTTTTTTTTTTTTAACTTGTCTGATACTGAAACCCACAATGCTTTCATCAAAAGATGTTCTTCAAAAATACTTTTATTTTAATCAATTTAAGCTAAAAGACAAAATTTTAGATCTGCTTTTTTATCAGGCTAACAGCACCCACTTCATCTATGATAACTTTATTCTGGGGACACCGAGGTCAGAAGGTCTCATCAGCAGAGAGAAAATCCTTAAGTTTTCTTTCAGCTGTGTTTATCCTCAAACACAAACACTTTCCATGAATGTGGAAATCAACCCACTGGAGAGGTGAGAGTCAAATTCAAGTTCTGGCAACAACTTATTTTGATAATCCACTTTAGACATTCTACTAACTACAGTATAAGTTACTTTGTAACTACATGTCAACTAGCAGTCATTAGATTATTAATAGATATTCTGCTTAATATCTGCTAACACTTTATTTTGATGCTCCCAACAGACATCCCAACAGTAACTTTGCAAGTAAATGACTACTTATTCTGCTTACCCTAAACCTAACAGTCTAATACTCTAATTTAAAGGGTTAGTTCACTCAAAAATGAAATTTCTGTCATTAATTACTCACCCTCATGCCGTTCCAAACCCATAAGACCTTTGATCATCTTCGAAACACAATAGATATTTTATACAAAAATATATTTTTGATGAAATCCGAGAGGTTTCTGAACCACCCATAAGCAGAAATGTCATTGCAACTGGGCAAAGGCACAGAAACAGGCATGAAAACGGGTCAGGGGTGAAAAAGGTGAGAAGGATATTACCCCTCTAGGGGGGTCTGGGGGAATGCTCCCCCGTAAGAAAAATTTAAATATTCCATATTTGAAAGCATCAGTCTGATGCATTTTGAGATGCTTTTTTTGCCAACCTGGGGAGAGCTGGAGAATCTTAACTTCAGCCATGAGTCAAAAATTATTATGGCCTCCTTACTA
This sequence comes from Ancherythroculter nigrocauda, assembly GCA_036281575.1. NCBI lineage: Eukaryota > Metazoa > Chordata > Actinopteri > Cypriniformes > Xenocyprididae > Ancherythroculter > Ancherythroculter nigrocauda. The sequence goes on from VTFQ01000018.1 coordinate 3,444,787, forward strand.
AGTATTATGAAGGGGATCGAGCAGGAATCTTTATTGGTGTCGATTTTCAGTCTCTTTTTAATGATAGGCTTTACGCATCTGTCAATCATCCCCACTTGCTATTTGGGGGAAGAACCTAGCGCTATGATTGGTCGAACTCTTCTTCTTTTGCTGTTGATTTGAGGACTGCGCGTGCACAGAGGCGTCACCAGGTTTTTGCGTAGTTTAGAGTGACAAATCGTACCAGCGTACTTTGAAGTCAAAATGCATATCCGCTACGCTAATTGCGTACAGGTTGGCAGGTCTGCTTATTGATAGAATGGTGGACTACTTTACCTTCTGCCTTGTTAGTCCCCTCACCTCAAAATCTACCTCCTCAAAAACGGTAGCTAATAATTTTCCACCGGAGCTTTAGCTAGCTGGCTAACGTTGCGTTCTCTCCTGCTGTGTTCAATGACTCAATTCATCAAGCTGTAGCTAACGTTAGCTAAGTCTATGTCAACAGAGCTCCTGGGTAACTTAACTTAGATATACCAGAAAATATTAAAATTATTGAAACCAGGATGTTCATCTTCACTGCAAACTCCACTAAGCTTTACCTGCACTGTGCTGTTCACCTTTGCATTCTGTCAAGCAATCGCTGCTCAACGGTGAGACACTAATCTAAATATCAGAAGGGAAATTTCACCCTTAATGCTGCAGGGCTGCTAAAATACTTGTTTTTGCTGCCCTCTTCTGGAGACTTTGTGCACTCCTTTGTTTCTTGTTTGTTCAGTGATATTTAACAGGGATTCACACAGCTGGTTTTGCTCTTTTCTCTATCAGGACTGTGACTCTGGACACCAGAGGAGAGAGCGCAGGTCTCTGGACTTCCATGACAGTGCTTCCATATCCATGGGTCCTCTGATGTGGTCTGGAAGGAACACAGGTGAACATTTCATTTATTTGAATCATTAAATAAAGGTTTATGATGATCTCTGTCATTAATACATTTCACTGTATTTCATTATAGTCCCATTATTTTCACAGATAAGTGGGTCCCAGACTAAGTGAAGGTATCTGAGGCTTCTTGTCTGTGTGGTTCTCTGATGGTGTTTCTTGTTCCTCTGATGAGTGTCCTGACACAAAAAAGTGCACATTTTACATGCATATTGTTTGATGACATTTTAATGAATGTGGCCCTGATTATATGCTGGTTTTAGGTTTCAAATAGTTTCCTCATTTAATGTGGCCTTTGTCTATTTACCTACTATCTTAAAAAATAATCTTACAATCCTATAATCTTAAAAAATAATAATAATGTAAATTAGCTCTTATTATATACTCATCTTATTTTACTCAAGAGGATTTGCTATAACAGATACAACAAGATTCATGTTTATTCAAATAATGCAAAAACACTAAAAAGGTTCTTGTTCTCTTGTTCCTGTCAGTTGTATTTCTTTTAAAATGTGAATATGCTTGTTTAGCAGTTAAAGGAAGCATTTCTGTAACAGACTTTCAGAAAAAGAATGATGATCTGGTCCATGAACTGAAGGGAAGAAGAGATGAGATGACATTAGTTATTTGCTCATTAAAAGACAGTTACTGTTATCTAACACGAAGACAATAAGTGATGTTTTAAAGGTGCCGTAGAACGTCTTTTCAAAAGATGTAATATAAGTCTAAGGTGTCCTCTGAATGTGTCTGTGAAGTTTCAGCTCAAAATACCCCATAGATTTTTTTAAGTTAATTTTTTTAACTGCCTATTTTGGGGCATCATTATGCACCGTTTCAGCGCGCGGCCCCTTTAAATCACGCCGACACGCTGCTGCGAGTAAGACATAGTGCTGCTGTACAAATAGCATATCAATAATTCCATAGCAGATCTATACAGGTGGAGCTGGGGAAGGTGGAGGGTTTTAGAGGAACACTGAAGTGCGCTGCAAACTGCTGTAGTGAATGTAACCAGCTATTTAAATGTGTAAGCAACAAGCTCATTGGCTGCAGATGTGACATGACCAATCAGCTTGTGCCAGGTAGTCAACACTGTAATTATCATCAGCTTGCATGAAGACCCATCAGCCTGTGCCACAGAGTTTCATGACAGAACTATGTATTATTGAAAACAGTAATATTGTGAAATATTACAATTTTAAAGGACTATTGGAAAATATATATATTTAAAATGTAATTTATTTCTGTGATCAAAGCTGAATTTTCAGCATCATTACTCCAGTCTTCAGTGTCACATGATCCTTCAGAAATCATTCTAATATGCTGATTTGCTGCTCAAGAAACATTTCTGATTATTACCGCAGTTGAAAATGGTTGTTGCTTAAATTTTTTTTTGTATATTTTTGTGGAAACAATGAATAGAAAGTTTTTATGAATAGAAAGTTTAAAAGAACAGCATTTATTTAGGTTACACTTTATTTTACAGTGTCGTAGTTACAAATAAGGAGCCATTACTCAAGGAGTAATTACTTAAGGAGTACATAAGGAGTAATTGCTCAAATAAGTACTGAGTTCTATTAATTAACTACATGTATTTTTTTAGAGTTACAGTTAGGGTTTGGTTTAGGGTTAGTTACTTGTAATTATGCATAATTTACTGTTATTACTATAGTGAGTACATATAGGAACGTGTAACTACGGCACTGTAAAATAAAGTGTTACCTTTATTTAAAATAGAAATCTCTTGTAACATTTTAAATGTCTGTATGGTCACTTTTGATCAAATTAATATGTCCTTGTACAAAGTACAAAGTTTTCAAAAATAAATCTCACTGACCAGTAACTTTTGAAGTGTAGTATATGTGTCACAGACACGTCAGGCTCCACCATCCACCAATCACAGTGCACTCAATCACCGGAATACTGATCACCGCCACCTGCACGTCATCAACCACCTCATCAACACCACTACAAAGAGCACTCACACACACCACTGCCCATTCCTCGAGTTCCAGATAAAGATCTCTCCATCTGCGCCACCTCCATCGAGAGCCCAGTGGAGAAGCGCTCCATCGACATTCCAGAATGTTACGCCCCTTCAGTGATGTCTTCTGCCCTCAGAGAGCTTCCAAGCTGCCTCCACACCGGCCATGGGACTGTGCCATCGATCTGCTTCCGGGTGAACCAGTGCCTAAAGGAAAGATCTACCCACTATCCATCCCGGAGGAATAGGCCATGGAAGAATACATCAAAGAGGCCCTTGCTCAAGGTTACATCCGCCCGTCTACTTCCCCTGCTGCTTCGAGTTTCTTCTTTGTGGCAAAAAAGGACGGAGGCTTGAGGCCCTGCATTGACTACCGCTCTCTCAACAAAATCACAGTTAAATTCCGTTATCCCTTTCCTCTCATCCCAGTGGCCCTGGAACATCTCCGTGGTGCCACTGTGTTTACGAAGTTGGACCTCTGCAGCACGTATAACCTTATCCGGATACGCGAGGGGGACGAGTGGAAGACCACCTTCATCACACCTATCGGACAATATGAATATCTCGTTATGCCGTATGGCCTGGTCAACGCCCCCTCCGTATTCCAGGATTTCATCCATGAGGTGCTCCGGGAGGTCCTTCACAAGTTTGTTCTGGTTTACATCGACGACATACTCATCTACTCCCGGAGCCTGGCCGAACATCGCCAACACGTTGCGGAGGTCCTCACACGTCTTCGTCAATTCCATCTGTTCCTGAAAGCTGAGAAATGCTCCTTCCACCAGTCATCAGTGCACTTCATGGGCTACATTATTGACCACAGTGGCATCCGGATGGACGAGGGGAAGGTGGAAGCCATCACCACCTGGCCTGAACCATCCACTATCAAAGAACTGCAACGCTTCCTTGGATTTGCCAACTTCTACCGTCGATTCATCAAGAACTACAGCTCCATCACTCATCCACTCACCAGCCTACTCCATAATAAGCCCAAGTCTCTGTCCTGGACCCCAGCTGCCACCAACGCATTCAACACCCTGAAAGAAGCCTTCACCACCGCTCCTCTCCTCGTCCACCCCGATCCAGAGCTGCCATTCATCGTGGAGGTGGACGCCTCTACCAACGGAGTGGGAGCGGTGTTATCTCAGCAGCAGGGGACACCAAGTAGGCTCCATCCATGCACCTTCTTCTCCCGCAAGCTCAACCCAGCGAAGGTCAACTACGACATCGGTGACAGAGCACTCCTAGCCGTGAAGCTGGCTTTGGAAGAGTGGAGGCATTGGCTGGAGGGAGCCAAACACCCATTTCTGGTTCTTACAGACCATAAGAACTTAGAATATCTATGTGCTGCTAAAAGACTGAATCCAAGACAGGCACGCTGGGCCATGTTCTTCTCCTGATTCAACTATACAATCTCCTATTCCAGGTTCAAAGAATGTGAAAGCTGATGCCCTCTCTCGTCTCCATGCTCCAGAAGAAAAGCCCGAAGAACCTGAGTCGATCATTCCAAGCTCCCTTATCGTCAGCCCGATCACCTGGTCTGAGGAGACCATACCCTCCTCCAATGCCTCCACGAACCCTCCGTCGGGTTGCCCACCAGGCTTGCTCTACATCACCAGGACACGACGCACTCCAACCATCCACTCAGCTCACACGTCACTTGGCACTGGTCACCCGGGGGTCAATGAAACCCTCTCTTTGCTAAAGGAACTCTTCTGGTGGCCAAACATGGCAGCAGATGTCAGAAGGTACGTGCAGGGCTGCAGGGAGTGCACCATCTCGAAGAGCCCACGCCATCTACCATCCAGCAAGCTCCATCCTCTGCCCGTTCCAAATCGACCCTGGTCACACCTGGGAGTGGATTTCATAACCGACCTGCCAGCCTCGGATGGATTTACCTGCATCCTCGTCATCATCGATCGATTCTCCAAGTCATGTCATCTGATTCCATTGAGAGGTTTAACTACTGCCATGGAGACTGCTGAACTAATGTTCAACCATGTATTCAGATATTTTGGAATTCCTGAGGATATTGTGTCTGACAGAGGACCTCAGTTCATCTCCCGAGTATGGAAAGCCTTCCACTCCCTCCTAGGTGTGACCGTCAGTCTGACTTCAGGATATCATCCCCAGTCGAACGGGCAGATGGAGAGAAAGATCCAGGAGATCGGCCGCTTCCTCCGTACCTTCTGTCATGACCACCAGGACTCTTGGAACCAGTACTTGGGTTGGGCCGAGTATGCACAGAACTCTTACCTGTCTCCAGTGTGTCCAGTTCTCCTCGTGTGATCCAGCGTCTATGTGTGAGTGCTACTTTGTCTCCAGCGATCTCCAGCTCCAGCGATTCCAAAGACTCAAGTATCTACAACCAGAAAGGACTGTAACTATCATCATCCTTTACAAACATCATCACCATATCACGATTCACCTGTCTGCACTTCTGAATACTCATACTGGTTTCAATAAAGACAACTTACCTGTGATTCTCTGTGTCCGACCCCTCTGTAACATAACAGTATGATGAGTACATGAAAATGCAGTAAGAATGAATAATTACATTTGAAGTGTAAGCAAGGTGGCTTCACAGTCTTCCTTTTGTAATCAGTTACTTTCAGTATAAATAGTAGGAGTAATTTCATTTCTAAAGGCTTTGAAGAATGTTGCCGCACTGGTTGTTCTTTCTTACAAGGAAAGATGCAACGAGGTTCAGCTCAAATCACCAAAATTGTTCTTATTGTATAATAATAAGGTGGAGAACCTTATTATGCACCAAACAAATAAACAAGAGTTATTTGTTATTAACTAACATCAGCTATATTACATCTAATGGGAATTAGGAAATTATATACTGATAATATACAACAATGCCAAGGTCTCTGGAAAGAGGTTTGGTTAAGTGATATTTACGTTCCACGTGGATGAGTCCGATGACAGTGACGTCTTCCACTGGTTGTGCGGGGTGACAATGCAGTGGGGAGAGGAGCCAGAATCTGTTTCAACAGTCTTGAACGCGAAGCTCTGTGGGATGCTGATCTCCTGGAGCACCAAAGGGTCCTAAAATCTGGAACACGCAGATGAGGCCCTGGCATAGGTGCAGAAGGTCCTTAACCATCTGGAACACGCAGACGAAGGTACCTTGGAGTGAAGGTTTGCTCTCCCGAGCTTAACCTTGTTGCAGATGTTGTTACTGTCTTGCTGGACGGGAACTCTGAACGTAATGTTTGTTGATGTCTCTTTCCTCACAAGCTGGATGCTTAGAACGTGGTCGTCTCTGTTGCTGCCTCACAAGCTGTAGACTCAGATCATGGGATCTGTTGTTGTCTCTCTGGATGGACCAGAGGCTCAGAATGGTGTTGTGTCTGTTAATGTCTGTCCCCGTGCAGGACAGACTCAGAACGGTGTATCTGTTGTGTCTTCCCCCTTTGAAGGGCAGACTCAGAACAGTATATCTGTTAATGTCTCACTCCATACAAAGTTGAGACCCAGAACGCTATATCTGTTATGTCTTCCCCCTTTGAAGGGTAGACTCAGAACAAGGAGTGTCTGTTGAAAGGGTACCTTTATCCCTTTCCGATGAGGAGGAGATTGCATTTTGGCGCTTCTCCATTCGAGTGCTGTGATTGGCTGCTGGCATCAGAGGGGACACATACTGGGTGGCCCACCCTTCTCTCCCCTGTGGAACTCATTTGCATTAACTCCCTGAGGTCTGAAAACGCGCCGGCGCGTTTTGCAGGTTTTTTTTCACATTGCAGCAAAACAGACTTAAAATACTCAGTCATTTTTTTTGTCATAGAGACATAAATAATATATCAATTGAAACTATAGAATATCTTCTTTTATTTGTATACACTCAGAGTAAAAACAAAATGTTGTGCTTTTTGCAAAATAAAGAAAACTAAAATGATGCATGATCTGTCCTCTCCCTCTGAACAAAGTTTAATCTGATAGTTCTCAGAAAATGAACTATAACTTAGTGAATACTAATCACAAAAAAAATAGACTTATGTCTAAAGACACATTGAAATGTCAGGTTTTAAATCATGTAAGTCATATCGAAAACAAAAAATCTGTGTTTATGTAATCTGTATGAAAAGAGACACATGTCAGAAATCCGTGATTCAGCTCATTATCCGCTAATGCGGCCACGCCCACAGAGCCAGCGCTATTCAGAGGCAAATTATGAGTCAATACAGGCATACATCGTCTCAATCATGTATTTATTGTCTTGAAAAGTGTTTATCTGTATGTGAAAGCCATGGTTAGCGACCTCTGGAAGACATGCCGTTAGTTCCTGATATGTCCTCTTCTTCTTTAGAATAATTTGTGGACTAAATGTGCACAGAGAGCGCCCTCCGGCTACAAGTATGAATTGAAAACACCATTCCTGAAATGTCCTCTTCTTCTTTAGAATAATTTGTGGACTAAAGGTGTACAGAGCGCCCTCCGGCTGCAAGTATGAATTGAAAACACCAGCGCTCATAGTGATGATAATAAATATTGAATAAATATTAAACTCTAGCCTACAACCTCCAATACCCAGAAGTCTTGTAAACACAGATTTAATATATATTTTTGGCCTTATTTCAGTGACTTATTTTTTTTTGTTTTTTCCAATAACCACACATAAACGTTATTCCTTCAAAAACATAAACATGTGCATACATGATCCTCACATATTATGGTAGCCTAGGTTGTGCTGAATACAGTGTAATGACACCTTTGTCATTAATATGTTTATGAACAACTGAAAAAAGCACAAATGTCAGGGCATGTCAAAACTTCTCCAGGCCCCAAATCAGCCTCAGACTCCAGAGGGTTAAGCACAAAGTTGGAAGTCTTTACAGTGTCTTTAAAGTTTACCAATGCATTTCTCACTTTCCAAGCCACCACCAGAATACCTTTGGCTATATTCTAAACAAATAGAGACTAAACATGATGGAAAAAGATTGAATTGTCATGCATTCATTCAATTGTACATTAAAAGCTGAATTTGTATCAGATGTTGCACTACAAATGGCTGTCACTGAGAATACTTATTTCTGTGAATAAGTATGAAATGGATGTGTAGTAATGCTGTTCACTACATTATATAGACCAGATTTCATTTTTTTTTAAGAAGGTAAAGAGAAACTGAAATTGAAGTGCTGGGTGCATTCAGTGTGAAAGATACAGTATTTGGACAAGGTTAATCTTACAAAAGTCCCTGTACTGAAAGAACAACCAGTGCTGCAACATTCTTCAAAGCCTTTAGAATTGAAAGTAAAAAAGCTCATCTCATGCATATTATCATAGAATCACTATGGAAAATAAGTAAAATGATTGCAAAGATAGCAGTAAAAAGAGGATCAGTCTTATCTGATGCTTTTTAGTAAGAACCAATTGTTCATTTGCCCCTGTTGTTCTGGAATCTAACAAAAAGACAAAAAACTTGACTATCAAGTTTGACTAAACAAATAAGGAAACACTGTGTTCTCACAGCTTATTTTTTTAAGGTGCTAAGCTTGCTGAGGAAGGTTGAAGCAGATTCCATAGAATAAAAACTTTAGCTGTGATTTGTCAGAGCTGCACACTTACACACATATATCAATTGTGCATAAATTATTTATTAAATATTATCAAGGAGTTGTGTAGCATGCTCCGATAGGAAGGTCCTGTTTCTTCTAATGTCATATAAGGCAAATCTGCAGGACCGGGCAATTATAGCAATGTGGTCTGTGAAGTTTAACTGCATGAACGCCAAACAGACAGAGCTCAGTCGGTGTCGGTGCTTTTGTTTTTATTTATTTTCATTTTTAGTTTAGTGAATTTAAGTTGTGCTTTAAAAAGCATTATTTTGTTTTTAGATTGTAATGTTACAATGAATGTAGGCCTAATGTGATTTGACCCCTTTTTTGCACATAATAGGTTACATTCACTATGTTTGTTTTCATAGCCTTCAGTATGAACATTGTTTGTAGGACAATATTGGGCAGGATGTGAAAAAAAAAATGCTTTAATTAAATACAGATTTTTTTTTATTTTTATTTTTATTTTTTTTAATTCAAATAGAAAATGTACAAAATACTGAGATTATACATTTCCATTCAGCCCAAAAATACAGAGATATAATTTTTTGGCCATATCGCCCAGCCCCACATTATGGCATGCTTTAAATGCTGAATTTTCCATTTAGCTAAGCAGTAATGATACATTATTTTATCACTTGTTAAATGGATATTTAACAATTACATTTAGTCTTGCATTTCTAATTTGTTTTGTGTGTGCCCCTCCAAAAAATTTTAGCACCAGCCGCCACCGAGTTTACTTTAGTTGTTGCAATAAAAACACTAATTTTTTGAAAGCTGCCTTGGAAAAAAAAAGTGCTCTAAATCAAACTGACTTGCAGTCATTCTACATTCCCATTTAATAGAGCACAGAGTAAAAGAATGTGTTTTTATGTACACACGAACAACAGGTGTAAACAAGAAAACAGTCAGTACAAATAACAATGCAGTACAAGAGTAAAAATAACATATCTTCATGTCACTGTTACAGACAGAGGAGGTCGGAGACACAGGTACAGATTACAATGTTTATTGAGACTACCAGAGCAGTGAGCAGGTGAGTGAAAGCAGATGAAGTTCTAGACAGATGATTTATCAAGACAGTGATACTTGACTTGATCTTCACTCCAGGTTCGATGAAGGCAGACAGACGTGGAGCAGACGCTACACAGAGACACTCACGGAGGACTGGAGAACACAGAGGATCTAGGAGACACACTGGAGACAGGTGAGTAGTCCGTAAGGTAAGCATTCAGGTTAGTATGCGTTAACGAGACTGGACAATGACTGAGTGACTGTGAGTCTTTTATAGTGCTGCTGATTGGAATGGTGATGAGTGTCAGGTGTGTGTGATCAGTACTCTGGTGAGGGAGTGCAATGTGATTGGCTGGGTGCAGAGCCTGGCATGTCTGTGACATTACTACCCAGTAATCCTTTATTTCTGATACCTTCCTCTCGTCCATGCGGATGCCACTGTGGTCGATGTTGTATCCCAAGAACTACACTGAGGGGTGATGGAATGTACACTTTTCCGCTTTCAGGAACAGGTTGAAGTCCCTCAGGTGTTGGAGGACCTCCTCAACGTGTTGGCGATGTTCAGCTAGGCTCCGGGAGTAGATGAGAATGTCATCTATGTAGACGATCACAAACCTATGTAGGAACTCCCGGAGCACCTCATGCATAAAGTCCTGAAATACGGAGGGGGGCATTGATGAGTCCATACGGCATGACGCAATATTTATAGTGTCCAGTAGGGGTCACAAAGGCCGTCTTCCATTCGTCCCCCTCATGTATTCGGATGAGGTTGTATGCGCTGCGGAGGTCCAACTTGGTGAACACAGTGGTGCCACGGAGATGTTCCAGCGCAGATGGGACGAGAGGAAGTGGATATCTGAACTTGACTGTTATCTTGTTGAGTGATCTGTAATCTATGCAAGGCCGCAAGCCTCCGCCCTTCTTGGCAACAAAGAAGAAGCTGGATGCAGCAGGGGAAGTAGACGGGCGGATGTAGCCTTGTGATAGTGCCTCAGTGATGTATTCTTCCATGGCCTTCTCCTCCAGGATGGACAGAGAATAGATTTTCCCTCTGGGCACTGGCTCACCGGAGATAAGATCTATGGCACAGTCCCATGGCCAATGGGGAGGCAGCTTGGAGGCCTTCTTTGGACAGAAGACTTCACTGAAGTGGGAGTAACAGTCAGGAATGTCAATGGATCTTTTTTCCAATGGACTCTCAATAGATGTAACACAGTCTTGGATCTTCTTTGAGCTAGGATTCCTTGGAACAGGACTGGAAACTTGACTTGGAACTTGACTTGGAACTGGAATTACCGGGAAACATCCAAGAAAACATTGATTACCCCACTTCAGTACGTCTCCTGTCCGCCAGGAGATGATGGGATCATGCTGCTCTAACCATGGGCGCCCCAGAATCATGTCAGATGTTGAATCCTCCAGAACCAGCAGATGAATCTCCTCCTGATGTAGCACGCCAATCTGTAGGTGCAGAGGGCCCACCATGTGATGTACTTGACGGAGAGGACGACCAGTTACTGCATGGATTTGGTAGACTTTCGGCGAAATGACGGTCTTGAGGTTAAGCTGGCGACAGAGGGCTCCGGAGATGAAATGTCCAGCTGACCCAAAGTCGATGAAGGCATTGACTGGAATACAAACATCAGCAGCAGTAAGGTAGGTGATAATAGTGAGTGGATTTTGATGATTTAACATAGGAAGGATGACACTCACCATAGATCGCACTAGACGAGTGGGGCATTCAGCTCTGAAATGCCCAGGAAGACCACAATACAAACAGAGACCCTGGGTCAGCCTCCTCTGTCGCTCAGCTGGTGAAAGACGTGATCTGTCGATCTGCATCTTGTGGTTGGCTGGTTCTGGGGAGCTGACGGATTCAGGCTGGAGGAAGGATGGGAATAGTTGCTGGTTTTGGTGCTCTTCGATGCACAGCTGCATACGAGTGGCGAATCTTATGGAGAGTTGGATGAACTTCTCGAGCCCGATGGTATCCTCGTATGCAGCGAGATGCAACCGCACAAGTAGATCCAAACCCTGATGATATCTGGAGATGAGGGCTTGCTCGTTCCAACCACTCGCTGCCTGAAATGTAGAGCATAATCAGAGACAGATAAAGCACCTTGTTTCAAATTGCACAGTCTCTCACCTACGGAGGAGTCCCATGAAGGCTTTCCAAAAACTTCCTTGAAGTGATTGATAAAGCTTGAGAGTGATTGCACGACGGGACTGTTCTGAGTCCAAAGGGGTTCCGCCCAGTGGAGTGCTTTACTGTCCAATTGCTGAATCATAAAAGCGACCTTCGCTTTATCGTCAGGGTACAGGTGTGGTTGCATCTCCAAAACCAGCGAACATTGCAGGATGAATCCGTTGCAATCCTCCGCCAAGCCAGAGAAGGGCGCCACTTTGGCCATGGGACTGGCTATCACAGACGGCGAAGAAGATGTAGCGTGGAATGCGGAAGTGCTCGCTGGTGGTGCTGGCGTGGATGAACTGGTGAGAGTGCGACGAAGTGCTGTAACCAGGTCGTGGAATAAGTCTGCAGTGCTCATCGTGGCTGCTCACCGGTGTTGGTCCGGTCTTCTGTTACAGACAGAGGAGGTCGGAGACACAGGTACAGTTTACGATGTTTATTGAGACAACCAGAGCAGTGAGAAGGTGAGTGAAAGCAAATGAAGTTCTAGACAGATGATTTATCAAGACAGTGATACTTGACTTGATCTTCACTCCAGGTTCGATGAAGGCAGACAGACGTGGAGCAGAAGTTACACAGAGACACTCACGGAGGACTGGAGAACACAGAGGATCTAGGAGACACACTGGAGACAGGTAAGTAGTCCGTAAGGTAAGCATTCAGGTTAGTATGCGTTAACGAGACCGGACAATGACTGAGTGACTGTGAGTGTCTTTTATAGTGCTGCTGATTGGAATGGTGATGAGTGTTAGGTGCGTGTGATCAGTACTCTGGTGAGGGAGTGCGACGTGATTGGCTGGGTGCAGAGCCTGGCGTGTCTGTGACAGTTACAAACTGGAAGTTTTTTTTTTCTTTTCTGAAAGCCTATTTATTTATGCATGACTTATTTATGCATAAGCAAATTAACCACATACACATATACAGTAACAGTTTATTTCAATAGCCCACTTTAGACATTCTACTAACTATAAGGCAAAGACTTTAGTTATACAAAGAGGATGCACTCATATACTATGAATGGAAGAAAGTGCAACTTTGAAAGAAGTCCTGGAATTGGAATTGGAAGCTACAAAGGGACGCCGACACACAACAGAGTTAGCTTCTGCTCTTCAACAAGCGCCCTGTGTACTGTGAAACTGTCTATTTGGTGGTGTTTGTCTCAGTTAGGAGAAACATTGTTTAGAAAGCATTCATTCATTATAAGTGTAAATACACTGAGTGATAACAAGCAGTTCAAGCGGTGTGTGCATCCCTGTCCGAGATACATCACGGGTAGGGACACACACAAGCTTTCCAGGAATTGGAATTGGTAAAGTCATCACGTCACTGCAGCTGCCGTGAGAAGCTCCGTTTGATATAGAATCCGTCAGTGTTCTGACACGCATGCTTATGACTGCGCTTGCACATTGGCTTGCTCAGCCTGGAAAATGCAGGTTTTTAATTGTTTTTGGTCCTGATTTGAACATTTAGAAACCCCAAAATTATGAGATTCATCAGATTTTTCAAAGATTTATCAGATTTCATAGGTTATTTCATAATATGAAATTTAATTGTAAGCTTGGTGAACAGCTTCTGAGAATTTGATGTTTCCCCTTTAAAATATATAGGAGTTGCACCTGCATGACTGAAATAGTTGCCTGAGAGGCATTTCAAAGATGACAAGCTGAGTGAAATCACTTGCCTTAAAGGGATTGGGCTACAGTATAGTCAAAGTAACTTTGCAACTACATGTCAACTAGCATTTATTAGAATTAGTAGACTGTTTCCTTAATATCTGCTCACACTTTATTTTGATGCTCCCCAACAGACATTCATCTGACTATAAGTAACTTTACAAGTACATGTCAACTTGTTCTACTAACCCTAACCCTAACCTACAGTAACAGCCCACTAATACTCTAACTAGAGTTGGCTGACCTAGTTGCAAAGTTACTTATAGCAAAGTCCCTTTGAGGCAAGTCATTTCACTCAGCGGCCATCTTTAAAACACCTTTCAGGCAGCTGTTTTCATGCAGGTGCAGTTCCTATCTCTTTGAATAGGTAAATGTCAAATTCTAAGAATTTGAATGTCTAAAGTAGGTTATCTTAGGTTATATGGTAGCACCGTACATGTAATATTAATAATATTACATGTTTTGTCTCTTGAAATGCACATTTGACAGTAGTGTTAGTTGGCAGTAGCAATAGCTTAAGTCGGGATGCAGATGTAAATTTGTTTTCTTTAACACAAACAGTAAAATCTGTAAAAATTTAAACAACCTACTGCAGTTTTTAAAAGGTAAATTTTCAATAGTCTAACTGAGTTAGAATTCTATTTGTATTCTATTTGTACATTTAGATCAGAACAACTAAAGGTAAAACCACTCATGGCACCTCACTACTATGGTAAAAAGGTAACAGTATGGTTTCTGTAGTATCTAGAATGGCTTTATGGTATTTAGTTTGTAGTAAACAAGTTTAGTGTAAATGCAAATGTACAAATTTGCTTTCATATAACAAAAAGTTTTGTAATTTGGCATATATTTCATTACTCCTTTAATACATATACAAGTCTACATTAGTAATATAAAATTCTACATAAATATCCCATCTACCACAACACCACAGTTCCAGTTAGTGTTACTACAGTAAATCAATGGTAAATGTTGGTGATTTTGGATTGTATTCTAACTGGATTGTTGTGGCTCAATGCTTCTCCTGTTCCCTTTTGAGGGAACTTGCACTGTGTCTGCAACGACACTTTGGGGAATGTCCTCAGTGTGATTGCATTTGAAGCATGCATTAACTAGTCTGATCATGATTGGTGCTGCGTCATGACACAGCATGTGATGGCGAATACGGAAGCTACAAAGGGATGCCGACACACAACAGAGTTAGCTTCTGCTCTTCAGCAAGTGCCCTGTGTACTGTGAAACTGTCTATTTGGTGGTGTTTGTCTCAGTTAGGAGAAACATTGTTTAGAAAGCATTCATTCATTATAAGTGTAAATACACTGAGTGATAACAAGCAGTTCAAGCGGTGTGTGCATCCCTGTCCCAGATACACCATGGGTGGGGACACACACAAGCTTTGTGTGGACTGCTTGGGAGCACAGCATGCACAGGCAGGTTTTGAGGAGGCTGCCTGTGTTCACTATGAGTTGTTGCCGCTCAGAGTGCTGCACTCCCACCTGGCCATTTTCGATGAGGCCAGCCAGACTCTCACTCCCCACGGTTCGTGGCATCTCAGGACCTGGGGATCGCAGATGGAGCTGGCAGATGATGTTAAGACTGCTTCAGCACTTCGCTCCGAAGCTCCCAGTCCCAATGCAGAAGTGGGAGCCCGATGCGGGAGCTGTCTGCTTCTGAGGAAGGACAGGAAGGACCTTGATGCCCCACTCTCGCCTTCTGGGCTTTTTTGCCAATGCAGTTAATTTGTGAAGCAATGAAGAGTAAAGGTACATGAAAGTGATTTTGTGCCTCTTTGGGACGGCACCACAAGGTGCCGTTCACTTGGAGAACACAAGCTTCTGGAGGGCACATAGGTCTGAAGTAGTAGGTATAGGGGTGCAGAGCCAGTGGTTGTTCTGTAGGCAAACTTCAGTGCCTTGAATTTGATGCGAGCGGCAACTGGCAACCAGTGGAGGTTTATGAAGAGAGATATGAAAGGTGCTGGTCCTTCATCCAGCAAGAAATGTCTGTCGGGCAGGCTGAGATGCGACCAGCTACCGTTGGATCATCTGGCTGGAAGGAGAGGTAGAGTTGTTTGTCATCAGCGTAGCAGTGATAGGAAAAACCATGTTTCTGAATGACAGATCCTAGTGAAGACTGTAGATGGAGAAAAGAAGTGGTCCAAGCAATGAGCCTTGAGGCACCCCAGTAGCTAGATGTTGTGACTTGGACACCTCACCCTTCCACAACACCCTGAAGTACCTACCTAAAAGAGGTAAGACTTGAACCTTTGAAGTGTGGTTCCTGAGATGCCCTTCGTCATGAGAGTTGACAGGAGGATCTGGTGGTTAACTGTGTCAAAAGCAGCAGACAGATCCAGCAAGATGAGTACTGAGGATTTGGAAGCAGCTCTTGCCAGTCTCAGCACTTCAATAACTGAGAGCTGACACCTCAGAGTTAACAGGAATTAATCACCTGCATCTTGCAATAGATCGTGGCTCATTTTGAGTTAGATGGATCTCTGATTTAGATGCACTGTACAGATTTTGTCCCTACCGTGCGTTGCGCCTGACTTAACTCAAACACAACTCAACAGCTTATGGGTGCTTGTGAAGGCATCAACAGGTAAATGTAGGCTACTTTCAATAAATGGTCCTCTTGTGAAGAATCTCATGATTATTACAATGTTTCACTGATTCAGATTTGCACTTGTTAAGTTCCTCATTGAAATGTAACTTGTGTGTTTTAATCTTATCATCTCTCACTAACAGATTATGACCCGTGCAATAACTACAACATACTCGACAACCACTCGAGAAGCACACTCAATTACTGGTCTATGTTTGGATACATATTTGATCATGATGACACTCGTGTAGAATGGGATGGCTGGTATTGACTCTTCATTAATGACTTGAGTGCTCAGATGCCTGAATGGTGTATGTCTTACTTGTCATGTGGAGGTTTTAGTTCTCTGTATCTTGGTGGCTCTCATCCTCAGATAGAAGATGGAGTTGTTATTCGTGATATTTACGGTTCTTACTATGATCAGTGCAGTCACTACAGATCTGACCCAATCCAAGTCAAAGCTTGTCCTGGAAATTATTATGTCTACAAATTTACCAGACCACCTATTTCAATCCCAGCTCCTGTATATTGTGCTGGTATATTCATTCATCTTTATATTTGACATGCTTTTCATGGATGGTATTAATTACTTTCATATTATTATCTTGAATAAATTTAACCTACATTATATAGTGCTCTCTTTCTACTTTTTCCACAATAGTACATTTCTCCACCCCAAGTATCGACCCCTGCTCCAACTATACCAGTCTGGATGAGCCTTGGAGAGCTACTGACTACGCTTACTATAATAACTATATAACATGTGATTATAATGTGGAGTGGAATGGCTGGTACAGGCTGTTCTACAATGGTCAAAATACTCAGATGCCAGAATCATGTATAGATCCCTTAATGTGTGGCACACTTTCCCCACTGTGGCTCAACAGCCCTCACCCACAGCTGGAAGATGGAGTGGTCACACGTCAGGTCTGTGTCTCATCATGGGGTGACTGCTGTGCTTTAACATCCCATCCTATAAGAGTCAAAGCCTGTCTGGGAAATTACTATGTTTATGAGTTTGTCAAGCCAATTTTTTGTGGAGTTTACTGTGCAGGTGAGCATTTATTTATTTTGATGTGCACTTCAGTCATTTTTTTCTGGATTTTGTTTTTAAATATGTTGATATTGATTGAAAATGTTCCTAATACCAGAGTCCTTAAGTCAGTCCATCTCAACCCTGTCTTCAACAACATAGACAATCCTATCCATAGAATCCATTACTCCACCAATCACAACCACTGGTAAAGAATTGTTTTGCTTCCTTCATAAACTCTTATGAGCATCTTTTTGAACTTGTGTTTGTGAAGACATGATCTCTTGATCTCTCAACAGCTCCCCCTGTTGACACCTGCTACAACTACAATGTCCTGGATGATCCATGGAGAGTAACCAAAAACCAGTATTCCTCTGAAATAATGTGTGACACTGGGGTCAGCTGGCAGGTATCGTCTCATCATTCAGGGTCAGAGCGTTCAGATGCCAGACACATGTGTTGATGAGTATAGTTGTGGCACTCATGCTCCACTGTGGCTGAACAGAGGACATCCAACAGTTGAGGATGGAGTGGTCACTCGAGATGTCTGCGGTCACTGGAGCAATAACTGCTGCTTTTTCCTGTCCAACCCCATTAAAGTAAAAGCCTGTCAAGGAGATAATTATGTCTATGAGTTTGTGAGTCCAACTACCTGCAGTTTGGCATACTGTGCAGGTAAATATATTTACATGTGCCCATTGATTATGTAAGAGATAATGTTTGTTTGTTTTTTCATAATATTTATAATTTATTTCAGATTCAAGCAACATAAACACTACCACTACTACTGTCATGCCAGAGACAACCATGGACACGAAAACTGATTATATAATGTATTATGTTACAATCTTATTGTTTGGCATGAGCAAATCAGTCCATGTTATCTGTTTGTGATGCATGTAAATAATTTAAAAGAATTTATAAAGCCATAGGCTTCTATATTATGAGCTATATTAATGTGATTCAGCCATAGCCACAAGGCCATAGGTAATCAGAGGCATGCTGATATATGGTATGCTGTATCATGCATTATCACACACCTGAACTATCATGCCCCCTCAGTCAAGATGAATGTGAAAATGGATTTTAATGATGAAATAGAATACACTATTTAAAAAATCACACTTGCCAAATGCATAGGCTTTCTAGCATTAATAGGCTACTATAGCAGCATTTTAGTTAAGGACAGTCTGACAAATACGTGAATGGGCCACATATGTTTGTCTAGCTTGGGAAACCTTGCAGTGCGTTACGTCATCGCCCTCTTTCGTTACTTCAGACACCCCCTCTTCAGTGCTCTGCTGGTGCCGGCTCTGTCTATGGATCTCAAGGGCAAAATTATTTTAAATTATGAAATGTCCCCTTTAATTCACTAGAAAATTAAATATTTTATTAACATTATGAATACAGGGCAATAATCATTCAGGAGCCCAGAATGTTAAGCTCTGGCTCTGTTTCACAGTATCTGTGCTTTTCCTCTTAGATGTGAGAGAGAGCTGCTCTGAACTCAGCTGCTTTGGGAAATGAACGGTGTGGAAAGAAAAATGTTGTTTATGGCTGTTTATGTAATGGTGACCAGCCCAGACCAGAACCTGACTCTTTTGGTTGGTCTCTTTCAAAAAACAAACAAACAAACAAATAAATATGATTTATTGATTTTAATAATTCTGACCTTCTTTTGGCTATTTTCTCTCCCTGATTTCTCAGAAACATGTGAAAGCAGCTCTGGCTCCATGATGAACAAAGATGATGATGATGATGATTATTATTATTATTAGTTTGGTGAAGTTGTGAAGTCCTACTTTTAATCAATTAAATCTCTGGCTCCATGTCTGTGTCTCACTGTCAGCTCTTTGAGGCTGGTTTTCAAGCTGATGTCTTACACCTCAATGATCCCAGCTGCAAAGGAACGGTCAGGATGAGTGGAATTCCATTTTGATAATGATGAACACATCTGTGGTGCAAATCTTGTGGTAAGTTTAACTATGTATAATCTATTCAAATACACCATGTAAATATTTGTAGTGTCTGATAGAACCAACACAGTTTGATCTGACCACTTGGGGTATCTCTGTTAGACTTTGAGAAGTCTGTAGGGAGGTCTGTAAGGGTACTGAATCTGTAACAAGAAAATAAAGGGCTCAAACAGACTGCCTTACAGACTTCTCAAAGTCTCAGAGACATTCAGTGGGGAAGGGTGCACAACACCATGCCATAGACTGGAGCCTGTGCCCGCATTCTCCACCATTTATTTGTAACTCACCATTATTTCACTTTACTGATGCAATGTTTGGGGCTTTGTAGTTTTTAATGTTATGTCTAACGTTGATTTATTTAAAAAAAAAAAAAAAAGTTGCTTTGATGGAATGTCTGTTTACATCAATTTTGCCCACCTTATTGGCAGATGCTATTTACACTAATTCCACCCACCATTGTCTGATTGAGCCAGACAAATTTACAAAATAAACACATCTGAAAACAAGAGCAGTGGTGTGGAGAAGAAAACTGCTGGCATTAGCTTTTGATGAGACTGAACCGAGTTCGATTCAGTGTTTTTCAAAGCTCAGTCTTTTCATTTTTTCCCATTGTATATCAGCTCTGAGAGATATTTAAAAAAAAAAAAAAAAAAAGAAAAAGAAAAAGTTATTTGATTGTAGGAATAAAGTAATCAACGGGTATTTAATTTGGCCTATAATTGAAACTGGACGTGGTGTCCTTGCATTGATCGGATGGGCTGAGACCTTCAAGGACAACTTTACTGATCATCAGGTACAATATGGTAGGGTTAGGAGTAGGTGTAGTGTGGCTTTAGGGACAGGGACAAGTAATGTCTCAATAAGGTAGCATCTATTTATGATGATCAGAGACAGTTTTACAATATTACTACTACAGTATGCTAAGGTGCAAATAGTATCTGCCACTATTTAGACTAAGTATAAATAGAATCTTACTATTTTTTTTTTCACTTCAGTGGAAAGGAAATACTGAAATACCTTGAATTCAATTTAGGCTAAATTACAAATTTTTAAATGTGTTGTCCACAGGCTAACGGCACTCACTTCATCTATGATAACTTTATTCTGGGGACACCGAGGTCAGAAGGTCTCATCAGCAGAGAGAAAATCCTGAAGCTTTCTTTCAGCTGTGTTTATCCTCAAACACAAACACTTTCCATGAATGTGGAAATCAACCCACTGGAGAGGTGTGAGTCACATACAAATTCTAGTTCCAGCAGCACTATTTTTATTAAAAGAGTAGTTCACCAAAACACAGAATTGTTCTCACCCTCATGTTCTTCAAACCATAATGTGTTTATTTGTTCCAAGGAACACAGAAATTTATTTGTCTCATCTTTCAGTTCTTTAATCCTCATGGGGACTTTCAAGCTTCAAAACGTACACCAAAAGTTCCATATGACTCCTGCTGTATATATTTAAATTCTTCTGGAATTATGCAATAGCTTTGTGTAAGGAGCTTGAGAAGATTCATGGGCTAATCTGTCTGGCCAGATTTGTAAACCGGTTTCCTTGGAAAGATCCAACTGATTCAAGCAGGGGTTTTATATGTCTCACCTGATTCAACTCATCCGCTCATTAGTAGAGACTGCAAGACATGAATTTGATGTGTCAAATAAGGGAGACATACAAAATGTGCAGGGCTGGGGGTCCTCCAGGACAGGTTTGAAAACCCCTGGATTAAAGCAAATCACTTAAGGACATCATTACTGAGTTCTGGTGAACATGGTAAAGAAAGCATTAGTGCAGATTTCAAAATTGTGAATAATAAATTGTCAACATTTTTGATGAACTAATTATTAAAGCAGAAAAATATATGTGCAAAAAAGTAAATCATATGTCATATGTCATATATCATATGATAATATTCTCTAAACCAAGAAAACATATATGGTTTACTCCTAAAGTGGAATTTTACCCATAAATTAACACATATCTATTCATTATTTCAATAGTATTGTGCACAAGACTCTTCCCGCTGGTGAAGGCAGATATCGTGTCCGGATGATTCCATATCAGGATGATGAGTTTACCCGGCCCTTCACTGGTGCAGTGGATGCAGAGCTCGACCAGGAGATGCATGTGGAAGTTCGTGTTGAGGGGGTCGACAGCCGCCAGTTTGCCCTGGTGATGGACACGTGTTGGGCTACACCTGTGAATGATCTTGATTACAGCCTCCGCTGGGATCTCATCGTTTCAGAGTAAAACAGTGCTTTTTCCCTATTCTTTTAAGTTTAGCCTTAATTCAACGTAACATTTTTACTGAATAAATAATAGTCATATTAGGTTTTATAGTCAACTTTTAGGTTTGTCTTACATGCTTTGTCTGAACTAAAGCACAAGTTTCCATGTTTTGTACATGATGCAAATATATGATGATTTACACCTTTTTTTGACTGTTTCAAATGAAAGAATTTGTCATTATTGATATTCTCAGGTGTCCCAATCCAAATGATGACACACTGAAGCTGCTGCAGAACGGCATCTCAACATCCAGCCGTTTCTCCTTCAGGATGTTCATCTTCACTTCAAACTCCACTAAGCTTTACCTGCACTGTGCTGTTCACCTTTGTCTTCTGACAAGCAATTGCTGCTCATTGGTCAGTTTTAAAAAATCCTATATAATTTATAAATTTGTGATGTTAAATTAGCTTTAGCATTGAATTTTTGAAAGTTTTTTTTTTTTTTTTTTCAGTATGTTTTGAATACCAATCTAATTCATCAATAATATTAGGCAGTGTCTCTGTCTATCTATCTGTCTTTTTTCGTTTTTTTTGTTTTTGATTGCTCTATGCTGGAGACTTTGAACACTCCTTTGTTTCTTGTTTGTTCAGTGATTCACACAGCTGATTTTGCTCTTTTCTCTATCAGGATTGTGACTCTGGACACCAGCGGAGAGAGGGCAGGTCTCTGGACTTCCATGACAGTACTTCCATATCCATGGGTCCTCTGGTGTGGTCTGAAGGGAACACAGGTAAACATTTCATTTATTTTTATTCATTTTTAAATAAGTGTTAAACTTATCAATGGTAATACTTTACAATAAGGTTCATTAGTTAAACATTAGTTAATGTATTAACTAATATGAACTAACCATGAGCAATACATTTGTTACTGTATTTACTAATCTTCATTAGTGCATTAACTAATGTTAACAAGATTTTAATAATGTTTTAGTAAATTTTGAAATTAACATCAACAAAGATTAATCAATGCTGTATAAGCGCAGTTAATTATTAGTTCATGTTAACTAAAGTAGTTAACTAAACTTAACTAATGAACCTTGTAAAGTGTTACCAAAGTTTCTATGTAAATACATTACATTTCATTTCATTATATTCTCTGTTCACAGATAAGTTGGTTCCAGACCAAGTGAAGGTATCTGAAGCTTCTTGTCTGTGTGGTTCTCTGATGGTGTTTCTTGTTCCTCTGATGAGTGTCCTGACACACTTTTAGTTTATTTCCACAACATTTTACATGCATATTGTCTAAAGACAATATGACCATCAGATTTATGTTTATTCAAATCATGCAAAAACATAATTGGGCCATTCCTGTTCTGTGGAAATAAGTGATATTATGATTGTAGAAAACTACACTAATATGACTTTCTTTTCTTTTCTTAAAAAAAAAAAAAAAAATTGTTTAATATTTTATTCACACATTTACTGTAGTATAAGGCATGAAAAATGTCCGAATGATCCAAATGAGGGGAAAAAAGGTTGGCCTCATAGTATGTATTTCCTTTTGTAATCATTTTCTTTCCGTAAAAGTACTGTTAAAAGGATTTTACTGTTATCTTTGTAATAAATTAAAATCTAAATTACTGTGACTTTTTTGTCTGGCTGTTAGGTGTTTTGTATTGTTCTATATTGAGAAATTGTTTGAGATTAGGATTTGCTTTATAGGCCTACGCTGATGTCTTGCTTTTCAAAATGAAAATACCCCAACATATTGTGTGTCATTATGACAAAATTATACCCCAATAATATGTAAATTTCATGGAGACAAAATTTCCATACCCTTTGCCTCAGTGGAGGTTTGACATGAAATGTTTCTCAATTCTCACTGAAAGCAATGTGTTATGGCTACGTCGCTGGGACATTAACGCTTTACGTGGCTTAAGCCTACTAAAACAACAACCAGGGAGAAAATGTTTTCTCGCATATTTTCTTGTCATCAACAGCATCTAACGCTATAAAGTGGAAGGACCATAATTTTATGCATTACTAATGGTTTTCTGTAAGTGGAAAACACTGAATGTGTAAGCATGTTGCCTTCATATTCGACCTGACCTGCTTGTCTAAAGCTTTATTGGTTGTTTAATATCACTGTCTTAATGCATTAAGCGTTTTCTTTATAATGGTATTTATATTCTGCTTGTCTGTAGTGTACCCTACATAGCCTATGCTTTATTTATAAAGTGTGTACTGAATTTGCTCCTCCAATATCACTTTCTTAGTAGCCTATATTAAGCCACATTAAGCATTTTTCCCGTTAAGCTCTTAGAATGTCCCGTTTCACTGGGTGCGTTTGCTGCCAGTAGGCTATAGTATTCTCTTGGACATGCAGCAATATTGGACCCCTCATGAATGAGAATGGGTTGAAAATCAAGTTTCAATTATTTTACAAAAGAAAACTTGTTAGACATTTCTTCGACTTTAATCTGTCCATTTTTAATTTTGTTTTATAAAGATGCAAAACGTAATAAACAAAAATCTGTAACAAAGTCAATATTTATTTTGTGCTCATGAAATTTGTGTATTCAGTTTTAATTCAAAATTTGGTATTCAACATAGCATTTAAAAAATACAACAAACACTTTTTTTTTTTTTTTTTTTTCAACATGGTTAAACAAAAAAGGAAGGGACGCAAAAGTACACAGACCTGATAATATGCATGAGAAGAGTCTTGCTATTTTACTTTTAGTTCTTTAAAGAATGTTGCAGCACCGGTTTAAATGTTTTTTCTTAGAAGGCAAACTTGGGTGATGTTAAGCCCAAAAAAACGTTAATGTATTGTTCTAGTTTTTACTTATAGGAGGTGAAGAGAAACTGAAATTAAAGAGCTAGGACAGAGGGCAAGTTCACCTTCAAGCAGTTCTCTGACACTGTCCTCAATTGACCCTGTTGTGTGAGAGCTTAACATTAATAACTGTTAACGAAGACCTAGTGCTGCTTTTATGTTTTATGTAACATGCAGATAAAACTCTTAATATTTTTGAGTTTTTATTATTATTTTTTATCAATACCATATTATTGAATGTTGTCTGAAAGTGTTTCTATTACAAAACATGTTTGGATTTGACAACAAAATATTACAAATCAAATACTTAGAATATTTCTACATTTGATCAAAAACAATCAGCAATATGTCAGTAGACAATTACAATATTGTGTGATTCAGATTGCAAATTCCTTGTTTGCAGTGTTCAGATAAATATGAGCTATTTAGATAGATAAAGTATGGCAAAATATAAAGTAAAATAAAGCATGAACTGCTTTTGTATGTAGTTTTAACATATAAAAGTTATTTGTGTTCCAGTTGATCTGAGTTAACATGATGAACGTGTGAAAGACTCTTTGGCCTGGTATGTCAGTATAGCTGGTTTATTCAGCCAGTATAACAGGTTTCTGAATGTCAGCTTATTTACCTTAGACACACAAAAAACAAGTCTCCATTTCAATTCAATGAGACACTAATGTTTAAATAGCTTGTTTAGTGAATAATTAGAGAATCTTCATCCTCTTCAGTGTGTCTCTATAACATCTTTATACATGAGATTTGAGCTTCACTGAGAGCTAATAGATACAATCAGCTCCTAATGTTCATGTTTCCTGCTGTTCATTCATAGAGGAGTGTCTGTTTGTCTCTATCGATGGTTAGATTATCTCACCACAATTCTCAACCCTTTTACTTTTTATCACATAATCATGATCTGCTGCATTCTTTAGGACTGATTTTACATGATTATTTTGCTCATTTACGAAAATGCGCAGAAACTGCAATCATTGTATTTGTCATTGTGTTGTATATTATAAATTTTTTGGTTTTTAATTTAATTGTGACTCCGTTAATAATTTAATCTGACTCCAATATTTAACTGATTCTTCAAGTTTACAGTATTTCTGATTGAACAGCTGATCATTAGATTAGTTGTGACTTAATTTAGATCTTTGATTTTCTGAATAGTTCATACTTTCAATTATTCGTTCATCAGGGACGCAATGCCGCGCAGAGATACTCACCCCGGGTTTGCGGTAAACTCACGGGGGGAGAGGAGATTGCGCCAGGTGTTGTCCTGTGCTCTTTCTCGCATATCCTCTCCTCAGATTATAGAGTTTAATTGTTTTATTACAGGATAGGAATCTTGAATTCAGTCAAAAAATCCATAAAATCCATCCTTACAAAATGAAACTGTGAAATGAAAAATGAAATGTACTGTGTGTAGTTCTGAGGGATCTTGTTCAGCTGCATTTGCAAAAATTACTGTAAAAATGCACTGACAACTGCACTTTGGTGACTTCAGAAGAATCATGTAGATCAAAGGAATGAAATGCCAAGTTAGTGTCAGGTGTACTGTGTAAATTTTAAACTAGTCAACTTAATTATACATAATGCAATAAATAAATTAAAAATGCACAAAGCATTTATTAAATATTTAAAATATACTCCTGTTCATTGTAAATTCATGCTTCTTCATAATACATAAACTAATGTTGATTTATTCAGCTTGTTAAAAATGTATTAGTATTCATACAATTTAATATTGACCTGGATTTGCTGTAAATGCTGTAACAGTGCTGATGATTCTCAGTTCATGTTCACATAATGCATTAACCGCTTCCTGTTTTGACAAGGGAGTAAAAGATATATTAGTTTTTCTCAATTGCTAACACACTAACTGATTAATTTGGCTCCCAAACCATTCATTCAGTTCTTAATACAATACATTTCTTTATTTAAACTAGCTGTTTTCACAGACATTCCAATTTGCTCACAATTTTTTGCGAAAGGACCCATGAACTGCTGTATTACTGTAAATATGGTCATTGAAAATACTGCAATGCATTGCAACTGTGCTGACTGCCGAGGATGCTGTGGGTGCTGATTTTATTTAGTTTTTCTGAATTGCTAAAACACTAAACCCCATTCTCTGAACCAAATTCTCAATAGCCTAAACCAATATGTCGAATAAATCACTGTTTCTGTAAAACCTTAAACAAGTTCAGGCAGTTAGACACTGGAAAGCAAATCTCATGCACTCTTTCTGCAAAACTCTAAGCACATTCTCGCTCACTAAAACACATTTCGCACTGTGATGCACTACGCTAAACACAGGAAAGCAAAAGTTAAACACAACTAATACAGCTGTCATAGTTTACACACAATGACTCAAAATTGTTCACGCTTGTTTCTAATGATGTGATCAAACCAACTGTACAAAATTTGCCAGTTCAGAGTGCAGAGATGGCACAGGTGGACTGAATGTTGAGATGAAAAGATGAAAAAATGGATGAAAATAATGTGAGAAGGAGAGGAAGAAGAGTATGTGTAAAAGGTGGTGGATGAGGAAGAGTAAGAACAAGTCAAGTCACCTTTATTTATATAGCACTTTTTGCAAAGCAGATTGTGTCTAAGCAGCCTTGCAGTGATAAATGGCAAATAATTTTGGCTGCACAGCAGCTCTAGAAGAAAATGGTGTCATTGTCCAGCTTAAGTAAATTCAGTATTGATTCATTCCTTTGTAAAAAATCATTAGTTATTACAGTTTTTCCTCAATTACTAACACACTATAATGGATTAATTTGGCACAATTTCCTAGACCATTTATTCAATTCTCAGAAAAAAGACACGTTTCTCAAAACTATAAACATGTTTCACTTGTTTTCAAACATTCCAATTTTCTTAATGATTTATGCAATACTCTACACAAAAAATGCCCTTATTTTACAGTGGTTTAACCATATTCTCATTCAGAAAACACAAACACATAATATAATTAACTCAAGTGTCACTATGTAAACTCAAATAGCACACATTTATCCATCAATAAACATTCAGTAGCAAAAATTATGACACCAATGATGATAATCTCAGAATATCAGGATAATATAAACAGGAGCACAGGTGATTGTACTATAGAAATTGCATCCTAGATTCATCGACAGGGTTTTATACTACTTACACATACAGTATAATTACAGTACACAGTAACAGTACTTTATATGAGAGAAATTTCACTATTCTGTGTCCAGTAAACTATAGCACATGTACACCCCCAAATCTGTGATTGTTAAATTTATTTGTTGCCGTATTTTTTCTTCATGTGCTGTATTTTTGAAGAGATGAGGTATTTTTGTTAGTTTTATGAACTGATCTCACTACACTCTAAAAAATGCTGGGTTAAAAACAACCCAAGTTGGGTTGAAAATGGACAAACCCAGCAATTGGGTTGTTTTAACCCAGCGGTAGGGTTAAATGTTTGCCCAACCTGCTGGGTAGTTTTATTTAACTCAACTGTTGTATAAAAATTACTGTATTGCTTAATTAAAATTAACCCAAAGTATGTTGGAAATTACCATTTATTAATGTTCAATGAATAATTATTAAACAATAAACATTTATTAAATTGCTTATTAATACATTTATATTAATAAAATATTAAAGCTTATTAATAAACATTCACCTTTTGTCTATTATTGTCGTCTCTAATTGCATCTGGTTTTTAATTTCCCAACTATTTTGGGTTCATTTTAAACTAGCCATATAGCAATTTTTAAATAATAGTTGGTTTAAATAAAACTACCCAGCAGGTTGGGCAAACATTTAACCCAACCGCTGGGTTAAAACAACCCAATCGCTGGGTTTGTCCATTTTCAACCCAACTTGGGTTGTTTTTAACCCAGCATTTTTTAGAGTGTAGTGTTCACTGGGCAGGAAAGTAGTCTGTGTATTTGCAGGTTTTGTGCGTCATCTGAGGCCAAAGTTTGATTTTGACAGAAAAGAATGTGTTTTTGACTGAAATATTTGAGTTTGATGTGGAACAAAGTTGTGTGTGTACTTATGAGATTGTGTTTATAGTTGTGAGAAAATAGTGAATTGTTTCATGAGTTGTGGGAAAACTGCAATGTCATGAATAATGTTAACAAATGATCATGATGAACTTGTAAAGTGTGCAGGCGAGGAATGTGGAACATTCCTAAAGAGTCTAATTGTTGCTCCTCCAGTAAACCCTTGAATATAGTGTTCACTTCCTTAAACTTTCCAAGAACAGAGGTCAGAGCTGATTCTTTACTACAAATGAAATGATAAATCCACAGGGTTTGCATGTCTTATGAACGATATTGTGTCAATTCAAACAATATATTACAGTTTTTTACGATTGCTTAAGCACAATTTTAAAAACAAAGGCTCACTTTGTCAAAACACTACACACAATTCACAGATCCACACACACAAGTAGCAGAACACCTCAGTTATTTTTGCAAAATGAAACACTTCATTCAAAACTTTACATTAACTTAACAAAACCCAACTTTGACACTGTATGGAACACATATGGTCCATACATTCTGATTCTGTTTGATTCATTTACACACTGCTGTGCTCAATCTTAAACACTTGTAACTTTTATACTTTTCTAATGATAGTCTGGGTTTGATTTTTTTCAGACATATTGTTAGAGTAATGCACATGAATATATTACAGTATTTCACAATTGCTAAAACACATTTCTTGAAACCATCACTCATTTTCTCAAAACATTAAACACAAATCCAATCTTCAAACTAATTTCACAAAACCTCTTACTCTTATGGCAAAATCAAACAAAGCTTTCAGATCATACACACATTAAACAATATATAAACACATACAGATCATTCATTAGACACTACATTAAAAAATGGAAAACACAACATCCAGAACATGAGGTTACAGAAAAAAAAGTATATTGTAACACAGTAAACACATTTTGCCATTACATAAAATGTATAGAAATCACAAGTAATGTGAATTTAAAGTATACTGTATGTACTGCAAGCACAGTATTATATTCAATATTATATAGTATTGAATGTCTGTATATACAGTACTTACATACTGCAAACATACAGCAGTCTAAATGCAAATGACTAAAAGGTCAAAGAAAACTCTAAATGAAAAGCATGATACAGTACACAAAAAAAAAAAAAAAAAAAAAAGTTCAGAGTCAGTGAGAGATTCATTCTGCTTCAGCATCACGTCTTCATGTTGGGTCCGGCCTAAATCAAGTCAAGTCACCTTTATTTCAATTGCAATTTATACTACACAGATACTAGTCTAGTCTACTATAGTATAGTATAGTATAGTCAAAGCAGCTTTACAGTGATAACAGGTACATGATGATCAGTAATGCAAAGAGGGTTCATTTTGGCTGTACAGCTCTAAAAGAAAATAGTGTCATTGTTCAGCTGAAGTCAGTTCAGTGTTGATTCACTTACATTGTAAAGACCATCAATTATTATGTAAATTACTGTAATTATTTTCCTCTATAAATCAGTGATGTCATCATCTAGGCTAGCTTAGTTCAGTTCTCATCCTATAATGTCAGTACTGTCAGATCAATAATATTGTTGAATATTGTTGAGGACATTTTCCATATCACAGGCAATGTCGTCTCTTGCCAGGCAAAGGGAAAAACCTGTGCCGGATCCAGCCTTGACAGCCTTGTCTCCACACCCCTTGCTCTTTCTCCTCATCATCCTCTTACACATACTCTTCCTCCTCTACTTTTCAGATTGTTTCCATCTATTGTTGGTATCATCATTCAGCACCTGTGTCACCTGTGCACTCTGAACTGACCTATATTTTATACAGTTGATTTTATCACATCATTAGAAATAAGTGTGAATAATTTTGAGTCATTGTGTTTAAAGGATGACAACTGTGTTGTAGTTGTGTTTAACTTTTGCCACATGTATTTACCATTTTGCAACACAGTGCAAAATGTGTTTTAGTGAGTAAGAATGTGTTTAGAGTTTTGCAAAAAGAGTGGATGAGATTTGCAAACAGTGTCTTAACTACCTGAACTTGTTTAAGGTTTTGCCTACAAAGTAACTGATTCGACAAATGGGTTTAGGCCACTGAGCATTGTGTTCAGAGAATGGGGTTTAGTGTTTTAGCAATTGTGAAATACTGTAACAAAAAAACAAACAAAAAATTTTTTCTCCCTCTTACTGCAACATTGCCTTCCATTTTGTCGAAGATACATAAACTCACCTTTTGCCTTTTTATAATACTTGCACCTGATTGTTAAGTTTACAGTTAAGCACAGCAGTGTCTGCAGACCTGACGGCCGTGTTTGATCAATTGGTTTATAGGGGTGGTATTTTAGACAGCAGTGTCTTTAGTGACGTGCAAAACAATGTGTGTAGTGTGTAGAAAAAAGTTCAAACTGACCTGTCGACATTCCATCTTTATTCACATCAATTCAAGCACAGAGTGAAAGAACGTTTTTCTGAATTCAGGTGTACACAAGGAAACTATCGGTTCAAATAACAAATAACTCAATGTCACATGAAGAATGAAAAACTTGTTTAAGCTATTTTTTTAGAATTACTTTTAGTTCCAGTAAAGGTCCACCCACAGTTATTAAAGGCACTGATGAGATTGAGAGATCTGCAGTTCAGCATCACTGTATTGAGCTGCTGAAGAGAGAATCTCCCTGAGTTTGCTCTGCAGCAGCATCTGATCTCAGGTAAAGATATTTCTATTTTATCCCATTGGGCCACCAGCTTTTAATGGATCTATAATATTTTGTAAAGTTTGGCTGTTTCTAATATTTTCTAAAATTCACCTTTAAGTATCTGTGAATGTTATAGTTGTTTTACAAATGTGCACAAACAAGAATAAAAAATATAACAAAATGTAAGAAACATATTTCTTGTGTGTGTATGTTGTATATATGTGTGCAGGTGCCGTTCGTTACAATGAGGTTTCTGATCTCACTGTGTGTGTCTCTACTGCTGCTGATTAATGGTGAGTGTTTTATAATCTGTTACGTAAAAATGACTAAATATTTTCCCAATAACAATTATGCTTATTGTGTATTTAACAGGTGAAATAATCAATGGACAAACAACAGGTACATTCTTTCACTTCATCTAATCTTCAATGTATCATTTGTTTTCCACTAAAAAAAAATAGAAATAAAAGTAGTAGAAATAATTCATATAGTAAAAGAGTTTTCCTATTGATATAAAACCTCATAATATTTTAGCACAAATTAATATTCATATACTGTAAAAAAAAAAAAAAAATGTTTTAATTTGAACAGTTAAAGACTGCAAAAATGTGACAGTAAGAGCTTGTTAACTGGTTAACAGTAATTTCCTGTACTATATACAGGGAAAACTGTATTAGACCTAACCTTACATTTCAGTAAATACTGTTAAATGTACCATTTTTTTTTTTTTTTTTTTTTGGAAATGAAAAAGAACAAATCTTATAATTCTTTTTCTTTTATCAGTTGTGTGCATTATGGGTTTTATGTTACATACTATATTGTTAATTCATTATTTTATTATTACATTCATTAGTGTGCAGAAATTGAGTTACAATGAGAAAATCACTGCATTCATGCACTCACCAACATGTCTGTGATCGGCTACAATGTTCATCACTGTAAACTTTCATGCCACTATCTAAATATAATGCCATAGATCGGTATCACTTTATTTTAGGGTCTTTTAACTAGTTGCTTATTAGCATGCATATTACTAGAATATTGGCAATTTATTAGTACTTATGGTCCCACTTTATATTAAGTGGCCTTAACTACAACGTACTTACATTTAAATTAATCATTTGATACAATGCACTTATTGTGTACATACATGTTTTTACATTGTACTTATATTTTAAAAACACCTGCATGTAATTACATCTGTAATTAATTTCTGTATTTACATTTATAATTACACTGTTGACCCATCCCTTACACCTTACCCCTACCCTTAAACCTACCCATACCACCAAAGCTTTCCCTAACCTTACCCGTATCCCACCTCAAAAGCAGCAAAAGTGTTTTGCAATTCAATATGAACCAAATAAGTATATTGTACTTATTTTTTGATGTAAGTACATAGTAGTTAAGGCCACTTAATATAAAGTGGGACCGTACTTATTAAGCACATATTAATGCCTTATTCTGCATGACCTTATTCTACATTCTTAATCCTACACAATACCTAAACTTAACAACTATTTTACTAACTATTAATAAGCAGTGAATTAGGAGTTTATTGAGGTAAAATTCATAGTTAGTAGTTTATATGTGTTCCCTATACTAAAGTGTTACCCATAGATCTAAATATAATGCTAATCAACACTTTTCATGATTAGTTAACCTTGAAAGCTGTAATAGTAAAAAAAGTGCTAAAAGTTTTCAAGAGGGTAATCCTTAGCTATTTCACATGCAAAGATGTTAGCCAATCACAGCAGTGGGCGTTTACACTGAAGTCTCACAGCAGACACGTCCCTTAAAAAAGAGCGATCAAATAAGAGGGCTAAAACCAAGGTAGGAAAAATGCCTTTTCTTTCTAAATTATGACAATTTTTGATGTAAAATGCATACTAACATTATAAGGGCACCCCAGGAAAGTTTACAAAACAATGCAGTTCATGACCCCTTTAAGATATAAACCATTAAATAAAGAATGAAACTCAATCAATGCAACAGATCCTTCACGGCAATAATCTCACACACAGCTAATATACCTTACACAGTGCATAAAAACATGGGGAGAAAATGAGCAAATGTCTGAAACAGGAGAAAGGGACTCTGCAAGAGAGACGGTGAGGGAGACCTCCAGTCTTCTGTCTCTGCAGGCACTCAAGTGGTGCTTCTCAATGCTCAAATTAATGCTTGCTCGTTTCCTTGCTCCGCTGTCATCCAGCTCATAATCTGGAAGCCAATCGAACTCAGCCATCTTAAAAAAACCTAATTCTCTAATTGCACCATGAGGAGGCAAGGAATGAGGAGCGAGAGAGTCTTGAGCTTGGATACACAGGTGTATCTTTCCCTCGCATCCTAAGGGGTGGAGCTAAGATGGGAGGAAAGGAAGTGAGTAAAAAAACGAGGACAAATGAGAAGCACCCAAGAAGTGGCTGCTTTTGTATGAGAGCATATAGCCGTGAAAGCAAATCAGAAGAGGGAGACTCTCAAGAGTGCTGATTAACCTCAAGTGTCACTACTCGTCCTAGGAGAGCAGAAACAAAGTATACACACAAACAGGCATACACAAAACATTTAAAAGATTACATAAGTAACACCCCCACATTTTAATTTACAAATCCACTGAATTGTAAATAAGAAATTTTAAACCTAAGGACTATACACTCTAGATAAGGCATCAGCAACCACATTTTCAGAGCCTTTTCATTTTTCTATTTCCATTTTCAGAGCATTTTCAGAGCTGTATTTTTGGATTATTAGACCCCAGCGCATTAAAGGGTTAGTTCACCCAAAAATGAAAATTCTGTCATTTATTACTTACCCTCATGCACCTGTAAGACCTTCTTTAATCTTCGGAACACAAATTAAGATATTTTATTTCAAATCCAATGGCTCAGTGAGGCCTCCATAGGAAGCAATGACACTTCCTCTCTCAAGATCCATAAAGGTACTAAAAACATATTTAAATCGGTTCATGTGAGTACAGTGGTTCAATATTAATATTATAAAGCGACGAGAATATTTTTGGAGTGCCAAAAAAACAAAATAACGACTTATTTAGTGATGGCCGATTTTAAAACACTGCTTCATGAAGCATCGGAGCACAAATGAATCAGTGTGTCGAATCTGTTGTTCGGAGCACCAAAGTCACGTGATTTCAGCCGTTGGCAGTTTGACACGCGATCTGAATCATGATTCGACATTCGACATTCGGCTTCACTCCAAGTAACTCGCTGTGTCTCAGTCAGCAGTTCCCCTCTCTCTCACACACTCCTGCATCTCACGGCGTCTTATCCTGTCTCCGCGCCAATCACTAGAACGAGAAACAGGTGTTCGTGATTTGCATCCAACCCACTCACTTACCAAGCGTCTCCCGCTATTCTCTCCGGTTGCAGACCTCGCTGAACCACTCCCCCCTCGCCACATATATATTAAAATGATATAGAGGCGATTAGGAAAAGAAACAGTCAGGAAACGTCTTACATCTGTAACCCGAGACGTTCCCTTTTCGTGGGAACTGTCGACGCTACGTCAATGACGTGATGGGAACGCTATCCCAACTACACCATATCTCTAAGTACCTGGCTGAACCTGGAGTAGTGTTTACGTCAAGGTTGTAAAACCTGATGAAAGTATGCTGGGATGACATCACATATACTTTCTAGTGACACTCCTGACAGTAGTGCTTTAGACGCAGCCATACCCCTGGTAGAATGAGCGCGAATAGCTAAGGGGCATGGTTGTCCCAAAGCTTTATAGGCTAGTGAGATGGCCTCAACCACCCACTTACTCATCCTCAGCTTAGACGCTGGGCCCCCTCTTCACGGGGACCCGTAACATACAAACAGCTGGTCTGTTTTTCTCCACAGGGCAGCTCTGTGGACATAAGCGTCCAAAGCCCTGACAGGGCAAAGCAGATTACGTTTTTCCTGATCCGCATCTTTAAATGGAGGAGGGCAGAAAGCCTGAAGAACAATAGGACCCGGGACCCTCGTGGGGACCTTAGGCACGTAGCCAGGTCTAGTGTGTAGGAAAGCCTTAATCATACCAGGCGCAAATTCCAAACATGATGGAGCAACCGAAAGTGCTTGCAAATCTCCTATCCTCTTTAAGGATGAAATAGCCAGTAAAAACACTGTTTTTAGTGTAAGGAACTTATCTGACACTTCTTCTAGTGGTTCAAAGGGAGCCTCAGCTAACCCCTGTAACACTATTGC
The DNA here is from genome assembly GCA_036281575.1 of Ancherythroculter nigrocauda. NCBI lineage: Eukaryota > Metazoa > Chordata > Actinopteri > Cypriniformes > Xenocyprididae > Ancherythroculter > Ancherythroculter nigrocauda. Next base: position 3,479,716 of record VTFQ01000018.1, read on the forward strand.
TAGGTCCCAGGTCGGAGTTCTTGCACGCACTGCAGGCCTCAGCCTCAGTGCCCCACGGAGGAAGCGTATAACAAGGGGGTCTCGACCCACCGAGAAACCACCCAAAGGAATATGATAGGCCGAAATGGCCGCAATGTAAACCTTCAATGTCGAAGGAGTCAAACCTTCTGAGAATTTTTCTTGAAGGAACTGAAGCACAAGGCTAATAGGTGACTGGACAGGGTCCACATTACGCTGACTACACCATGTAGAGAACAGCTTCCATTTATACATGTATAACTTCCTCATGGAGGGAGCTCTGGATTGCAGAATGGTCTCCACAACCTCGGTTGGGAGACCAGATTCTATGAGCCTTGCCCCCTCAGAGGCCAGGCCCATAGCTTCCACATTTCTGGGCGGGGATGGAGAATCGTGCCGCCCGCTTGGGACAGGGGGTCCTGTCTTAAAGGAAGCTCCATGGGGAAGCCGTGAAGAAGGGACACTAGGTCCGCAAACCATACTCTGGTTGGCCAGTACGGGGCCACCAGTATTAGGTCAACCCCTTCCTGGCGAACCTTTTCCAGAACTCCCGGGAGCAGAGAGATTGGGGGAAATGCATACAGACGCAGCCTCGGCCACATCTGCAGCATGGCATCCAGCCCTAGAGGTGCTGGGTGCATCAGAGAGTACCACAGAGGGCATTGGGTTGACTCCTCTGTGGCAAAGAGATCGACTTGAGCTCGACCGAAAGTTTTCCAAATAAGCTCCGCCACCTCAGTGTGGAGTTTCCATTCCCCCGGCCTCACGCTCTGCCTCGACAGAGTGTCCGCCCCCACATTTAGATGCCCCGGAATATAAACTGCTTTTACTGAAAGAAGTTTCCCCTGGGCCCACAGGAGGATGCAACTGGCCAGGTTGCATAACAGGCGAGACCGCAAACCCCCCCTGGTGGTTTATATATGAGACCACCGTAGTGTTGTCCATGCGGACCAACACATGGTGGCCCCTCAGGTCTGGGAGGAAGTGCTTCAGTGCTAGAAACACCGCCATCATCTCCAGCCGATTTATGTGCCAGGAGAGTTGATGGTCCTCCCACAGACCCTGAGCTGTGAAGGAAGCATCTGTCGTAAGCATTACGCGGCGATGAGGAGTTCCCAGCACGGGTCCCTGGGACAGGAACCAAGGCTTTTTCCACATGACCAGAGCACGAAGGCATCGCTGCATGACTTTGATCATGCGAAAAGGATTTCCCCTCGGGGAGAATCCCTTGGTCCTGAGCCACCACTGTAAGGGTCTCATGTACAGAAGGCCAATAGTAATCATGTTGGACGCAGCTGCCATCAGACCCAACAGTCTCTGAAACTGTTTTACAGTAAGTGATTGGCCCAATTTCACCCCATTCACGGCCCCGAGAATGGACCTCACACGAGCAGGAGACAGACGTGCCTGCATTGTGGTAGAATCCCAGATTACCCCTAGGTAGTTGGCAACCTGACTCGGAACCAGCACACTCTTTTTGGCGTTGAGCCTCAGCCCAAGCCTTTTCATGTGCGACAGAACAACATCTCGATGTTGGACTGCCAACTGTTCTGTTTGAGCTAATATCAACCAATTGTCGATATAGTTCAGCACGCGGATGCCCTGGAGTCTCAGTGGAGCCAGCGCAGCATCCACGCACTTTGTGAATGTGTGGGGTGAAAGGAATAGGCCGAATGGAAGAACCTTGTATTGGTAAGCTTCGCCCCCGAAAGCAAACCTGAGGAACTTCCTGTGCGAAGGATGGATGGACACATGAAAGTATGCGTCTTTCAGGTCTATCACCACAAACCAGTCCTCGGACCTTATCTGTGGGATGATCTGTTTGAGTGTAAGCATTTTGAACTTCAATTTCCTTACTGATCGATTTAACACACGTAAATCTAAGATCGGACACAACCCTCCATCCTTCTTTGGAACAATGAAGTAGCGGCTGTAAAAGCCCGACATTTTGCTGGGAGGAGGAACCCGTTCTATAGCTCCGTTTTGCAAAAGCGTCGTAACCTCTTGTTCCAACACCAGAGACTGCTCTGGGGTCACCACTGTGGGCAGAACCCCATTGAACTTGGGCGGGCGAGAACCGAACTGTATTCTGTAACCCTGTTCTACCATGAGCAGCACCCATTTTGAAATGTTCGGAAGACGTTTCCATTCTTCTACAAATTCTACTAAGGGAACCAGTCTCTCGAGACTGGTCTCTGGTGTTTTTTGAGCACTTGGCTCGTCTATCTGACACGGCGCACCGGCAGACAGGCGGATCAAGCGCTGGCCGACCCTCCTCGGAGGATTGGTGGGGACCGCTGCGCCCTGAAGCACACGAGGTGGCAGGGTTGGCAGACCGGCCCCCTGAGGGCACCGAAGGGAAACTGGCTTCAGATTTTTCAAAACCAGAATTCCCCCAGAGGAGGCTGCCCTCTTGAGTCCCGGACGCATAGCGTCAGGACTTCTTCTTTTTTGAAGCCTTCCGGGAGATAATGACGGTCCTCAGATCCGCCCTACCTCCGGAAGGCTTCACCTGTGCTGGCCGCCCCGGTCCCCAGGCTTTCTGCGGGGGAGCACGGGTGGCCACACTGGCAGTTTGTTGCGCTCTATGCGCCGAGGAGCTGGCCATCGGCCGAGACTGCTCCCGCTTAGCAGTCTCAGGGGGAAGACGATGGGGGAGGAATTTTTGGAAGGCCGCTGATTGTTTGCGTGTCTCCTGGAACCTATCAACGACTGTGGAGACAGCGTCGCCGAATAGGCCCGCAGGAGACAGCGGCGCATCCATCAAGAGATGCCTGTCCTTCTCTTTTACATCTGACAGGTTCAACCATAAATGCCTCTCCGTGGCCACCAAGGCTGCCATCGAGCGGCCGATTGACTTGGCCGTCTCCTTAGTGGCCCGGAGAGCTAGATCAGTGGCTTTCCTTATCTCCTGAATAGCGTCAAATGTAGCCTCCCCACTTTCATCTATTTCCCCCAGCAGGTCAGCCTGATAAGCCTGCAATATTGACATCGTATGCAGGCATGCAGCGGCCTGACCTGCTGCCAAATAAGCCTTGCCCACCAAGCTCAAAGTTGTTTTTAAGGGCTTAGTGGGCAATGTCGGGGTCTTTAGGGACGACACAGACTCGGGCGAGAGATAGCTCGCAAACGTCTCTTCAACCCGAGGCATCGCCCCATAGCGCTGACCCCGACGCTGGGGTAGTGACCGAACGGGCAGAAAGCGCTCATCTAACTTGCTTTTAGGTCTGTTTTCTGCTCTCTCTGCGGGCCAGTCAATATTTAGTTTTTCAACTGCCCTGGTCACCACCTCCAGCAGATCCTCGTAGGCTGGAGACGAGGCTGGCGGATCCTCCTCTCCACCCTCGATGCCTATCACATCAACCTCCTCGGAGGAAGATATGTTCAGCGTCTGTGTCTCCCTCTGGGGGGAAGAAACCGCAGCGCGTGCTTCCGCCACCAAAGGAGAGACACTGGGTCTGGCAGGTAAGGGGAGTGATAAGGCTGGGCCCGTCTCTCCCCCCTCTGCCAGATCCATTTGTGAACCCCACAAGTGCACTCTTCGCTGTGCCTCGGCAGCAGCGGGACCAGACCCGTGGGGAACACTCGCCGCGGCGCCCTCCTCAAAGAGCGCCCGGCGTGATCGCAGCACTCTGAGAGTGAGCCGTTCACAGTGCACACAGACAGCTCCCTCGAGAGCTGCCTGTGCGTGCTCAACTCCCAGGCATTTCACACACATCTCATATGTGCCCCTACCCGAAATGAAACGCGGGCAGGGAGGCACACACTTGACAAACTGCTGCTTTTCCGCCATTATAATATATATATATATATATATATATATATATATATATATATATATCGTGTCTTATTTGTGCTTTGAAACACTTGTCCTCAGACGAAGAGATCACTGTGTGCAATAACAGGGACAAACAACAGTAAATAAGACAGACAAGATACAGATAGCGCTTGCTGAAGACAACAGAAGCTAGCGTTCTTTGTTCTGGGTATGCTTTATAGTTTCCTGGTCCGTGACGTCACCCGCCTCTGACGTCACGTCTCCTCATTGGTTGGATACAGAGGTGCTTCACGAACACAAAATGCAGAGGGTTCCCATCATGTCATTGACGTAGCGTTGACAGTTCCCATGAAAGGGAACTGCTCACAACTTCATTTGTGTTTTTTGTGTTCTTTCTTTTAGCAACTCCAGGGCTATTCTATCCATTCGGCTCAGCAGCAGGAGACGCAGAATATTCTTTTGATTATTATGGTGATGAAAGCTACGTATCTGTTGGCCTATCCACTCCATATACTTTCTTTGGCCGCACATACAACCAGTTATACGTGAGAATTCAGTTCCATTGCCAGTCTAAATATGAATGTAAATGTTGTGATAAGCCAGTTCATATTTCCTGGTGGATTTGAACTGATTTCTCATATTACAGGTTCATTTGAATGGACTACTTACATTCAACCAACCTCAACCAGCATCAGGTCCTAACTACAATCCCACCAGTGGAGCTGAAGATTTCATTGCTCCTCTCTGGAGTGACGTTGACGACTATTACAGTGGCGTGTTCTCATATCAGCAGTACACAAGTGGAAATGTGCTCACTCGTGCCACTCAGGATATAAACCAGTATTTCCCTCAGATGACATTCACTGCTTCTTCAGTCTTTGTTGTCACTTGGGAATTTGGTGATCGCACAAGCCCAGTAAGTTTTTATTAATTAGTTTACTTTTTAGGCTGCAGTGTAGACTATGTATCATAATTTTGTTTTTTCTTTCTTTTCAGGTGATCAAGTTTCAAGTGGTTTTAATTTCTGGTGGAGGTTTTTCCTTCTTTCTGATCAATTATGGCGACTGTGCTGTGCTATATGAACAAGTTAAGGTAAAACAAACATCACAGGGTTGAATTAATATTCTATACTCTATACCAGCTCTGTATGTACTGTATACATAACATTTGCTTTCAATGGTTTTAATAGGCTGGATATGACACAATAGGCTCCACAGACTCCTTTGTAATTCCTGATTCAGTTAATGGCAACTACCAAAACCTCAAGAGCACAAGCAATGTAAATGTCCAGGGTCGTTGGGCCTTCCTTGTGAACGAAGGTAGGAGTTTTGTCAAGAATGTTTCTTACTTTTATCAGTTTGTTTATATTATAATGTTATAATTCTGTATTATTATGTGTGTGTCAGTTGAGAGTTACCTCATTGCTCTCTAGCATGAGAATGTTGCCTCTGCTTTCACGAGCTCAACATCTCTAAAATGACCTTTTCTGAATTACAAAGGATTCTGAATACCGTTGAGGGAACTACAATAGGGCTATGAATGTTTCGTTTTTTCACTGGTATTAAATATAATGTATATTGTTTGTGATTACGAGGTTAATGGGTGTTTTTGGTGTAAAATGAATTTCTCCTTAACGAGATTACTTCCTCTTCTTGGCCGGGTTATGTTTCTCCATGCCGTAAACTCTAGGGGCGAGGCTTCCAAACCATGAATTTTTACGGGCGTGATATTTAAATGACGATTGTTTTCAGCCGTCACATTTATCAATGTACGATCATTCGTATGATAGGATTGGCAGCATATGAATATTTGATGAATCACACGTGAACCCTGTTGTAGATGATTTCTGCACATGGATCTGCGCTCGTTTCTACATTAGGTTGATAAATGAGTCCCACTATGTCTTACAAAGGCTAATGTTTTATGTATTTGAAGAGCGGAGAAGAGTCTTCGTCTGATATGTTCCACCAAGTTGTAGCCAATATGCTATGCTATAGAGGATGTAAGTTAAATACAGCCTTAATATTAAATTATTAAATTTAACATAGCACAATTCGATTTGCTCTGGAACAAGTAATAAATTATTAGACCAACGATTGCCCATTTATGTACTCAAAATGAATTATGTCTCATGTTTAACCACTATAAGACACAGCAGCAAATCCACGAAGCACTGGCCAAGATGAAGTTGTTCTCGTTGGAGGCCGCTGACGGCCTTGAGCTCGCATCTCCGGAAAAACGTCTAAACAAATTGTAAAATAGGCACTATGATTAGTCGCATATTTCATGTCTAAACAACTACATTTTCACCTAAAAAACTCTGAAAACTACAGTTCGTGGTACAAGTGTAGTATTTGCAAAAATTATGGTGGATTTGCTCGGCCGCCATGACAGTCGCTTCAAGCGGAGCCAATATTCCAGTAATATGAATGCCAATAAGCAACTAGTTAAAAGAACCTGAAATAAAGTGTTACCATTTTTTCTTTGATTTGTCTCACACCAACTTCCAGTTTCAACATAAAAACAGAATTCTGACTTGTAAAAACTGCTCACATCTTCATTTGTGTTTTGTGTGTTCTTTCTTTTGGCAACTCCAGAGATATTCTATCCATTCGGCTCAGCAGCAGGAGACACAGAATATTCTCTTAATAATTATGGTGATGAAAGCTACGTATCTGTTGGCCTATCCACTCCATATACGTTCTTTGGCCGCACATACAACCAGTTATACGTGAGAATTCAGTTCCATTGCCAATCTAAATATGAATGCAAATGTTGTGATAAGCCAGTTCATACTTTCCTGGTGGATTTGAACTGATTTCTCGTATTACAGGTTCATTTTAATGGACTCCTCACATTCAACCAACCTCAACCAGCATCAGGTCCTAACTACAATCCCACCAGAGGAGCTGAAGATTTCATTGCTCCTCTCTGGAGTGATGTTGACGACTATTACAGTGGCGTGTTCTCATATCAGCAGTACACAAATGGAAATGTGCTCACTCGTGCCACTCAGGATATAAACCAGTATTTCCCTCAGATAAGATTCAATGCTTCTTCAGTCTTTGTTGTCACTTGGGAATTTGGTGATCGCACAAGCCCAGTAAGTTTTTATTTATTTATTCATTTACATTTTAGACTGCAGTGTAGACTATGAATCATGATGTTGTGTTTACTTTTGTTTTCAGGCGATCAAGTTTCAAGTGGTTTTAATTTCTGGTGGATGTTTTTCCTTCTTTCTGATCAATTATGGCGACTGTGCTGTGCTATATGAACAAGTTCAGGTAAAACAAACATCACAGGGTTGAATTAATATTCTATACTCTATACCAGCTCTGTATGTACTGTATACATAACATTTGCTTTCAATGGTTTTAATAGGCTGGATATGACACAATAGGCTCCACAGACTCCTTTGTAATTCCTGATTCAGTTAATGGCAACTACCAAAACCTCAACAACACAAGCAACGTAAACGTCCAGGGTCGTTGGGCCTTCCTTGTGAACGAAGGTAGGAGTTTTGTCAAGAATGTTTCTTACTGTTATCAGTTTGTTTATATTATGATGTTATAATTCTGTATTATTATGTGTGTGTTAGTTGAGAGTTACCTCATTGCTCTCTAGCATGAGAATGTTGCCTCTGCTTTCACAAGCTCAACATCTCTAAAATTACCTTTTGATCGATTATTTTGAATACCGTTGAGGGAACTACAATAGGGCTATGAATGTTTCGTTTTTTTACTGGTATTAAATATAATGTATAATGCCCCCTATGTCTTACAAAGGCTAATGTTTTATGTATCTGAAGAGCGGAGAAGAGTCTTCGTCTGATATTTTCCAACAAGTTGTAGCCAATATGCTATGCTATAGGGGATGTAAGTTAAATACAGCATTAATATTAAATTATTAAATTTAACATAGCACAATTCGATTTGCTCTGGAACAAGTAATAAATTATTAGACCAACGATTGCCAGTTTATGTACTCAAAATGAATTATGTCTCATGTTTAACCACTATAAGACACAGCAGCAAATCCATGAAGCACTGGCCGAGATGAAGCTGTTTTCATGGGCGGCCGCTGACGGCCTTGAGCTCGCATCTCCGGAAAAACATTTCAATCATGACAACTCTTGGAGTTAATAGATTCAACCAGCATTTTATTAGCATAGAGCATGGAATGTACATAGGCTTGATTTTGGCGGACAAGATCTGCTTACGCTGCTGCTGCTGCTGCTGCTGAGCAAATACATAATTGTTCAGCTTAGTCAAAATAACAAGAAAGGAAAGGCTGCTGCAGAATGATAGAACCCTGTAGCAGATCTCTACAGGTGGCACTGGGGAGCAGGTGGGATTATAGGAGTTCTCATATTGCGTGGCGTGCTGATTGCAGCTAGGATATGGTATAAATAAAAGCCACGTAAATGAGGAGTACCTCCGATTGGTTGGTGTCGCAGTACTGAAAGAAGTTTCATGACTGAACTTTATATTTAAACAAATTGTAAAATAGGCACTATGATTAGTCACATATTTCATGTATAAACAACTACATTTTCACCTAAAAAACTCTTAAAACTACAGTTTGTGGTACAAGTGTAGTATTTGCAAAAATTATGGTGGATTTGCTCGGACGCAATGACAGTCGCTTCAAGCAGAGCTAATATTCTAGTAATATGCATGCCAATAAGCAACTAGTTAAAAGAACCTGAAATAAAGTGTTACCATTTTTTCTTTGATTTGTCTCACCCCAACTTCCAGTTTCAACATAAAAACAGAGTTCTGACTTGTAAAAACTGCTCACATCTTCATTTGTGTTTTTTGTGTTCTTTCTTTTGGCAACTCCAGAGATATTCTATCCATTCGGCTCAGCAGCAGGAGACACAGAATATTCTCTTAATAATTATGGTGATGAAAGCTACGTATCTGTTGGCCTATCCACTCCATATACGTTCTTTGGCCGCACATACAACCAGTTATACGTGAGAATTCAGTTCCATTGCCAATCTATATATGAATGCAAATGTTGTGATAAGCCAGTTCATACTTTCCTGGTGGATTTGAACTGATTTCTCGTATTACAGGTTCATTTTAATGGACTCCTCACATTCAACCAACCTCAACCAGCATCAGGTCCTAACTACAATCCCACCAGTGGAGCTGAAGATTTCATTGCTCCTCTCTGGAGTGATGTTGACGACTATTACAGTGGCGTGTTCTCATATCAGCAGTACACAAATGGAAATGTGCTCACTCGTGCCACTCAGGATATAAACCAGTATTTCCCTCAGATAAGATTCAATGCTTCTTCAGTCTTTGTTGTCACTTGGGAATTTGGTGATCGCACAAGCCCAGTAAGTTTTTATTTATTCATTCATTTACTTTTTAGACTGCAGTGTAGACTATGAATTATGATGTTGTGTTTTCTTTTGTTTTCAGGCGATCAAGTTTCAAGTGGTTTTAATATCTGGTGGAGGTTTTTCCTTCTTTCTGATCAATTATGGCGACTGTGCTGTGCTATATGAACAAGTTCAGGTAAAACAAACATCACAGGGTTGAATTAATATTCTATACTCTATACCAGCTCTGTATGTACTGTATACATAACATTTGCTTTCAATGGTTTTAATAGGCTGGATATGACACAATAGGCTCCACAGACTCCTTTGTAATTCCTGATTCAGTTAATGGCAACTACCAAAACCTCAACAACACAAGCAACGTAAATGTCCAGGGTCGTTGGGCCTTCCTTGTGAACGAAGGTAGGAGTTGTCAAGATTATTTTTCCTACCTTAAATTATGATGTTATGTGTTATTATGTGTGTGTCAGTTGAGAGTTACCTCATTGCTCTCTAGAATGAGAATGTTCCTCCCTCTAACAGCACCTGACTAGCAACAGCAAGTAGCAAATTATTCCTGCTGGGTATTGACTCAGATTTCATGATTCAATTGCATTTTACAAGCTTTTGATTTCCATTTGGTCTCCATGTTTATAATTGGAAGAACAGATCATATATGGAGTGAAATCACCATCAAGTTCAGAATCTCACAATACATCACCTCTAAATTTACAATAAAAAAAAAAAAAAAAAAAAAAAAATCAATTTTTTTAACTTCCTTTCTAAAAACACTTTCAGCTTTAATCTGCTTTATAAAACAAGGTAAATCATTACAGGCTATAGAACTAATACATTAAAAAGAATTCTTCCCCATTAAACTCTTAAATCTACAAGGATACATATCAGTGATTCTCCCCCTTGTGGAATGACAATATCTCTTACAAGTACATTATATTCTGTCAGGTACCGTGGAACACTTTTCTGTATTATTTTAAATGCCAACACTATTTTAAGAAAAGTTAGCCTTTTGTTTTTAACTTTTAAAAATCCATGTTTCTTAAAATGATCATCGTTCTCATGCAACTGAGGTTAATTTTATTATTAACATTCAATACAACCCTGCACAACTTATTTTGAGCAGTCTGCAATTTTCTTTTGGTTTGTTTTGTACTACCATTAAACCAAAATGTTGCAACATAATAATAGTGTGACTGCACTAATACTCCAGCTAAAAGTTGTAAAGTTTAAGTATCTAAGAAATCTGCCTGTCTTACTAAAAAAATTATCCTATTACATATTTTTGAATGAACTAAAACAGCCTTCTTTTCTCATGTCAGTGTATTATCTACTACACATCCCAGGCAATTTACTTCTTGTTTAGGTGTAATAATCATATTTCCCATATTTCCCTCTAATCTGAAACCTTTTTTTTTTTTTTCAAATTTAGCAGCCCAAACAAAAATATAGAGCTTCAGTTTTCCCCATATGTAAATGAAAGCATATTATGAATAAACCATTTGGAGACATTTTCTATCTCTATACTTAACTAATTTTTAACATTTTCTTTCCTTTCATGAGAAACAGTCATTGCTGCATCATCTGCATATAAATAAAAGTTTATTAGAACAGGTCATTTTTAAATCATTAATATACAATAAAAAAAAAAAAAAATAAAGGACCTAATACACTCCCTGTGAAACTCCACATTAAATGGGCAAACAATCAGAAAACACCCCAATTAAATCCACTATTTGGCTCCTATTTGCAAGGTATGACTTGATCCATTCACAGGCCATATTACTAAATCCCATTGCTTTTACTTTTAGAAGCAGAATACTTTGATCAATTGTATCGAATGCCTTCTGCAAATCCAGCAACACAATCCGGCTTAATTTACCTTTATCTGTTCCTTTTCTTATATGATCTATCAAAAACAATATTGTTGTCTCTGTGGAGTGCATCCTCCTAAAACTGGACTGGAAAGTGTACAGTATATTACATTTAGAGATATAGTCTTCAACCTGATCATATATAATCTTTTCCATCACTTTTGATAAAGCACTCATGATTGAAACCGGCCTATAATTATTTCGCCCAAACCTACTACCTTTCTTTAAGATGGGAATAAATCTTGCCTGTTTTAACTCAGCAGGAACCTTTCCTTGTATAATTGAAAGATTTATAATATGGGTTTCCATAGGGGTAACAAATTTAGCTTAATCTTTAATATACTTCACTAGAATATTATCTAACCCTCTCACTTTACTACTTTTCAAAGCATATAAGCTCCATGCCCTATTGCGAACTCTGGCGCCCCACTAATGTTGGGAACCACTGCACTAGAAAACACAGGATTGATTCAGTTTATATAGAGGTCTTTAACTCATAAATGTGTTCAGCATACTTCAGCAACTATTTTCATGAGTTTCTATACTATTTTAAGTACGTTGAATGTTTTAAAATGTAGCATATGGCTTCGGTAGAAAGGTAGGCTATGATGATTACAGTTTAGCTTTCCCTAATTTATTACAGCATATTTAAAGAATTTTAATATTGATTAAAATGGGCACATCAAAATTTTTCAAACTGGCCCTACAAATAATGGATTAATGCATTGTTTAAAAGCTATTGACTTTTAATATTTGTTTTAAAGTGATGACTTCTTTGATTTGTCTCACCCCAACTTCCAGTTTCAACATAAAAACAGAGTTCTGACTTGTAAAAACTGCTCACATCTTCATTTGTGTTTTTTGTGTTCTTTCTTTTGGCAACTTCAGGGATATTCTATCCATTCGGCTCAGCAGCAGGAGACACAGAATATTCTATTTATTATGATGAAAGCTACGTATCTGTTGGCCTATCCACTCCATATACGTTCTTTGGCCGCACATACAACCAGTTATACGTGAGAATTCAGTTCCGTTGCCAGTCTAAATATGAATGTAAATGTTGTGATAAGCCAGTTCATACTTTCCTGGTGGATTTGAACTGATTTCTCGTATTACAGGTTCATTTTAATGGACTCCTCACATTCAACCAACCTCAACCAGCATCAGGTCCTAACTACAATCCCACCAGAGGAGCTGAAGATTTCATTGCTCCTCTCTGGAGTGATGTTGACGACTATTACAGTGGCGTGTTCTCATATCAGCAGTACACAAGTGGAAATGTGCTCACTCGTGCCACTCAGGATATAAACCAGTATTTCCCTCAGATAAGATTCAATGCTTCTTCAGTCTTTGTTGTCACTTGGGAATTTGGTGATCGCACAAGCCCAGTAAGCTTTTATTTATTTATTCATTTACATTTTAGACTGCAGTGTAGACTATGAATCATGATTTTGTGTTTTTTTTTCTTTTCAGGCGATCAAGTTTCAAGTGGTTTTAATTTCTGGTGGAGGTTTTTCCTTCTTTCTGATCAATTATGGCGACTGTGCTGTGCTATATGAACAAGTTAAGGTAAAACAAACATCACAGGGTTGAATTAATATTCTATACTCTATACCAGCTCTGTATGTACTGTATACATAACATTTGCTTTCAATGGTTTTAATAGGCTGGATATGACACAATAGGCTCCACAGACTCCTTTGTAATTCCTGATTCAGTTAATGGCAACTACCAAAACCTCAAGAGCACAAGCAACGTAAACGTCCAGGGTCGTTGGGCCTTCCTTGTGTACGACGGTAGGAGTTTTATTGAGAATGTTTCTTTAATCATTTGCTGAGTGATTGACTATTCCAACACATGTAAATGGACACACTGCTTTTGTCAGGTTTTGGTGGTGATAAAAGGAGTGAGGTCTCAATATGCAGGATTAATGGGCTTTTATTTAATAATAAAAATAAAACGAAACACAACAAAAACTACCCCAATGGGGAAAACAAGACTAGTCTTAACTTCTTGACTTGACAAAACCACACAGTGGAATATACAATATCAGCTTTTAGACTAACACATGGTTTTTATACAAACAATAAAATCTCTATTTTTCATTCTTTCATTTCATAACTAGTATAAAAGTGGAACAGATTATTGGTTCACTCGCACTCCTCAAAGCTGTTTTAACTGAGGTTGCTACAGCGATCTATCACGCCACATTAAAGAGCATCAAAATGACATTTTTTGAATTTTGTGATAAAATTGACAATTGAAAAGCTGTTACTTTGTTTTTTATCAAAGGTAACAAAGGAAAAAGCTCATGTGTATTGGATGGTAGGCTCAAACTGTGGCTCGTCTTCTATTGCATTTTAAGGGGCTTGTTTTGAGAATACGATCTTCCTCCCAAAACACAATAACTGGGGTCACATGATTTATTAGACAGGATTGCTTATTTTGTGATTTCTGGTAACACTTCATCTGGAGCTCTAGTGAAGAGAACGCTCTCTCGTGTGAGGTTACAGTTCAGAAAAGAGTGGAAGGAGAGTAGCACATATCTGCAGACTAAACAGCTGCTACTGTTAATGTCGATTGGCCGGGAGTTTTTCTTTAATAAAGTAGTATACAGACCTTGTAAAAGTCTTAATTATTTCAGTCAAGTCCGGTGGAGACTGAAACGCTGCCCACATCATATTCACCACACCTCTCACTGTGTGAGCAAGCTCACGTTTTTTGTTATAAAAATTTGATTAGTTTATGTGATTGGCAAGCTGCGAGACCATTTCTAGAAACTACCCATGAAAAGGGTATTTTGCATTCATACCTGACCTCAAAGCATATAATCTCTGTGCCATATTATGAACTCTAGCACCCCCCTAAGGTGGGGAACCACTGGAAAAACTGAATCAATCCTGAGTCGTTAACTTGTAAATGTGTTCAACTTTATTCAACAACTATTTTTCTGAGTTTCTAGACTATTTTAGGCAGACAGGTATGTAATGATCGTAATAAGAGTGGCAGATGTTGCCTCTGCTTTCACGAGCTCATCAGCTCTGACATAACCTTGCTTGTAAAATCCTATAGGATTTATTTTAAACATTGAAATTAATACAGTACTACTGAACTTCTCAACTTCAACAGGGTTCTCCAAGGGTGGAGGTTTGATTTTGACATTAGTGGGGACATAAAAGCACTTTTTAACACAATTTCATGTCATCTAAAGCCTTCATTTATAGATATGGTAGCCAACCCACTCATAACTCATAACATAATTTTGATTATGTAAACAACATTATAATTTAGCTTTATTATTGCATATTTAAACAATTTTAATACTGATTAAAATTGGCAAATCAATATTTTCATTCTGGCCCTACAAATAATGGATTAATGCATTGTTCAAAAGCTATTGACTTTTTATTTATTTGTTTTTGTTTTTTACAGTGATGAGTTCTTTGATTTGTCTCACCCCAACTTCACGTTTCATCATACAGAATTCTGACTTGTAAAAACTGCTCACATCTTCATTTGTGTTTTTTGTGTTCTTTCTTTTGGCAACTCCAGGGATATTCTATCCATTCGGCTCAGCAGCAGGAGACACAGAATATTCTCTTAATAATTATGGTGATGAAAGCTACGTATCTGTTGGCCTATCCACTCCATATACGTTCTTTGGCCGCACATACAACCAGTTATACGTGAGAATTCAGTTCCATTACCAGTCTAAATATGAATGCAAATGTTGTGATAAGCCAGTTCATATTTCCTGGTGGATTTGAACTGATTTCTCATATCACAGATTCATTCTAATGGACTCCTTACATTCAACCAACCTCAACCAGCATCAGGTCCTAACTATAATCCCACCAGTGGAGCTGAAGATTTCATTGCTCCTCTCTGGAGTGATGTTGACGACTATTACAGTGGCGTGTTCTCATATCAGCAGTACACAAGTGGAAATGCGCTTACTCATGCCACTAGGGATATAAAGCAGTATTTCCCTCAGATAAGATTCAATGCTTCTTCAGTCTTTGTTGTCACTTGGGAATTTGGTGATCGCACAAGCCCAGTAAGATTTTATTAATTCATTTAATTTTTAGACTGCAATGTAGACTATGAAACATGATGTTGTGTTTTCTTTTCTTTCAGGCGATCAAGTTTCAAGTGGTTTTAATTTCTGGTGGAGGTTTTTCCTTCTTTCTGATCAATTATGGTGACTGTGCTGTGCTATATGAACAAGTTAAGGTAAAACAAACATCACAGGGTTGAATTAATATTCTATACTCTATACCAGCTCTGTATACTTTATACATAACATTTGCTTTCAATGGTTTTAATAGGCTGGATATGACACAATAGGCTCCACAGACTCCTTTGTAATTCCTGATTCAGTTAATGGCAACTACCAAAACCTCAAGAGCACAAGCAACGTAAACGTCCAGGGTCGTTGGGCCTTCCTTGTGAATGGTAGGTGTTTCGTCAAGATGATGTTTCTCACTATTATCAGTTTGTTTACTGTTATGATGTTATGTGTTATTATGTGTGTGTCAGTTGAGAGTTACCTCATTGCTCTCTAGAATGAGAATGTTCCTCCGTCTAACAGCACCTGACTAGCAATAGCAAGTAGCAAATGATTCCTGCTGGGTATTGACTCAGATTTCATGATTCAATTCTAATTTACAAGCTCTTGATTAGGGCAGTGCGATTCGAATCGAAATCGTGTTTTGGCTTAGTGTGATTATTACACTGTAAAGGCTGTGTTTCTTTTTTTTTCTGGTTTTTAATTATATAAATATGTACACAGTGTGTTGGTGAATAGATGCTCTGTGATCAGTAGTAAATGATGCTCCATCTGAAAGAACTGCATTAGACAAAGCAACACACTTCAAACATACAATCTTTCCAAACATGAGAAGCATTTATGAACCTCTTGTCCAACAAAGTCTGTTCTAGAGACATGTTACAGCTTTTTGATAAAGCTCTAATTGGTTCCCTTTGGAAATATGTTTCAAATTTACACTGAATGCATGTATGATAATGTAAAGCATGTCTGTGTGTGTCAAAATCGTAATTAAAGGGTTAGTTCACCCAAAAATTCTGTCATTTATTACTCACCCTCATGCCGTTCCACACCCGTAAGACCTTTGTTAATCTTCAGAACACAAATTAAGATATTTTAGTTGAAATCCGATGGCTCAGTGAGGCCTGCATAGGGAGCAATGACATTTCCTCTCTCAAGATCCATAAAGGTACTAAAAACACATCTAAATCAGTTCATGTGAGTACAGTGGTTCAATATTAATATTATAAAGCGACGAGAATATTTTTGGTGCGGCAAAAAAAAAATTACGACTTATATAGTGATGATTTCAAAACACTGCTTCAGGAAGCTTCGGAGCGTTATGAATCTTTTGTGTGGAATCATGATTCGGATCACGTGTCAAACCGCCAAACTGCTGAAATCATGTGACTTTGGCGCTCCGAACAGCAAATTCGACACGCTGATTCATTATGCTCCGATGCTTCTTGAAGCATTGTTTTGAAATCGGTCATCACTATTGTGACAAGCACGGCGCGAGGCCGGTGACGCAAGTGATAACGAGCATCAGCTGGGAGGCGCACCGGCCTTGAGTCTCTCACGGAGGAGCTCCGGGAGCATAAAAGGAGGAGCGACGACAGTGAAGGACGAGAGAGGACCAGGCCTGGATATTATTTTATGTTTTATTAGGTTTGAGTGGCCGGCAGACGTCCGCGAGGGTCTGCCGGCATTACTTTCGTTTTGTTCTTTGTTTATTTTGGAATTAAAGTTTTGTTGAATGTTCGCCAGTTCCCGCCTCCTTCTTCCCGTACATACAAACCGTGTTACAACTATATAAGTCGTTATTTTGTTTATTTGGCGCACCAAAAATATTCTCGCCGCTTTATAATATTAATATTGAACCACTGTACTCACATGAACTGATTTAGATGTGTCTTATTAGTACCTTTATGGATCTTGCTCCCTATGGAGGCCTCACTGAGCCATCGGATTTGAACTAAAATATCTTAATTTGTGTTCCGAAGATTAACAAAGGTCTTACAGGTGTGAAACGGCATGAGGGTAAGTAATAAATGACAGAATTTTCATTTTTGGGTGAACTAACCCTTTAAAACCGAAATCATAATATTGATAAAAGAAATCATGGTAGGTTTTTATTTATTTATTTTTTGTCCATATCGCACAGCCCTACTCTTGATATGACTCCGATCTCAATTCAGTTCAATGTGGTAATGATTCATTTAGAAATATTTTAGGCACATGTTAGTTTTTCTTAAGGAAAAAATATTTCTCAATTAATTAGGGTTGCAACTAATGATTATTTTGATCTTTGATCTTATCTAATCGAACTATGATTAGAGGGGTTAATCAACTATTTGTGATTAATCCAGTGGTTAATTATTAGCTCTTAACTGACTATTCCAACACGTGTAAATGGACACATTGCATTCTGTCACATAATGCTTATTAATCATATTCACTGCATTACCTGAACATTTATATGAAATGCACTTCCAACCTGTATGACTTTGTTTAAAAATGTTTAAAATTTGAGCTATAAATATAAATAACACTCACAGTGTATTACGCTGACACATGCAGCCCCCCATAAAATGCTATGGTAGTATGAATATGTTAGCCTTACTGTTATTTAAATGTACAGTCTCTCATTTCTGCCAATATGGATCAATGATTTTGGTGACATCACCCTGCACTTCAGCTTCTCATCAGATTTTCTGTCCAATCAAATGCTGTCTAGAATCTGAAGCATCCCGCCCCTTGCACTATAAATAGACACTGAAGGAGGAGATATGGAGGAGTAATGGTTATAGGAGGAAACTGCAGTTTTAACAAGCTTTACAGCTCTGGCCAAGCTGTGATAAACTAAACACTATTAGAAATTTTAAAAAGGCGAAGAGCTGTTCGATGTGTCCCGCCCTGTCTTCCTGTTTCAGTGGAAATTATGTCAACACATTGATTAATGCTACACATTTCAAGGCATTTCAGTGGATCTTTAAATCCTTAGGCTCTGGCCATGCAAAATAATTAAAGGTTCTCGAACTGCACCTTCACTTCCATTTTCCTTTTCATTCTCTTAATTTTCCCTGATATATTTTTGTTTCTGACTCTGCTGTAAAGTGAGAATGATTTCAAAAATAATATCATAAATACATTTCATTTATCAATTAACTTCTATTAACTAAATCAAATCAATATTTGGTGTGACTATCCTTTGCATTTAAAACAGCTTTTGTCCAGGTACATGGCTTGCACATAGTTTTTCAGGTAGCTTTACAAGTTGGTTTCTTTGAGTGTCTTGTAGACGTTGCTAAGGTTCTTCTGGATTAAGTCTGTCCCACTTCTTTCTGCTTCTTCATGTAATCCCAGACTCAATGGACTCGATGATGGTGAGATCATATTATACTGGCTGTTGTCAGACTCCTTGTAAATACAAAAATCTCACTGGATTATTACAATTAATGGCAAAAGGAATGTTTGGCAATATAAACTGATATTTCTATAGAAAAAGATATAACTGGCATAAACCCTTTTTTTGTGAAAATACTAACGTGCCTAAGACTCGTGCACAGTACTGTAGGTTAAAGGATTAGTCCAATTTTAAATAAACTTTTCCAGATAATTTACTCACCCCCATGTCATCCAAGATGTCCATGTCTTTCTTTCTTCAGTCGAAAAGAAATTAAGGTTTTTGATGAAAACATTCCAGGATTATTCTCCTTATAGTAGACTTCAATGGGCACCAAACAGTTGAAGGTCAAAATTGTTCTACACGATCCCAGATGAGAAATAAGGGTCTTATCTAGTGAAACCATTGCTCATTTTCTGAAAAAAAAAAAAAAAAAAAAAATTTGAAAATTATATACGTTTTAACCATAAATGCTCATCTTGAACTAGCTCTCTTCTTCTTCTTCTTTATTTGAATTCCAGCAGTGTAGACACTGCTAAGTGTATTACTGCCCTCCACAGGTCAAAGTTTGAACTAATTGTTATATACTATTGAACTAGCATATTGCATATAAAAATTAGTTCAAACTTTGTAGAACAATTTGAAGCTGCAGTGAAACTAATTTTGACCTCCAACTGTTTGGTGCCCATTGAAGTCTACTTTATGGAAAAAAAATCCTGGAATGTTTTCATCAAAAACTTTAATTTCTTTTCAACTGAAGAAAGAAAGACATGGACATCTTGGATGACATGGGGGTGAGTAAATTATCAGGAAAAGTTTATTTAAAAGTGGACTAATCCTTTAAGGAAAAGCAGTGGTGTAGTCTATGTGATACGCAGGTATACTCTGTATACCCACTAGGAAAGGTCAATGATTTCCGTATACCCACTTAAAAAAGCTTGAGGATATGTAACTATCCAATAAATCGCAATAAGCTTTGTTGCTCTTGATATGAAACAAAGTCTCATATTTCAAATTCGGCCCATTTTACTACAAAATATATAAACATAAATACCTTTTTGGCACTCTTTAATGTGGCGTGACAGATGGCTGTAGCGCAGCTCAGTTCAAGAGAAGCGGCAGCGTGAAGCACACATAAACTGCTCCTCTCCTCCGCTTTCATACCAGTTACAGCGCAAAATAAACATGAATGAACATCTGAAGGTATGTTACAAGATACAGTACAACTTAATGAAATCCGTATCATGTCTTGTGTAATCTCTCAATCAGAGTTTCAACCGCGGAAGACGTTAATAAAATGTAACGTCACATTTACCTCAGAACAAACATTCAGTGACCATATCAGTCAGCTAAAAATATGAACTCTAGAGAGGAGCATTTAGCTAAATATATGCACCATATTAGTTATAATTTTTTATGTTCTTCAATAGCCTTTATAATGCATGTTTGAGTAAATCCATCAAGTTGACAGCCACCATTTAAATGTTCATATTTCAACCCAGCCAGCAATGACATGTGGGGCCCAGATGAGGGCTTCATGGGCGGCAAATGTGGGCCCCATTATGGGCTTGCACCCGGGATCCACACTGGGGCAAGTCGTGGAAGCCCAGACGTACTAAAAGTTGGACCTGTAAGGGTACTGCATGGGTCTTAATTGGGCAATTCATGTCAGACCCATTTGGGCCCCACCTGTCCAAAGGGGTCCAAAGTGGGCTTTGCAACATGGCTACACAGATGGGCTTTAAATGGGATCTGTAAGAGTCTTATGTGGGTCCTAACTGGGCAATTCATGCCAAACCCATTTGGGCCCCACCTGCCCAAAGGGGTTTAAAGTGGGTTTGCAACCGGGATCCACATGGGGGCCAGCCGTGGATGCCCAGATGGGTTTTAAGTGGGATCTGTAAGGGTCTTATGTGGGTCCTAACTGGGCAATTCATGCCAAACCCATTTGGGGCCCACCAGTCTGAAGGGGTTTAAAGTGGGCTTGCACCCGGGATCCACATGGGGACCAGCCGTAGATGCCCAGATGGGTTTTAAGTGGGATCTGTAAGGGTCTTATGTGGGTCCTAACTGGGCAATTCATGCCAAACCCATTTGGGGCCCACCAGTCTGAAGGGGTTTAAAGTGGGCTTGCACCCGGGATCCACATGGGGGCCAGCCGTGGATGCCCAGGTGGGTTTTAAGTGGGATCTGTAAGGGTCTTATGTGGGTCTTAACTGGGCAATTCATAACAGACCCATTTGGGCCCCACCTGCCCAAAGGGGTTTAAAGTGGGTTTGCACCTGGGATCCACATGGGGGCCAGCCATGGATGCCCAGGTGGGTTTTAAGTGGGATCTGTAAGGGTCTTATGTGGGTCTTAACCGGGCAATTTGTGTCAGACCCATTTGGGCCCCACCTTCCTAAAGGGGTTTAAAGTGGGCTTGCACCAGGATTCAACCGTGAATGCCCATATGGGCTTAAAGTGGGCTCTGTAAGGATCTTATGTTGGTCCTAACTGGGCAATTCATGCAAGGTAAGCCCAACCATTCATTTAAGGAAACAATCTAAGAAAAATTAAAAATGAAGAATGAATGTAAGTACAAGATAAATACAAGACACTTGATGCTTTGAACTGCAAGAAATATATTAAATTGAACAACAAAAATTATCTTTAAAAAACAATGTCACAACATACGGTAAACTAAAAAATATATTTAAAAAAAATCTCTGAAAAAAAACCCCTCCAAAAATACAATACAAAATACACTCATTATATAATACATTGAACAACAAACATACTCTTTAACAATTTAAATTTTACAACGTACAGGTAAATAAATAAAAAATATATATTTTTTAAAAATGTCTGAAAAAAAGAAAACAAAACATCTCTCCAAAAAATACATCCAAAACAGTCATGGCGTTTGTGTTGTCGATGTTTTTTTTTACCCATAGATATATGAGCAATATCACACGAGTAGCCGTGTGATATGGCTGTATATCAGCACGCTGTGATTCGTCCGTAGGCACGAGGCCGCAGGCCGAGTGCCGTAGGTAATCACTGCGTGCTGATATACAGCCATATCGCACGGCTACGAGTGTGATATTGCGTTTATACAACAGTTTGACGGCACGAGTGTGTAAATAAATAAGAACAACAACGGAGTGTCTTTAAAACCCTCTTTTGTGCAGCACTACTTCCTTCCGCCACGGATTCATATCTCAAGTTGTCAGTTGGACCAAGCCACCGTTACTAACTCTAAAACGTCACTTTAGAACTAGTAACGAAGGAACGTCGAGTCGCTTCATTGAAACACATTGAATTTTATACAGTATTAGAGAGAGAGAGAGAGAGAGAGAGTAGGCTATTACCTGTCTGATATATTGCATTACATTCATTCTTCAAGTCGATGTCCATAATATTATATCCATTATAAAAGTCCGTTTGAATGTCCTCTAAGGAAAGCGATCTTTGTATAACACCACAGTGCTAAAAACAACTTCCTTTGCAAAAGTTCCTTTCAATTTAAAAGTCTCTTGTGCTTCACTGACTCATTCCTCCTGTAAAGTGTTGCCGCCATCTAATGGCGTATTAATGTAACTTTCACTCAATCCATATTACTTACTAATGGACATATTTATATAAAATAATATTTATTGAACAACAAATAAGCACAAATGTACAGTTCAGTCAGACAAAGCACTAGTTATTTACAAAAAACAAAACAAAAAACATTTACGCTTGTATGTGGGTTTTACAAATATTTAACGAATGAAAAGGATTTTAAAGAGCTTGTGACAAAACCTCTTAACTCCATTGGATCCTCAAACTGTCAATCAAACCTCATTACATTAATCCGCCTCCCCTCGTGAATGAAGTGCGCACACAGTTTGGACATCTCCTCTATGCAATGCCAAGGTAAATAAAGATCTGATGTTTGAAAAAAAAATTGTAAAGCGTTTTCTTTACTCAAAAAACCCTATGTTTATAAAGTTTAATGTTTTACGTATTTGAAGAGCGGAGAAGAGTCTTCGTCTGATATGTCCCGTCTAGTTGAAGCCAATATGCTATATATAATGATGTAACATAACGTCGTTTATTATTATCAAATTTAACATAGCACAATTCGACTTGCTCTGGAACAAATAATAGATTAATAAAGACCAAAGATTGCCTGTTCTATGTACTCAAATTGAATAATGTCTCATGTTTAACCACTATAAGAGCCAGCGGCAAATCCACGAAGCACTGGCCGAGATTAAGCTGTTCTCGACAGTTACAGAAGCACTGAACGGCCGCTGACACCCTGGAGCTCACATC
Organism: Ancherythroculter nigrocauda; assembly: GCA_036281575.1. NCBI lineage: Eukaryota > Metazoa > Chordata > Actinopteri > Cypriniformes > Xenocyprididae > Ancherythroculter > Ancherythroculter nigrocauda. The sequence goes on from VTFQ01000018.1 coordinate 3,502,492, forward strand.
TCCGAAAACGTCAAAACAAGTTGTAAAATAGGCGCTGTTATTAAATATGAGTCACATATTTCAGGTCTAAACAACTACATTCTCACCTAAAAACTATTAAAACTACAGTTTGTGGTACAACAAGTAGTATTTGTAAAAATTGCGGTTGATTTGGTCGGCTGCCATGACGGTCACTTCAAGCGGAGTGATACAAACGGTGAAAAGGTAGGAGGAGTGCTGTTATCGCTGAAATATCGCATGGCTATCAGCCAATCAGATTTGAGAACCAGACAGAACTGTTGTATAAATATATATAAGACCCATATATGTGTTCCCAGTTTAAACCCATGCCAACTTGGCCCATAAATATATCATGCAAGACCCATATATGTTTTCCCAGTTCAAACCCATGCCCACTTGACCCATAAAAATTCTATGCAGGACCCATATGTGCAATCCCAGTTCAAACCCATGCCCACTTGACCCATAAATATGCCATTCAAGACCCATATATGTATTCCCAGTTCAAACCCATGCCCACTTGGCCCATAAAATTTCTATGCAGGACCCATATGTGCATTCCCAGTTCAAACCCATGTCCACTTGGCCCATAAATATGCCATTCAAGACCCATATATGTGTTCCCAGATCAAACCCATGCCCACTTGGCCCATAAATATGTCATGCAAGACCCATATATGTGTTCCCAGTTCAAACCCATGCCCACTTGGCCCATAAATATGTCATGCAAGACCCATATATGTGTTCCCAGTTCAAACCCATGCCCACTTGGCCCATAAAAATTCTATGCAGGACCCATATGTGCATTCCCATTTCAAACCCATGTCCACTTGGCCCATAAATATGCCATTCAAGACCCATATATGTGTTCCCAGTTCTAACCCATGCCCACTTGGCCCATAAATATGTCATGCAAGACCCATATATGTGTTCCCAGTTCAAACCCATGCCCACTTGGCCCATAAAAATTCTATGCAGGACCCATATGTGCATTCCCAGTTCAAACCCATGCCCACTTGGCCCATAAATATGCCATTCAAGACCCATATATGTGTTCCCAGATCCAACCGATGCCCACTTGGCCCATAAATATGTCATGCAAGACCCATATATGTGTTCCCAGTTCAAACCCATGCCCACTTGGCCCATAAAAATTCTATGCAGGACCCATATGTGCATTCCCAGTTCAAACCCATGCCCACTTGGCCCATAAATATGCCATGCAAGACCCATATATGTGTTCCCAGATCAAACCCATGCCCACTTGGCCCATGCCTGTCCCTTATGGGGCCCATGTAATCAGCTCATATGGGCTTCCTATGTGGGACTCGTACTACAAAACCTACATGGGACCCGCTGATTTCACCCAGCCAAAGCCCATGCCCACACAGTACCCATGGAACCCGTAGTTAACCCATCTGGGCCCCACGTGTCATTGCTGGCTGGGAAATGAATTGGCATAGAAATAATTTTAACTCATAAATCTACTCTCTTGCTTGCATCCCTTGTCCCATGTACATTCTGGGAAGAGATTTTAAAATTACTCATTATGAGGGATAAAAACAGCACAAAAAGCCAGGTCCATATTGCTCCATTTTTCTTGTGACATCATTATGCATTACTTGATGACGCACTTTTTGTACAATCTTTTTTAGACGATACACCTCAGGATTTGACAGACATCTTTCACCTTTCTGTTTCATTAGAATTTTTGCTGAGTCAACGAATAAGGAAAGATCAGGAAAATAGTCTATAACCTCAACATTCCTCATTCTTTTTGTACGCTGCAAGATATTTCTTTCCAAGCCGTAACCACTATAGTTTTGTCTCACATTTTCCTCAACTTGCACTTCAGAGAATTCTTGCTTACTTTCTGAGCCAGACAAATCACTGGCATTCAAAACATCCACTTTTAGTAACAGTCTCATCTTGTGCCTTTTTCTTTTGATGTAGTTGCCATCTCACAAAGATTCGACTTCCATTTCACTGATGGCATTTATATAGCTTCATCCTCTATCTCAGTATCTCAGTCTCCATCTCATCAAACTCAATATCCATTGTCTCATCATTTTTTTGAATTCGTTTCTCACTACTCTACTACTTCTTGGTTCTTCTTTGTCTGCGCTTACGGTATATCCGAAACCTCACCAACTGCACTTTCCTTTTCCACACTCTGACCATCATGGTCATGACATTGAGACCCACTTTCAAGCAATATTCAGTTAATCAATATCACTCCTCACAATCTTATGTATTTGTCTGTGGAAAGACACAACATGCTTCAACAACAGGGATTTGCAACCTAGGGGGATATTGAGTCCATTTCGAGATAATTCACATTGCAATGCTTCATCACTAATAAATGGGGGAACGTTAGAAAGCAAAACCTTTGCTGGATTAACAAGTAAGAAGACCATAATCAAACTATCATCGAGGACTATCCTATTTCAACTATAGTGTTCACTTTTTCAACTTTGTCCAAGAAACCCTAGCCCTAACACCACAGCCCCATTCATTCTGGACGCCGAACGAAAACCACTGTGACTAACCACCTCTCTTGCCGCTAACACACATTCTTCAACACGCCATGCGTGTTGCTCATAACTCACCATTCCCATATTCGCCATGGCATCCAAAAAAACAAAACAAACAAACAAACAACAACAACAACAACAAAAAAATACAAACCACAATATTCCCAGTTCTTTGTGACCATACACAGTGAAAAACCTTAAATGTGAAGTGAGAGAGAGAGAAACAACACTTTGAAATGGAGAAAGGACTCCACTCACTCAGCAAACCATGCATGTGCATGAGAGAGAGAGAGAGAGAGAGAGACTGAGAGAGACTGAGAGAGACCAAAAAAGAAAGAGTTGATAGTAGACATAAAAAAGTTATTTATTAATTTGTTTATTTTAAGTTTATTTTTGAAAGATTTTAAGGTTATTTTTGAAAGTATGGCATCACCCTCTTTAATTATCTAAGGATGAATGTTTTATCTTCTACCATCTTTTACGTTTTGTTTCAATAGGAAAATAATCCTACTTTTAATTTTACTTTCCAAGAAATCACTCAATTGAGATCTAGGGTCAGTTCTTTTTAAATCAGTAAGAGAGGGGTATAAAGGATACACTTGTTGTAGGTTTAGTCAATTTATCTAATCCATCCTTATTTTACCATCCCAGTATCTTCTCTTTTATTCAGACGCAGATGTTAGATGTTTACCTGTACTCTTGTTTTTGCCACTTCACTTTTTTTTTTTATTCTCTCAGAACCTGATCCATGCTATCATTATAACACCCTTGATGAATATTGGAGAGATATACGGCAAAACCAATACTATGGATATGATGACACCCGTGTTGAATGGAGTGGCTGGTATCGTCTGTATTTGAATGGAGAAAGTGCCCAGATGTCTGAGTGGTGTGTGAGTAATGCTGTATGTGGTGGTCAAACTGGACTGTATCTCAGCGGTTCTCATCCAGCACTTGAGGATGGAGTGGTGACCCGTGAAGTTCTGGGAACTCGTTCATGGTGGTGGTGGTATTCCAATCAGTGTGGAGCCTACAGTTCCACATCCATCCGAGTCAAAGCCTGTCCAGGAGATTATTATGTCTATGAATTTGTCAAACCCATCATATCAGCTCCAGGGCCTATGTACTGTGCAGGTACAATACTAACTCTTATCTTTATTTTTTTTGTTATGATTGTTTTATGTCAATGCTCTAAATTATCTATTAGATAATTTAACGTTTCTTTTATGAAACTAAGCATGTTTTAAATTAAAGTAAAAATCAGTGATGTGCAGTTCATTATCCATTATGTACAAGTTATGTTGGCTCCCCATACAGATCAATAGCATTCACCTAGATCTCTTTGTTACACAATTCCTCAAATCACATTTTAGGCGATTTGTTCAATAAGTAATATGCATACTAGGAGTATTATGGTACATGTATTCGTCCTGAACCTTACGGTACAGACGTCACAGTTCGGTTCATGCAATTAAATGACAAATACAGACCGACAGTCACAGGCTATCCACACTCCGATCCAGAAAGGGGCGCACGCAAAAATACAATGCTGTTTGCTAACCGCCACAACAGGAGAAATAGCAGAAGAAGAACAGTGCATACACGAATGACTTGAGCATTGAAAACATAAGCCCTGGGTATACTTTGTTTTTTTACATGTATGCTAGTGTACGCGCACACAAGGCTGTTTGTTTGACTGCCTATTTTGGGGCTTAATTATAAATGCGGCAATTATAGCGTGCATCCCCTTTAAATGCTCGCACTCCCCGCCCCCAACTTGCGACTATATAATACATTGCACAAACCAAGTTCACACAGCTAATATAACCCTCAAAATGGATCTTTACAAAGTGTTCGTCACGCAGCCTATCAGATCATTTAAGTATAGTATTTATTTGGATGTTTACATTTGATCCTGAATGAGTTTGAAGCTATGCTCCATGGCTAAAGCTAACATTACACACTGTTGGAGAGATTTATAAAGAATGAAGTTGTGTTTATGAATTATACAGACTGCAAGTGTTTAATAATGAAAATAACGACATGGCTCTGGTCTCTGTGAATACAGTAAGAAACAATGGTAACTTTAACCACATTTAACAGTACATTAGCAGCATGCTAATGAAACATTTAGAAAGACAGTTTACAAATATCACTAAAAATGTTGTTATCATGGATCTAGGGCTGTTCAACGATAACCGTGGTTATCGTGTCCAAAATAAGAGTCTGTGTTTACGTAATATATGTGTGTTTGTTTTGTGTATAATTATTATGTATATATAAATACACACACATACATATATATTTATATTTTTATATATTTAAATTATATATAAATGTAAATATTTGTATAGAAATATGATATTTTTCTTAAATATATACATGTATGTGTGTATATTTATATATACATAATAATTATCTAATGCATACTGTATATGAAAATATCGTAATATTATTCCACAGTCCTCTTGAGCCTATCTGCAGTCAAGTTTTTTTCTCAGAATAAAACTTATTTGCAGAGCTTTGGCATATGTAGCATCACCCCAGGTGTTGCTCTGCCCCATTCTGCAGGCTGCTATCAGCTATAGTAGACTTGCCCAATTTTGAGCCTGTCAGAACACGACTGGTTAGAATATAATTAACCATCATAATAGGTTTTAGGGTATAAAACTCTTATTCTCTTTAGGATAGAAAATATTTTAACAGTACTTTTGCAAACTTCATGACAGTTACTTTCCAAAGCATCAGCAGTGATCCCTGCTACAACTATGAGTCTCTGGATCGTCCCTGGAGAGCCAACAATGAAAGTGGTGATTACATTTGTGATGACTCTTTCTCCTGGAATGGCTGGTACCGGCTTTTCTACTATGGAATGGACATCCAGATGTCAGAGACCTGTATTAGTTCATTAACCTGTAACACATACTATAATCTGTGGCTCAGTGATCCTCACCCTCAGATAGAGGATGGAGTGGTGACCAGGGAGGTCTGTGCTGGGACTTATTGGGGAAGCTGCTGTGATTACAAGTTAAACCCCATCAGAGTGAAAGCATGTCCAGGCAATTACTATGTCTATGAACTTGTGAATCAAGGATGGTGGTGTTCAGGATACTGCACAGGTACTGTGCTTTTCTCATTTATTTTTGTATTTTAAACCTTTTTTTTTTTTTTTTTTTAATGATTTCTGTCATTACATTTCCTTCTTTTTTCGAATTTCCTTCTTTTTAGATGTCAGCACTATTTCACAGGCAGTTTCCACTATAAGTCCAGATATATTCACTGGATCCAGCATCACACTGAGTAAGCTGTAAATAATATATAAATACATGAGTGTTATTAAATATGATCTATTTTTTCCAATTAAATATTTGCTTTACAGTTTAAATGGCAATTTTTACATATAAACATTTTCACTATTTTGCATTTTGTATGAATGGTTTAAGAATCTTTTACAGTGTTTGACTGGTTCAGATTTGCACTCATGAAGTTCCTCATTGAAATATAACTTGTTTGTTTTGGTCTCATCATCTCTCACTAACAGATTATGACCCGTGCAATAACTACAACATACTTGACAACCACTGGAGAAGCACACTAAATTACTGGTCCTGGTATGGATACATATCTGATCATGATGACACTCGTGTAGAATGGGATGGCTGGTATCGACTCTTCATTAATGGATCAAGTGCTCAGATGCCAGAATGGTGTTTTTATTACATGTCATGTGGAGGTTATAGTTCTCTATATCTTGGTGGCTCTCATCCTCGGCTAGAAGATGGAGTTGTTTCTCTTGAAGTTTACGGCTCCCGTTATGATCAGTGCAGTCGCTACAGATCCAACCCAATCCAAGTCAAAGCTTGTCCTGGAAATTATTATGTCTACAAATTTACCAGGCCGACTCTTTCAATCCCAGCTCCTGTATATTGTACAGGTACATTCATTCATCTTTATATTTGACATGCTTGTGATGAATTTTATTAATTAAAAATATTCATATTATCAATTTGAATTTATTCAGTCTGCAATATATAATGCTCTCTTTCTATTTTTTCCATAATAGTACCTTTCTCCCCCCCAAGTGTCGACCCCTGCTACAACTATACCAGTCTGGATGAGCCTTGGAGAGCCACTGACTACTCTTACTATAATAACTATTACTACTATGGCATGTGTGATTATAATGTGGAGTGGAATGGCTGGTACAGGCTGTTCTACAATGGTGAAAATGCTCAGATGCCAGAATCATGTGTTAATGAAGGCATGTGTGGCACTTATTACCCACTCTGGCTCAACGGCCCTCACCCACAGCTGGAAGATGGAGTGGTCACTCGTCAGGTCTGTGGCTCATCATGGTATGGCTGCTGTACTTACGCTTCCCACCCTGTTCAAATTAAAGCCTGTCCAGGAAATTACTATGTTTATGAGTTTGTCAAGCCAATGGTTTGCGGAGCTTACTGTGCAGGTGAGTGTTTACTCATATGATCTTCAGTCATTTACTTTTCAGGATTTTGTTTGAAAATGATTACTGTTGATATAAAATGTTCCTAATACCAGAAGCCTCAAGTCAGTTCATCTCATCAGCGTCTACAACAATAGAGACAATCCCATCCATAGAATCCATTACTCCACCAATCACAACCACTGGTAAAGTATTTTTAATAAACATGATCCCTTTAAATGTTACTGTTAATCACAATAAGTACATTCATAGCTAATTAATTTCTGCTGAAAATATTAACAAAAACAATCACATTAGGAAGCAATACAGCTCACAAATAATTAGGCAATTCAAACTTTGTATAATAAAATGTGAACATAGAATGCATTTTAGACAAAGTGAAGTACTGAGACTTTGTTAACTGTGAAAACTAAACCACCAGTGTTTCTCAAACTCAGTTCATAACACCTGTTTACATGCCCCAACCATCAGAGATTAAATTACTGCATGTGCACACAGATATAAATGATGATAATAATAATAATAATAATAATAATAATAATAATAATAGAATCAGAGTGTCATTTTATAGCCTTTTACATTGATACAATTTTATAGTAGGTGCTGGGGGGAAACCGGGGATGGTGGTTACCATGATTTTGTAAGACGTGTTCCTGGATCAACATATTTTCTTGATCCTGGAACAACATTCCTGTCCGAAAATTTAGTCTTAACCCTATTCCTACCCCTAAACCTATTACCTAATACCCATAACTCATTCCTAAAATCAGAGGGGAAAGATATGTGAATAACACTGACGTAGAAGCACCTAACCCTGGTTGCAAGCCTAAACTTGAGATAAATGATAAACTTGTCCCTCAAATCTGATTGGTTGATTGGAATGTTTTTCCTGCATCAACAAATATGTTGATCCAGAAACATGTCATACTTGGTGAAATCACATTAACAGGTGATGGTTGTAACACTGGTTAGTTGTAACACTTACAATTTCTCCAATCAGGAACAAGTTAGAAATCACATGATTCACTTCACACATGCTTGGTTTCGTCCTTATACCACATGCGAGAAGGTAGAGTGACAGACATAGCAGATTTTAAAGGAAAAAAGTAATTTTGATGTCAGAAAGTAACTTTTTTTTACTTCATTTATTTTTGTTATGGCAATTGCTACTTTGTAGTTAAACTCAAAGTTAAATTATGTTCATTGTGTGTCTGTGTAGATATTTTTCTTACAAGTTAGTGCCAATGTTTTGGCTGTTAGCTGTAAGGTGAGCTAGTTCATGGCTACAAGACTCTGGGTTAGTTGTAACATCAATGAAGCATGTTACAGGCTACCACAAGTAAATTTTTAGTTGCAGTATGCCTAGGTTTTTTTAATTACAGTATGCCTAGGTCAGAGGTGTCCAAACTCAGTCCTGGAGGACCACGGTCCTGCAAAGTTTAGCTCCAACTTGTCTCAACACACCTGACTGGAAGTTTCTAGTATGTCTAGTAGACCTTGATTAGCTGGTTCAAGTGTGTTTAATTGGAGTTGCTGCTGAAGTCTGCAGGAGAGTGGCTCTCCAGGAGCAGTATTGGACACCCCGGCTTAAGTCTTTGAAGAGAAAGAGAAATTGAGGGATGTAAAATGAGCATTTGCCCCCCCTTTTTGTGTGTGTGTGTGTGTGTGTGTGTTGTTAAATAAAAAGCTTTCAAACTGATCTTTTTGTTATAATCCTTATTTCATAATTTTACATCTCACCCCAGAGTCTGTTAAAACTAACCTATGGGGTGAATTGTAATATTTCACTCCTTGTGTTTGAAACTAAACCACACATTTTCTGTTTGTGATTTTATTCATTCGGCAAAATGTAAATTTGTAATATTTCCATAACAACAGCTCCCCCTGTTGACCCCTGCTACAACTACAGTATCCTGGATGATCCATGGAGAGCCACCAACAATCAACATTACTCTCAAATAATGTGTGACACTGTGGTCAGCTGGAACGGCTGGTATCGTCTCTTCATTCAGAGTCAGAGTGTTCAGATGCCAGACACATGTGTTGATGAGTATAGTTGTGGCACTTCTGCCCCACTGTGGCTGAACGGAGGACATCCAACAGTTGAGGATGGAGTGGTCACTCGAGATGTCTGCGGTCACTGGAGCAATAACTGCTGCCATTTCCAGTCCAATCCCATTAAAGTCAAAGCCTGTCCAGGAGATTATTATGTCTATGAGTTTGTGAGCCCAACTGCCTGCAATTTGGCTTACTGTGCAGGTAAATATATGTGCCCTTTGTTTATATAAGAGATAATTGTTTTGTTTTTTTATTTAATATTTATCATTACTTTCAGATTCAAGCAACATAAACACTACCACTACTACTCTCATGCCAGAGACAACCACACCTGAAACTACAACAACAGAAACTACAACCATGGACACTACGACTGGTAATATAATGTATTGTGTTATAATCTGAAGGATTATTGTTTGGCATTAGCAAATCAGATCCATGTTTTCGGTTTGTGATGCATGTAAATAATTTAAAATAATTTATAAAGCTATATAGACTGTCATATCAAAGTGATTCAGCCATAGGCACAAGGCCAAAGGTACAGATATAGGTCATAAAGCTGTATCATGTGCATTTCTTTATGCAGAGATTGAAAACATTATTATGGGGACACTAAGGTAAATGAAATTGAAGTGATTACTAATGAATATTCAATACCGTTTTTTTTTTCTTTTCTTTTTTCTTTTTTTCTTTTTTTTTTTCTCAGACAATGGCATCAGTATTATGAGCAGATTTTATCCATTTGGAACTGGAGACACAGTAAATGGACGCATTGATGATGGAAGTTCATCAGTTATTTACCTCCAGCAGCCGTTTATATTTTTTGGGCAAACATACAACCAAATTTATGTAAGTCAATCGGATATGAGAGGATATTGGATTATGAGTGTCTATAACTTATGTCTTTAAACATTGTATTCTTGGAGAAAAAGTTAATGGGAAAATGACCATTCACTGCAGATTAAGTTACTGTTACAAATAATTATGCATCTTTTCTAAGAATTCTGCACATGATAATCAGTCCTCTTCTATTTCAGGTAAACAACAATGGACACTTGACTTTTGACAGTGCATGGTACAGCTACACTCCATACCAGTTCCCAGCTTATGGAGGGAAAGACCTCATTGCTCCATTCTGGACAGATATTGACAACCGTTGGAATGGTGTTATCTCATATCAACAGTACACATCTGGCAGTGTCCTTACACAGGCGACCCAAGACATAAACCAATACTTCCCTAACTTGAGTTTCTCTGCTTCATGGGTCTTTGTTGCAACATGGGATAGAGTTGCATACTACTACAATTCAGGAACAGTAAGTAGCCCAATTTGGTACCATGGAAAACGTCATGTTCCCATAAAAAATTAAAATCATTATACCACGTTTTCTTGCTTCACTTGCAAAGGGGAAAAAATAAAAAACAACAACTTTTTTTGTATGTGTCTTTTTTAAGGAAACATCTTTCCAAGCGGTTTTGATTTCAAATGGCCATCTCTCATTTGTTGTAATGAACTATGGTGCAATCGCTCCAACGCAACGATATGTACAGGTATGCATAAAATGACAGATTGATATAATAAGTATCGCATTGTTTATGACTAACTAATCTGACATCTGGATGTCTTCCTTATCATTAGGCTGGTTATGACACCATCGACTCAAGTCACCATTTCTCAATTACTGGATCACTCCAGAATGACATCACAGCCCTACCATACAGCAGCAATGTCAATGTGCCAGGCAGATGGGCCTTCAGAACAGATCACGGAACACGGGGCTGTCAATTTAATGGTAAAGCTGCTTTCCTGACTGCGTGCAATATTTGCTATTTACAGCAAGACATTGAATTACCTATTCAAATGTGATTATACCATGTTAGTGAGCCATAGGTGAAGCCTTCCAATAATTACACAAATGATTTTTGGTGTTTATATCCATAAACTCTTTGTTATAGATTTTCCAGTGCAACTAGGAGACTCCTTCTGGACTGATGCCACCTGTCAGCAGAGATGCACCTGTACTAGAAGTGGTCTCCAGTGCAGCTTTGAGACCTGTACTTATTCCCAAGCTTGTCGTCCAGCTGCTTTCCAATACTCTTGTCAGAACATTCAGCGGCAAACATGCACCATCTCCGGTGATCCTCATTACTACACCTTTGACAATCAGATATTTCACTTTCAAGGAACCTGCACATATGTTCTGTCTGAGGTTAGTAATGCTGCTATCACTTTCTATTTATTGTAGAAGACATTGTACAGTCCTTTACTGATTCTGATTTGTATCATTGCTTAGGCTTGTGGAAATGGTTTACCGTACTATCGTGTTGAGGGCAAAAATGAGCATCGGGGTAGTACACATGTGTCATGGACTAGGATGGTCAGAGTATTTGTCTATAATGAAGAAATTGAACTGGTCAAAGATCACTATTATGAGGCAAAGGTAAATATCACTATATTGCTGTAATGTTGATTTTATTTCAGCCATTATTCAATCTTCCTAAATTTTTTTTGTCAACATTGTCAAGGTTAATGGGACCTTTCTAGCAACACCATTTACCCTCCAAAATGGCTCCATCCAAGTCTATCAGTCAGGTTTTTCCGTGGCCATCAGCACAGATTTTGGTCTTCTAGTGACCTATGATGCATATAGCTATGTCACCATCTCTGTGCCTTATGACTACCAGAATGCCACATGTGGTCTGTGTGGGAACTATAACCTACATCCTGAAGATGACTTCCGTTCAATCTCTGGGGAGATCTTGAGCTCGGATGTTGACTTTGCCAACTCTTGGAAGGTAGAGGGGGACACGGATCCTCAATGCCATGATGTCAGATGCACAGGTCTTGCTTGTGCGGTTTGTACCAGCAGTGAAATGAGCCTTTACAGTGACACAAACCACTGTGGAATCCTAGGAGATGTTTCGGGGCCTTTTGCATCTTGCCACTCTGTGTTTTCGCCACAGACCTACATAGAGAACTGTGTCTATGATCTTTGCTTAGGAGGAGGATACCAGCCTATTCTGTGCCAGGCTCTCAATGTGTATTCTGCTCAATGCCAACAGCAGGGTGTACAACTTGGGCAGTGGAGACAACCAGGCTTTTGTGGTAAGTGCCTTGTTATATCTGTATTAGAAGTAACTTTGGCATTTAACCTAATGTAACTGAAATATTTGTGCAAGTTAAAAGATCACAGAGTTTTATGCATATTCTTATTTCTGCCCTCAATTTCCAGAAATCATATGCCCTGATAGTCACAGTCATTTTGAGTCCCACGGAACAGGCTGCCCTGCGACTTGCAGCAACCCATCTGCCCCAATAAACTGTCCCTTGCCCAGTCAGGAGAGCTGTATTTGTGATGATGGGTACATCCTCAGTGCTGGGCAATGTTTACCTGAAGTGAACTGTGGCTGCACATTTGAGGGCTTCTATTATTCTGAGGGACAGTCAGTAGTGTTGGATGAGGACTGTGGGAGACAGTGTGTTTGCAGTAGCAGGTCAATGGTCTGCTATCAGCACCAGTGTGGTCCAGCAGAGGTGTGTGGACTCCGTAATGGTGTGAGGGGCTGCAGACCCATCAGTTATGCTACCTGTTCGGTTGAAAGTCTGGGTTCATACCACACCTTTGATGGACAAACTTTCAGATACCCAGGAGCTTGTGGACTGACCCTTGCCAGAGTGATGGGGCCATCCCAACTACCATACTTTGTTTTGACAGTGGAGAAAGTACCCAGAGGCCTTCAAGGCTTTTCCAGGTTCCTGAAGTTTGAGGCAGGAGGAACTCATGTTTCCATTGAGTTGGGAGAAGGTAGCAATGTACAGGTAGGCTAAAGAATCTTAGCTTTTCATTTATTTGCAACAGTTTAACTATATTATTTCAAACTCATATGCTAGATCAAAACACATTTTTATTCTCCTCAGGTGGATGGACAGGTGGTTGGTCTACCCATCAGTGTTGGTTCCAGTCAGATCCGCATCTATCACAGCAGTGTGAGGGGTTTTGTTTTGGAGACGAACTTTGGAGTGACCATTAGAGCTGACTGGCCGCACATTGTCCGAATCACAGCTCCAACCACTTACAATGGTACACTTGGAGGTCTGTGTGGAAACTTGAATGGAAACATTAATGATGAATTCTATAGCCCAGATGGTGTCCTGCTGGATGACTCTCAGCTTTTTGCGGACAGCTGGCGTGACGGATCCCTGTCAGCCCACTGTGAGGACCCAGCTGACATTTGGGAACCAGGACTTAATCAGAATAGGAGTGAGTTCCGTGAGCGCTGCAGCATCATGGCAATGAATGATGGACCATTTGCTGAGTGCAGCAGAACACTAGACCCTTGGCAAAGAATTGAAGACTGCGTTCAGATGCTGGAGCACACGGACGGTGCCAGGGAGGCTCTATGTGAAGCCCTGCGAGGGTACACACTGCACTGCCAACAGAATGGCATTGCAGTTGGAGAGTGGAGGAGTATCACCCACTGTGGTTAGTATCTTGATAAGATTTTCAGAATTAAACTATACGTCTTCTTCTAAATGCTGATCATTCATTGCATTTTCCATCTGGTTTTGTCTTAATTATCCCAGATCCCAACTGTCCAGAAAATACACATTTTGAACTGTGTGGCACATCCTGTCCTGCGTCCTGCCCTAGCCTCTCATTTCCCTTCCAGTGCGCTTTGCCATGCCAGGGGGGATGCCAGTGCAATGATGGACTAGTGCTGGATGGAGATCGCTGTGTTCCCCCCACTGGTTGCGGCTGTCACTATGATGGCCGTTATCGGCAGCCTGGAGAGCAGTTCTGGCGTGATGAAGAGTGCCAGTCCCTGTGTGTCTGTGATGGAATCACTGGAAATGTCCGTTGCACACCATCATCTTGCAGTGAACAGGAAATCTGTCGTGTGGTGGAGGGGGAGTATGGCTGCCATCCTCGTCCACATGGTAGATGTTCTGCGTCTGGAGATCCCCATTATATATCCTTTGATAGAACCTACTTTGACTTTCAAGGTACATGCCGATATGTGCTGGCCACAGTGTGTAATGACACTCGTGGACTACCACACTTCCAGGTGGAAGCAAGAAATGAAGCATGGCATGGATGGCCTGTGTCAATAACTGTTGAAGTTTTTGTCAACGTCTCAGGGCATCTTGTGCACATGTCACGGGACATGAACAGTTATTCTGCTGTTAAGGTAAGCATGTCCCTCTCACTGTAATTTGTAAATGTGATATGAAAAAAATTACTGTTGTAATTATTGATAAGATTATTTTGTATAAACAAGCTCTACTTTTTCTTCAATTAGGTTGATGAAGAGACCAGAAACCTCCCTGTCTATCTTGACTCTGGTCGGGTGTCTGTCTACTCCACAGGACAGTTTATATATGTCTCAACTGACTTTGGTTTCAGTGTCAGTTATGGTGGTTCCTGGGAGGTAAACATTGTTGTGCCAGCAGAATACAGTGGAGTTATGTGTGGCATCTGTGGCAACTTTAATGGCCATCCCGAGGATGACTTCCTCACTCTGTCAGGTTCTCTGGCACCGTCAGCAGACCTTTTTGGGGCAGCATGGAAGGTTGAGGACAACATCACATGCAATGACCGTGGGGACAGCAATCCTGGCCATTGCCAAGATGAGAGCACAACTCTGATCTCACAAGCCTTGTGTCAGATCATCAGAGACAACCAGGGCCCCTTTAGCTTCTGCCATGGTTCTGTAGTTCCACAGGCCTACTTTGATAACTGTGTGTTTGATGTGTGCATCTCTGGGAACCGTAATGATGTTTTGTGTCGCTCTATCCAATCCTATGTAAGTGCTTGTCAATCTGTCAATGCCATGGTCTACCCCTGGAGAGAACTTGCATCCTGTGGTAAGTGACTGGAGATGTGGCTGAGATATATGTAAATAGACCAACTTCAGATGAATTTGTTCTCTATATTGAATTTTGCTCTCCTTTTATCACAAAGATTTAATATTGTACAAACTATTAATTGCATTTCCAGTCATGGACTGCTCATCAAACATCCCAAACAGTCATTATGAGGTGTGTGGCACAGACTGTGGTCATACGTGCGCCAGCAGCATCGATGCTAGTTGTGAACACACATGCTCAGAAGGTTGTTTCTGTGATGAGGGATTTGTGAGGAGTGGAGGACTCTGTGTACCAGTGGAGCAATGTGGCTGCTTGTATGATGGATTCTACTATCATGTGAGGATTAAGTTTATATGTTAAATGTTATTATATAGGGCAGCATATTATGGCAACATACATCATGTCAAACACTTAAAACACATAGTGCCATAGTACAAAGATGGTATAATCATAGTATTTGATATACCATATATTTACATTCCATTGCATTTGCATGGTGCTCCTAAAAAACTACATGGTGATACCAGGATGCTTTTTTGAATGTAAAAATACTCACTGACCTCGTTTTATGGAAATGTAAAGTTTGTTGTCATTGGTGATTTTGTAGATCGGTGAACAGTTCTGGGATTCAACATGTTCCCAGCGCTGTCAGTGTTTTGCTCCGAATGATCTACGCTGCACTGCATCTTTCTGCCCAGCGGCCATGGAGTGTGCAGTCAGAAATGGACGTCGTGACTGCTATAGTACAATGTCCACGTGCACAGTCTGGGGTGACCCCCACTACATCACCTTTGATGGGGCTGTGGCCCACTTTCAGGTATGAGCTTTTTTGCAGACAACTGTGTCCCAGTAGTAGAGGACATATTCAAGTTTATTCAAAGGAGGGTTATTTAGGTAAACAAGTTTGACAAATGTATTTAACATAATAAATATATGAAAATATATGAATTTATGCAATGTCAGTATAGGGAAGTGAAAGAAATGAAGACTATGTGTATTTTGTTAAACCTTCCAGGGAACGTGTTCGTATGAGATTGCCCAGACCTGCGGAAATGTTACAGACAGTGATCTAGGGTTCCGTGTGGTGGCCACCAACAGGCACCGGGGGAACATGGTAGTGTCATTTGTGTCTGCAGTGGATGTTTGGTTGTCACAACATGGACAACAGACACACATCACTATTGGGCAGAACAGAAGAGTTAAAGTAAGTTACGTTTTAAATTACATACATTTTATATACACTTCAATAGACTTATACACTTCTCTCATTTTCTCTCTCATATCGAAATGTTCTAATTCTCCTTCAGGTTGATGGAAATCCTATTGACACACCAGCTTATCAAATCAATGATCTTGCAGAGCTACATGAGGAGCAAGGATTTGTAATTCTAAATGCACTGAATGAATTCATTGTCCATTTTGATGGACATAACAGCCTTCTAGTCAGGGTGAGCAAAAGATTCTATGGATCTCTATGTGGAATGTGTGGAAATTTCAATGGCAATCCTGTGGATGACAAAGTGCTGCCCAGTGGAGAACTCGCTTCTGATGACATTTCCTTTGGCCACAGCTGGAGATCAGACACCAGCATTCCAGGGTATGATCCATGAGACTTTAAGACAGTAATTTTAATTTGATGGGTCATAATTCAAAAATGTGTCCTCGGGTTTGTTTTGTTAGTGGTGGAAAGGGAAATAAGGTTTGTATGTTTTGTGGATGTCTTGTAGCTCAAACAGCAGGGCATGACACCATCAAATGCAAAGCTATGGGTTTGATTCCAAATGAAAATATGTATATATTGAAAGCAATGCAAGTCACTTTGGATGAAAGTAATCCAGAAAAGTAAATTGAGTGAATTAATTGCTGCTGACAGAAGTAAATGCTGCAAAAATTTCATGTATTTGCATAAATGCATTAATTGGATTATTATTGACTGGTTCATGTCCCTGCTGAACCAAGAGTCCTTTCTGTATGGGGTTTACATGTTTTCCTTGTGTCAGGGTGGGTTTCCAATGCCATGCAAGTTAGGTGAATTGGTTGCACTACATTTCCAATAGAGTAAGTGTGAGTGTCCCAGCCAGTAAGGTTGCACTCTCGGGGTTGCATCAATTAAAGGACTATTTAGATGATTATGTATCTGGAGTAAAATCTGTGTTGAATTACTGATGACTCCACTCTGGCAACCGTGAATTGGGAGCAGCCAAAATAATGAGAGAGATTAGCTTCCAAATGTTGATGATTTCATGCTAATGTTCATATTTGTTTAATGTTAAACTTTTTACTTTTACTTTGTTGAGTCGCCACTCAGTGCCCACTGTAAAACCTCTTCTGAAAATCCTTGCTTCAAAACAAAAAGAAAATCACTGCTTTAGTTCAAAATATGCAAATGAATATAGCAAATGATGTTTGCTGTTCACCTGAAAACTATCCAAATGGTGAAATAGTATTGGCATATAATTGACCTGAAGTTTCCTTGTATTCTTCAGCTGTGGTACCAGAGACCAGCCCGGTAATGCTGATGAGTGTCCATCCAGGCAGAGGTATTCTGATCTCTGTAGTATTATCACCAACACCACTGGCCCCTTCCAGAACTGCCATCTTCATATTGACCCTGCACCTTATTACTACTCTTGTGTGTATGATCTGTGTCTCTACACGCGTGCCAATGGCATGCTATGTTCAGCTGTTGAAGCCTATGAAACAGCTTGTGCCATCTTGGGGACACAGATCTCAGAATGGCGCTCGGGTCTGCGGTGTGGTAAGTCAAAATCACATTTCAGCACAGAATATTTTGTGATTTTGTTACCAGTGTTACTAAAATACTAACTAACCTGAAAGATGACCTTTAGATAAAGTAGCAGGGAGGGGTAATAGGGTCCATAGGATACAAGTTTGTTTTTTGTCCTCTGTGTTCCTGTTATGATGAAGAGTGAGAAACTGATTCCAAATTATTCAGTGGATGAATGAGCTGTCTGAATGATTCACAGTCATTATCTGATTTTTATCATTTTTATAACCCGTTTGACCAATCCATAGAAAAAAATGACTGTTTAAAAACATGATTAATTCATAAATTGGACATTATTAGCTCATAAAGCCTATGATTTTAATAGTTATGATTTTAAAATAAAATATAGCAGCACTACCATTAAGCCTTTTTTTTTTTAGCAATGCTACTGTCCAACACTGCCTGTCACAATGAGGCAGCAGTATATTGGAATTTACAGCAAATCACGGGTAAAAAGATACCTCTGCTACACATTTCACATGTGGAGAACGTATATCCCTTTTTCCACCAAGGCAGTTTGAGTGCTGGTTCAGAGCCAGAGCCTAGTTTCAAATCAGTTCTTTGTCTTTCGACACACAAAGCACCAGCTCCGAACCAGGAAAAGTGGTTCAGTAAGTAGCACCAAAACATTGCTGGGCTAGAAGTAAGAACCGCTTGCGTCAGGGGCTGGGGGGGTTACCGTGATCATCAAGAAACTTGTGACCTGCCATTTTTGAAATAACAGCTAATCAAGCTAATAGCAGCTCGATTGTAATCTCCGTCTATATACAAATTACGTCGAGTCGTGTTTGGATGCCGATGTAGGTTCGCAAAGCCATGAGCATCAACAGTAGTGAAACATCCGCGATTGTTGATAGGA
Source organism: Ancherythroculter nigrocauda (assembly GCA_036281575.1). Classification (NCBI taxonomy): domain Eukaryota; kingdom Metazoa; phylum Chordata; class Actinopteri; order Cypriniformes; family Xenocyprididae; genus Ancherythroculter; species Ancherythroculter nigrocauda. Next base: position 3,521,062 of record VTFQ01000018.1, read on the forward strand.
GGCTTGTTCGAGATGCATCGGAGCAGCGCGGACCGATTCGGCGGGTGCCGCGGATCCGCGGGAGCGTTTGTAGAGCATACGACTCCTTGTGCTTTTGGATTGTTCTCGCGGAGCTTCGATGTCATGCGCCGATCGCTATGCGAGAAACCGATGCATCTCAAACGAGCCTGGTGTATTTGTGCCTGGCACTGCGGCGCTAGCTTTGCTGTGAAATATGAGATGTATGCAGTGACGTAAGTCCTGGCTCTGTGCTGGCTCTCTAGCCCGTGGAAAGGCAAACCGGTTCTTAGAAGGCTCGTCAGTTGAACCAACTCCGAACTGGCACCAGCACTAGCTCTGAGCTAGCACCCGGTTCGTGCTGGTGGAAAGGGGGTATCAGAGGGCATTTATATCGAAATCACACTGGCAATTTAATTCTTATGGTCAGGTGGATGTAAAGTGTACTATCTATGGATCTAAAAGGGAAAATTATTAAAAATGAAATGGCTCATTTAATTCACTAGAAAAAAATATCTTGGGGAATACAGAACAATAATCATTTAGGGGCCCAAAATGTTAAGCTCTGGCTCTGTTAACATGACTCATTGTCTTTGTGTTGTATTTCATTTATCTGTGTTTTTTTACTAGATGTAAGAGATCGCTGCTCTGAATTCAACTGCTCTGAGAATGAATGGTGTGGGAAGAAAAATGGTGTTTATGGCTGTTTGTGTGACGATGATCAACCCAAACCAGAACCTGACACTTTTGGTTGGTATCAATCAACCAGAAACTATGAAATATCTTTTTTTTTTTTCAGTCATTAATTGCCTTACTTTTTTGTTTTGTTCAGATTCCTTAGAAACCTGTGAAAGCAGCTCTGGCTCCATGTCTGTGTCTCGCTGTCAGCTCTTTGAGGCTGGTTTTCAAGCTGATGTCTTACACCTCAATGATCCCAGCTGCAAAGGAACGGTCCGGAATGGCAGAGTGGAATTCCATTTTGATAATGATGGACACATCTGTGGTACAAATCTTGTGGTAGGTTTAACTATGTATTAACTATTCAAATACACCATCTAAATATTTGTAGTGTCTGTAGAACCAACAGTTTGATCTGACCACTTGGGGAATCTCTGTTGTTCTTTGAGAAGTCACTAGAGAGGTCTGTAAGGGTACTGAATCTGTAACAAGAAAATAAAGGGCTCAAACAGACTGCCCTACAGACTTCTCGAAGTCTCAGAGACATTCAGTGGGGAAGGGTGCACAACACCATGCCATAAAAGAGACTGGAACCTGTGCCCGCATTCTCCACCATTTATGTGTAACTCACCATTATTTCACTTTACTGATGCAACGTTTTGGCCTTTGTAGTTTTTAATGTTATATATAAAGTTGAACTAGTTAAGAAAGAAAGAAAGAAAGAAAGAAAGAACAAACCTTTTTTTCTCCCCTTTTTAAGGAGAAAAATGTCTATTTAAACTATGTGCAAATAGCCCACCTCATTGGCAGAGGTTATTTACTCTAACTTTGATTAAGCCAGACAAAAAGAAACACATCTGTAAACAAGAGCAATGGAATGGAGAGAAAAGCGGCTTGTGTTAGCTTTTGATGTGACTGACCAGATTTCAAATCAGCGTTTTCCAGGTTCAATCTTCTCCCTTTTCCCAATGCGTTTCAGCTCAGAGAGGTGTATATTTTTAAGAAAAACAAAGGAAATATTCGAAAAGTGGAAATAAAATGCCCAACAGGTGTTTATTAGTAGAAATAAAGTGTTTAACAGGTATTTAATTGGCCTATGATTGAAAATGGATGTGATGTCCTCGCATTGATCAGACAGGCTGAGACACTGACCGCGACACGTGTAGCTCATAAACCATGGCACCCTTCCTGGACTTTCGAGGATAAATTTACTGATCAGCAGGTTCAAAATGGTAGGGTTAGAAGAAGGTGTACTGTGGGCTTTAGGGACAGAGACAAGTAATGTCCCAATGGGGTAGCATACATTTATGATTATCACAGACTGTTTTATAATATTATTACTACAATACGCTAAGGTGCAAATAGTATCTGCCACTATTTGCACTAAATATAAATAGCATCTAACAACTTTTTTCTTCTTTTTCCCTCATAGTTACTTGGTGTAAAGCCAAACACTGCTATAGTGCAAAGAGCTGCTGCCTTTTTTAAATATCTTGAATTTAATTTAGGCTAAATTATAAAATGATATATTGTTGTCCACAGGCTAACGGCACCCACTTCATCTATGATAACTTTATTCTGGGGACACCGAGGTCAGAAGGTCTCATCAGCAGAGAGAAAATCCTGAAGCTTTCTTTCAGCTGTGTTTATCCTCAAACACAAACACTTTCCATGAATGTGGAAATCAACCCACTGGAGAGGTGGGAATCTTTTAAGCAGGAAAAACTAATGCACAGTATAAAAATGAGTAAATATACAGTATCAAGAAAAAGTATGCAAACCACTTGCAGAATCTGTTAAAATGTGAATAATTTTAATAAAATATGAGGGATCATACAAAATGCATGTTATTTTCTATTTAGTACTGTCCTGAGTAAGATTTTACATAAAAGATGTTTGCATTTAGTTCACAAGATAAAACAATAGCTGAATTTATTAAAATAACCCCATTCATAAGTATGTGAACCATTGATTCTCAATACTGTGTGTGGTTACCTGGATGATCTATGACTGTTTTTGTGTTTTGTGATGGTTGTTCATGAGTCTCTTGTTTGTCCTGAGCAGTTAAACTGAGCTCTGTTCTTCAGAAAAATCCTCCAGGTATGGCAGAAATTTCGGTTTTCAGGCTTTTTTTTCAGATATTTCAACCCTTTCCAGCAGTGACTGAATGATTTTGAGATCCATCTTATCACAATGAGGATGATTGAGGAACTCAAACTCAACTATTAAAAAAGGTTCAAACATTCACTGATGCTCCAGAAGGAAACACGATGCATTAAGAGCCGGGGGGTGAAAACTTTTGATTTCAAATATCAAGGTAAATTGTACTTTTTTTTCCGGGAAACATGCAAGTATCTTCTGTTGCTTCTGGAGGGCAGTACTAAATGAAAAACAATGATATTTAAACAAAATAAGAAAAACTGTGACATCTTCATCCTGTTCAAAAGTTTTCACCCCCCGACTCTTAATGCATCGTGTTTCCTTCTGGAGCATCAGTGAATGTTTGAACCTTTTTTAATAGTTGAGTTTGAGTCCCTCAATTGTCCTCAGTGTGAAAAGACGGATCTCAAAATCATTCAGTCACTGTTGGAAAGGGTTCATATATGCAAAAATGCTTGAAAACTGAAATTTCTGCAAGACCTGGAGGATTTTTCGGAAGAACAGAGTTCAGTTTAACTGCTCAGGACAAACAAGAGACTCATGAACAACCATCACAAAACAAAAAAACAGTCGTGGATCATCAGGTAACCACACACAGTATTGAGAATCAATGGTTCACATACTTATGAATGGGGTTATTTTAATAAATTTAGCTATTGTTTTATCTTGTGAACTAAATGCAAACATCTTTTATGTAAAATATCTTACTCAGGACAGTACTAAATAGAAAATAACATGCATTTTGTATGATCCCTCTTATTTTATTAAAATTATTCACATTTTCACAGATTCTGTGAGTGGTTCACATACTTTTTCTTGCCACTGTATGTGAATATACTCCAAGAATATATGCTCTTCATTAACTTGAGATCTTCTTTTTTTTTAATGGCTCTCAAATATTTCATCAGCATTGTGCACAAGACTCTTCCCACTGGTGAAGGCAGATATCAGGTTCGGATGATTGCATATCAGGATGATGAGTTTACCCGGCCCTTCACTGGTGCAGTGGATGCAGAGCTCAACCAGGATATGCATGTGGAAGTTCGTGTTGAGGGGGTCGACAGCCGCCAGTTTGCCCTGGTGATGGACACGTGTTGGGCTACACCTGTGAATGATCCTGATTACAGCCTCCGCTGGGATCTCATCGTTTCAGAGTAAAGCAGGGCTTTTTTTTATTCTTTTAAGCCTTAACTCAAATTAATTATTTTACTAAATAAATAATAATCACCACGTACTGTTTGCCTTACATGCTTTGTCTTTCAGTATGTCAAAACTAAAGCACAAGATTCCTTTTTTTTTTTTTTTTTGTACATGGAATACAAATGTGTGATGATTTACAGGAGACTTTTTTGTATCAAATGTCTTTCAAATTAAAAAAAAATGTCATTATTGATATTGTCAGGTGTCCCAATCCAAATGACGACACAGTGGAGCTGCTGCAGAACGGCATCTCGACATCCAGCCGTTTCTCCTTCAGGATGTTTATCTTCACTGCAAACTCCACTAAGCTTTACCTGCACTGTGCTGTTCACCTTTGCCTTCTGTCAAGCAATCGCTGCTCAATGGTCAGTTTACAAACTTTCCATATTTCATAAAATCGTGATGTTAAATTTTCAAGTGTATCTTTAGTTTTGTAGTTGTGAAATAATTTTTCAATACATGTGATGAATTTCAGTCTAATTCATCAATTATATTAGCCAGTGTCTGTCTGTCTGTTTGTCTTTCTGTGCATATATCTATCAATAGTAAAGTATCTTTAGTAAAATGTGGTGGGTAAATGGTACATGTAAAGGTTTAGAAATCTTCAGTTTATAAACCCGTGTTGATCAATCACTAATATAAGAAAGGGATGTATTTTGTTTTTTGGCTGCCCTCTTCTGGAGACTTTGTGCATTCCTTAATGTTTCTTGTTTGTTCAGTGATATTTAACTGCTCTTTTCTCTATCAGGACTGTGACTCTGGACACCAGCGGAGAGAGCGCAGGTCTCTGGACTTCCATGACAGTGCTTCCATATCCATGGGTCCTCTGATGTTGTCTGGAGGGAACACAGGTGAATATTTAATTTATTTTAAACATTTGTAATAAAGGTTACTGATGATTTTTGTCATTAATCAACATTACATTTCATTGCATTATATTCCCTGTTCACAGATAAGTTGGTTCCAGACCAAGTGAAGGTATCTGAGGCTTCTTGTCTGTGTGGTTCTCTGATGGTGTTTCTTGTTCCTCTGATGAGTGTCCTGACACACTTTTAGTTTATTTCCAAAAATTTTACATGCATATTGTTTAGAATCATTTTAATTAATGTTGAACTTATGCCGCAGTGGTTGTGGGTTTCTAATTTTTTTTTTTTTTTTCATAACTGATATATTTTATGTGGCATAAAAAATGAATTATTATTTAATCATTTACGATAATTTTTATATAGTACATTTATACTGTATTACTTGAGAGGATGTGCTACAAAACAGTGACCATCAGATTTATGTCAATTCAAATCATACAAAAACATAACTGGGTCATTCCTGTTCTGTGGAGATCTGATATTATAATCAGAAATCTAACTAATATAATTTTATTTTCTTAAAAATTGTGTTGTAATATTTTATTCAGGTGTTTAGTATATATGAACACTATGTAAATTATCTAAATTGAGTAAAAATAAATAAATAAATTTGATGGTTGGGCTCATAGTTTTTTTTTGTGTTTTTTTTCCTTTTGCAATCATTTCATTTCAGTATAAGAAAGATTAATGATCATAGCATTATCTTTTTACTGCTATCTTTGCAATCTTTTTCTTTATGATTTTATAATAATAAGCCTGAGAGAGTATTGCTATGTTACTTTCAATTCTAAAGGCATTGAAGAATGTTGCAGCACTGGTTGAGTTGTTTTTTTAGAACACAAGATGGTCTGGTGTTCAGACAGTGGTCAGATTGCCAAAAAATGTTCTTGTATTGTTATAGTTTTCAGTTATAGGAGGTGAAGAGAAACTGAAATTGAAGAGCTGGAAGGACAGAGTTCAAGTTCATGACAAAATATAAATTAAGATTAACTGCTTTTATATATTGTTTTAAACTAAAGGCATTGATTGTGTTCCAGTTGTTCTCTAAGTGTTAACATGCTGCATGTGTGAAACACTCTTTGGCCTGATGTGTCATGTTGTAGTGCAGCTGGTATATTCATTCTGTATAACAGGTTTCTAAATGTGTCAGGTAAACATTCGCTTAATTTTAATTGCACATCCATTTACCTTAGACACACAAAAGCAAGCTTATTATAAACATCTGTGTCAAAGTTCTCTCAATTTAAATTCAACGAGATGCTAATAGACTAATCCTCTTCAGATTGTCTCTATAACATCTTTATACATGAGGTTTGAGCTTCACTGAGAGCCAATAGATAAAATCAGCTCTTAATAATGTTCAGGTTTCATGTTGTTCATTCACAGAGGAGTGTCTGTTTGTCTCTATCGATGGTTAGATTATCTCACCACAATTTTCAACCCTTTTACTTTTTAATCACATAATCATGATCGGCTGCATTCTGTATGACTGGAATTAACATGATTTTTTTGCCCATTTGTAATAATATGTAGAAACTGCAATCATCACATTTGCCATTGTTTGATAATACAAAATAAACTAAAAAGAATGTTGCAGTGGTGACAGTTATGTACTGTAAGTAATTCTGGGGAATCTTGATCAACTGCATTTGCAACAATTACTGGAAAAATCCACTTTGGTGACTTGATAAGAATCAGTCATTGTCCAGAATCCATTCTGGTGGTTTCATAAAAGCTCTGAAATGTGTAAAAATGAGCCTGACTATCAGGTTTGATGGCACAAACAAAGAAATACACACTAGTTCTCATGAGATGCTCACACTGTTCTGTAGATCAGAGGATGAAATGATCTTTATATTGGTGCCATGTGTCAAATTTACTGTGTAAATTAAAACTAACTTAATTATAGTTAATGCAAAAAATAAATTAACAATAAACATATTTTTTTTAACCCAGCATTTATTATAACATTTAAAAATACACTCCTGTTCATTGTTAATTAATGTTTATTTTAATGTAATTTTTAATAAATGGGGAGCATGAGAAGCTTGAGAGCATGTTTTAACAAGCTGTATAAATGAATATTATACAGCTTGTTAAAACATGCTCTCAAGCTTCTCATGCTCCCCATTTTGACAAGGGAGTGTGTAAATTACATAATAGTGTCATGACTAATGTTAACAAATTAAACCTTATTGTTCAATTCTTTAACAAACATTCTTGGCATTCATATGTAAAGCATTGCACATCTGAAAACTGGTAAATGTGTGTGTGTGTGTGGGTGTGTGTGTGCGCGCGCGGGTGCGTGCGAACATAAGTTTGTACATTTGTAGGAATGTTGAACAATTATAAAGTGTAATAACTGCTCTTCCAGTAAACCAGTGAATATAGTGTTCACATCCTCAAATTCTGCAAGAACAGAGAGAGTTAGATGTCTCATGAATGAACCGTGTTGTCAATGCAAACAATATATAAAACATATGGGCCTTTGACATATGCAACATGCACCAATATTTCTGTTTGGCCTAATTTTATGTATTCTCTTGATGTCTTTGTAAAGCAAGTTCCATGACTAGCATTTGTTGCTGTTTCTCATTGTTTTTGTTTTTTTCTTTTTCTTTTTTTTTTGCTGTTTTTTCTTCATTGTTGGTATCCAAATATAAGACACCCATTTGCCTAATGCTAATCTGCAAACTAGCATGCCATTTCCCAGCTGTTTTAAAAAGACATTACCATTTACTTTAGGGTTAAGGTTTGTGTAGACTATTAGTTGAATTAAAAATACATTTGATATGCATTTCTGCAATCCTGTTATGATCTTGCTAGTTGCATATCTCAACAAATCCCATCTTACTTGACCACTGCCTGCATCCTTCCAAATAATCAGTGTTGGGTAAGTTACTTAAAGGTCCTGTTCTTTGTGATCCCATGTTTCAAACTTTAGTTAGTGTGTAATGTTGTTGTTAGAGTATAAATAAAATCTGTAAAATTTTAAAGCTCAAAGTTCAATGCCAAGCAAGATATTTTATTTAACAGAAGTCGCCTACATCGAACGGCCAGTTTGGACTACATCCCTCTACTTCCTTCTTTAATGACGTCACTAAAACAGTTTTTTGACTAACCTCCGCCCACAGGAATACACAAGAGTTGCGTTTGTAGAGTGTGTTTGTCGCCATGTCGTCGAAACGCTGTTATTTTCATCCCGCAGTCCAATCACCGGGTCTGATTCCGGCTCAAATTGATATGGTAAAATTAAAGACATGTTTACAATAACACTGAGCGCGTGCATCTCCACGTTATGGTAAGAGGCGTGACCTTTCCGGGCAAGATGCGCTAAACTGCTGTCGAATCACAACACAGGAACCGCTGGCACAATCAGAACTCGTTACGTATTTCTGAAGGAGGGACTTCATAGAACAAGGAAGTCATCAGCCCGTTTTTATGACAGTGGAAACAGCGGTATATAGATAAGTAAATTATGTGAAAAATACTGTGTTTTTTATACGCGAAACATGAACACATGTTATATTGCACACTATAAACACAATCAAAGCTTAAAAAAACACGAAAAACGGGACCTTTAAAAAAGTAATCCACTACAAATTAGGGCTGGGCGATATGGCTGAAAATTGTATCACGATATCAGTGTTTCATATTGGTCGATATTGATAATTAACCTATTGATATTTTTTATGACCCATTTAAAATAAGGACCAGGAGAAAAATATATTACATTTAAACATTTTTATTTTAGTTTTTCCCGCTGATGACAACTGAGAGGACAGCGCAAAGAGCGGGCCTCATCAAGTCAGTAAACACAACTACACCAGCGAGGATTTCATCTTCCATACTGGATAAGAACCTCAAGAGCTGCTCAAAGCTGCCCAAATCGATGATTTAAAGTATGTAATCATCCATTCTGATGGCAAATATTTCCAACGAACGGCGGCGATCAAGCGCCACACACGGAAATGGTCGAGCACCTACAGAAAAACGAGATATTCTCCATTTGTTTTAACCAATACAAAATTGCGAAATTCAGACACGACTTTCTTCTCACGTTAATATTTCATTTAATGCGGGTTGTATGGCGTTATTATATTGAAAAATGTCGAGAGCGCATCGAATGTGCGAGCAATCTCTCCACAGGTGGATTCACTTCCAGAAAAGTGGACGCGCGCGCACTCTCGCTCAGATATCGCATCTGCGCGCTCAAACTTTTGTCCTCCTGCATGTGCAGCCGTGAATCTAGAATTGTCTTCTCTCCAGGATTTAATGTTGCCATAAGCACAACATTATAGTGTGGGCACCCACCGGCAGAAACATTAATCGGCGCATATGCCAAGTTTGCCAACAAATGTAAATCAATATTTACATAGCGTAATAGTTGTAAATGTATGTGTCTCATGTGTCCCGCATTGTCCCGCAAAATCACATCTACTGTCCTGCAACAGATAAATAGTCAGGTCGGTGGTCACCCTAGTCTAAAGTCACAATGAACACATTTCCTCTTTTATTTACAATTTCCTCGCTCGCTGCGGCACTCATTTTCTGCTTATCAGTCGCCGGTTACTGAAGAGGAATCCAGCAGACCAGCACGAGATAAAGATATGGCGCAACCAAAACTGATACTGTTACATGATTGGCTGTTAGCGTGTCACTCCCTACGTTACTAGGTTACCAGAGAGCGAGTGCCTTTGTTAATGCAACCAAACTTGCTTCGCAACCTCTGTTTTCTTCCGACGAAGAATAAAAAATATCGAACGTTTTATCTAACACATTTTTTATTGATATCACGTGTCTATCGTGATACATATCGTTATCGTTTTATCGCCCAGCCCTACTACAAATTACTACATTAAAATTGTAATTTGATTACATTACTGATTACTGCATGTAAAAAGTAATCAGATTACTAATTACTTTACATTCAAGTTACTTTGAAAACTTATAAAACCTATAAAAATACACCACAAACTGAAACTCATAGTTCTTTCCAAGAAGTACAGAAGCATGAAAACAGCAACTTGACTTAAAGATATTCGTTAATCATCTAGAATATTCATTCTAATGTAATCATAACAGTCGCCTGGGGGCACTCAATGACCACATCATCTGTGAGCATGAGATTCTAACAAACTAAAAATAACTTAAAACTAATAAATATATGAAATATTGTACACTTGTTAATGTGTTCATTTTTGTTTGCAGTTTTTTTTTTTTAAATAGTAGGCTATTTAATGATTATGAACATATTAAGCATGACAAACCAACTACAAAGCTGGCACGTATGGTATGTAGCTATGATTACAAAATAAAGTCATTAAGATTGTTATTAATATTATTTTATAAAGTAACATGTAGGATAAAAGTAGTTTTATCACGTGTTGAGCCGTTTCTGTGACAGCTCCAGCTCCGACGCACAGTTATACGTCAGCGTCCGAATTCACTTCATGTCGTTCACTCTTTGCAGTTATAGTGCACTCAAAGGACATACACTATGTAGGGATTAGTGAATTAGTAAACGAGTGAGCGGTTTCGGACACAGCTTAAACATTCCTTGCTGTGTGTAGCATGTAGGCCTATGTGTGTGGTAGCTTAACTGTGTTTATGTTTGTATGTAACTGCATTAATGAAAACATTTATAATAACATTTGAAAACAGTATTGTTCAGAAGTTACCTTCCCTCCCGATCCTGAACAGAAATCCAATCTAGCTTGTTTAGGCGAGGTTGGACCGCTCTCGTTTTGGGCGCGGGCATTGCGTTCTCCGGTGATTCATAATGACGCATCCGCGCCAAACGTGATTTCAGTAACATTTTAGAATAATGGTCCGCCATTAATAAGTAACTATGCAGTAATGCAGGACTAATGAGCAGTACTACATTAACACTTCAGCTACTACTATTAACTAATATAGAAACAAGCTTAACTAATCAGTAGGGGAGAGCAGGGATGAAAGTATAATTTTTCACAAAAATGTAATTTTAAAAGATAATGTTTTAGACAGCGATATATTTTTGCTGTGGTCAATAACTCACAAGTGTGGTCTAGGTGGTATTTTGTACAAATGTAGAACGCCTTCAGTATAATTTTCACTTTGAACACTTTGAACATAAGTTGCACATTGTTACTTTCGACCCCGTCAGGTGGGTCGGGAACGAAAAGTAGCTACTCTTACAGTACAAACTTGAATTGTTTAGAATATTTTTTGGGGGGCAATGTCAATTTATTTTATAAAACATTTTTTCAACAGTTTGACCAATATGAAAATGAAATTAAATTAGCATAATATAAATTCTTAACATAATGTAGCAGTAGTCATGTTTCCAATCCAGCTGTTTTTATGCATAAATTCAAAATATACATAAAAACATCTCAATAGAAAGACTGCAAATTCATAGGTGGGTGTGGAAAAGCTAAGGTATGGCTAAAAACTAAATGTGAGTAAGGTAAATGTAAACAGATTGAGTGAATAAATGGTGACATACAGAAATCAGCAACAGATATGTCCAGAAATGCCCTCTCATAAACATCTGGTTGAATCAGACCTCTGTTTGTCTTTCTGACCCTCACTCTTGACATATTCTGCTAGTATAAAACGACATAAACATGTTTTAATAAATGCTGCAACGCAGAGAAAGCCACCACATTAATAAACACTTGTTGTCACTGCAGCGGGACGAAAGTAACAAGTGTTACTTTCGTCCTGACAGGAACATCTGTCATTTAAACCCGAATTACTTTCATACTGAAAAATACTGACAAGTCAAATTTCAGGATGTGTTACAGCACCAAATTGCCATCATTAATAACGAATAGGTAACTATGAGAAATTAATCACAACATTAAAGTGTCTGAGATATGAGCAATTGTCTTTTTTTACTCTCAACGTGGTCATAAAATGTATCATTAATTACTCAAGTGTTACCTAGTCACTATGCAGGAACTAGGCCTACTAGTGATCAGGAGGACCATTATTTTAAATTGAAAAACATCCTTTTCACTTTAAAATAATGGTCCAGATCACTAGTAGTTCTTGAAGATTGCACTTTTTTACTCTTGACGTGGTCATAAAATGCATCACTAATTACTCAAGTACCTAGTCATTCTTCAAGAACTACTAGTGATCTGGACCATTATTTTAAAGTGAAAAGGATGTTTTTCACTTTAAAATAATGGTCCTGATCACTAGTAGTTCCTGCATAGTGAGGTAACACTTGAGTTATAAGTGATATATTTTATGACTATATTCAGAGTAAAAATGATGACTGATTACATCTCAGACACACGATAATGTTCATGACAATTTGTCCGTTAGTTAATAGTTATTAATGATGGTAATCTCATTAGGTAATTATTGAGGAACTATCTTCTAAATTTGATATTACTTACTGATTAGTTAAGCGTGTTTCTATATTAGTTAATAGTAGTAGCTGAAGTGTTAATGTAGTACTGCTCATTAGTCCTGCATTACTTCCTGCATAGTTAATGACGAACCATTATTCTAAAGTGTTACTGTGATTTCTTTTAGAAATGCACTTTAATATATATTTTTTTCTTGTAACGTAATTTTATTGACATCAGTAACTGTAATCAAATTACATAAATTTAAAATGTAATGCATTATATTACTGCATTATCAGGAAAATTAATTAGACTGCATTACTTTGTAATAATAATAATTTAGACTCTAAAGCTTTTAATGTAACCATTAATTATTTAAACTAATAATTAATTACCATCATTAAATTAATAAACATGAATCTTTCCATTAAAGTGTGGGTCACTCACTGAATGTTTTAAGGTGAACATTTACTTTTGAAAAAGTGCTAAACAAATCAAACTGACCCGCCGTCATTCCGTCTTCACATTTATTATGAGCACAACGAGTGAAAGAATGTCTTTCCGAATGCAGGTGTGCACAAGGAAATAATCAGTTCAAATAACAACTCTCAATCTCACATGAAAAATGAAAAACTGGTTTTGTTGCGAAATTCTGCTATTGTTGAGAAATTCTGGTTCCAGTAATGATCCACCCACAGTTAATAAAGGCCCTGATGAGATTGTGAGAGCTGCAGTTCAGCATCACTGTATTGAGCTGCTGAAGAGAGAATCTCACTGAGTTTAATCTCATCTCAGGTAAAAATACTTCTGTTCTGTCTCTTTGGGCTCTAATGAGTTTGGCTGTTTTATATATTTTGTAAAATTTGCCTGTTATTTAAGTATCTGTGAATGTTATAATTGCTTTACAAATTTGCGCAACAAAGAAAATAAAAAATAGCAAAACATAAGAAACAATTATGTGTATGTTGTATATGTGTGTGCAGGTGCCGTTCGTCACAATGAGGTTTCTGATCTCACTGTGTGTGTCTCTACTGCTGCTGATTAATGGTGAGTGTTTTATAATCTGTCATGTGAAATGATGACTAAATATTTTCCCAATAATAAATAATTATGCTTATATTAACAGGTGAAATAATCAACGGACAAACAACAGGTACAATCATTCCCTTGTGAAAAAAAGTGCACTTTAGTATACTTTTATAAAGTGTACTTATTGCAAAAATAATATACTTTAAAAGAACACACTTAAGTGTGAATTAAATGTAATGTTTTCATCGCTTAAGTGCATTATATCTGTACTTAATTTCAAATATATCACATATTAAGTTCATATTAAATGCAATAAGTTGAACTTAAGAGTGATTTTTTTGAACAACTTAAGTGGTACTTTAATACAACTTTATGACAACCTTCGTAATTGCTTCTAGTACCTTTAAAATATAGTTGAAGTGCACTGCCCAATGCACTAACAAGCAATTAATGTGAACTAAAATATATTTTAATATCAGATATCAATACACTTAAGTGTGAATTAAATGTAATGTTTCATCCGCTTAAGTGCAATCTATTTGTAATCAATTTCAAATATATCACAGATTAAGTTAATATTAAATGCAATAAGTTGAACTTTTGAGTGATTTTTTTGAACAACTTAAGTGGTACTTTAATACAACTTTATGACAACCTTCGTAATTGCTTCTAGTACCTTTAAAATATAGTTAAAGTGCACTGCCCAATGTACTAACAAGCAATTAATGTGAACTAAAATATATTTTAATATCAGTTATCAATACACTTAAGTGTGAATTAAATGTAATGTTTTCAGCCACTTAAGTGCATTCTATTTGTAATTAATTTCAAATATATCACAGATTAAGTTCATATTAAATGCAATAAGTTGAACTTCTGAGTGATTTTTTTTTAAAGCACTTAAGTAGGACTTTAATACAATTTTTTATGTACTTCAAAATATGGTAAAAGTATACTTCCGAATGTACTGACAAGCAATTAATGCGAACTTAAATATACTTTAATGTAATTTACATGTACACTATTATATAATTTAATACATTTGTAATTACATTTTTTGTACATATAATAATGAAGTTACAATTTAGTATATTTCAAAATATTACAATCAACACAAATGCAAATTGAAACCCTCTACATTTACTGACAAAATAATCTCTAAAACAAATGCACAAAAACCTTTTTGTTGATGCGCAAGAAAAACCCAAGAAACACTATACACAATCACAAACAATTACAACACTTTAACTCTCATTTAGAAAGAGTCTGGAGGACAGTGAGGCTTATATGCACTATAATTTTCTCCATCACATACAAAGGTACCTAAACCTACCCATCACAATCTTCTGCATTTTTACATTTTCAGATAAAATCATTCTGTATAAGATGATAAATAAGATAACACCCATGAATTAATACAAACAAAATGTAAAGAAAAGAAAAGATTCAAAACTTTGGGTAACACTGTACAATAATTTTCTATTAGTTAACTACTTTAGTTAACATGAACTATGAATGAAAAATACTTTAAGCATTTATAAATCCTAGTTAATATTACGTATGCATTATTAAAATCAAAAGTTGCATATGTTAATAGATAATGCACTGTAAACTAACATGAACAATAACTATACATTTTATTAACTTGAGAAAATTTTTTTTTTATTGCCTAATGTTAACAAATATTGATAAATACTGTAAAAAAAAGTCAATGCACATAGTTAGATAATGTTATCTAATATATTAATTGATGTTAACAAGCGAGACCTTTTGTAAAGTGTTACCTTTTGTAAACCTTGTTACTTATAAGCTCTGCAACCCTTACTAGCACAAACATTAAACAGGACAAAAAGGTTTCTTCTAAAATCTTACTCCAGCATTACAGTGAATGTAATTTTGAAAAGAAAAAACAAAACAAACAAAAAAACAATGAATTCCAAAGGCACAAAAACAAGAAAACCAAAATTGTCTGTCACCACCTTTTTTTAAGTTGTATGAAAAAGTGCTGTTTATGTCAATGTCCCAGAAGCTCTTCATCGGCAGAAAACCTTAAATGTCCATGAAGCTGCGCACCACCTCTACACAGCATGCATAAATGAACATGTTCCAAAGAGGCAAGAAAGTAAAAAAAAAAAAAATACCTGGAGGAAAAAAAAACAAAAAAGAAGTAAGAGTCAGTCCGTTATTATAATTGGTTCAATCGAATGAAATCAATAGATATAGATATATATACAGAACTCCAAAGTTTATATCCACCTTTGTAGGTTTGAAAATAATAAAAACCCATTTGGTATTCCCTAAAGGCAAAGAGTTGCTGATAGTGATTGAAGCCAAGATGTTTACTGTGTAACGATCATCTCCTCCACTTTAATACCAGTTACAGTGTGAAATAAATATGAATGAACATCTGAAGGTATGTTACAAGATACAGTACAACTGATCCATAACACGTCACATTTAATCGCTCAATCAGTGTTTCAACGCGTGGAAAGACGTCAATGAAACAGCTTGTAAACAATGTCACGTAACATCACATTTACTTCAGAAAAATCATATTCAGCATAAACTCATTAGTCAGCTATAGAGAGGAGCATTCTGCTAATTATATGCACCACGTTACATATTCATTATAATTTTATTTTAAATATTTTTTTTTATAATTAATTTATGTATTTAATGTTTGAATACATAATTTATGACAGCTACAATTTAAATGTTTATATTTCAAAAAACAATTTAGAGTAGAAATATGATTACATAATCATAACTTTATTATAAAACAAACAAATCATACAAATTAGCATTGTATTTGTTTCTTTATTTAGTACTTCCCTGATGAAGCAGTTTATTCTGCAAGGTGTAAGTAAACTTTTGACCGCAACTGCATCACCCAAGATGAATTACCTCAGTCATCAGGACAACACTGTAGTAGAATCCTGGGAGAAGCTCCTTCACATTTCCCACAAACACCAGGATTCCAGTGACCACACCATCTTCACTGACACTGGCCTTTCAAAATAGAGAACATTTTTATAAACATTTTTATACTTTACAAGGAATTAAACATAACTTTATCAATTACACAAATATAGATAAATAACCCAAGGCCCAAGCAAATTGAGGGGTTTTGCTTTGAAAATAATTATATAATAATATCATTATTATATAAATATAAATATATAATGATTAGATGGGGATTTGTAAGTGCACAGGTGAGAATTTATTACTTGCAAACAGAAAAGATTCAAAGCATTTAAAAGCCATAAGGACAGTTGATGGCAGTGTTTTAGCTTGTAGTGTGTGATCAGGGTGGCTGAATTAATGGAAAAACATGGAACATCACCTCATCAATACAGGTCTTTGATTCCACACAGCTTGCACTGTATCTCCAATAACAAATCTGTACTGATCCTACAAAATGAATATATAAAACAACAGATAAGCACAAAAATATTACATATTACAAACACAAACAGTAATTGAACAACTAACTTTTCAAATGCAAAAAGAAAAATAGATTATAAGCATTACTGGTGGTTATAATAGCGATTAAATGTATTGTCTTTAAATGTTACAAGATCAGATCTTTGAATTTAGTTCTGCAAATTTAACTTAAAGTCATTTAAAATGATTTAAAAAGTCAGAGTTCAGTGTTCTTTGAACACGCCCACACACGCGACCACGTTCATATTGTATAAGAAATTATTATAATGCAATCATAAATACAGGAAACATGATTAATTCACCTCCATATTGCGATTAAACTAAATAAGTTACACTCATAAGAACTGCTATGTTCCGGTGAAAAAAATAAAAATAAAGAGAGCATATATCAAGATACTTACTTGCTTCTTTATTTGTAATACATAACGTCTCATTTGTAGTCATCCAAACGTGCGCTCCTTTGTTTTCTTCTTTGATCAGCAAAGTTGCCTCGCGCATCGCGATCACAGAAAGATGGCTGAAGGTGCATTTTTCAAACTCTGGTGAAGTAATGCGCCGTCATGACGTAGTATTGTGGCGCATGCGCATGATTAAATTTGTTCAAGTTGAAGTTTTTCTAATTCATTGTTGTAGTTAGACTGTACGTTTACAGAACTTGACTCATTCACCTAACTGAAATTCAATTATTTTATAGTTTAGTCTGATTAAAATTAAATGTATTTTAACTGAATATGAATTCAAATTATTTTTTAGATCTGTTAAACTTTTGCTTGCAATTAAATAGGTTTAATCAACTTAGAACAACAATGATATTATAAGTATTATACAGATATGTAAAGTACAGCACTGTTGCATTAAGTATCACAAATACAGCACTCCGTAAAAAAAAAAAAAAACATTTTATGTCAAATATTATGTAGAAAACTGACACTAGTCGAGTTTAGAGCAGGAGCTGGTGATAAAAATTTCAACAATAAGTTGTACAGGATTATACACTGTATAAGCAAGTGTTTTGAAATTCAGAAAAATAAATTTCAAGTGTATTAATGCACACAGTATTTATTAAAGACTAAGCACATTTAAAATACATTAACAAATGTCATCTTGGACAACACACTTAAAGCCCATCTTTCAAGTTGAAGATCACTGTGAATGAACGTGTAGATAAATAGTGTAGGAACTCGACTTGCGTGAAGAAATTAATAAATGTGTATTAAAAAGTTTTTTAAAAGAAATTGTGAGTAAAATTACTTCCGCTGTGAAAAACGCTCTGATCGGAAGTGACGCAACGGCAGGTAAATCTCTTCGTAATGGAGTCAGACAGTGAAGAGGTTGCAGTAGGGGTAAATGTCAACTCTTACGATGGTCCATTACCGTATAATTATGAGCCCCCTAGGCGAGAGAGGGGTCAGGCAGAGTTAAGGGGAAGGGTAAATGGACAGAGGAGAGAAGTAGAGTTGTGGTGTGAGGAGAATCGTTGGAGAATTGGGCAGGTGTCTTGGTGAGTGATCACAGGCTATAGCTAATTGTGGCTAACGTTGTCTCCATGTTTATCACATTGCAGTATCTTTAATAAATCATATTTAGCAATATTGCTGTCGACTTTGTTGTTTTTCAAGCATCCATGTAGATTGTCACCATCTATGCCAGCAACATGCGTCTCAAAATAATTAATTTAGATCCCAGATTTTAAATGAATGCTGTACGCTATAGCTTACATCTGTGGCGGTCTGGAAATTAAATTAAGTACTACATGTCGTTTCTTACAAGGTCTTACACCAACCACTAGAGCTACAAGGAAGGAAGGAAGGAAGGAGAGTGAGTTTATCTTGGCACATTTGTTTAACAGGTGCTTGTGTGGTAGATGTGAGGCTATGCCATCAGCAGTGGAGAGTGTGTGCTGTAGGGAGGTCGATGCCTATTGGTCCCTTGTCCAAAACTTAGATCCCCCAGAAGACATTACCTGCCTCACACTCCATCCAGGGTTTGAAGCATCCTGTCTGAATCCTTTTGTGCTGCAGATAGCATACATGAACTTCAGACAGGAGCATGGCCCTCTCCAAGCCAGCAGACAAGAGTAGGTTTTGAGCAAAAATTTCACACTGCAATTCAAAGAAACAGCGTTTCTACACCAAAATAGTAAATCCTGTTATGCAGGTTTTTAAACTCAGTGGTTTCCATATACTTACTATAAAAACAACTTTGGTGTTGTGTAGTACAGTAGAATATCAGCCAACAGAACATGCAATATTTACAATTGGAATTGTTTACTATGAAAACATGGTATGATTAAAATGTAATGTCCCAATCTCCACCACAGGCAGTTCCGATACACAGCATACAGGCAGGTTGTCCGCTGGGCGTACGGAATACTAGGCAGGAACATTAGGAAAGCCATACCTTCATGTGTTGTGTCAGCAATAAGGAGGCAGTTTGCAGAGGAGGGACAAACATACAAAGGTTTCCAGTGGCCACACTTGGAAGATGATTAATAAATACATTGAACAAACTGTACTGGTAAAAATTCTCTTTTATTATATGTTAAAACGTGAGTGTCGTGCGAGATGGCGGCTGACTGCCTCATCCTTGGCAACCTTCTGGAGGGAAGAGGTGGGGGGGCGGTGCAGCAGAGGACAAGACAGCACTGCTTTCTTGTAGGGCCTGTGGTGACTTGCAGTATTCCTCTATCAGAGAGACCATAAGATTTGTTGCGTATCCTTAAGGAGAGAAATGTTTAGAACACATTTAGTAAAATGGTTGACTCGCATTAAAAAAAAGATAGATTCACATAAAAAAGATATTGAAAAACTAAGTGAAACTACTAACCGTAAGATGGTTTCTCCTTGATGGGGTGGACTACCCAGCCACCTTTCCGAAACCGCGGGTAGCGCACGGCGTAGCGTGCCTCACCCTCACTGGTTCGAGCTACATCTCTGTTGCCATTACTATTGAAATGTAGGGCTGCTAAAAGAAGTCTGTACGAGATAAGTAGATAAAACATTAGGTCTCCAAAGCTAACCCAATGCAGTGAAATGCAACAGAAATACATGACATTAATGTTTTCAGTTCAAATGGGTCTAAGACAAGGACTCATCTTTGCAATTATTTTTTGGCAAACAATATGTAATGCTGTTATCAATCTATAACATTTTGGTCTGCTATACAAGACTGCATTAGTTTTTAGCCATATTCATTCTATCATCATTTACATGCTACAAATGTACAAATGTATTGCAATATCCAGAAATTGGAAAAAAAAAATAATAATAATTTTATTAGTATCAATACTTTAACACTACTATAATACTATAACACTACCTGCTGTACATCCCAAGAAAAGAAAAGCCAGTGTGTTTGGCAGCGGCGCCTGTGTTTGCCTGTCCTTACGTCATATGACGCGTTCTCTGGGAAAGGGCGGTTTTTTGGAGCGTAGCTTAGAATAGGCACACTTTTTTCTTAATTTCTGCCCGTGGGTGTTGTAAAACATATGTATTCTTATGTATCTTTTTAAATGGACATTTTCATACAATATTGTGTATAAGTTAAAGTATAAAATTAACTTGAAAGATGGGCTTTAAGTTGAAATTAAAATTAATTTTTTTCATGTGCTTTAATATATAAGTCAATACATCAGAATAAGTTTACTTATTTAAAACACTATAAAGTCATAATTAGGTAAAAAATTAAGTGCATTTTTAAAAAGTGCTCTTAAGCATGTTTAGAAATATTGTCATGAAAGTGTACTTTCTTCAAGTACAACTTAAGTCATTATTACAAAGTGCATTTTTAAAAAAGTGTTAATAAATATTGTCATTTAAGTGTACTTTCTTTAAGTACAACTTAATAAGTCATTATTACAAAGTGCATTTTTAAAAACTGCACTTAAGCGTGTTAATAAATATTGCTATTAAAGTGTACTTTTTTTAAGTACAACTTAAGTCATTATTACAAAGTGCATTTTTAAAAAGTGCACTCAAGTGTGTTAATAAACATTGTCATTAAAGTTTACTTTCTGTAAGTACAATTAATAAGTCATTATTACAAAGTGTATTTTTAAAAAGTGCACTCAAGCGTGTTAGTAAATATTGTCATTTAAGTGTACTTTCTTTAAGTACAGCTTAATTTGACATTATTACAAAGGGCATTTTTAAAAAGTGCACTCGAGCATATTAATAAATATTGTCATTAAAGTGTACTTTCTTTAAGTAAAACTTAATTTGACATTATTACAAAGTGCATTTTTAAAAAGTGCACTTAAGCATGATAATAAATATTGTCATTAAAGTGTACTTTATTTAAGTACAACTTAATTAGACATTATTACAAAGTGTATTTTTAAAAAGTGCACTCAAGCGTGTTAGTAAATATTTTCATTAAAGTGTACTTTCTTTAAGTACAACTTAATTTGACATTATTACAAAGTGCATTTTTAAAAAGTGCACTTAAGCGTGTTAATAAATATTTTCATTAAAGTGTACTTTCTTTAAGTACAACTTAATTTGACATTATTACAAAGTGCATTTTTAAAAAGTGCACTTAAGCATGATAATAAATATTGTCATTAAAGTATATTCTATTTAAGTACACTTAAGTGGCCTTTAATTTTAATTATATTGTATTATCTGCAAGTGCACTTTTTAAAAAGTATACTAAGTACACACAAACTACACTTTCAATACAATTAAGTGCACTTCTTTTTCACAAGGGTTATTTTAAACTTTATCTAATCTTCAGTTCATCCTTTGTTTTCCATTCAAAACAAATCTCACTGCAGTTCTATTTTAACAAACAAACTTTTAAGACAAAACCCCCAAACCAGGCTTAATGTATTTGGAATTTCTATCATTTATGAACTGCACAAATCTCTCTCTCTCTCTCTCTCTCTCTCTCTCTCTCTCACACACACACACTTGCTAGTTTTTTTATGTAATAGCCTAGTGGTTCCCAAACTTTTTAGAGTGGAGTACCCCCTGAGGCATTTACCATCCTTCTGCGTACCCCCTCTCTTCCACTTAGACTGCACCTTTTCCATTAGGGGACAATATTTATACTGTATACAATACTGTGCAGGTAATATTTACACATTGTTTGCACATTGTTTATGTAGAAGATATTTTTTAAATGCAATATTTATAATATATTTCAGATTCAAGCAACATAAACACTACCACTACTACTGTCACACCAGAGACAACCACAACCGAAACTACAACAGTAACAACAACCATGGACAATACGACTGGTAATATGATGTATTATTACATGTATCTGGAGAATTGTTGTTTAGCATTAGCAAATCAGATCCATGTTATGTGTTTGTGATGCATGTAAATAATTTAGACAAATTTATAAAGCTATATTGGTTATTATATTATCAGTCATATTAAACAATTGCAAATATTATGATGGGGACACTGAGGTAAATGAAATTGAAATGATGACTGTGACATTACTAACATATGTTCAATACTGTTTTTTTTTCTTTTTTTTTTTTCCTCAGACTATGGCATTAATATTACGGGTCGATTTTATCCATTTGGAACTGGAGACACAGTGAATGAACGCAGTGATGATGGAAGTTCCTCAGTTATTTACCTCCAGCAGCCGTTTATATTTTTTGGGCAATCATACAACCAAATTTATGTAAGTCAGTCAGATATGAGAGGATCTTGGATTATGAGTGTCTGTAACCTGTCTATAATCAGTATACTCTTGGATAAAAAGTAAATGAGGAAATGACCGTTCACTGCAGTTTAATGATTTTGCATCCTTTATAAGAATTCTGCACATTGTAATCAGTCCTCTTCGATTTCAGGTAAACAACAATGGACACTTGACTTTTGACAGTGCATGGTCCAGCTTCTCTCCATATCAGTTCCCAGCTTATGGAGGGAAAGACCTCATTGCCCCTTTCTGGACAGATATTTACAACGGTTGGAAGGGTGTTATCTCATATCAACAGTACACCTCTGGCAATGTCCTTACACAGGCGACCCAAGACATAAACCAATACTTCCCTGACTTGAGTTTCTCTGCTTCATGGGTCTTTGTTGCAACATGGGATAGAGTTGGATACTGCTGCAATTCAGGACCTGAAGTACTGTAACCCAATTTGATACCATAAAAACCATCATGTGCCCATTAAAAAAAAAAAATTGATATACCATGCTTTCTTGCTTTACTTAAAACATATAATTTTTTGTCTTTTTTAAGGAAACATCTTTCCAAGTGGTTTTGATTTCAAATGGCCATCTCTCATTTGTTGTAATGAACTATGGTGCAATCGCTTCAACACAACGATATGTACAGGTATGCACAAGATGACAGATTGATATGATGTATTGAACTGTTTATGACTAACTAATAAAACATCTGGATGTCTTCCTTTATCATTAGGCTGGTTATAACACCATCGACTCAAGTCACCATTTCTCAATTACTGGATCACTCCAGAATGACATCACAGCCCTACCATACAGCAGCAATGTCAATGTGCCAGGCAGATGGGCCTTCAGAACAGATCATGGAACACGGGGCTGTCAATTTAATGGTAAACACTGCTTTCCTGATTGCAAGCAATATTTGCTTTTTGCAAAAGACTATGAATGACCTATGAATGACCTAGCCTTCCAGTAATTACACAAATGATTTTTGGTATTTTGGTATGATTTTTTGATTTTTTTAGTATTCATAAACTCTTTGTTATAGGTTTTCCAGTGCAGCTAGGAGTCTCCTTCTGGAGTAATGCTGCCTGTCAGCAGAGATGCACCTGTACTAGAAGTGGTATCCAGTGCAGCTTTGAGACCTGTACTTTTTCCCAAGCTTGCCGTCCAGCTGCTTTCCAATACTCTTGTCAGAACATTCAGCGGCAAACGTGCACCATCTCCGGTGATCCTCACTACTATACCTTTGACAATCAGATATTTCACTTTCAAGGAACCTGCACATATGTTCTGTCTGAGGTTAGTAATGCTGCTATGGCTTTCTGTTTATTGTAGAAGAGATTGTACAATCATTTACTGATTCTGAATTTGTATAATTGCTTAGGCTTGTGAAAATGGTTTACCGTACTATCGCATTGAAGGCAAAAATGAGCATAGGGGTAGTACACATGTGTCATGGACACGGATGGTCAGAGTATTTGTCTATAATGAAGAAATTGAACTGGTCAAAGATCACTATTATGAGGCAAAGGTAAGTATCACTTTTTTAATGTAATGTTGATTTGAGTTCAGCCACCCTTCCATCTTCCTAATTTCTTTTTTGTCAACATTGTCAAGGTTAATGGGACCTTTCTAGCAACACCATTCACCCTCCACAATGGCTCCATCCAAGTCTATCAGTCAGGTTTTTCCGTGGCCATCAGCACAGATTTTGGTCTTCTAGTAACCTATGATGCAAATAGCTATGTCACCATCTCTGTACCTTATGACTACCAGAATTCCACATGTGGTCTGTGTGGGAACTATAACCTACATCCTGAAGATGACTTCCGTTCAATCTCTGGGGAGATCTTGAGCTCGGATGTTGACTTTGCCAACTCTTGGAAGGTAGATGGGGACACAGATCTTGAATGCCATGATGTCAGATGCACAGGTCTTGCTTGTGCGGTTTGTACCAGCAGTGAAATGAGCCTTTACAGTGACAGAAACCACTGTGGAATCCTAGGAGATGTTTCAGGGCCTTTTGCATCTTGCCACTCTGTGTTTTCGCCACAGACCTACATAGAGAACTGTGTCTATGATCTTTGCTCAGGAGGAGGGTACCAGCCTATTCTGTGCCAGGCTCTCAATGTGTATTCTGCTCAATGCCAACAGCAGGGTGTACAGCTAGGGCAGTGGAGACAACCAGGCTTTTGTGGTAAGTGCCTTGATATATCTGTATTAGAAGTAACTTTGGCATTTAACCTAATGTAACTGAAATATTTGTGCAAGTTAAAAGTTCACAGAGTTTTATGCATATTTTTATTTCTCATTTTCCAGAAATCATATGCCCTGAGCACAGTCATTTTGAGTCCCACGGAACAGGCTGCCCTGCAACCTGCAGCAACCCATCTGCCCCAATAAACTGTCCCTTGCCCAGACAGGAGAGCTGTATTTGTGATGATGGGTACATCCTCAGCGCTGGGCAATGTGTGCCTGAAGTGAACTGTGGCTGCACATTTGAGGGCTTCTATTACTCTAAGGGACAGTCAGTAGTGTTGGACGAGGACTGTGGGAGACAGTGTGTTTGCAGTAGCAGGTCAATGGTCTGCTATCAGCACCAATGTGGTCCAGCAGAGGTGTGTGGACTCCGCAATGGTGTGAGGGGCTGCAGACCCATCAGTTATGCTACCTGTTCGGTTGAAAGCCTGGGTTCATACCACACCTTTGATGGACAAACTTTCAGATACCCAGGAGCTTGTGGACTGACCCTTGCCAGAGTGATGGGGCCATCCCAACTACCATACTTTGTTTTGACAGTGAAGAAAGTACCCAGAGGTCTTCAAGGCCTTTCCAGGTTCCTGAAGTTTGAGGCAGGAGGAACTCATGTTTCCATTGAGTTGGGAGAAGGTAGCAATGTACAGGTTAGCTAAAACTTTTTTTTTTCTAGCTTTCCATGTATTAAGAACAGTTTAACTATATTATTCCAAACTCATATGCTAGATCCGATGGTAACACTACAATACGTTTCTATTAGTTAACATGAATTAACAATGTACAATACTTTTAAAGCATTTATGAATCCTAAGTATTTGAATTATGAATTTCAACATTAACTAATACATTATTAAAATCCAAAGTTATATCAGTTAATATCATTTAATGGACCTGAGCTGGCAAACTAAAAATGAACAGTTGTATTTTTATTAACTAAGCTTAACAAATAAAAACTGTATAAACTATATTGCCCATTGTTGGTTAATAATGTTTAATGCATGAACAGACATTAACTAATGGAACCTTACTCTAAAGTGTTACAATTTACTGTTCTATTCTCCTCAGGTGGATGGACAGGTGGTTGGTCTACCCATCAGTGTTGGTTCCAGTCAGATCCGCATCTATCACAGCAGTGTGAGGGGTTTTGTTTTGGAGACGAACTTTGGAGTGACCATTAGAGCTGACTGGCCGCACATTGTCCGAATCACAGCTCCAACCACTTACAATGGTACACTTGGAGGTCTGTGTGGAAACTTGAATGGAAACATTACTGATGAATTCTACAGCCCAGATGGTGTCCTGCTGGATGACTCTCAGCTTTTTGCGGACAGCTGGCGTGACGGATCCCTGTCAGCTCACTGTGAGGACCCAGCTGACATTTGGGAACCAGGACTTTATCAGAATAGGAGTGAGTTCAGTGAGAGCTGCAGCATCATGGCAATGAATGATGGACCATTTGCTGAGTGCAGCAGAACACTAGACCCTTGGCAGCAGATTGAAGACTGTATTCAGATGCTGGAGCAGACGGAGGGTGCCAGGGAGGCTCTATGTGAAGCCCTGCGAGGGTACACACTGCACTGCCAACAGAATGGCATTGCAGTTGGAGATTGGAGGAGTATCACCCACTGTGGTTAGTATCTTGTAAGGTGATAAGATTTTCAGAATTAAAACTATATATCTTCTTCAAAATCCTGATCATTCATTGCCTTTTCCATCCTTTTTTTTAACTATCCCAGATCCCAACTGTCCAGCAAATACACATTTTAAACTGTGTGGCACATCCTGTCCTGCATCCTGCCCTAGCCTCTCATTTCCCTTCCAGTGCGCTTTGCCATGCCAGGGGGGATGCCAGTGCAATGATGGACTAGTGCTGGATGGAGATCGCTGTGTTCCCCCCACTGGTTGCGGCTGTCACTATGATGGCCGTTATCGGCAGCCTGGAGAGCAGTTCTGGCATGGTGAAGGGTGCCAGTCCCTGTGTGTCTGTGATGGAATCACTGGAAATGTCCGTTGCACACCATCATCTTGCAGTGAACGGGAAATCTGTCGTGTGGTGGATGGAGAGTTTGGCTGCCATCCTCGTCCACATGGTAGATGTTCTGCGTCTGGAGATCCCCATTATATATCCTTTGATAGAACCTACTTTGACTTTCAAGGCACATGCCGATATGTGCTGGCCACAGTGTGTAATGACACTCGTGGACTACCACACTTCCAGGTGGAAGCAAGAAATGAAGCATGGCATGGATGGCCTGTGTCAATAACTGTTGAAGTTTTTGTCAATGTCTCTGGTCATCTTGTGCACATGTCACGGGACATGAACAGTTATTCTGCTGTTAAGGTGAGCATGTCCCTCTCACTGTAATTTGCAATAGAGTATATGTGATATGAATAACATTACTGTTGTAATTATTGAAAAAAAATTGTTTTGTATAAACAAACTCTACTTTTTCTTCAATTAGGTTGATGAAGAGACCAGAAACCTCCCTGTTTATCTTGACTCTGGTCGGGTCTCTATCTACTCCACAGGACAGTTTATATATGTCTCAACTGACTTTGGTTTCAGTGTCAGTTATGGTGGTTCCTGGGAGGTAAACATTGTTGTGCCAGCAGAATACAATGGAGTTATGTGTGGCATCTGTGGCAACTTTAATGGCCATCCCGAGGATGACTTCCTCACTCCTTCAGGTGCTCTGGCACCAACAGCAGACCATTTTGGGGCAGCATGGAAGGTTGAGGAGGACATGCCATGCAATGATGACCATGTGGACATCCACTGCCAAGATGAGAGTACAACTCAAGCCTTGTGTCAGATCATCAGAGACAATCAGGGTCCCTTTAGTTTCTGCCATGGTTCTGTAGCTCCACAGGCCTACTTTGATAACTGTGTGTTTGATGTGTGCATCTCTGGGAACAGTAATGATGTTTTGTGTCGCTCTATCCAATCCTATGTGAGTGCTTGTCAATCTGTCAATGCCATGGTCTATCCCTGGAGAGAACTTGCATCCTGTGGTAAGTGACTGGAGATGTGGCTGAGATATATGTAAATAGACCAACTTCAGATGAATTTGTTCTCTATATTAAATCACAAAGATAAAGATTAACATTGTACATACTATTAATTGCATTTTATGAATACATTTTTTGTTGCATTTCCAGTCATGGACTGCTCATCAAACATCCCAAACAGTCATTATGAGGTGTGTGGCACAGACTGTGGTCATACATGCGCCAGCAGCATCGATGCTAGTTGTGAACACACATGCTCAGAAGGTTGTTTCTGTGATGAGGGATTTGTGAGGAGTGGAGGACTCTGTGTACCAGTGGAGCAATGTGGCTGCTTGTATGATGGATTCTACTATTATGTGAGGATTAAACATTATGTTTTTATGTTAAACCTTATTATATAGGGCAGTGGATAAAGGGAAGCACAGTCTTAGCATATTATGGCAACATCATCTCAAACACACACAAAAAAAAAAGAAAAAAAAAGAAAAAAGTGGTGGTGCCATGGTACATAGATGGTATGATCATAGTACTTTCATATATATCATATATTTACTTATCATTGCATTTGCACGGTACTACATGCTGATACAAGGACTCATTTTTATATGTAAAAATACTCACTGATCTTATGTTATGGAAATATAAAGTTTGTTGTCATTGGTGATTTTGTAGATCGGTGAACAGTTCTGGGATTCAACATGTTCTCAACGCTGTCATTGTTTTGCTCCGAATGATCTACGCTGCACTGCATCTTTCTGCCCAGCGGCCATGGAGTGTGCGGTCAGAAATGGACATCGTAATTGCTATAGTACAATGTCCACGTGCACAGTCTGGGGTGACCCCCACTACATCACCTTTGATGGGGCTGTGGCCCACTTTCAGGTATGAACTGGTAAACTGTTATGTGTAGATAAACATGCATGAATCAGAATGAATTTCAAAGTTCTTTTTAATAAACCAGGGGAATACGCAAGAGAAAATCAACAAGGCATGTACACAATAACATAAGATTGAACAAAGAACTGAGTAGAACTAAGGGCTAATGTTGGCCACACACTTGTAGATTTTAAGCTTGATTTTGGGCCTGATTTGCCCAAATTTGATTTTCTATTCGAGGCTTGTCGTAACCTACTTTTTGTCCAAAACAATCCTCAATTGTATGGTGTCATTACGATTATATTACTGCTCCCCATCGAGTCAGAGCCTCTCCAATCCAAAATTGTAGATATCGAACATGCCATGTCTTGCGGTCTGGCCAAATCATCTAGTGTGTGCATGCAGAGTATTATAATTTTTAAAAATAGGTTGAAACTGTCCTTAAAATCGGTTAAAATTTGAAAATCGTCTAGTGTGTTCCAGGCCTTAAATACACAGAGTGAGGTAATCAACATAAAGTAAAGAGGTGCGGAACTTATGAGTAACTATTGAAACAAACTAGCAGACAGAACTCAGGCAAACCGGAACATGGCAATGAATGAAAACGAAACGAAAACAAAACAAATTGTATTGTGTTAATCCTACCAGGGAACGTGTTCGTATGAGATTGCCCAGACCTGCGGAAATGTTACAGACAGTGATCTGGGGTTCCGTGTGGTGGCCACCAACAGGCACCGTGGGAACATGGTAGTGTCATTTGTGTCTGCAGTGGATGTTTGGTTGACTCAGCATGGACAACAGACGCACATCACTATTGGGCAGAACAGGAGAGTTAAAGTAAGTTACACTTCAAATTATATACATTTTGTATGCACTTCAATATAAATTTCCTTCCACTATCTCTCTTTTCTTATGTCGCAATTTTCTGATTCCCCTTCAGGTTGATGGAAATCCAATTGACACACCAGCTTATCAAATCAATGATCTTGTAGAGCTACATGAGGAGCAGGGATTTGTAATTCTAAATGCATTCAGTGAATTCATTGTCCATTTTGATGGACATAACAGCCTTCTAGTCAGGGTGAGCAAAAGATTCTATGGATCTCTCTGTGGAATGTGTGGAAATTTCAATGGCAATCCTGCGGATGACAAAGTGCTGCCCAGTGGAGAACTCGCTTCTGATGACATTTCCTTTGGCCACAGCTGGAAATCAGACACCAGCATTCCAGGGTATGAACCATAAGACAGTCATTTTTACCTGATGTGTCTCTGGTTTGTTTTGATAGAGTGGTGGACAGGGAAAAGGGTTCATGTGATTTGTGGAGTTCTTGCAGCTCAAACAGCAGGGCATGGCACTATCAAAGGCAAGGCCATGGGTTTGATTCTCAGGGAATACATGAACTGATAAAATGCATGTCTTAAAACAATGCAAGTCACATTGGATAAGTGTCTGGCAAATGCAGAAAAGTAAATGGAGTAAATGATTTGCTGCTGACAGAATAAAACACTGCATAAATGCATTAATTGGTCTATTATTGACCAGTTCATGTTCCAGCTGAGCCAAAAGTCCTTTCTGTATAGAGTTTGCATGTTTTCCTTGTGTCAGGGTGGGTTTCCAGTGGCATGCAGGTTAGGTGTATTGAATGCACTACATTAAGAGTAAGTGTAAGTGTCCCAGCCAATAGGGTTGGGTCAATTAAGGACTTTTAAAGGGTTATGTATCTAGTGTAAAAGCTGTGCCAAATAACTCTGTGGATGACTCTGCTCTGGGAGCAACCAACAGATAGAGAGAGATTGTCTTCCAAATATTGATTTCTTGTTTAACTTCTAAACCTTTGTTTACTTTTAGTACTTTGTTGAGTTGACACTCAATGTCCAATGTAAAACCTCCCTTGACAATCCTTGCTTCAAAACAAGTGGAAAATCACTCCTTTAGTTTAAAATATGCATGAATAGCAAATGATGTTTGCTGTTCACCTGAAAACTATCCAAATGATGAAATTTTATAGACATATAACTGACCTGAAGTTTCCTTGTATTCTTCAGCTGTGGTACCAGAGACCAGAACGGTAATGCTGATGAGTGTCCATCCAGGCAGAGGTATTCTGATCTCTGTAGTTATCACTAACACCACTGGCCCCTTCCAGAACTGCCATCTTCATATTGACCCTGCACCTTATAACTACTCTTGTGTGTATGATCTGTGTCTCTACACACGTGCCAATGGCATGCTATGTTCAGCTGTTGAAGCCTATGAAACAGCTTGTGCCATCTTGGGGACACAGATCTCAGAATGGCGCTCGGGTCTGCAGTGTGGTAAGTCAAAATCACATTTCAGCACAGAATATTTTGTGATTGTCATCAGTGTTACTAAAAATGTATGGGTAAAAAGTTACCTCTATATCTAAATCACCCTGGTGATTTAATTCTCATGGTCAGGTGGAGGGATGTGAACTATCTATGGATCTAAAGGGGAAAATTATAAAAAATATAATGGCCCATTAAATTCACAAGAAAAAAATATTTTATTACCTTGATGAATACAGAACAATAATTATTCAGGGGCCCAAAATGTTAAGCTCTGGCTCTGTTAGCATGACTTATTGTCTTTGTGTTGTTCATCTGTGTTTTTTTACTTAGATGTAAGAGATCGCTGTTCTGAACTCAACTGCTCTGAGAATGAATGGTGTGGGAAGAAAAATGGTGTTTATGGCTGTTTGTGTAACGATGATCAACCCAAACCAGAACCTGACACTTTTGGTTGGTATAATTAATTGCCTTTGTGTTTTTTTGTTGTGTTTTTTAATTCTGACCATTTTTTTACTTTTTTTATTTTTACTTTTTTTTACTCAGATTCTTTAGAAACCTGTGAAAGCAGCTCTGGCTCCATGTCTGTGTCTCGCTGTCAGCTCTTTGAGGCTGGTTTTCAAGCTGATGTCTTACACCTCAATGATCCCAGCTGCAAAGGAACGGTCCGGAATGGCAGAGTGGAATTCCATTTTGATAATGATAAACACATCTGTGGTACAAATCTTGTGGTATGTTTAACTTTGCATAATCTGTTCAAATACACCATCTAAATATTTGTAGTGTCTGATAAAACCAACACAGTTTGATCTGACTACTTGGGGAATCTTTATTAGACATTGAGAAGTCTCTAGAGAGGTCTGTAAGGGTACTGAATCTGTAACAACAAAATAAAGGGCTCAAACAGACCTCCCTATAGACTTCATAAAATCTGAATCTCCATGAGATTCAGTGCAGAAGGGTGCACTGGACCTTCAAGGACAACTTTACTAATCAGCAGGTTAAATATAGTAGGGTTAGAAGTAGGTGTAGAGTGGGCTTTAGGGACAGGGACAAGTAATGTCCCATTGAGGTAGCATCCGTGATTATCGCAGAGTATTTTATTATATTATTACTACAATACGCTAAGGTGCAAATAGTATCTGCCACTATTTGCACTAAGTATATAACTTTTTTTTTTACTTGGTGCAAAGAAAATACTGCTATGGTGCAAATAGCTGCTGCCTTTTTTAAATACCTTGAATTCAATTTAGGCTAAATTACAAAATGTTATATTTGCTGTCCACAGGCTAACAGCACCCACTTCATCTATAATAACTTTATTCTGGGGACACCGAGGTCAGAAGGTCTCATCATCAGCAGAGAGAAAATCCTGAAGCTTTCTTTCAGCTGTGTTTATCCTCAAACACAAACACTTTCCATGAATGTGGAAATCAACTCACTGGAGAGGTGAGAGTCAAATACAAATTCTGGTTTCAGCAGCACTATTTTTATTAAAAGAGCAGTTCACTAAAACATTTTCTCACCCTCATGTTGTTCAAACCATAATGTCTTTATTTGTTCCAAGGAACACAGAATTTTGCTTGTCTCACTTTTCAATGCAGTTAATCCTCATGGGGAATTTTAAGTTTCAAAAAGTGCACAAAATGGTCCATTTGACTCACTGTATAGTCCAAATCTTCTGAAATTTTGCAATAACTTTTTGTAAGGAGCTTGAGAAGATTTTTGATTCATGAGTTAATCATTCTGGCCAGTTTTGTGAACTGGTTTCCTTGGAAATATCCAACTTAATAGAGCAAATCACTTATGGACATCATTATTTCTCTACTGAGCTGGTGAACACGCTAAAGAGAGCATTAGTGCAGATTTCATAATTGTCAGTGAATAATGTTCACTGAATTGTCAACATTCCAGTGAACTAATCCTTTTAGCAGAATAATAACTGTATAAAAAATAAATATACTGTATAGTAATATTCTCTAAACCAAGAATATATATGATTATATGGGTAAATAATGGGTAAAATGTTTACCCATAAAGTAGATTTAACACATATCTATCAATTATTTCATCAGCATTGTGCACAAGACTCTTCCCACTGGTGAAGGCAGATATCGTGTCCGGATGATTCCATATCAGGATAATGAGTTTACCCGCCCTTCACTGGTGCAGTGGATGCAGAGCTCGACCAGGAGATGCATGTGGAAGTTCATGTTGAGGGGGTCGACAGCCGCCAGTTTGCCCTGGTGATGGACACGTGTTGGGCTACACCTGTGAATGATCCTGATTACAGCCTCCGCTGGGATCTCATCGTTTCAGAGTAAAGCAGGGCTTTTTTTATTCTTTTAAGCTTAGCCTTAGTGTAACTGATTAATGAATTATTTTACTGAATAAATACAAAGTTCTGTCATGAAACTCTAGATGGCGCAGGCAAAGTGAAGTTAATAAACGTAATTTCGGGAGGAGTACGCCCATCTAATCTTCCAATTAATACCGAGGTATAAAACCAGCATCTTACCTCTTCCCGTTGTTAGTTCTTTTGGCATTTGGCCCGCCCAAACTGCATCATGACTGACTTCCAGGAAATCGAACTGTTTCCCTCCGACGACGAGCTTTCTAATGTGCCAGAAACTCCTGCACGTTTTTCCCCAAACAGGTTGGATCCTCCTTCACATCATATTTCACCTGTTGATCGCCCAGGTCGCCGGTCTCATCATTCCACAAACCAGCTCAACACACCTCGCTCAAGAAGACCAATTTCTCCTCCTCCATCTAGATCATCACGGGCTCGGCCGATCTTCGCCGTGATGCATCTCATCCTTCATCATCATCATCATCATCATCCTCTTCAGCAGCAACCCCTTCCGTCCCTCCGGTAGAGAAATGGTCCGTCAACGCGCTCAGGCAAGCGTTATCCAACGCGGGTATCCATTTCTCCCAGAGGAATACAAAAGTACAGCTTCACGATCTGCTCGTGCGCTCGCACCAAAACTCTCCGCATCCTCCCAGCAACACGCAAGTTACAACGCAAACAGCGGCTCGATCTATAAGGTTTGCCTCCAACCCGCCTCAGTTTCAGCCCGCATCAGCAGCAGCAGTGGCGGCAGCCGCGGGCGCCGCTTCCTCGTCCGCCACTCATTCCAGCCGGTCTATCGCGGCCGCTCGTAATAGTTCCGCGTCCTCTCCGACCGTTACTGTTACCTTTCCTCTGCCCACAGGTGAGTCTTCCTCTGTTCACACTTCCAACATTTCTCTTCCTCCTGTCTTTCAGTCTCAGTTTAATTCATCTAGCCATGGAATAAATAATTTGAGGCTACCTTTGCAAACGGCTCCCCTCCCCCCCTACCCCCCTCTTCCATTCCTTTCTCATCCACTTTCAGAGCAGACCCAAGCGTGAGGCTGCCTCCGCAAACGGTCCTGCCCCCCCTCCCATTCCTTTCTCATCTGCTATCGGAGCAGACCCAAGCGTGAGGTTGCCTCTGCAAACGGTCCTGCCCCCCCCTCCCTTTCCTTTCTCATCCGCTGTCGGAGCCGATCCAAGTGTGCCTCCCCAAGCAATCTATTCTCCGGCCTTATTCCATCCAGCTACTGCTTCAACTGTTACTCGCCTCCCAACATATACACTCTCAACTGCATCTGCTCTTCCAGTTCCTTCCAATGCCGTTGCCATGGATCCACCACCCGTCTCCACCCATCTACGCTCCCAGATTTTAGCAGGTGCGGACATTGATCTCTATTCTCTCCTCCCCTCTGTGTCAATAAGTGAACCCTATCGCACCCTTGACTGTGGTCCCATTACGTTAAATCTAAAAAATTCAAATCCCAAATCGAATCGTATACTGACCATTTGGAAGATATACAGAAATTATTTGTTCGGTCTTCCCCTCAAGGCGCAAAGAGCTGAATGATTTTTTAACCATCATAGCCGAACTGTCCCACTCCTTCGGCGGTACCCATTTCTACACTTATTACAGGCTTTTTTCAGCCAAATGCGCAGCTCGAGTCACCCAGTGGAATCAATGTCCTTATTGGGGAGCTCTCGATCTTGAGCTGTACAATAAGGTTTTTCTGGGTTGCCGTAGCGTCTCTTGCGTTTTGTGTAATTCCGCCACACATGAGCCGTCCACGTGCCCCCTTTTCAATCCTGCCCCTCCAAGCAATCTGGGCCATAATCCAGGCACTTCTCAATTCGTAAATTCCACATCTTACGTACCACAGTCCAGGGGCGATTCCAAAAGCCGCAATTTCAGGTTCACTTCAGGCAGACAAGTATGTAATAATTTCAATCAGTTTGGCTGTACTAGACAACGCTGCAAATATCTTCATGTGTGTAATTTCTGTGGTGGAGCTCATGCTCGCTCTGTATGCCCTGTCTATCGCTCCTCAGCAAACTCCAATAAAGAATTGAAAAAGTATCTTTCTTCTCCTATCATTGTCTCCTCTTTAGTGCACGAACTGGTGCATCACCCAGACCAAAACTTCACACAGTATCTACTTGCAGGTTTAAAGGAAGGTTTTAATCCTGGTTTGGAAAGCTTGCCTACCACTAGCCTTATTTGCAAAAACCTACAGTCTGCAATAGCCGAACCTGAAGTAGTTGACACCCTAATAGCCAAAGAGCTAGAGTCTGGATTTATGATTGGCCCCTTTGATTCCCCGCCTTTCAAATTGTTTCGGATTAGTCCCATCGGTGTAGCCACAAGGAAATTTTCAGGGAAAAAACGAATGATCATTGATCTCTCTGCTCCACATAACAGCACTCATCCAAGTATTAACAGCCTCATCCCGCTAGAAGAATTCTCCTTGTGCTACCATAACATAGACCAAGCCATCAATCTAATCAAAAATGCAGGTTACGGAGCCTGGTTAGCAAAAGTTGACATCACTTCAGCATTCAAAGTCATGCCCATTCATCCAGATTTCTGGCACCTTTTTGGCATTCGCTGGAAAGGGAAATTCTATTTTTCAGTGCGTTTAACTTTTGGCTGCAAAAGTAGTCCCAAAATTTTTGACATGCTGTCAGAAGCACTTTGCTGGATCCTGCAAAACAACTACGCAGTCCCTTACCTGGTGCATCTTCTGGATGACTTTCTTTATTATAATTAACCTTGACTCTGTTAAATTCCAAGCTTCCCTTCCCAAAGACAAAATAGACAGGATAATCGCCATCTCATCCAATCTGCTGGAAGCACCTCAGTGCAGCAAACGAGATTTGCTATCTCTGCTAGGCCACTTAAACTACGCCATGCGTATAGTGCCTCAAGGACGCCCCTTCATCTCCCACTTGCTGTCTCTTGCATCTTCTATTCAGGAATTGGATAATACCATATCTCTAACCCCATCTTGTCTCGCCGATCTGAAACTATGGATCATGTTTCTTAAACAATGGAATGGCCTTACTTTCTTTTACGAGGACATTCAATCTCATTCTAGTGATCTCCCTCTGTTTACAGATGCCGCTCCCTCAGTTGGCTTTGGAGGTTTTTACAAGAGTCATTGGTTCGCTTCAACCTGGCCTCCTGAGCTCTCTGAGTCAAATCAACGTGCCGCATCCTCAGCTCTTTTTGAGTTATATCCAGTCGTCATAGCTGCTTTTTTGTGGGGTCACGAATGGTCTTCTAAAAGCATAGAATTCCACTGTGATAATCTGGCCACTGTTCACTGCATTAATAAAGGCCGTTCAAATTCCCCTGAAATCATGCCCCTCTTGAGACGCCTCACCTGGTTATCCGCTTGTAATCAGTTCATCTTCAAAGCCGTTCATATTCCAGGCCACCAAAACCAAATCGCTGACGCACTCTCTCGTTTTCTGTTTCAGAAATTCAGAGCATTAGCCCCGGAGGCGGACCCAGACCCAACCCCAGTTCCTCCTTATTCAGACTTGATATTCCTGTAGCTCACCCACTCAAACATCTCCACACCTCATCCCTGGATTCAATATTCCACGCCATCTCACCCAGAACATTACAATCCTACTGGACAGCTTGGAGAGCTTTTAAACAATTCCATTCCTCCTACAACCAGCCTTTTCCCAGCTTTTCCCTCCTTTCAGTGTCTTCATTCATCTCATATCTCAACCAGATTAAGTCCATCCAATCCAGTACTATCAAAGTTTATCTTAGCGGCATTCAATTTTTCTATAAACTAATCTATGGCCATCCATGCCCTGCCATAACAAACCCTCAAATCACACTCCTTATCAAAGGAATTCAAAAAACCAACCCCACTCGTCCTGATTCTAGGCAACCTCTAACCATTGATCTTTTAGCTAAATGCCTGACTTTCCTCCGTTCTGGTCATATGCCCCCTGATACAGCAAGAACTCTGGATGCTATGTTTACCCTGGCCTTTTTCGGATTCCTCAGAGTTTCTGAAATTACAACCAATTCTAAATTCAACCCAGCCATCCACCCAACCTTCTCCGATCTCCAAGTTTTAGACACGGACACCATCCGTTTCCTCCTCAAATGTAGCAAAACTGATCAATTAAAAAACAGCAATTTCATCCATATCTTTAATCTTCCGACACCCATTCAGCCATATCAGTCTCTTTCCTATTTCCTTGCACACAGGAAGGTTCAGATCTCCTCTCCGCTTGACCCGCTTTTCATTGATGAGAAAAACCTTCCAGTCACTAGGCATTGGTTCCAGAAAAAGCTTAAATACATCCTCACCCACTCTGGTATCCAAGCTCACTTGTATTCATCTCACTCCTTCCGCATAGGAACAGCCACCACCGCAGCCCAAAAAGGTCTGCCAGATCATCAAATCAAACTACTGGGTCGGTGGTCCTCAGACGCCTTTCAGTCTTACATTCGTTCCGACCTCAGCCTCATCAAACAAGCCCATCTAACTCTTGCTTCTCTTTAGGATAGCCGTCCCACAAAACTCAATCCAACCTATTCCTGCCAAATCTTGCTTTATTTGATACTGCCGCTGCAATGCTCCGCCTAATTTGATACTGCTGCTGCAGTGCTCCACCTAATTTGATACTGCCGCTACAGTGATCCGCCTAATTTTGATACTGCCGCTGCAGTGCTCCACCTAATTTGATATTGCCGCTGCAGTGCTCCGCATAATTTTGATACTGCCGCTGCAGTGCTTCACCTGATACTGCCGCTGCAGTGCTCCACATGATGCTACGCTGCAGTGCTCCACTTGATCCCTTGCTTCCGCCACAGCGCCTCACCTAACTTAAAACTCCTGAAACAGTGACCTACCTACCTCAATACTACCGCTGCAGTATCATCTTCCATTCCTTCTTTTCTCCAATTTTGGGGGGTCTTCTGGATTATTGAAATAATTCACATGCTGATTCCTTCAATAATCATGATCCATTCAAATCCTACAATTCTTGCTTGCTGTCTAAATTCTGCATTTATGTTTTGGGGGGCAATCGGAGCTTGAGTAGGATATTCTTTCCGAGCCCCTCTATAGCAGACAGCAAGCCAAATCTGTTTACCACTTAAGCTAAGATTATATGGGCACACAAACTCGTGAAGTGAAGTTAATAAATGTAATTTCGGGAGGAGTATGCCCATCTAATCTTCCAATTAATACCGAGGTATAAAACCAGCATCTTACCTCTTCCCGTTGTTAGTTCTTTTGGCATCCCTCCTCCTCCCCTTCTCCTCCTTTTGTACTTATTTTTGCCTGTTATAGGGGGGCAATCGGAGCTCGAGTAGGATATTCTTTCCGAGCCCCTCTATAGCAGACAGCAAGCCAAATCTGTTTACCACTTAAGCTAAGATTATATGGGCACACAAACTCGTGAATAGGTCCTTAAAGTTCCAGTTAACCAGACATTGCAACTGATTTTACTTCAGTGTTGTGACATATTTCCAAGTGAAAAGGAATATTGAAAAGAATGCAGGGTTCTATTTTAGCGCACATCCTCCCCATCTCTTGCTCACAGTAGTCTGATGGTTAGAGGGGAGTGGTTAAGGATATTCAACCCAAGCTGTCAAACTGACATCATCAGAGAAGGAACGCCATTCTAGAGCGGAAGCAAATTTTCAGATTTTGATTAAACACGATTGTGTATCAACGTCTTTATGCACAAAGACCGCCGACAGCCCCAGATTATTGTTGTTCAGCATTCACTGCACATTAAAACATCACACTCATGCTTGACAAATTGAGTGTCATTAGAAAGATTTAAGACTCCAGCTTCAATATCTGACCACTGTTTATGATAAACTATTTGCAGTTATATTAATATATGCATAAATATGCTCTGTTTTGTGTGTGTGTGTTCTCACAGATGCACTAGACAGTGTCCTTTAGGTCTCTTAGTCCAAAAGTGTGCATATTTGGAGAAATATTGATTTATTCTCACGTTTTTCTAAATATTTTGTCGTTCAGAATACAATTTCTATTCATTTCCCACTGAATTATGCGAACTGAAGAGCTGAAAGAGAGTTCAGAGCACGCTTTGTCTCTTAATCCTGTTCCAGTTCATGATCTCATAGAGCGCTGATTCCGTATAGTGCTGTCAATCATCTTACGTGACATATTCCTGCCCTTCTGCATTGTGCTGTCCTGTACACTTCCTCGTTCTGAGCTCTGTGAAAAACAAACCCAAAAAAACATTTCTGCACGTGAAACAAGAAGCCAATAAACACACAATTACTATAGTATATTGTGTGTGTGTGATTTTTTTTATGCAGCAGTGTTTTTTGTATGTATTGACAGTAGCAAGTCCCATACTTGCTCTGCAGCAGCAGTGACAATAACCAGCAGTTATTGAAATAATCAACATTGTCATACCCATTACCATGCCAATGACTCCAAGAGCTGTCATGACAGAAATAATAATCATATTACTTCTAGGATTACCTTACATGCCATTGCCTTACATACTTTGTCTTTCAGTATTTCAGAACTAAAGCACAAGATTCCTTTTTTTTTTTTAACATGGAATGCAAATGTGTGATGATTTACAGGAGATCACTTGTGTTGAATGATTCAAATGAAAGATTTTGCTATTATTATTGATATTGTCAGGTGTCCCAATCCAAATGACGACACAGTGGAGCTGCTGCAGAACGGCGTCTCGACATCCAGTCGTTTCTCCTTCAGGATGTTTATTTTCACTGCAAACTCCACTAAGCTTTACCTGCACTGTGCTGTTCACCTTTGCCCTCTGTCAAGCAATCGCTGCTTAACGGTGAGATTACAAACCTGTCATAATTCATAAAATTGTGATGTTACATTTTCAGAGTAGCTGAAATTTCATTATATGTGTGGAATATCAATCTAATTTATCAATTATATTAGCAGTGTCTCTGTCTGTCTGTTTGTCTTTCTGTGTATATGTGAAGTATCTATAATAAAATGTGGTGGGTAAATGGTACATGTAAAGGTTTACAAATCTCCAGTTTATACAGTAAACTCTTGTTGATCAAACATTAAAATAAGTATGGCTGGTATGATGTTCAAGGCTGCTAAAATACAATTTTTTGTTGTTGCTGCCCTCTTCTGGAGACTTTGTGCACTCCTTAATGTTTCTTGTTCAGTGATATTTAACAGTGATTCACACAGCTGATTTTGCTCTTTTCTCTATCAGAACTGTGACTCTGGACACCAGCGGAGAGAGGACAGGTCTCTGGACTTCCATGACAGTGCTTCCATATCCATGGGTCCTCTGATGTTGTCTGAAGGGAACACAGGTGAACATTTCATTTATTTTAATAATTTTTAAATAAAGGTTTCTGTGTAAATGCATTATATTTCACTGCATTTCATTATATTCCCTGTTCACAGATAAGTGGGTTCCAGACCAAGTGAAGGTATCTGAGGCTTCTTGTCTGTGTGGTTCTCTGATGGTGTTTCTTGTTCCTCTGATGAGTGTCCTGACACACTTTTAGTTTATTTCCACAACATTTCACATGCATATTGTCTAGAGTCATTTTAATTCATGTGGAATCTGATGCAACACTAACATAACTGATATTTCATACAGAATAAAAATGAATTATTATTTAATCATTTATGTTTGTATATAGTACATTGGTTCTGTATTACCTGAGGGGTTGTGCGACAACAACAAAGACCATCAGATTCATGTTTAACTAAAGGTAAACACGATTACTTTTCTTAAAAATTGTTGTAATATTTTATTCAGGCATTTATTATATAAGGCATGAAAAAGGTCTGAATGATCCAAAATCAGGAAATAAATAAATAAATTTTATGTTTTAATTTTAGTTATCATTTTATTTCAGTACAAGAATGATTAATGATCATCTTTTTACTGCTATCTTTGTAATTGTTTTACTTATTTTCCATCGTGATGCTATGATAATATGCCTTGCTATTTTACTTTTAATTCTAAAGGCTTTGAAGAATGTTGCAGTTTGTTTAGTGAATAATAGAGAATCTTTATCCTCATCAGTGTGTCTCTGTAACACCTTTATACATGAGGTTTGAGCTTCACTGAGAGCCAATAGAATATCAATACCTTATCAATACAATCGACTCCTAATAATGTTCAGGTTTCCTGCTGTTCATTCATAGAGGAGTGTATGTTTGTCTCTATCGATGGTTAGATTACTTTTATTACATAATTATGATCTGCTGCATTCTGTATGACTGATTTTAAAAATGTGCAGAAACTGAAATCATCATATTTGTCATTGTGTGATAATGTAAAACAAAATAAAAAGAAAATTCTATTACTAAACATGTTTGGATTTGACAACAAAGTACAACAGATCAAATACTTAGAAGATTTCTACATTTGATCATAAACAGCAATATGTTTGTAGTCAATGACCATTATTGTGTGATTTAAATGGCAAATTCCTGTCAAACTTAAGAAAAATAAGAGCTATTAGATAAAGTATGATGAATTAGAAAGTAAGACAAAGTATAAACTGCATTTGATTGTGTTCCAGTTGGAGCGCGTTCAGGCTACGTTCACGCTGTCATTCCAAATCCGATTATTTGTGTATCCGATTGGAATCGGATCTAAAATTATTGACGTCCACACAGTGTATCGCAACCATTCCGATCCGATTCGTGTGTCCATGCCACTCTTTCGTTTTCCTGAATATCTGCATTGGTTTCTATGGCAATGACGTTGCGTTGGTAGGTATATGCCAAAAACAACAACCGCAACATGGAGGAGTTTGCAGTCTTATTTACAACATGACAATGTGTAGCTACCATGCTGCACTAGTGCATCTTCTGAGGCAGCGGCAGAAACGTAGGAGGCTGATAAGAGCGATATTCAGTGTCGTCTCCATTATATTTCCAATTTCTGCTTGTCCGGCACTTTGCAACGACTTTCAGCAGTCAGACTGAAACAGATTTTCTGAAATGCGATTCATATGAATATAGTTTGAAATGGATTTGTAAAAAAATTAATGTGGTTTTTGGCCATTCAGACTTGCTAAATCTGATCGGATTTAAATCAGATATGCACAAAAATCGAATTTGGACAGACAGTCTGAACATATAAGGGTTAAAATGCTGTACGTTTGAAAGACTCTTTGGCCTGGTATGTCATGTTGTGGTATAGCTGGTATGTATGACAGGTTTCTGAATGTGTCACATACATCTTGGATACACATCAACAAGCTTATGTAAAACATTTAGGTCAAAGTTGTCTGCACTTCAATTCAATTAGATGCTTATAAGACTGAGTTTGAATCTTCATCCTCTTCAGTGTGTCTCTATAACACCTTTATACATGAGGTTTGAGCTTCACTGAGAGCCAATAGATACAATCAGCTCTTAATAATGTTCAGGTTTCCTGCTGTGCATTCACAGAGGAGTGTCTGTTTGTCTCTATCGATGGTTAGATTATCTCATCACAATTTTCAAAACTTTTACTTTTTTTTTTTAATCACAAAATCATGATCTGCTGCATTCTGTATGACTGGTTTTAACATGACTGTTTTG
Source organism: Ancherythroculter nigrocauda (assembly GCA_036281575.1). NCBI lineage: Eukaryota > Metazoa > Chordata > Actinopteri > Cypriniformes > Xenocyprididae > Ancherythroculter > Ancherythroculter nigrocauda. The sequence continues at coordinate 3,563,800 of VTFQ01000018.1, forward strand.
CCCAGTTGTAATAATATGCCGAAACTGCAATCATCATATTTGTCATTGTGTGGTAATGCAAAATAACATAAAAAAGACTGAGGAATCTTGATCAACTGCAACAGTTACTGGGAAAACCCACTGACAACTGCACTTTGGTGACTTGAGAAGAATCTTATCTGGAATCCATTCTGGTGGTTTCCTAAAAGCTGTGAAATTATTTGACTGCACAAACAAGGAAATACACAGTAGTTCTCTTGAGACGCTCATAATACTGTATACTGTAGATCAGAGGATGCAAGTGTTGTTGTTTTTTGTTTTTCATTTTCTTCTTCATATTGGTGCCAGATGTTCTGTATGCAAATTACAACGTTAACACAACTATACCCAATACAATAAATAAATTAACAATATATATATATAAGCATTTATTAAATATTATTTTAAATATACATGCTTCTTCATATAATAACGTTAGTTTATTCAGCTAGTTGATGATACTCACTTCATGTTCACATAATGCATTAACCTCTCCCTGTTTTGACAAGTGAGAATGTAAAAGACATAATACAGTTTTTCTCGATTGCTAACGGAGGCCAGCTCCCCTGATCTCAAGAGGCGCCTGCCTCCCATGTCAGCGACCCAGGTTCAAGGCCCACACAGAGTGGGGCAAATAGGATGTGACCCGGATGGGACTAAGGGTTGGGGGGTGAGTGTAACTACGACCAGCTAGTGAAAGCTGTGCAGGTAAACCTCACTCCCCTGATTTCAACACTAACACTGCATCCTAACACATGGGAGTGTCATTGTCAGTGTCATCTTTTGTTTAAATGACAAGCCAAGTCAAGTCATCGTTCTTTCTATAGCGCTTTATACAATCCAGATTGTTTCAAAGCAGCTTAACTGTGATAATAGGAAAATTAATGGACAGAGATTGTTTTGGCTTTACAGCAGCTCTAGGAAAAAGTTATTATCGAGCTAAAGTTTTTGATTGAATCACCTCCATTGTAACAAATTAATTATTAACTTAAAATGGCACCTTTTTAACTGAAACCAGAAGACTTTTAATGCATTCTTGCCATTCATTTACATGTTTAGTCTATAGCTATGCCCGTTTGTGCGCAGACACTTAGTCTTTCTTTATAAAGTGACATCGGCAAATTACTTGTCTGGCCCACATAATATTGAATTATTAGTCGTTTCCGTGGATCCATGCGAACTGAAATCATTTTGATAACGTTTTATTTATACATAGGGAAAGGAAAGGGAAGAAGGCCTTCACAGGGGATAGTTTAGTTGACACTTCAGCTGCATTGTGGTCATGTCTAGGCGCAGGTCCTTCATCTCATCTGGATACGGCCTTGATCTGGCAGACTACGGTAAACCTCGGGGTAAACAGAGAGAGACTAATATTAGCGTTGACTTCATTCTTCTTATGATGTAGCGAGTACATCAGGTGTTATGGGAAGTGTTCCCGGTTCCGGCTGACCTAATTTATGCAGCCTAATGATTTACATGATTTGAATTATAGAAGTAGATAGTGTATGCCACATTAAAGAGATGTGTTTTTAGTCTAGATTTAAACTGACAGAGTGTGTCCCGAACAATGCTAGGAAGACTGTTCCAAAGTTTAGGTCCTAAAAAGGAAAATTATCTACCGCCAGAAGTCAGTTTTGATATTCTAGGTATTAACAAGTGGCCAGAATTTTGAGATCGCAATAGACGTGAAGGACTATAATGTGTTAAGTACGGTGTCCATATTAGGACTTTCTCACACCTCAGTCATACAACGAAAAGGAGTCATCCCTCAGACTAAAAGGCTTTCAGTCATCGGACAAAACGGCATCGCGCCTCAGACTGAAAGGCTTCAGCTCTCAGGAAAAACAACGTCAGGTGTCAGGTCTCGTACAATTAGACATCGAACTAAACAGCCTCAGACCAAAAGGCTTCAGACGAAACAGCCTCAGACCAAAAGGCATCAGACAAAACGGCCTCAGACTAAAAGGCAACAAACTCAAAGGCATCATACGAAACTTACTTAGAAAGAAGCGAATTGCCTTGCCTAAATGTGATGTCACGTGCACGCAGTTTTCTGTTAAATGTTACGGTCACTAACCTGTATAAAACATATCCCGCTGAGATTATTTTGTAAATTTGTATTATTCACTAGTTTTATTTGCATGTAGGCTATAAAAAGTTAGCAAAATAACACATTGCAACTAGCTTGCATTGCAAACTATCGTGAACACATACGAAAATTAACCATGGGTTAAAAGTGTGTTAACTATGATTTTTTTTTTTTTTTTTTGTCGGATTGATAGGCTATTTGTATAACAATAATTTTACTACAAATACCTTAAACTATGGTATAGCAAAACCATGGTTAATTTGTGGTTACCATGGTTAACTACAATAACCATTTTTTTTAATCTGTAGTAAACCCATGGTTCATTTTTATAAGAGAGGTAAAAAAAAAGTATTTCGAACTATTTGAATGCGTTGTTTTAAGTAGGCTACAGCTGCTTTGTGTACAGAGGTTACCAAGGAAACGGTTTTATTTCTGCTGTTCCAGCGCCACCTACTGTCAGAGAGTCGATTAGGCAAGGCAATTTTATTTATTTAGCACATTTCACACACAAATCAAAGTGCTTTACATAAAAAGGAAACAAATACATAAAAATAAAAATGGAATGCATAAAAAATAACAATAAAAACAGAATACCACTATCTGGTTGGAAGAGTCACATTTACATTTTCATTCAGCCCGTTGCTGTTTTTCTGCAGACCAATGTGAAAATCGGCATGTTCTTTTCTGTTCTTTTCTTTTCTTATTCGCCAAGGGATTACATAAATAGCCTACATGAATACCATCAACAGATAGATTCTACATAATTAACATTCACGCATACCCCTTACATTAATTTGGGAATAGTAACAGTAAAGAAAAAGATAACTGAATGATGACATATGATGGGGTAAAAGCCAATAGAAAGTTAGGCTATACAAAAAAAAAAAAAAAAGATGCCTTTTAGTCTGAGTCCGTTTCATCCGATGCCTTTTCGTCTGAAGCTTTTTGGTCTGAGGCTGTTTAGTTCGATGTCTAATTGTACGAGACCTGACACCTGACGTCGTTTTTCCTAAAACCTGAAGCCTTTCAGTTTGAGGCGCGATGCCGTTTTGTCCGATGACTGAAGCCTTTTAGTCTGAGGCATGACGCCTTTTCGTTGTATGACCGAGGTGTGAGGAAGTCCTAATATGAACACCGTAGTTAAGAGCTCGCTCAGGTACTGGAGAGCTAAACCATTTAGTGCTTTGTAAGTAATTAGCAATATTTAAAAATTTATACAATGTTTTTGGACCAGCTGGAGTTTGTTTATTAGGCATGCAGGGCAAACCACCCAGTAGAGCGTTACAGTAATCTAGCCTTGAGGTCATGAACGCATGAACTAACTGTTGCACATTTGTCATTGAGAGCATATGTCGTAATTTAGATACATTTTTAAAATGGAAGAATGTGGATTTACAGATGTTGTAAACGTGGCTTTCAAATTAAAGATTGTTATCAAAGAGCACACCCAGGTTCCTAACTGATGACGAAGACTTAACAGAGCAGCCATCAAGTGTTAGACAGTATTTTAGGTTATTATATGCAGAGGTTTTTCGGTCCAATAATTAGAATCTCTTTTTTTTTTTCAGAATTAAATAGTAGGAAATTGTTAATTTTTTTATATCAGCTATATGCATTCCGTTAATTTTATGAATTGGTAACCCACTAAACATTATACGTTGGATAGACGTGCAGATCTTGTCTATATTAGGTCCATCAGTCCATGACCATTTCTGAACATCTATTCAACGTCCAAACTAGGTCCTCTATTTGGACGTCCAACCATGACCCAACTTGGACGTCATCTTGACATTCAACATTTGACCTTTGAACTGGGTAATTTTTTTGGACATCATTTGGACGTCTATAACAGGTGCAGGAAATTTACATGATTAATATGTAATATTTGTTTTATAGGGCCTATCAACATGATTAATACATGAAGAGTTCAGATGCAAAAGCCTCTAAGTGCCATCTGAAATTTTCTTCTAGAATGATCATTTTTATCAAGCTTGTATATTTAAGTTCAATAATTTCACTTAAATGGCAATACAAGTTACCTATTAATTGTCATTTAAGTGAAAGTACTTAACTATACAGGCTTTATAAAAATGATCATTCTAGAAGAATTTCAGATGGCACTTAGAGGCTTTTGCATCTGAACTCTTCACATACAGATTATTTATAAACAAACACGATTTATTATGTGAATGCCTATTTATTTATTTTTTTTGTTTGTTTTACATTTTCCTGTTTTTCTTTAACTGGTTTATTTAAAGTAGCCTAATCAAGTTATTTATTTATGCATACATGTATTTTTGCATGTATCAGTTTATTTATTTGGAAATGCAATTTGTGGGAAATTATAGTTCAGAAAATAATTTCATGGTAGCATATATTAGGCCTATCCTCCTTATTTCTAATTTAAAAAGAACCAACAGCAGCTAAAGGACAGGTGAGGACAACTCTCTATCAAGGGCTTTGGATTTCAACCAAAGAGACAAAAAACAGTCAACATCACTCTGATTGGTCAAGGCAGCACATCATCATAACCCAACCAGTAAACGCCACTCTGATTGGCTGAGGCAACACGACAGGCATTTCGCGAGTGTTCAACCATTGCAAAATGACGGCACAGCTTTTCAGCCTGCGTCGCTGCATTTATTTTTCAATAAAGATGAAAATGGTGATATTGAATTGTGATTTATTTTTATTTGTATAACTGTAGTGTTGTATGTAGTCCCATGTTTCCAGAGGGTGGAGGACATGTTTTGTGCCAGTTAATTTTCCTGTAGCTTTGTTTGGCTCAACAGCTAGTTTCAACAGGAAATGCATTACACCTTCGTATGCATCTCCAGTTATCACCTGCTGCTGAGACAATCAAATGGAGTTTTTGGAAAATGATCTAGTCCCATTTCAGAAGGTGGCATACTGTTCCAGATCATTTTGCAAAAACTCCATTTGATTGTCTCAGCAGCAGGTGATAACTGGAGATGCATACGAAGGTGTAATGCATTTTCTGTTGAAACTAGAAGTTGAGCCAAACAAAGCTACAGGAAAATTAACTGACGCAGAAAACATGTCCTCCACCCTCTGGAAACATGGGACCACAGTTATAGAAGTTATAAAAACGACGTCCAAAATAAGTAAATTTGATGTTGAAAAGACGTCCACAAATGACCACATTTGGACTATAAATAGCCCTTACACGGAGGTCCCACGGACATCAACATTAGACGTGCGGAAGATGTCGAAAAAAGACGTCGCCTGGCGTTACAAAACAACCCCTTCAATGGACCGAATTTGGACGTCCAAAAATTACATGAAAACGACGTCAGTCCGACGTGAAAAGCAACGGTCCTAGTACTGAGCCTTGCGGTACTCCACACTGAACTTGTGATCTTCATTTACTACTACAAACTGATAATGGTCAGATAAGTATGATTTGAACAATGCCAATGCAATCCACTAATGCCAACATAATTTTCGAGTCTATTCAAAAGAATGTTGTGATCAATAGTGTCAAATGCAGCACTAAGATCCAGTAACACTAATAGAGAGATACAACCACGATCCGATGATAAGAGCAAATCATTAGTAATTCTAATGAGAGCAGTCTCAGTACTATGGTACGGTCTAAATCCTGACTGAAAATCCTCACATACTATTTATTTCTAAAAAAAAAAAAAAAAAAAAAAAAAAAAAGCATAGTTGCGATGATACTGGCTTTTCTAGTATATTTGGCAGAAAAGGCAGATTCAAGATCGGCCTGTAATTGACTAATTCTGTAGGATGAAGTTGCGTTTTTTTAACAAGAGGTTTAATAATAGCCAGCTTAAGTTTTTGTATCCTAGTGAAAAGATGAATTATTGATATAAAGATGAGGATCTATGACCTCTAGAAGCATCTCTTTCAATAGCTTAGTCGGTATAGGTTCTAACGTACATGTTGTTGATTTAGATGATTTAACAAGTTTAGACAATTCTTCCTCTCCTAAAGCAGCGAATGAATGGAGTTTTTCCTCAGGGACACTACAATGCACTGTGTGATGTGATAGTGTAGTAGTAGTTGGTTGCATAGTTATAATTTTCTCTCTAATAGCAACAGTCTTGTAAGTAAAGAGGTTCATATAGTTATTACTTATGCTGTTTGGAAACATCTGGGGTTGAAGCTTTATTTCTTGTTAATTTAGCCACTGTATCAAATAAATACCCAGTGTTGTGTTTGTTTTCTTCTAAGAGGATTAAAAATAATCAGATCTAGCAGTTTTTAAGGCCTTTCAGTTCAGTTCTCTTTCAGCCAATCATGTACTCTCTCCACGAAATGCGAAAAACTTCTAGTTTTGTTTTCTTCCAGCTGCACTCCATTTTGAGCTTGTGCAGTGCGCAGGTAAGGAATGTGGAACATTCCTAAAGACAAATGTTGCTCTTCCAGTAAACCTGGTAAAATAATGTTCACTTCCTTAAACTTTTCAAGAACAGAGGTCAAAGCTGATTTTTTTTTTTATTTCAAATGAAATTATAAACCCATTGGACGTGCACGTCTTATGAATTGTGTTGTGTTAATTGACCCTTCGCCGGGAGTTTGCTGATTTTTTCTCTTTATTGTCGATATCCAAATATTAGACACCCATTTGCCTGCATGCTGTTTCCCGGCTGTTTTAAAAACCATTACAGTTTACTTTAGGGTTTAGGTTTCAGGAGTTAGTTGCATTCAAAATAGATTCGATATGTTTTCTGCATTACTGTTATGATCGTGCTAGTTTGCACATCTCACAAACCCTGTCTTACTTGACCACTGCCTGCCTCGTTCCAGATGTCTTAAGCCCTGGGTATACTTTGTTTTGTTTTTTTACGTGTATGCTAGTGTATGTGCGCAGTCGAATGCACAGCCTTGCAAAGCATACTTCATTTGACTCGTATGCATACACAGGCGTTCGACTCATGCGCAGTTTTGAGCAATCTCATAACCATTAATTATTTACAGTTCTTTACAATTGCTATGACACATTTAGGCCATTTTTCCCCCAAAACTCTTCACACTGTTCTCCAGTTTTGGTGGTGTTTGTGTCTAAGTGAGAAAAGAATTCATGTAAATTAAAAGATGTTGTCACTGAATACATGTTGTGCCAAAGCAATTAAATGATCCACAATTTAGCTCACATAGATTGCTGTTGTGATTACTGTGAGGAGTTTTGAAAAAGTGTCCTCAATATTGAGAAATGTGAAAAAAACAAAAACTGTAATAATTATTTTAACATCATTAAATTGACAGGAATCTTTGCAGTGAACTTTGGGTCACTGAGTGTTTTAAGGTACTATTTTTCTACCTTAGCTTGTACCAATTTTGCTTTTGGAAAAAGCAAAACTGACCTGTCATCATTCCATCTAGATTGATATCTATTCAAGCACAGAGAGAAAGAATGTCTTTCTGAACACAGGTGTACACAAGGAAACTATCAGATCAAAAGACAAATATCTCAATGTCAAAAAAAAAAAAAAAAAAAAAAATCTGCCTCAAGCTATTGTTGAGAAATTACTTCTGGGTTCAGTAATGATCCACCCACAGTTATTAAGGGCACTGATAAGATTGTGAGAGCTGCAGTTCAGCATCACTCGATTGAAGAGAGAATATCACTGAGTTTGATCATCTGACCTCAGGTAAAGATATTTCTGTTATATCCCACTGGGCCACCAGCTTTTGATGGATCCAAATTATTTTGTATTTTTCATTGTATCTTATATTTGTAAAATGTGCCTTTTGTTTAAGTGTCTGTGAATGTTATAGTTGTTTTACAAATGTGCACAACAAAGAAAGAATAAAATATATCAAAATACATGAAACATTTCGTGTGTGTGTATGTCGTATATGTGTGTGTGTGTTGTATATGTGTGTGCAGGTGCCGTTCGTCACAAGGTTTCTGATCTCACAGTGTGTGTCTCTACTGCTGCTGATTAATGGTGAGTGTTTTATAATCTGTCTGTAAAATAACTAAATATTTTCCCAATAAATAATTATGATTATTGTGTATTTAACAGGTGAAATAATCAATGGACAAACAACAGGTACAATCATTCTTTCACTTCATCTAATCTTCAATTCATCCAATTAAAAATCCTGTTGATATAAAACATTCATATATTTTAGCACAAATATACTGTAAAAAAAAAAAAAAAAAAAAAAAAATATATATAATATATATATATATATATTTATATTAATATATTTATATATTATATATAATATATTATATATTATTTTTTTTTTTCAGTAAAAACTGTTAAAATGTGGCAGTAAGAACTTTGGTTAACAGTACGTTCCTGTATATATACAGAGTAAATGTATCATTTTTGGAAAGAAAAAGAACAAATCTTCTTATGATTTATGGAATTCCCAGAATTCTCTGTGAGGCAATTCACACTTGACTGTTTTTAATTTTAATAATTATGTCCCATTATAGTTATTTTTTTTCTTATAAGTTATGTACATTAGGGTTTTATGTACTATGTTGTGAATATTTTTTGCATTATTTTTAGAGAGTTGCGTGTTACCATGATGGTGTTTTGTGTTTGTGTGTATGACACTGTGTGTACCTTCTTTATATTAATATTTAGCTCGGCTCGTGTAAAAGCTACTTGTGATGTACTTTGATTCATCTCGTCTTTCTCTTCATCACCAGTGTTATTATGGTGGATGTCAGTATGTGTAAAATGCACAAAACATGTAGTCGTTAATAAAAAAAATAGTTTTGTTAAATGGAAATAGGAAAAATGGTGTAAAAGGTCCACACATTTTATTTAAATGAACATGCATTTTGATTGGTAACGACAGTCATACGTCATGACGAAAGACGTAACACGACACTGTCATTATTTTTATGCCAGCTAGAGGGCGCATGACTTTAAAATGTAAATATAGGTTGTAATAAGGTGCTTGAAAAACAACCTACAGGGTCGTGTTTTTTATTTTTTTGGAGGACAGTCTCACTGCAACAGTAGTATAGGCTGTGTAATGGGGAGGATTCGGGCTGAGAATTCTGATAAGCTGTCGGACACAGGCTGGACTCGGGCGGGCTGCTACAATAGTTCGAGTGCCAAAATTTACAGACAATCTTTGATCAATAGCACTAACACCACTAGCGATGAAATGTTTTGAGCACTTAGTGAAAAAGTACTACATACTCTGTAATTTAAGCCTCTGGGGGACTAGAGGACACACTTTTAAAGGATTAGTTCACTTTCAAATAAAAATTAGCCCAAGCTTTACTCACCCTCAAGCCAACCTAGCTCGATATTTGACTTCATAACTTGTTTAAATATAGATTTTTTTTTTTCATCGGTTCGCTTCAGAAGGACTTTATTAACCCCCCGGAGCCGTGTGAAGTATGTTTTTGATGGATGGATGCACTTTCTTGAGCTTCATACTCGTTGATCCCGTTCACTCCCATTATAAAGCTCGGATGCGTCAGGATATTTATTAATATTTCTTTGATTGTGTTCATCAGAAAGAAGAAATTCATATACACCTAGGATGGCTTGAGGGTGAGTAAAACTTGGGGTAATGTTCATTTGTGAACTGATCCTTTAACTGTATTACATCTGCTGTATTCACATCTAGAGAAACCAAACTCATTCTAAAATTCTATTTGTGGATTTCTCACCAGCCTTTAACTGCATTTCTCCTAGTTAGGGTTGCAAAATTCTGGAAATTTTCAAGGCTGGAAACTTTCCATGGGAATCAATGGGAATATTAACAGGAATAAACAGGGAATTGCAGGTTAGCCTATAACAAAGAACTTAAATGTAATTTGAAAAAAAAAAAAAAAAAAATCTTGCAGCATAATCTTGGTTAAAACAACCAGATTTTATGCAATTTCAGTTTTTAAATGTTTACCCTGCACATTCCTCAATCACATTCACACAGCTCACTATTACTGCAGGGCTATTGAAGCCACACCCCCTGCATGCACTGTGCACTCCTCCATCACATGCACGTTTGATCAAAAATAAAGGGGAAAAAATAGCAATATTTTGAAATATTATTAAACTTTAAAATAATGGTTTTCTATTTTAATATATATTAAAATATAATTTATGTGATGCAAAGCTGAATTTTCAGCATCATTACTCCAGTCTTCAGTGTCACATGATCCTTCAGAAATCATTCTAATATGATGATTTGGTAATGTTGGAAACAGTTGTGCTGCTTAAAGGGATAGTTCACCCAAAAATGAAAATCTGATGTTCATCTGCTTACCCCCAGGGCATCCAAGATGTAGGTGACTTTGTTTCTTCAGTAGAACACAAATGATGATTTTTAACTCCAACCGTTGCCGTCTGTCAGTCTTATAATGAGAGTGAATGGTTATTAATTTATAAGAGTCAAAAAACATGCACAGACAAATTCAAATTAAACCCTGTGGCTCATGACGGCACATTGATGTCCTAAGACACGAAACGATCGGTTTGTGCGAGAAACTGAACAGTATTTATATAATTTTTACCTCTAATACAAAAAATGATAGAAATACTGTTCGGTTTCTTGCACAAACCGATCGTTTCGTGTCTTAGGACATCAATGTGCCGTCATGAGCCGCAGGGTTTAATTTGGATTTGTCTATGCATATTTTTTGACTCTTATAAATTGTGTTACCATTCACTCACATTATAAGACTGACAGACGACAGCGGTTGGAGTTAAAAATCATCATTTGTGTTCTACTGAAGAAACAAAGTCACCTACATCTTGGATGCGCTGGGGGTAAGCAGATAAACATTAAATTTTCATTTTTGGGTGAACTATCCCTTTAATATTTTATATATATATATATAAAAACTTTTTCAGGGTTCTTTGATAAAAGTTAAAGAACAACATTTATATAAAATAGAAATCTTTTGTAACAATTTACATGTTAAAAATGTCTGTTGAAAGAAATTAATACTTTAATTCAGCAAGAATGTGTGAATTTGACAAAAAGTGATATTAAAGACTTAAATGCTGTACTTTTTATTCATCGAAGAATCCTGAGAAAAGTATCACAGGTTCCAATATATATATATATATATATATATATATATATATATATATATATATATATATATATATATATATGTGTGACCTGATCCAGCAAAATGAGTCACAGTGACCCAAATGTCAAAATTGAGATTTTGGTATCAATGGAAAGATGAGACAATAAGCTTTAAAATGATATCCTAGTCAAAGTCATACCTTGAATGGTTTTAAAGATATACCCATTTTAATTATGGTCGTCTGCCCTCTTTTTCAAATTGAAAACCTGAGAAAATCGTTTTTTGCCCGTTTTTTTGTTGATATCTTTCAAAATCCATTGCATTTAAAGGGATAAACTATTTATTTAACAGCTAAATTTGACCAAAGACATTTTTATATATATATAAATGCTATTAAACCAGGCTGAAGCTCAAATTATTTTAAAGTATTTATTTGAATTAACCCTTTAAGACCTGAAGGCTTTTTTAGAGTTCTTTTTTTTTTTTTTTTTTTTTTTTTTTCTCTGAGCGACACACACACAAAAGTAAAGACTCATAACTCCAAAACTCCAAAACTCTAGCAAGGAGAGTCAAAAGGTAGGTATCATTTGATACAAAACATTTTAAATTTTAAGAAAATATAAATTACATTACATTTTCTTGCCGAGAAACAGCTGATAAAAGAAAAAATATATATATAATTTTTTAAAAATATTTTTTCTTTTTTTATTTGACATGGAATAACGTCTCGGTTACATAGGTAACCCTCGTTCCCTGAAGGAGGGAACAGAGACGTACGTCGGACAGACCGACGAATAGGAATCTCGCTAGAGAGGCCAATCTACTTCGAGTGTAACTAAACGAGCCAATGCACATTGGCATGCAATCATATGCATCAGCTGCTTGCCTCGCAGCGCGGGTATATAATGAGCAGCAGGTGCGTTGCATCTTCAGGTTTTCGCTGAGGAGCCGAACCCAGCAGGCGGCAGCATCAGCAGGACAACGCCTGTGGCGACGGGACGTACGTCTCCGTTCCCTCCTTCAGGGAACGAGGGTTACCTATGTAACCGAGACGTTCCCATTCAGTCGGTCACGTTCGACGTACGTCGGACAGACCGACGAATAGGAATCCCTACCAAAGCGCCACAGGAGCTGCCCTCTTCCAGCGCTCTGTCGTGAGCCACCTGAACCCCCTTGCCTAAGGACGGTGGGACCAGGCTCACGCAGAGAGGGTCGATCACTGTTGTTCCCAAAACCCACTCAGTGCGACAATTGGATAACGCTGGGAAAGCGTAGCCTTACATGCGATAAGGAACGCTGCGGAAGCCATATCCTTCCCCGAAGGAGTTATATGGATAAGTACATATGGACTAACCTTGTAGGTTGTACAACATATGGAAGAACTGGGGTGACTCCACTCGGTGAGAGATGGGTTCTCCCAGAGGGAAAGACACGGGCTTCGTTTAGGAGCAGCCGTGGAAAAAGCCATATGGGATCCCCGTAGGGTCACACATATGGAACCCAGCCTAAATCCGGTTCTCAAGGATACAACGGAGTATAGGCCTGGCGCCAGACGCTCCGCCACGTCGGCTGCCGAAGGGTAACCGGAGGACTCAACAGGGTCTGCCCGTAGGGACTCTCTGGAGAATAGAATGCGCATGTAGCGCAGCAAGCCGACACTAAGCCGGGGCCTCTCCGTGCCTCTGACCTGAGGCGAGAACACGGGAGGAGACCGGCTCGACACGAAGGCTATAGTATCTAGCGAACGTGTTAGGTGTCGCCCAGCCCGCAGCTCTACAAATGTCTGTTAGCGAGGCGCCACGAGCCAGCGCCCAGGAGGAAGCCACACCTCTCGTGGAGTGGGCATGCAACCTGAGCGGGCAGGGCACGCCCTGAGCTTGGTAAGCCAGGGCGATGGCATCCACTATCCAGTGGGCCATCCTCTGCTTGGAGACAGCCTTTCCCTTCTGCTGGCCTCCGTAACAGACAAAGAGCTGGTCTGAGGTCCTGAAGCTTCGGGTTCTGTCTATGTACAGTCGCAAGGCGCGAACTGGACAGAGCAAAGCCAGGGCTGGGTCTGCCTCCTCCGAGGGCAGCGCTTGCAGGCTCACTACCTGGTCCCTGAAGGGAGTGGTAGGAACCTTGGGCACATAGCCAGGCCGGGGTCTCAGTACCACGTGGCTGTCACCCGGCCCGAACTCTAGGCACGATTCGTCGACCGAAAATGACTGCAGGTCCCCTACCCTCTTGATGGAGGCCAATGCCACCAGCAGCAAAGTCTTCATAGAGAGAATCTTTAAGTCTGCTGACAGCAAAGGCTCAAAGGGAGCAATCTGGAGTGCTCTGAGCACCAGAGTAAGGTCCCAAGAGGGTATGGAGGGGGGACGAGGAGGATTTAACCGTCTCGCCCCCCTAAGGAACCTGATGACCAGGTCGTGCTGACCAACAGATTTGCCATCTATGTGGTCGTGGTAAGCGGATATGGCAGCAGTATGGACTTTGAGGGTGGAGGGGGACAGCCTACGCTCCAACCCTTGCTGCAAGAAGGAAAGCACGACTCCGATCGAGCATCTTCGGGGGTCTTCTCGGCGAGAAGAACACCACTCGACGAACAGGTTCCACTTCGAGGCGTAAGCACGTCTCGTAGACAGTGCACGTGCCGAAGTGATGGTGTTAAGTACCTCAGGGGGTAAGTCACCTAGAACCTCCGCGTCCCGTCCAGGGACCAGACATCTGGACGCGGGTGCCAAAGAGTGCCCCGTCTCTGAGAGAGGAGGTCCTTCCTCAGAGGGATGGGCCAGGGAGGGGCTGTCGCGAGGAGTGAGAGTTCTGGGAACCAGGTCCGGTTGGGCCAGTAAGGCGCAACTAACAAGACCTGCTCCTCGTCCTCCCTGACTTTGCACAGGGTCTGTGCAAGTAGGCTCACTGGGGGAAACGCATATTTGCGCGGGCCCCGGGGCCAGCTGTGAGCCAGTGCATCTGTCCCGAGTGTCCCCTCGGTCAGAGAGTAAAACAACTGGCAGTGGGAGGTTTCTGGTGAGGCAAACAGGTCTACCTGAGCCTCTCCGAACTCTCTCCAGATCAGCTGAACCACCTGGGGGTGGAGTCGCCACTCTCCTGGCAGCGCAGCTCGTGATAGCTCGTCGGCCACACGGTTGAGCACACCGGGGACATGAATGGCGCGAAGCGACCTCAGATGCTTCCGACTCCACAGGAGGAGATGGCGGGCGAGTTGCGACATGCGACGGGAGCGTAGACCACCTTGACGGTTGATGTACGCAACGGTCGCAGTGTTGTCCGTATGGACCAGTACATGCTTGCCCTGAAGCAGGCCTTTGAGGCGGCTCAGAGCAAGGCGTACTGCCAGCAACTCGAGGCAATTGATGTGCCAATGCAGATGGGGTCCCGTCCAAACCCCTGAGACTGCATGCCCGTTGTACGTGGCACCCCAGCCGGTGGCAGAAGCATCTGTGAAAACCACAGCATGCCGGGACACTTGTTCTAGGGGCACTCCTGCCCGAAGAAACAAAGGGTCCGACCACGGACTGAAGGTTCGGCGGCACTCCTGAGTGATTGGCACCCGGAACGTGCCGCGTTGCCACGCCCATCTCGGGACTCGGCCGTGAAGCCAGTGCTGAAGCGGTCTCATATGAAGCAGACCGAGCGGTGTTACAGCCGCTGCAGCCGCCATATGCCCCAGGAGCCTCTGAAAGAACTTCAGTGGGACCGCTGTCCTGCCATTGAACGTATTCAGGCAGTTCAACACCGACCGAGCACGTTCCTCTGTGAGGCGTGCTATCTGTTCGACCGAATCCAACTCCATACCGAGAAAAGAGATCCTCTGCACTGGGGCGAGTTTGCTCTTTTCCCAGTTGACCCGAAGCCCCAACTGGCTGAGGTGACTGAGCACCAAATCCCTGTGTTCGCACAACTGATCCCGAGACTGTGCTAGGATGAGCCAGTCGTCTAGATAGTTGAGAATGCGAACACCCTGTTCTCTCATGGGAACAAGGGCTCCCTCCATGACTTTCTCAGGAATGGCCTGTGTCGCAGAAGAATCGAAACATGGAAGTACGCGTCCTTCAGGTCGATCGCTGCAAACCAATCTCGGGGACGGATGCACTCGAAAATGCGTTTCTGCGTGAGCATTTTGAACGGTAGCTTGTGAAGGCTCCGATTCAAAACTCGCAGGTCCAAGATCGGTCGTAACCCGCCGCTTTTCTTGGGTACAATGAAGTAGGGGCTGTAGAACCCCGACCTCAAATCGGCTGGAGGGACCGGCTCTATCGCGTCCTTCGCCAGTAGGACTGCGATCTCCGCACGCAGAACAGGGGCATCGGCATCTTTCACTGTAGTGAAGAGGATGCCCCTGAACTTGGGGGGGCGCCGGGCGAACTGAATCGCATAGCCGAGCCTGATGGTCCGAAGGAGCCAGCGAGACGGACTGGGGAGCGCTAGCCAGGCTCCCAGAGACCGCGCAAGCGGCACCAAGGGGACCACCGGCGTACCCGCCGCGGGGCAGCGAGGTGGAATGCAGGGACGCGGCCCGGGAGGCTCTCTGTGTGAGGCGGCCTGAAGCGGGGTCACAGTGTGCTGTGCAACACTTACCTGCTTCCACGGGTGGACAGAGGGAGCAGTCGAGGTTTTGCCTACCTGCTGCTCGCTGCTGTCCGCTGGCGACAGAAGAGGTGGATGAGAGTGGTGAGGTTCTAGCCCTCCCACTGCTCTCCGAGCCCTCTTCGGACCCGGAGATAGAGGAAACTGCTCTTTTATTGAAAATTTGGGAACAAAAAGGGGAAACAAAAGATTCTCCACCCGGCCCTCCTCCGGGGGAAGGAGCGGTGCGGTCACCACCTCCTGAAGAGCAGTCCCGTCCATCTCCGGGTCGCCCGTCCTAGGGCCGCTTGGACTTGGCCTTGCCACCCTTCTTCTTAGGGGGTGGCTGGACGGGCTGGGCACCCCGCCCGCGACCGGCTCCACGACGCCGCTTGGATGGAGGCTGCTGCTGCTGGGGCGTGGGAGCGGGGGCGGCTGCAGGGGGGCGCCCTCGGCGACGGGCAGTCTGAGGTGCCGCCGGCGGTGGAGGTGCAGCAGCTGACCGCCTCGGCAGGATGTGACTGATGGCCTCAGACTGCTTTTGTACAGCCGAGAACTGTTGGGCAAAGTTCTCGACCGCGTCGCCGAAAAGGCCGGTCTGGGACACGGGGGAATTAAGAAACCTGACTTTGTCGGTATCCCTCATGTCCGCGAGACACAGCCAGAGATGGCGTTCCTGGACCACCATGGTGGACATCGCACGACCCACAGACCGCGCCGTAACCTTCGTCGCACGAAGCGCGAGGTCCGTCGCGGCACAAAGTTCTTGGAGAACTTGCGGATCATGACCACCCTCGTGCAGGTCCTTCAGTGCCTTGGCCTGATGGACCTGCAACAACGCCATAGCGTGTAAGGCGGAAGCGGCTTCCCCACAGGCCTGATAAGCCTTGCCGGTAAGATCCGACGAGTACTTACAGGCCCGGGAAGGGAGAGACGGCTCCCCCCGCCAGGTGGAGTTAGGGCACAGTTGCATAGCAACGGCCCGTTCCACAGGGGGTATGCGCGTATAACCCTTAGCCGCTCCACCATCAAGGGTGGTGAGGGAGGAGGACCCACCGACACGGCTTCGGGCAGTAAAAGGTGCCGTCCACGTGCCAGTGAGCTCTTCATGCACCTCCGGGAAGAAAGGCACTGGGGTGGGGGACTGAGAACCAGCCCTTGCCACCCCGAGATACCAATCATCCAACCTCGAGGGCTCGGGACACGGTGGAGGATTCCACACGAGCCCGACCCTGTTGGCGGCCCGGGAAAGCATAGCCATCATTTCCGGGTCTGAATCGGGCACAGTTGTCACTCCCGAGGGAGGCAGCTGCGCCGAATCGTCCTCCCCAGAAGCGTCAGGCTCACCCTCCGATGCAGCGATCGACATCCGGTCGTCTTGGGGAGCTCCGAAGGATACGGATGGTACACACCTCTGGGGTGGTCCACCGCGTTCCCCCGGCAGCTCTACTGGCTGCGGAGCGCAAGAGGGGTGAGGGTTCCTAGGGGGTTGGTTCCCCGAAGGAAACGCGCTCACCGTGATCCTCAAGTCACCAGCCCCGCCGCCCGAAGCAACCCTCTGAGGAGGATTGGAACGAGGCGTCGGGACCGGGACTCCACCCCTTTGCAGAAAGTGGAGTCTCGACCGCAGCTCCGCGACGGTCATCTTCCCACAATGGGTACATGACTCGTCCACAAACGCCGCCTCAGCGTGCCTTAAGCCCAAGCACGCGATACAGCGCTGGTGACCATCCCGAGGCGCCAGGTAACGACCGCATCCAGAAACACACAAGTAGAACGACATCTTTAAAAAGACGCGAACTACTCGTGTAAGCTCTTTCAAGGACTGACTCTTTTAGGTGCTGAAGCACGCAGGGGAAAAGCCGCTGCAGCACAGACAGGGAAATGTGCAGCCTGTCGTGTGCACTCTCCTTGAAGGCGCTCTCTTACCAGCTGTAATAACAGCTTTTTAGCGCTCTAGGCGCACCGTATCACCAGCCGTGAGAACGGCCTTCACGCTGATTACAGCTTTTGCTCAAATAAAAAGGCAAAAAAACAAAAACAAAGGAGAAATCGGCCCCGCTGCTGCGCTGTCCGCCTGCACCGCAACCAAGAGACGTCTCGAAGAGCAGACTCGTTCACACTCGTGCTTTCAGTAGCTATCTTCTTCAGTGTTGAGAAGGTTTGGCTCCGAAGCGAAAAGCTGAAGATGCAACGCACCTGCTGCTCATTATATACCCGCGCTGCGAGGCAAGCAGCTGACGCATATGATTGCATGCCAATGTGCATTGGCTTGTTTAGTTACACTCGAAGTAGATTGGCCTCTCTAGCGAGATTCCTATTCGTCGGTCTGTCCGACGTACGTCGAACGTGACCGACTGAATGGGAACTCAGGAACACAATAAGATCGCTAAAAAATTATTTTTTGGTGATGCTCTCCTATATGTGAGCTGCATCTGGTTCAAATTTCGTGGTGATATTATAAAGAATAGTTTGAGAAATTGTTGTTCATTTTGTCCGCAGCCAGGTGGCGCCAACGGGCGATAAACTCCGGTTTAGAGGTGCTTCTCAGCACTCGTTAGGAGTTTTTCAAAATGGTTAGATGCATTAAAAAGATGAGATTCTAAGCTTTAAAATGATATCTATTTTGTGTTATTCCACGTTGGAAAACGAACATGGATGGGTCTGGGATCATTGGATACACACTGCATCCCGGAGAGATGAGAGACATGTTTTTAGCCAAGTATGTTAAATCATTTCGTGAGTAATATCTTGTGATTGATTTTGGATTCATTTTAATCTTGAGAATCTGCTTTAAATATTGATGTGCGATTTTTATGATCTGTGCATTTTTCATGAAGTTATGAGCACGTGAAATACATACTTGTATTCAGTTAGCTGCTGTGCTGTTTTTGTTGTAAACGCATATTTCTCAGACTCATTAGAGGGTGAAAATAACGCAACAGAAGCATGTTGGAGGCTTGATATGAAGGTTTAAAGTCTTTGGTTTTGTATGCAAAAAGAATTTTTGTGCTACCTATATGGATTCAATTTTTATTGGCTTTTAAAGAGAGACATGCAAATGGGAGTTTTATTTTATAAGGCGCGCTAGTCTGACAGGAGGATGGCTGGACCGATCGCATGCCTGTCAGTCGAAACGGGGCTTCCCATTGTTAAAAATCAGCGTTTAGGTCAGTGTGTTTACATTTCTAAGCTTTTTGATTGGTTCTATACAACATGTAACACCATGTTTGTAGAGCAGAGATAATGACGTTTCAGGGGATACCGGGAAATGCTCATAAGTGACCAGAGGAGTTGAGAAGTTCATTTCCAGCTAATTTAGTGAAACCATGTCAAATTTAATAGCCATTTAAATACCTTTACTCGATTATCTGGACTACGAAACTTTGGGAGATTATTTTTGAAAGTCTGTTCTTTGAAATTAGCTTTAAAAAAAAAAATCGATTTTTTCATTGTTTTTCCACATTATCGGCCCATATCTTAAAATAGAACGTTGCGACTTCCGACTCATTTCGCCAGATCGGGTCACATATAAAGCAGCACAACTGAGATTTATAGAGTATCAAATCAGCATATTAGAATTATTTCTAAAGGATCATGTGACACTGAAATAAATAACACACGCATGACCAGGAGGTAGAGCATGGGCCTGCTTTAGATTTCTTTTTAAACTGGTGTGAGAAATCAAATCTCTTAAATGCCTCTAAAAGTAAGGAGGTGGTTACTGGTTTTAGAGAGAAACTTATCCTACACTAGTGTCCTCGTCCCGAGTCCAGAGGCTACTCCAGTCCTCGTCCCGAGTCCTATGATCGCTCCAACTCCTAGCCCAGAGGACCTTTTAGTACCTATCATGGCGTTAGCATTTATGTGTGTCTGGGCAACACACACATCGGCACTAGGGGTGTAACAATACTGTACATCGATATAGATTGATACATCGATCTAATGTCTAACGATCCGATGCATCGATGCAATGCGATACCTGTGGGCTACTTATAGAGGCACCTTTGTTTTAACACTCTCCACATTTTCACACAATATCAGTCTATGCATAATCACTAACACGTGCATTCTCATTTAAACTACCTTTCAGAACTTGTGAAAGACACTCGGGACAGTTGATGGAACTGTCACTGAAAGAATATGGTCAATAAACTGCCGCACAGGAGCGCCGCGCGCTGTGACTCTGTTACCCCTTTTCCACCAAGGCAGTTTGAGTGCTGGTTCGGAGCCAGAGCCTAGTTTCAAATCAGTTCTTTGTCTCTCGACACACAAAGCACCAGCTCCGAACCAGAAAAAGTGGTTCGTAAGTAGCACCAAAACATTGCTGGGCTAGAAGTAAGAACCGCTTGCGTCAGGGGCTGGGGGGTTACCGTGATCAACAAGAAACTTGTGACCGCCATTTTTTAAATAGCAACTAATCGAGCTAATAGCAGCTCAATCGTAATCTCCGTCTATGTACAAATTACGTCGAGTCGTGTTTGGATGCCGATGTAGGTTCGCAAAGCCATGAGCATCAACAGTAGTGAAACATCCGCGATTGTTGATAGAAGGCTTGTTCGAGATGCATCGGAGCAGCGCGGACCGATTCGGCGGGTGCCGCGGGTCTGCGAGAGCGTTTGTAGAGCATACGACTCCTTGTGCTTTTGGATCGTTCTCGCGGAGCTTTGATGTCATGCGCCGATCGCTTTGCGAGAAACCGATGCATCTCAAACGAGCCTGGTGTGTTTGTGTTTGGCGCTGCGGCGCTAGCTTTGCTGTGAAATATGAGATGTATGCAGTGACGCAAGTCCTGGCTCTGTGCTGGCTCTCTAGCCCGTGGAAAGGCAAACCGGTTCTTAGAAGGCTCGTCAGTTGAACCAACTCCGAACTGGCACTAGCACTAGCTCTGAACTAGCACCTGGTTTGTGCTGGTGGAAAGGGGGTATGTGTTGCTTCAAGCGCATCATTCTGCACACGGGATGCACACAAGTGCTTTGTGCCGCTCTGTATTAGAGCCTTTATAATAAATTTGCACAATGAAAGAATATTAATAGCCTGTCTTGTTTTGTCCTACCTATAATTTGTTGTTGATTCATTAAAAACCTGCGCTATACATTTAAAAGAAATGTCTTTTAATTATGTGTGTGTGTGTGTATGTGTATTCCTTGTTTATCAGTTTTTTGACATTACACATTTTAGCACAGAACTAAAATACTTTCTTGACTGTTGTCATGTCATAAGCTGTCATTAGATTACTGTGTGAATTTTTTATTTGTGGATGTTCCAATCAGGGTTCAGGATGTGAAATTTTGAAATAAATGTTTGTTATATATTTTGGTTGCAGTTGTGAGTTAATAATGCATACCAAACGCGTCTTTCCGCGCTCATGGGCAAAGGAGTTTCTTTGAAAGGCTCGCGCGCGAGACTGAGCGGAATGCGGGAAATGAAGTATACCAGGGCCCTAAATTGTAATGGACTGGAGCTCATGGTTCACATCGAGAGAAATGGGAACGCGGGGGCACCGCGATGCGAAAGGGCACTTTCACTTTCGCGATCAAAGTGCATGCCACTGATAAGCTTTGTAAATGCAGCATTACAGTATACACATAGGCTACCAATTAAACGCGCAGGTCTCCTCTCGTGCGTCCTACCCACTGTGTCGCCGGTCAAGGTCTCTATCCATCCCAGACCTTGGTGGACGAGCCTGGGGTCTGTGCCATGGCGTCCCCAATGGCCAGTACCATCATCAACGCCAATCCTCCCAAGCTGCCAGATCCACCATGGCACTCCGATCAGCCAGTACTGTCCAGGAGACAACCTACCCTGTATCACCCATCACGACTCCAGGACACAATCCTTCCCTCCCTCCCCAGCTATATTCACGGCACGAGGTCGCGCCTTCTGGGAGGGGGGAGTACTGTCACGGTCACCAGCTCAGTCACCTTCCCTGCACTCCATTTCCCAGCATGCCTTCTGTTCCTCTCCAGTACACCATCATCAATCACCTGCATCTGAAAGCTATCACCATTGTTAGCACTCATCAGCACACCACTACTACCCCATGTTCACTCCACCATGTTGTCTGGTCTTGTCAATGGATAGTACAATGTCACATGTACCTGGACTCCTTACCTGCTACTTACCTGAGCCATCCAGATCTTCCTCCCGTCTTCGGTCATCAGTTCTCCATTCCATCGTTGATTCCTTCGGTCATCCCATTCCTGCAAAGAGACATTCTTCCATTACCTATTCAGCTAAGTAACTGCAAAAAAAAATAAAAAAAATCAAAAGTGATTGTGCCATTTCTCACCTGCATTCTCCATCTGCCAGTGTCCATGCCTCTGTTATAAATAAACATCCTGTTTTACACTTACCTGTCTGCCTCCATCTGTGCCCTGACATCTATATTATTTCGTAGCAAACTTCTGAGGGAATCGCATTGATTACCATCAAACTCACTGACATTTTTTAAAGTAAGTGAATGACTATTAGATATTTCAAAATCAAGTACATTAAGCCCACCTTGGTTAAGAGAATTACAAAGTTTTTTTTTGTTTGTTTTTCCCAAATAAAATTATATATATTTTTATTTATCTCTTTAATGATACATTTTGGAACATCTATGGCCATTGCAATGTAAATTAGTCTAGAAAACCCTTCAGATTTTGATTAAAAAACTCTCCCATTTAAAGATAAGTCTCTCATATCATATCCCAAATGTTATTAATTAATGGGGTATAATTAAGATTTACTCTTTCTTTTTGGTCTTTGCAAATCTTAATTCCTAAATAAGAAAAATGTTCTGTAATTGCAATGCCACATAATTCTGACGAGTTTCTGGGTCTTTCTTTTAATGCAAATCATTCAAATATTTTTTTAATATTTATAGACAACCCAGATACTAAATAGAACTCATTAAGACAATCAAGAGCCTTTTTTTTGTCTTTTAGAAAAAAATGCTATATCATCTGCTAATTGGGAACATTTAATTACATTATTGGCCAACAGAATGAAAATGAAACTGATTAATTTTAATATGAATGATGGAGCTGCCGCTGCCCCAGAGAGAGTAGTTGTCTGAAATAGCTTCACTTGTACTCACAGATATTAAAATTATCACAGTACTGGGATAAACGTTTGATTTGATTTTGATTTTTGATTTATTGATTTATAAAGCACTATTAAAACAACAGAGCGTTGACCAAAGTGCTGTACAATGCAAAAATTCTACATAAAATAAAACATAACCTCTAAAACAGTACACACACACAAAAGCCAATGCCTCAACACACTGCAGACTCAAAAGCTAAACTAAAAAGATGAGCCTTCAAACGTCTTTTAAAAATGCTTAGAGTAGAGGATACTCTAATATGAGATGGTAAACTATTCCATCTCTTTGGTGCTGCCACTGCGAAGGCCCGATCACCCCTCCGATTGTATCTCGTCCTCTGAATAATTAAAACAGACTGATCAGAAGATCTTAAAGACCTGGAAGGCTTATGCACCTGTAAAATCTCTGACAAGTACGAGGGAGCTAATCCATTCAGGCACTTATAAACAAAAATCAGGAGCTTAAAATCAATCCTATACTGGACAGGCAACCAACCCAAAGAGGATAAAATAGGAGAAATATGGTCCCATTTGCGTGTCCTCGTCAAGAGCCTAGCAGCAGCATTTTGGACTAATTGCAACCGGTTCAATGCCTTTTGACAAACACCTACATACAAAGAGTTGCAATAGTCAAGTCGTGTGAACACAAAAGCATGGATCACCTTCTCACAGTCATCAAAAGAAAGAAAAGGTTTAACCTTCGCCAAGAGACGTAAATGAAAAAAACTTGTTTTAACGACTGAATTTATCTGTTTATCGAATTTTAGAGAACTGTCAAATAGTACCCCTAAATTTTTAACCACAGGTTTACAAAAAGGGGTCAGCTCACCTAAATTTGACAGTTCAGGAAGAGCAGGACCACTGAACCAAACAAGCTCCGTTTTTCTCTCATTGAAGTTTAAAAAATTTGCTGACAGCCAGACTTTAACCTCCTTTAAACAGTTCACTAGAGAATCCAGAGCTTGTTCATTACTTTTCCTTAAGGGCAAGTAAATTTGCGTGTCATCCGCATAAAAATGAAAGGAAATTCCATACTTGCGAAAGATTGTCCCTAGAGGTAAAATATACAAAGAAAATAAAATAGGGGCAAGAATGGATCCTTGGGGGACACCGCAAATCAATGGGGCAGAAGATGAATAGGCCTGGCCTATATTAACAGAGAAACTCCTATTCGATAAGAACGACCTAAACCACTTTAAAGCAATACCCCGAATACCCGCCACTTCCTCGAGTCGTGAAATGAGGATCCCATGATCGATCGTATCGAAAGCTGCCGTAAGATCTAAAAGAAGAAGAACCACAGAGTGGCCAGAATCACGTAACAATAAAATATCATTAAGCACTTTTAGCAATGCAGACTCTGTACTGTGGTGGGCTTTAAAACCGGACTGAAAAACCTCAAACACAGCATTTTGGTCCAAAAAACTCTGCAATTGGCTAAGAACAATTTTCTCTAAGACCTTAGATAAAAACGGAAGTTTTGATATTGGTCTAAAATTAGATAAATCAGAGCAATCCAAATTTGGCTTTTTAACAAGAGGTTGCACTACAGCATGTTTCAATGACAGCGGGACCATACCAGAAATCAAACTACCATTAACAATAGACAAAATACTAGGGCCAATAATGTCAAAGACCTTTTTAAATAGCCATGACGGGATACTATCCAAAGGACAATTAGAGGGTTTCATCCGGCCTACAATCTCAGTCAATGTCACAATAGATACTGGCTCGAAGTGGGAAAAAGTAGCAGAGCACAGAATAGGAGCTAAAAGGCCCCCATTACAATTGCCAATCTCAGATCTAATTGCCATGATCTTATCTACAAATTCTCACAAGTCTCAGTAGATTCGTCAATAAAAACTCTGTCATTTGGACTGATCACAGATTTTATAGTGCTGAATAACACTCTCGGTTTATGATAATTACTAGCAATTAGATCCGCTAGATATTTCTTCTTTGCCTCTTTAACGGAATTCTGAAAAGTGGAAAGTGATTCCCTAAAAATGTCATAAGACACCTGGAGTTTATCCCTCTTCCACTTGTGCTCAGCTTTTCTACTAGCCTTTCTAAGAGCCCGAGTAACCTCATTAAGCCAGGGCTCTGTTTTAGGCTTAATAGATCTGACTCCTAAAGGAGCAACAGAATGTAAAATTGAAGCGCAAGAGGAATTAAATTCATTCAACAATAACTCCACATCCAAGTGAGAAGGCGGATCCTCCAGAGTTGTCGTACAAGGAGCACGAATAAATAAATTTTCAAACTGTTCAACAGCTATAGAGTCTATTTTCCGAACAAAGCGAGTAGGAACACAAGGCTTGCTTAATTCATGATTGAAAGACAACTCAAAAGTGACTGCTTTATGATCCGAAAAGGCCACATCATCTGTTTCAATATTGCAAATTGACAGGCCGAATGATAATACAAGATCTAAAATGTGACCATGTTCGTGAGTAGACCCATGCACATGTTGCTGTAAATTAAAAGAATCAACCAACTTTAAAAAATCTTTCGCTAGGGTGTCAGATGTGCAACAGACATGGATGTTGAAATCACCCAGTATTAAAAGTCTATCGTACCTGGGTAAAAGTCCACTCACAAAATCAGCAAATTGCTGAATAAAGTCCTTATTGAATTTGGGAGGCCGATATATTAATGCACACACTATAGGGCCCGTATGCACCTTTATTTGAAAGAGCTGCAGTTCAAAGCTGGAGAAAACTTCGGCCCGCAGAATCCTGCAGTTAAAGGAGTTTTTAAATACGGTTGCCAGCCCTCCTCCACGTCCCGACAGTCTAGGATTATTGAAATAATTACAATTCGTTGGAACAAGTTCGGAAAAAGGGCTGAAATCTCCACTGTTAGCCCAGGTTTCAGTCATAAATAAAAAAATCCAAATCCCTTGTGGTAAAAAAGTCGTGCAATATAAACGTTTTATTTAAAAACGATCTCGTATTAATCAGGGTCAGCCTTTTCACAGTATGATCATCATTTACCTGTGATGCGTGGCGTAAATAGCTAAAATTGCGCAGATTCACACCTCGTCTCCGAAGACGCGGAAACCAATGTCGAGGAGACTTAACGCTGAAATCCGGAACAATAGGTATGATGCACTGGATTTGAAGTTCAGAAGGACGACAGGAGATGACTCTATGAAAGTCGGGCTGTAAATCCATGCGACGGCGGCGGCAGCAGGGATGAATTAACTCAAGCGACGACAAATATGATCTCACCCGAACCAGCACTCCACCTCGCTTTCCACGCTTTCTGCGACGCCTCCTCCGGCGCAGAGCACACGACAGCCGGCACAGGTGAGTTGGACATAGCAACGAGACAGGGTGATGATCAACACATGGCCCGCTTAGCTCGGCATTAAGTCGGTCTTCCATACCATTTTTAATGTCCAGAAGCATTTGGCGATCGTAGATCAGACGAGCCGCAGAGTATTGAGCCAAAGAGGCTGAAGCAAACACAAATATCAGCAATATAAACACAATCTGTCCAGAGAACAGACGGCTTGCCGCAAACACAGGCGCCATCTTGTATCTGATCTGTTAGAGTTATAACATCTATGTTTATAGTTCGCATATAAACCGTTATGCCTATGGTAGTGATCAAAATAGAATATATAACCCAGAGCCGGCCCAAGGCATAAGCGAACTAAGCGACTGCTTGGGGCCCCCAAGAAAACATGAAATGACTGCTTGATTTTCTATCAGTTGCAGTTCTGTGCCTCCTTTTGCTATAGGAATCCTATCAAAAACTCAAAATTTGTATGTTTTGCGTCATTTATGGTTGCTCAATGCTATAAAACAGAGAAACAACTAGGAGCTTTTAGCGTTTACATAACTTATATAGTTTTTTTTTACTTTAAAAGTTGTCGCCTTGCTCTTTTATAGCGTTATGCGTCTGCTGATATTGAAATGAATATGGATACCTGCTTACCTTTTTTGTTTTTCAATTAAAAATTAAAGTACAATTAAATGTTCTTCAAAAGTATGTTGTATTATATTTTAAAATATTTTTATTTTTTATTTTAACGTGATTTTTCTCAATAATGATGTATAGATAATCAAGTAAACCTCAGTTGCTTCCGTCCATGTTCATTTTGTAATATTACTAACAATATAAAGGTTCTTCATTCGTTCACTTCTGTTAAAAAAAAAAAAAAAAAATCTGTAAATATTCCACAGCAAAAAGACACATGGACCACAAGCTGAAGGTTGACATTTTTACAATTAGACTAAAAAACATTTTACTTGCTAAAAAACTATGAACTTGTGTAGACAGAGTTAATTGAACTTTACACAAAATTATTTATAATGTAATGCTTTTTCTTTAACAGCCATTGCATCAACAACATCAATACCAACAACATCTCCATCAACAGCATATCCATTAACAACTTCTGTATCAACAGCATCTACATTAACAACATCTACAACAACTTCTGCATTAACAACATCAACAACAGCATCTCTATTGACAGCATCTCCATTGACAACATCTCAATCAACAACATCTCCATTAACAACTTCTGCACCAACATCTACATTAACAGAATCTACAACAACATCTGCACCAACATCTCCATCAACAGCATCTCCGTTAACAACTTCTGCATTAACAACATCTACAACAATATCTACAACATCTGCACCAACAGCATCTCCATTGACAACATCTCCATTAACAACTTCTGCACCAACAACATCTACATTAACAGCATCTCCATCAACAGTATCTCCATTAACAACTTCTGCATTAACAACATCTACATTAACAACATCTACAACAACAACATCTACAACAACAACATCTACAACAACATCTACATTGACAACATCTCCATTATCAACTTCTGCAACAACATCTACATTAACAACATCTACAACAACATCTGCACCAACAACATCTACATTGACAACATCTCCATTAACAACTTCTGCAACAACATCTACATTAACAACATCTCCATCAACAGCATCTCCATTAACAGCTTCTTCATCAACAACATCTACATTAACAACATCTACAAAAACAACACTGGCAGGTAATTATGTACCTTTAAATACAGTATATTTTTATTTTTGCAGAAAACACCACATGCTAAACACCAGTATCAGGTAATAAGGTAAGAAAAGGGGCTTTAACACAAATAAACGTGGTGTCACGTGATAGCCTTGCAGCATCCACAAGAAAAGTAAAATAAAATACAGAAATGTTACTTATGCATCTGAATAAATAAAATGTCATAAAACCGTGAGTCTGTTATATAATGACCAGAAATGGTTCTAGGTTAATGAAAATCTTAAACATAACACTTAAAATAATTAAATAAAATAATTTTATTTGTGCAATTTATTAATATAGAATTTTATACAATTTTATAAAATAAAGTAGTTGACTCTAAGAAAGCTCTAATAAAATTTTAGAAATGTTATGTGAGAATAAGTCTCAGTTAAAGTCGTCATGAAATGAAAATTGACACTATTTACTTTGTTAGCGCATATTAGTCTTGTGCTAACAATTAATTAATAAAAAAAAACAATAAAAAAAAAAAGGTTGTCATGGTAATCTTTAATCAAAATCTGGGCTGCGTTCAGCCCATAGACTGTAAAAGGTTCAGCCCCGACAAAACGTTGCAAAACGTTTTTAAACGGAAACGGTGGTGCGTTGAACACCCCGTTCTGATGACGCAAGAGATGCAACTATGGCAGCTGAGAAGGACATTCTTTGTGTTCTTTTTGAAGAATTTTCGGAGCCTGATGAAGTCGGTAAATACGTGTTTAATACTAAAAAATACGTTCGATGTTACAGTCACTGCCCTTGCTGTCCAGAATAAAACATCTCAAAAGAGTGAAGGGATTTGTGAAAAATGTGGTTTCTAATTATTGTGATCCAACATTTGTCTTTATGTTTAAAAAAATTTATGAATGTATCACTCCACAATACAATAACAAAATATATAAGTATAGAATTTTTTATGTTTATCACATTAATCAGTGTCTAGCACACTTTCCTAAGGAAAGGATATGGACCAGAAGACATTGCAATTACTAAATGATATAGACAGACTTAAAGAAGTTCCAGATCTATACTTGTGCTCTTATTATTTAAGTTATTTTGCCATTAATGTAAATAAACATGTGCAAACAATATACTTGCTCTTGTGAATTTTGATGTTAATTACATTTACGAGCTGTTTCTTTAATACCGCGTGGTTTATATGCATGTTGATGCTGATTGGGCTAACATTTTTGACACACCCACCAAACAAGAGAAAACGTATCTCAAACCTGTTGCACACCGTTTCCAGGAAACATGTCGTTCAACACGGAAACCGTAGCAAAACGTTGCGCACCGGTTTGAGCTTGAACGTGCCCCTGAAGAGTTACTTCCAGTCTGGAATGGTGTTCCTTCTCTGATGACATCAGTTTGACAGCTTGGGTTGAAAACGCGTAAACCACTCCCCTCCAACTGTTATGCCGCGTTCCAGGCAACCCCTAACCCGTGTTTTTCCAACCTTCTACCCGTGAAAATGCACTGGAACGGCAATCAAACCCGTGACTTCCCACCCGTGAACTCGTACTAATTCGATGTACTCTTTTTTTAAATTTTACAAATGGGATGCAAATACAAATTTGCGATATACACAAAATTATGTATGGAAACAGCTCCAGGGCAGATTTTTTTAAGCAATATAACAAAAATTATGCGACAATGCATTTTTTTTTTTTTAGGGATAATGTCTTTACACATGTCATTTTATCGGTAAAATGTCAACTGGATGGAAAGTCCTGACGACAGCAAATTTCGCAAATATTTTTTTGTGCATATTTGCTTTGTTGATAACGAAACTGCAAAAACTGGATGGAAACTTGGCTAATGTCAGTTGTCGACTCATAATCAGCCTTTTTCAAAGACTGTGATGACGCGTTTTAACAGCATTGTAAATCCTGCAAAGTTATTTATATTTTTAATTTTAAAACATTTTATGTAGGCTACATTTATAACATTATACTTTGTATTATATTAGCTTTGCATCAAATTACAAAAACGCTGCTGCTGTGAGGGTGTTTGTAATACAGTGGCTGTGGGAGTGACGGTCAATTTGACATCATTCTCTCTTCTGACTGACGTTATCAATCGCTTTGTTTGTTTTTTCCTCTTTTGAAAGTTGTGAAAACACTATTGTAGAGATTTTCCTTTTGCTATTTGAACAAATAAGAACACAAAAAATATATTTAATGTAGTCTCTTACAACAACACTTTCGTATAGATGTTTCCAGAAGTAAATTTACCCTGCGATGCAGAGCGCCGGATCATCTGCCGAAAACCGAGTGCCGACCGCGGGAGCGCGCGCAGCATGTTTAAAGGGCATAGCCCCTGTTTCTACACGTCTACAGCTGCATTTATCATGATTAAACGGCCATAACCTGCAAATACATATAACTCTGTGTCCATGTGTCACGGATTGGCACAGAGACAAACAGGTAAGATCCAAGTGCAGCTTTAATGGGGTAATCCAAAATGTAATCCACAAACAGGCAAGGGTCAAAATCCACAGAGCAGTCCAAACAGAAAACAAACAGAGAAACCGGTGACATAAATGAAACCACGATAACAAAAGCAGAAACAAACCAGATATAAATAGACAGACACTAATGAACATAACACAAGACAGCTGGGTGCAATGAAGAGGTAATGAGTCCGGGAAGTGAGTTCTGGGAAATGAAGTCCAAGTGTAGAAAACAAGAGTCCTTGTTGGAGTGCCCTCTAGTGGCTGATATAGGGCACTCCCACTAGTGATCATGACACCGTGGTAATATGTCCGTGCTAATAGCAAACAAACTTTTTCTGTAACGGATTCATCAAAATTATTAATTTAATTAATATGCCGTTTATTGCTTAATCGAGCCTGATTTTTACGTGATTATAACAGAAGCCTATTTTACTTGCTTTGTGCCAAACAATCTTTTTACCTGTTGAAATACCTTTAAATGGTCAATACAACCCAAAGAGTCAAACGTTTGGGAACCACTGCTTTAGATGAACGTATAGAAATGTATTTTTGTGATAAAATATTTTGTCTACATCCCAACCTCAAGAGCACAACTAACTAAATGGATCAGAGGATCAGGTTGGACTTTACTCAGGATGTGTATTACTATCAAGGATTCCACCTGTTACCATCCAAAGTTTTGAAAACAACTGTATTCAATAATTTCTCATGCTGTCAGCAAATCACACTGAAGTCCTAAAGGCAAAGTCAGAAGATCAAGGACAGTGGAAAATGACCTTATACTAAACATTTTAAATTAATCTGAAGGAATAATAATAATGAATAAAAGATATTTTAATACAGGACTTAAATATATACTATTTGTATTTTATTAAGGGATAATCCATAGCTAGGTGTGCATTACACAATTTTAATGCACAATGTGGAGGCAAAGAACCACACAATGCAAAGCTCATTAAAATCATGTAGCCAAACTGGGGGCCCAGAGTTATAAAAAGGGCCATGGCAAGGCTAAGGAATACTGTATAGTCACTGAGCAGATTGTTATGCAAAAGAAACCTCCTTAGGGTGATACAAGATCACAGTGCAAAATTAGTTTATTATGCAACTACTTGCCACATAATAATTAATAGAACACAAAATATTAATTTGACATGTTTTCTCATCTAAAGATGTCTCACAGTACTCACAGTCATCAGTTGTAGCGGTTGTTGTTGTGAA
The DNA here is from genome assembly GCA_036281575.1 of Ancherythroculter nigrocauda. Taxonomy (NCBI): domain Eukaryota; kingdom Metazoa; phylum Chordata; class Actinopteri; order Cypriniformes; family Xenocyprididae; genus Ancherythroculter; species Ancherythroculter nigrocauda. Next base: position 3,595,327 of record VTFQ01000018.1, read on the forward strand.
ATTAATAAATCAGAATTCAGTAAGGAGCCGTGTAAAAATATAAATGATGAAGCGTGGTTGAAGCATTGCCAGCTAAACATAAAGCAGACTATGATCTACTTCAAATGTCACAAGCACCAAAACAACATATTAATTATAATTTATCCTGCTTATTCTGCAGTCCTGGGCAGAATTATTGGTACCCTTGGTATATATGTGCAAAGAAGGCTGTAAAAATAAAAATGCATTGTTTATCATTTTGATCTTCCATCCCAAAAATTCACAAAAATCTAATCTTTCAAAAAATATTTAAATTTCATAATGAGATTTCCACCCATTTTCGACTGATTCACATTACTACTGTCCCATCCACATGAGTCGGCCACCAGAGGGCATCACTACTAATCAAAGCAGGATTCAAACATGAGACCCATAAATCAGTGTGAATTGTAAACATAAATGTCAGAATTGTTTTTCTTGTTCCCTCTTGTTAACACCGGAAATATTCTACCCATTCAGCTCATCAGGAAACACAAGAAACACTGCTCTGTGTGTGTGTGTGTGTGTGTAGACACATATGAAGGTACAGTAGTTAGCGATCTGGTTTGGAAAAAGCATGAAATATATGATTTTACAAACCCTTATTCATCCTTTATTTGTACTGTTACTTATTTGTATATTTAAAGTTTTATTTTGAATTGTTCATACTGTACAACATCACACTCTTTCGTTATCTAAGAGTAAACTTGGATGCTGTTCCAATGTTGTGTTTTGAATGTTTTGTTTCAATGGGAAAATAATTTTACTTAAATATTTAAAATCTATCATCTAAATTAAAATTTATCATCAAAGTTCCAAAACAAAGTATAATATTGTCATTTAATTGGTCAAAACAAATATGAATACAGTTCCTAGAAATAACTTGGTTGAGATGTAGATGGCAGCTCTTTTTAAAAGAGTGAGAAAGGGGTATAAATTATAATTATTAACACTTGTTGTAGGTTTAGTCAGTATCTAATCCACCCCAGTATCTAATCCACTCTCAGTTTACCATCCCAATATATCTTCTTTTTTCATACAGATGCAGATGTTAGATGTTTACCTGTACCTCGTTGAATGAGTGAACTGTCTTTTGTCTTTATTCTCTCAGAAACTACAACTTCCATCTCTGATCCGTGCTATGATTATCACACTCTTAATGAATATTGGAGAGACATACAGAAAAACCTGTACTACGGATATGATGACACTCTTGTTAAATGGAGTGGCTGGTATCGGCTGTATTTCAATGGAAAAAGTGCCCAGATGTCTGAGTGGTGTGTGAGTGATGTGAGATGTGGTGGTCAAACTGGACTGCATCTCAACGGTTCTCATCCAACACTTAAGGATGGAGTGGTGACCCGTGAAGTCCTGGGAACTCGTTTATTTTCCTATGAGTGTGGAGCCTACAGATCCACGTCCATTCGAGTCAAAGCCTGTGCAGGAGATTATTACGTCTATGAATTTGTCAAACCCAACATATCAGCTCCATGGCCTACGTACTGTGCAGGTACAATTTTAACACTTTTCTCTAGGATTTTTGTTATGTATTTATTTGTTTTATGAAAATCAGCATGTTTTAACTAGCAGTCAGTGGTGTGTAGTTCATTATCCATTCTGCATAGGTTATATTGGCTCCTCATTACAGATTAATAGCACTCACTAAGATTTTTTTTACTTATTGCACAATTCCTCATGGTCATATTGCACTTTAGGCCATTTATTAAATATGCATATGTAACGGAGGCCAGCTAGTAGTTGCTGTGCGAGTAAACCTCACTCCTCTGATCTCAAGAGATGCTCTAGCAATTGATGCTAGAGGTTGCAGCCTTTGGCCTCCTCATTAGAGTGTCCGACTCCCATGCCGGAGACCCAGGTTCGAGACCCGTGCAGAGCGGGGCAAGTAGGACCTGGGTAGAGGGGTTACACATACCATATTTTAAAACATTAGAATATTACTCCACATTTTGTGCCTGTTTGGTGTTCAGACTTCACACAGCTTTTTGCATATTGTCAGCTACAGTATTTTGAGCCTGACAGCACACCTCTGGTTAGAATATAATTGCTCAAAATCATGTAATTAACAATCATAATAGGTTAAGGATATACTAGTTTTATACTCTTTAGGATGTAAAATATATATTTTATTTTTCCAAACTCCATGACAGTTGCTTTCCAAAACATCAGTAGTGATCCCTGCTACAACTATGAGTCTCTGGATCGTCCCTGGAGAGCCAACAATGAAAGCGGAATAAGTATTTGTGATTATATTTTCTCCGGGAATGGCTGGTACCGGCTTTTCTACTATGGAATGAACATCCGGATGCCAGAGACCTGTATTAGTTCATTCAGCTGTAACACAAACATCAGTCTGTGGCTCAGTGATCCTCACCCTCAGATAGAGGATGGAGTGGTGATCAGGGAGGTCTGTGGAGGGATTTATCGGAGAGGCTGCTGTGATTACAAGTCAAAACCCATCAGAGTGAAAGCATGTCCAGGCAATTACTATGTCTATGAACTTGTGAATCAAGCATCATCTTGGTGTACAGGATACTGCACAGGTACTGTGTTTTTCTCATTTAAGTCTTTCAAACCTTTTAAAATTGATTTCTGTCATGACATGAATTTCCTTCTTTTTAGATGTCAGCACTATTTCACAGGCAGTTTTCACTGAGTCCAGATATATTCACTGGATCCAGCACCACACTGAGTAAGTTGTAAATAAAATATAGGAAAGAATATGAGTGTTATTATTATTATTTTTTTTATTTTTATTTTTTTCAATTAAAGATTTGCATTACAGTTTAAATGGGATTTTTTTGTGCATAAACATTTTCAATTCAATTCACATTTACAGGTGCTGGTCATATAATTAGAATATTAGGGGTGTGACGAGATCTCGTGCCACGAGATCTCGCGAGACTAAAACGTGACGAGATTTCTCGTCGAGGTGAAAAGTAGTCTCGTCGTGCTATCAGCATGATGGCGTGTGAGGGTGAAATTAGTATTGAAGATGCCCCCGTCACTTTCAAATCGTTTGTGTGGAAACATTTTGGGTTTCCTGTAGAAATAATAAACGGCGAAAGAATAACACACAAGACACAAACAATATGTAAACATTGTAAGAAAACTATGCCGTACACCTCGGCTAACACGAGCACTATGCAAAAACACATGCAGACCAACCACGGCTCTCTATTAAAACCATCCGCGCTTGAGAAGAGAACACTGAAAGGGCAAACAACGCTAAATCCCTTTGCAGCTCTTCCACCGTCAAGTGCAAGAGCCACGGCAATAACGAGAGACATCGGCGTTTTCATTGCAGCTGATTTAAGGCCTTTTTCTGTGGTGGAAAATCTGGGATTTCGGCGACTCCTCCACACACTGGAACCGAGGTACACTATCCCGTCACGCGCACATTTTTCTCGCACGGTGGTCCCAAACCTATACGACGAGTCCAAGGCCAAGGTTGTACAGACTCTTAAAGAGGCAGAAAGCATCGCTATTACTGCTGACGGTTGGACTTCTAGGTGTACGCAGAGCTATATAACGGTTACAGCCCACACAATCAATAGTGACTGGGAAATGGTCAACTTTGTACTGCAGACTCGACCACTTTTTGAGTCCCATACAGGGGCAAACATAGCTGAAGTTTTACAAGCAGCTATCACTGACTGGGAGCTTCAAAAACCAAACCATCGCATCGCTATTGTGACAGACAATGCGCGTAATATGGATGTGGCTGTGCGTGAGGCAGGATTGGAGCCGCATATCAAGTGCTTTGCGCACACGATAAACCTGGCTACTCAGGCTGGCCTCGGTGTTGCGCGTGTCACTCGTTTGCTTGGGCGGGTGAGACGCATAACAGCTTTTTTTCACCGGAGTTCAACAGCTGCTGCGATACTGATGTCCAAGCAACAGATGCTACAACTGCCACCCCACAAATTAATCATGGACGTTACCACGCGATGGAACAGCACATTGGATATGCTGGTTCGTTACCTGGAGCAGCAACCTGCCATATCAGCAGCTCTCACCTGCCCTGAGATAAGACAAAATGCACGAACCATTGATACACTGGACAGCTGCGATATCACTAATGCAGAAGACCTTGTGAAGCTGCTGAATCCTTTGAAAACAGCCACCACAGTCTTATGTGAAGAGAAGAGCCCCACAGTATCTCTCATTGTGCCACTGAAGAGCATGATTGAACAGAGCATGGCACCAAATGACGATGATTCCTTTGCCATGGCCGAAACAAAGAGAGCAATCCTCAGTAATATTTCAGGAAGATACAGTGGGGATGCATACAACTATCTGCTAGAAAGCACTGCGCTGGACCCAAGATTCCAGGCTCTACCGCAGCTAGACCATAACCAACGTGAGTCTGTCTTCCTGAGGATACAGAAAAAGACGGAACTGCAAAATCAGGTATAAATCAATTTGCTTTCTTCTTTTTGTGAGTGTGAAAGTGTGTGAAAAAAATGTTTTCTCCCCCAGTATTTATGTTCCTCATTACCAACAGAATTTTTAAAATGGATTCATGCAGTGTTTGTGTGCATGTTAGAAACATGACATCATCAGTGTGTTTGTGTTAAGAGGGAGAGGGGGTCTGCTTTGCTGCGTAAGTTTAAATCCAGTGTTTCTGCTTTTTAAAGACCACAGCCAAGGAGAGGAGAGAAGAGGCAGCATCTCACTGTCCCACAGATCGGGGAGAGGGCGCTCAAGGAGTTGAGTCAGAAGAGACAGAACCTGCTTCCAAGAAGACAGCACTTGAGGCTCTACTAGGGGACTCTTTCTCTAAGACAAAACAGTCCAGCAGAGGGATTGAGACAGAAATTGATCTCTATAGAAGAGAGGCCTCTATCCCACTCAGTTGCTGCCCACTGAAGTGGTGGAGAGAAAACAGCTGTAAATATCCTTTGCTGTCTCCACTTGCCAAAGCATACCTTTCGGTCCCTGCTACCTCTGTTCCAAGTGAGCGTGTCTTTTCAACTGCAGGGGACATAGTTACTGCTCAAAGGTCTCAACTGCTGCCAGAAATGGTTGACATGCTTATATTCTTGAAAAAGAACATGACCATATCTGTGTAGTTCATTTCATCTCTTTTTCATGCTTGAAAAACTTGAGAACAATTTGGTCAGTTTCTGTTTGCACTTTTAGTTTTGAGAGAGCACTATTTTGTAATGGTTAGGTTACACTTACTGTTTACACCCTTGTGAAAAAAAGTGCACTTTAGTATACTTTTATAAAGTGTACTTATTGCAAAAATAATATACTTTAAAAGAACACACTTAAGTGTGAATTAAATGTAATGTTTTCATCGCTTAAGTGCATTATATCTGTACTTAATTTCAAATATATCACATATTAAGTTCATATTAAATGCAATAAGTTGAACTTAAGAGTGATTTTTTTGAACAACTTAAGTGGTACTTTAATACAACTTTATGACAACCTTCGTAATTGCTTCTAGTACCTTTAAAATATAGTTGAAGTGCACTGCCCAATGCACTAACAAGCAATTAATGTGAACTAAAATATATTTTAATATCAGATATCAATACACTTAAGTGTGAATTAAATGTAATGTTTCATCCGCTTAAGTGCAATCTATTTGTAATCAATTTCAAATATATCACAGATTAAGTTAATATTAAATGCAATAAGTTGAACTTTTGAGTGATTTTTTTGAACAACTTAAGTGGTACTTTAATACAACTTTGACAACCTTCGTAATTGCTTCTAGTACCTTTAAAATATAGTTAAAGTGCACTGCCCAATGTACTAACAAGCAATTAATGTGAACTAAAATATATTTTAATATCAGTTATCAATACACTTAAGTGTGAATTAAATGTAATGTTTTCAGCCACTTAAGTGCATTCTATTTGTAATTAATTTCAAATATATCACAGATTAAGTTCATATTAAATGCAATAAGTTGAACTTCTGAGTGATTTTTTTTAAAGCACTTAAGTAGGACTTTAATACAATTTTTTATGTACTTCAAAATATGGTAAAAGTATACTTCCGAATGTACTGACAAGCAATTAATGCGAACTTAAATATACTTTAATGTAATTTACATGCACACTATTATATAATTTAATACATTTGTAATTACATTTTTTGTACATATAATAATGAAGTTACAATTTAGTATATTTCAAAATATTACAATCAACACAAATGCAAATTGAAACCCTCTACATTTACTGACAAAATAATCTCTAAAACAAATGCACAAAAACCTTTTTGTTGATGCGCAAGAAAAACCCAAGAAACACTATACACAATCACAAACAATTACAACACTTTAACTCTCATTTAGAAAGAGTCTGGAGGACAGTGAGGCTTATATGCACTATAATTTTCTCCATCACATACAAAGGTACCTAAACCTACCCATCACAATCTTCTGCATTTTTACATTTTCAGATAAAATCATTCTGTATAAGATGATAAATAAGATAACACCCATGAATTAATACAAACAAAATGTAAAGAAAAGAAAAGATTCAAAACTTTGGGTAACACTGTACAATAATTTTCTATTAGTTAACTACTTTAGTTAACATGAACTATGAATGAAAAATACTTTAAGCATTTATAAATCCTAGTTAATATTACGTATGCATTATTAAAATCAAAAGTTGCATATGTTAATAGATAATGCACTGTAAACTAACATGAACAATAACTATACATTTTATTAACTTGAGAAAAAAAATTTTTTATTGCCTAATGTTAACAAATATTGATAAAAACTGTAAAAAAAAGTCAATGCACATAGTTAGATAATGTTATCTAATATATTAATTGATGTTAACAAGCGAGACCTTTTGTAAAGTGTTACCTTTTGTAAACCTTGTTACTTATAAGCTCTGCAACCCTTACTAGCACAAACATTAAACAGGACAAAAAGGTTTCTTCTAAAATCTTACTCCAGCATTACAGTGAATGTAATTTTGAAAAGAAAAAACAAAACAAAAAAAACAATGAATTCCAAAGGCACAAAAACAAGAAAACCAAAATTGTCTGTCACCACCTTTTTTTAAGTTGTATGAAAAAGTGCTGTTTATGTCAATGTCCCAGAAGCTCTTCATCGGCAGAAAACCTTAAATGTCCATGAAGCTGTGAAACATGTTCCAAAGAGGCAAGAAAGTAAAAAAAAAAAAATACCTGGAGGAAAAAAAAACAAAAAAGAAGTAAGAGTCAGTCCGTTATTATAATTGGTTCAATCGAATGAAATCAATAGATATAGATATATATACAGAACTCCAAAGTTTATATCCACCTTTGTAGGTTTGAAAATAATAAAAACCCATTTGGTATTCCCTAAAGGCAAAGAGTTGCTGATAGTGATTGAAGCCAAGATGTTTACTGTGTAACGATCATCTCCTCCACTTTAATACCAGTTACAGTGTGAAATAAATATGAATGAACATCTGAAGGTATGTTACAAGATACAGTACAACTGATCCATAACACGTCACATTTAATCGCTCAATCAGTGTTTCAACGCGTGGAAAGACGTCAATGAAACAGCTTGTAAACAATGTCACGTAACATCACATTTACTTCAGAAAAATCATATTCAGCATAAACTCATTAGTCAGCTATAGAGAGGAGCATTCTGCTAATTATATGCACCACGTTACATATTCATTATAATTTTATTTTAAATATTTTTTTTTATAATTAATTTATGTATTTAATGTTTGAATACATAATTTATGACAGCTACAATTTAAATGTTTATATTTCAAAAAACAATTTAGAGTAGAAATATGATTACATAATCATAACTTTATTATAAAACAAACAAATCATACAAATTAGCATTGTATTTGTTTCTTTATTTAGTACTTCCCTGATGAAGCAGTTTATTCTGCAAGGTGTAAGTAAACTTTTGACCGCAACTGCATCACCCAAGATGAATTACCTCAGTCATCAGGACAACACTGTAGTAGAATCCTGGGAGAAGCTCCTTCACATTTCCCACAAACACCAGGATTCCAGTGACCACACCATCTTCACTGACACTGGCCTTTCAAAATAGAGAACATTTTTATAAACATTTTTATACTTTACAAGGAATTAAACATAACTTTATCAATTACACAAATATAGATAAATAACCCAAGGCCCAAGCAAATTGAGGGGTTTTGCTTTGAAAATAATTATATAATAATATCATTATTATATAAATATAAATATATAATGATTAGATGGGGATTTGTAAGTGCACAGGTGAGAATTTATTACTTGCAAACAGAAAAGATTCAAAGCATTTAAAAGCCATAAGGACAGTTGATGGCAGTGTTTTAGCTTGTAGTGTGTGATCAGGGTGGCTGAATTAATGGAAAAACATGGAACATCACCTCATCAATACAGGTCTTTGATTCCACACAGCTTGCACTGTATCTCCAATAACAAATCTGTACTGATCCTACAAAATGAATATATAAAACAACAGATAAGCACAAAAATATTACATATTACAAACACAAACAGTAATTGAACAACTAACTTTTCAAATGCAAAAAGAAAAATAGATTATAAGCATTACTGGTGGTTATAATAGCGATTAAATGTATTGTCTTTAAATGTTACAAGATCAGATCTTTGAATTTAGTTCTGCAAATTTAACTTAAAGTCATTTAAAATGATTTAAAAAGTCAGAGTTCAGTGTTCTTTGAACACGCCCACACACGCGACCACGTTCATATTGTATAAGAAATTATTATAATGCAATCATAAATACAGGAAACATGATTAATTCACCTCCATATTGCGATTAAACTAAATAAGTTACACTCATAAGAACTGCTATGTTCCGGTGAAAAAAATAAAAATAAAGAGAGCATATATCAAGATACTTACTTGCTTCTTTATTTGTAATACATAACGTCTCATTTGTAGTCATCCAAACGTGCGCTCCTTTGTTTTCTTCTTTGATCAGCAAAGTTGCCTCGCGCATCGCGATCACAGAAAGATGGCTGAAGGTGCATTTTTCAAACTCTGGTGAAGTAATGCGCCGTCATGACGTAGTATTGTGGCGCATGCGCATGATTAAATTTGTTCAAGTTGAAGTTTTTCTAATTCATTGTTGTAGTTAGACTGTACGTTTACAGAACTTGACTCATTCACCTAACTGAAATTCAATTATTTTATAGTTTAGTCTGATTAAAATTAAATGTATTTTAACTGAATATGAATTCAAATTATTTTTTAGATCTGTTAAACTTTTGCTTGCAATTAAATAGGTTTAATCAACTTAGAACAACAATGATATTATAAGTATTATACAGATATGTAAAGTACAGCACTGTTGCATTAAGTATCACAAATACAGCACTCCGTAAAAAAAAAAAAAAACATTTTATGTCAAATATTATGTAGAAAACTGACACTAGTCGAGTTTAGAGCAGGAGCTGGTGATAAAAATTTCAACAATAAGTTGTACAGGATTATACACTGTATAAGCAAGTGTTTTGAAATTCAGAAAAATAAATTTCAAGTGTATTAATGCACACAGTATTTATTAAAGACTAAGCACATTTAAAATACATTAACAAATGTCATCTTGGACAACACACTTAAAGCCCATCTTTCAAGTTGAAGATCACTGTGAATGAACGTGTAGATAAATAGTGTAGGAACTCGACTTGCGTGAAGAAATTAATCATAAATGTGTATTAAAAAAGTTTTTTAAAAGAAATTGTGAGTAAAATTACTTCCGCTGTGAAAAACGCTCTGATCGGAAGTGACGCAACGGCAGGTAAATCTCTTCGTAATGGAGTCAGACAGTGAAGAGGTTGCAGTAGGGGTAAATGTCAACTCTTACGATGGTCCATTACCGTATAATTATGAGCCCCCTAGGCGAGAGAGGGGTCAGGCAGAGTTAAGGGGAAGGGTAAATGGACAGAGGAGAGAAGTAGAGTTGTGGTGTGAGGAGAATCGTTGGAGAATTGGGCAGGTGTCTTGGTGAGTGATCACAGGCTATAGCTAATTGTGGCTAACGTTGTCTCCATGTTTATCACATTGCAGTATCTTTAATAAATCATATTTAGCAATATTGCTGTCGACTTTGTTGTTTTTCAAGCATCCATGTAGATTGTCACCATCTATGCCAGCAACATGCGTCTCAAAATAATTAATTTAGATCCCAGATTTTAAATGAATGCTGTACGCTATAGCTTACATCTGTGGCGGTCTGGAAATTAAATTAAGTACTACATGTCGTTTCTTACAAGGTCTTACACCAACCACTAGAGCTACAAGGAAGGAAGGAAGGAAGGAGAGTGAGTTTATCTTGGCACATTTGTTTAACAGGTGCTTGTGTGGTAGATGTGAGGCTATGCCATCAGCAGTGGAGAGTGTGTGCTGTAGGGAGGTCGATGCCTATTGGTCCCTTGTCCAAAACTTAGATCCCCCAGAAGACATTACCTGCCTCACACTCCATCCAGGGTTTGAAGCATCCTGTCTGAATCCTTTTGTGCTGCAGATAGCATACATGAACTTCAGACAGGAGCATGGCCCTCTCCAAGCCAGCAGACAAGAGTAGGTTTTGAGCAAAAATTATTTCACACTGCAATTCAAAGAAACAGCGTTTCTACACCAAAATAGTAAATCCTGTTATGCAGGTTTTTAAACTCAGTGGTTTCCATATACTTACTATAAAAACAACTTTGGTGTTGTGTAGTACAGTAGAATATCAGCCAACAGAACATGCAATATTTACAATTGGAATTGTTTACTATGAAAACATGGTATGATTAAAATGTAATGTCCCAATCTCCACCACAGGCAGTTCCGATACACAGCATACAGGCAGGTTGTCCGCTGGGCGTACGGAATACTAGGCAGGAACATTAGGAAAGCCATACCTTCATGTGTTGTGTCAGCAATAAGGAGGCAGTTTGCAGAGGAGGGACAAACATACAAAGGTTTCCAGTGGCCACACTTGGAAGATGATTAATAAATACATTGAAACAAACTGTACTGGTAAAAATTCTCTTTTATTATATGTTAAAACGTGAGTGTCGTGCGAGATGGAGGCTGACTGCCTCATCCTTGGCAACCTTCTGGAGGGAAGAGGTGAGGGGGGGCGGTGCAGCAGAGGACAAGACAGCACTGCTTTCTTGTAGGGCCTGTGGTGACTTGCAGTATTCCTCTATCAGAGAGACCATAAGATTTGTTGCGTATCCTTAAGGAGAGAAATGTTTAGAACACATTTAGTAAAATGGTTGACTCGCATTAAAAAAAAGATAGATTCACATAAAAAAGATATTGAAAAACTAAGTGAAACTACTAACCGTAAGATGGTTTCTCCTTGATGGGGTGGACTACCCAGCCACCTTTCCGAAACCGCGGGTAGCGCACGGCGTAGCGTGCCTCACCCTCACTGGTTCGAGCTACATCTCTGTTGCCATTACTATTGAAATGTAGGGCTGCTAAAAGAAGTCTGTACGAGATAAGTAGATAAAACATTAGGTCTCCAAAGCTAACCCAATGCAGTGAAATGCAACAGAAATACATGACATTAATGTTTTCAGTTCAAATGGGTCTAAGACAAGGACTCATCTTTGCAATTATTTTTTGGCAAACAATATGTAATGCTGTTATCAATCTATAACATTTTGGTCTGCTATACAAGACTGCATTAGTTTTTAGCCATATTCATTCTATCATCATTTACATGCTACAAATGTACAAATGTATTGCAATATCCAGAAATTGGAAAAAAAAAAATAATAATAATTTTATTAGTATCAATACTTTAACACTACTATAATACTATAACACTACCTGCTGTACATCCCAAGAAAAGAAAAGCCAGTGTGTTTGGCAGCGGCGCCTGTGTTTGCCTGTCCTTACGTCATATGACGCGTTCTCTGGGAAAGGGCGGTTTTTTGGAGCGTAGCTTAGAATAGGCACACTTTTTTCTTAATTTCTGCCCGTGGGTGTTGTAAAACATATGTATTCTTATGTATATCTTTTTAAATGGACATTTTCATACAATATTGTGTATAAGTTAAAGTATAAAATTAACTTGAAAGATGGGCTTTAAGTTGAAATTAAAATTAATTATTTTTCATGTGCTTTAATATATAAGTCAATACATCAGAATAAGTTTACTTATTTAAAACACTATAAAGTCATAATTAGGTAAAAAATTAAGTGCATTTTTAAAAAGTGCTCTTAAGCATGTTTAGAAATATTGTCATGAAAGTGTACTTTCTTCAAGTACAACTTAAGTCATTATTACAAAGTGCATTTTTAAAAAAGTGTTAATAAATATTGTCATTTAAGTGTACTTTCTTTAAGTACAACTTAATAAGTCATTATTACAAAGTGCATTTTTAAAAACTGCACTTAAGCGTGTTAATAAATATTGCTATTAAAGTGTACTTTTTTTAAGTACAACTTAAGTCATTATTACAAAGTGCATTTTTAAAAAGTGCACTCAAGTGTGTTAATAAACATTGTCATTAAAGTTTACTTTCTGTAAGTACAATTAATAAGTCATTATTACAAAGTGTATTTTTAAAAAGTGCACTCAAGCGTGTTAGTAAATATTGTCATTTAAGTGTACTTTCTTTAAGTACAGCTTAATTTGACATTATTACAAAGGGCATTTTTAAAAAGTGCACTCGAGCATATTAATAAATATTGTCATTAAAGTGTACTTTCTTTAAGTAAAACTTAATTTGACATTATTACAAAGTGCATTTTTAAAAAGTGCACTTAAGCATGATAATAAATATTGTCATTAAAGTGTACTTTATTTAAGTACAACTTAATTAGACATTATTACAAAGTGTATTTTTAAAAAGTGCACTCAAGCGTGTTAGTAAATATTTTCATTAAAGTGTACTTTCTTTAAGTACAACTTAATTTGACATTATTACAAAGTGCATTTTTAAAAAGTGCACTTAAGCGTGTTAATAAATATTTTCATTAAAGTGTACTTTCTTTAAGTACAACTTAATTTGACATTATTACAAAGTGCATTTTTAAAAAGTGCACTTAAGCATGATAATAAATATTGTCATTAAAGTATATTCTATTTAAGTACACTTAAGTGGCCTTTAATTTTAATTATATTGTATTATCTGCAAGTGCACTTTTTAAAAAGTATACTAAGTACACACAAACTACACTTTCAATACAATTAAGTGCACTTCTTTTTCACAAGGGTTATTTTAAACTTTATCTAATCTTCAGTTCATCCTTTGTTTTCCATTCAAAACAAATCTCACTGCAGTTCTATTTTAACAAACAAACTTTTAAGACAAAACCCCCAAACCAGGCTTAATGTATTTGGAATTTCTATCATTTATGAACTGCACAAATCTCTCTCTCTCTCTCTCTCTCTCTCTCTCTCTCTCTCACACACACACACACTTGCTAGTTTTTTTATGTAATAGCCTAGTGGTTCCCAAACTTTTTAGAGTGGAGTACCCCCTGAGGCATTTACCATCCTTCTGCGTACCCCCTCTCTTCCACTTAGACTGCACCTTTTCCATTAGGGGACAATATTTATACTGTATACAATACTGTGCAGGTAATATTTACACATTGTTTGCACATTGTTTATGTAGAAGATATTTTTTAAATGCAATATTTATAATATATTTCAGATTCAAGCAACATAAACACTACCACTACTACTGTCACACCAGAGACAACCACAACCGAAACTACAACAGTAACAACAACCATGGACAATACGACTGGTAATATGATGTATTATTACATGTATCTGGAGAATTGTTGTTTAGCATTAGCAAATCAGATCCATGTTATGTGTTTGTGATGCATGTAAATAATTTAGACAAATTTATAAAGCTATATTGGTTATTATATTATCAGTCATATTAAACAATTGCAAATATTATGATGGGGACACTGAGGTAAATGAAATTGAAATGATGACTGTGACATTACTAACATATGTTCAATACTGTTTTTTTTTTCTTTTTTTTTTTTCCTCAGACTATGGCATTAATATTACGGGTCGATTTTATCCATTTGGAACTGGAGACACAGTGAATGAACGCAGTGATGATGGAAGTTCCTCAGTTATTTACCTCCAGCAGCCGTTTATATTTTTTGGGCAATCATACAACCAAATTTATGTAAGTCAGTCAGATATGAGAGGATCTTGGATTATGAGTGTCTGTAACCTGTCTATAATCAGTATACTCTTGGATAAAAAGTAAATGAGGAAATGACCGTTCACTGCAGTTTAATGATTTTGCATCCTTTATAAGAATTCTGCACATTGTAATCAGTCCTCTTCGATTTCAGGTAAACAACAATGGACACTTGACTTTTGACAGTGCATGGTCCAGCTTCTCTCCATATCAGTTCCCAGCTTATGGAGGGAAAGACCTCATTGCCCCTTTCTGGACAGATATTTACAACGGTTGGAAGGGTGTTATCTCATATCAACAGTACACCTCTGGCAATGTCCTTACACAGGCGACCCAAGACATAAACCAATACTTCCCTGACTTGAGTTTCTCTGCTTCATGGGTCTTTGTTGCAACATGGGATAGAGTTGGATACTGCTGCAATTCAGGACCTGAAGTACTGTAACCCAATTTGATACCATAAAAACCATCATGTGCCCATTAAAAAAAAAAATTGATATACCATGCTTTCTTGCTTTACTTAAAACATATAATTTTTTGTCTTTTTTAAGGAAACATCTTTCCAAGTGGTTTTGATTTCAAATGGCCATCTCTCATTTGTTGTAATGAACTATGGTGCAATCGCTTCAACACAACGATATGTACAGGTATGCACAAGATGACAGATTGATATGATGTATTGAACTGTTTATGACTAACTAATAAAACATCTGGATGTCTTCCTTTATCATTAGGCTGGTTATAACACCATCGACTCAAGTCACCATTTCTCAATTACTGGATCACTCCAGAATGACATCACAGCCCTACCATACAGCAGCAATGTCAATGTGCCAGGCAGATGGGCCTTCAGAACAGATCATGGAACACGGGGCTGTCAATTTAATGGTAAACACTGCTTTCCTGATTGCAAGCAATATTTGCTTTTTGCAAAAGACTATGAATGACCTATGAATGACCTAGCCTTCCAGTAATTACACAAATGATTTTTGGTATTTTGGTATGATTTTTTGATTTTTTTTAGTATTCATAAACTCTTTGTTATAGGTTTTCCAGTGCAGCTAGGAGTCTCCTTCTGGAGTAATGCTGCCTGTCAGCAGAGATGCACCTGTACTAGAAGTGGTATCCAGTGCAGCTTTGAGACCTGTACTTTTTCCCAAGCTTGCCGTCCAGCTGCTTTCCAATACTCTTGTCAGAACATTCAGCGGCAAACGTGCACCATCTCCGGTGATCCTCACTACTATACCTTTGACAATCAGATATTTCACTTTCAAGGAACCTGCACATATGTTCTGTCTGAGGTTAGTAATGCTGCTATGGCTTTCTGTTTATTGTAGAAGAGATTGTACAATCATTTACTGATTCTGAATTTGTATAATTGCTTAGGCTTGTGAAAATGGTTTACCGTACTATCGCATTGAAGGCAAAAATGAGCATAGGGGTAGTACACATGTGTCATGGACACGGATGGTCAGAGTATTTGTCTATAATGAAGAAATTGAACTGGTCAAAGATCACTATTATGAGGCAAAGGTAAGTATCACTTTTTTAATGTAATGTTGATTTGAGTTCAGCCACCCTTCCATCTTCCTAATTTCTTTTTTGTCAACATTGTCAAGGTTAATGGGACCTTTCTAGCAACACCATTCACCCTCCACAATGGCTCCATCCAAGTCTATCAGTCAGGTTTTTCCGTGGCCATCAGCACAGATTTTGGTCTTCTAGTAACCTATGATGCAAATAGCTATGTCACCATCTCTGTACCTTATGACTACCAGAATTCCACATGTGGTCTGTGTGGGAACTATAACCTACATCCTGAAGATGACTTCCGTTCAATCTCTGGGGAGATCTTGAGCTCGGATGTTGACTTTGCCAACTCTTGGAAGGTAGATGGGGACACAGATCTTGAATGCCATGATGTCAGATGCACAGGTCTTGCTTGTGCGGTTTGTACCAGCAGTGAAATGAGCCTTTACAGTGACAGAAACCACTGTGGAATCCTAGGAGATGTTTCAGGGCCTTTTGCATCTTGCCACTCTGTGTTTTCGCCACAGACCTACATAGAGAACTGTGTCTATGATCTTTGCTCAGGAGGAGGGTACCAGCCTATTCTGTGCCAGGCTCTCAATGTGTATTCTGCTCAATGCCAACAGCAGGGTGTACAGCTAGGGCAGTGGAGACAACCAGGCTTTTGTGGTAAGTGCCTTGATATATCTGTATTAGAAGTAACTTTGGCATTTAACCTAATGTAACTGAAATATTTGTGCAAGTTAAAAGTTCACAGAGTTTTATGCATATTTTTATTTCTCATTTTCCAGAAATCATATGCCCTGAGCACAGTCATTTTGAGTCCCACGGAACAGGCTGCCCTGCAACCTGCAGCAACCCATCTGCCCCAATAAACTGTCCCTTGCCCAGACAGGAGAGCTGTATTTGTTGATGGGTACATCCTCAGCGCTGGGCAATGTGTGCCTGAAGTGAACTGTGGCTGCACATTTGAGGGCTTCTATTACTCTAAGGGACAGTCAGTAGTGTTGGACGAGGACTGTGGGAGACAGTGTGTTTGCAGTAGCAGGTCAATGGTCTGCTATCAGCACCAATGTGGTCCAGCAGAGGTGTGTGGACTCCGCAATGGTGTGAGGGGCTGCAGACCCATCAGTTATGCTACCTGTTCGGTTGAAAGCCTGGGTTCATACCACACCTTTGATGGACAAACTTTCAGATACCCAGGAGCTTGTGGACTGACCCTTGCCAGAGTGATGGGGCCATCCCAACTACCATACTTTGTTTTGACAGTGAAGAAAGTACCCAGAGGTCTTCAAGGCCTTTCCAGGTTCCTGAAGTTTGAGGCAGGAGGAACTCATGTTTCCATTGAGTTGGGAGAAGGTAGCAATGTACAGGTTAGCTAAAACTTTTTTTTTTCTAGCTTTCCATGTATTAAGAACAGTTTAACTATATTATTCCAAACTCATATGCTAGATCCGATGGTAACACTACAATACGTTTCTATTAGTTAACATGAATTAACAATGTACAATACTTTTAAAGCATTTATGAATCCTAAGTATTTGAATTATGAATTTCAACATTAACTAATACATTATTAAAATCCAAAGTTATATCAGTTAATATCATTTAATGGACCTGAGCTGGCAAACTAAAAATGAACAGTTGTATTTTATTAACTAAGCTTAACAAATAAAAACTGTATAAACTATATTGCCCATTGTTGGTTAATAATGTTTAATGCATGAACAGACATTAACTAATGGAACCTTACTCTAAAGTGTTACAATTTACTGTTCTATTCTCCTCAGGTGGATGGACAGGTGGTTGGTCTACCCATCAGTGTTGGTTCCAGTCAGATCCGCATCTATCACAGCAGTGTGAGGGGTTTTGTTTTGGAGACGAACTTTGGAGTGACCATTAGAGCTGACTGGCCGCACATTGTCCGAATCACAGCTCCAACCACTTACAATGGTACACTTGGAGGTCTGTGTGGAAACTTGAATGGAAACATTACTGATGAATTCTACAGCCCAGATGGTGTCCTGCTGGATGACTCTCAGCTTTTTGCGGACAGCTGGCGTGACGGATCCCTGTCAGCTCACTGTGAGGACCCAGCTGACATTTGGGAACCAGGACTTTATCAGAATAGGAGTGAGTTCAGTGAGAGCTGCAGCATCATGGCAATGAATGATGGACCATTTGCTGAGTGCAGCAGAACACTAGACCCTTGGCAGCAGATTGAAGACTGTATTCAGATGCTGGAGCAGACGGAGGGTGCCAGGGAGGCTCTATGTGAAGCCCTGCGAGGGTACACACTGCACTGCCAACAGAATGGCATTGCAGTTGGAGATTGGAGGAGTATCACCCACTGTGGTTAGTATCTTGTAAGGTGATAAGATTTTCAGAATTAAAACTATATATCTTCTTCAAAATCCTGATCATTCATTGCCTTTTCCATCCTTTTTTTTAACTATCCCAGATCCCAACTGTCCAGCAAATACACATTTTAAACTGTGTGGCACATCCTGTCCTGCATCCTGCCCTAGCCTCTCATTTCCCTTCCAGTGCGCTTTGCCATGCCAGGGGGGATGCCAGTGCAATGATGGACTAGTGCTGGATGGAGATCGCTGTGTTCCCCCCACTGGTTGCGGCTGTCACTATGATGGCCGTTATCGGCAGCCTGGAGAGCAGTTCTGGCATGGTGAAGGGTGCCAGTCCCTGTGTGTCTGTGATGGAATCACTGGAAATGTCCGTTGCACACCATCATCTTGCAGTGAACGGGAAATCTGTCGTGTGGTGGATGGAGAGTTTGGCTGCCATCCTCGTCCACATGGTAGATGTTCTGCGTCTGGAGATCCCCATTATATATCCTTTGATAGAACCTACTTTGACTTTCAAGGCACATGCCGATATGTGCTGGCCACAGTGTGTAATGACACTCGTGGACTACCACACTTCCAGGTGGAAGCAAGAATGAAGCATGGCATGGATGGCCTGTGTCAATAACTGTTGAAGTTTTTGTCAATGTCTCTGGTCATCTTGTGCACATGTCACGGGACATGAACAGTTATTCTGCTGTTAAGGTGAGCATGTCCCTCTCACC